>CM077877.1:0-637500 GCA_039720435.1 Amazona ochrocephala | reverse complement strand
GCCGCCCCCCGCGCCCGCCATGCTCCGACCGGGAGCGCGCCGGGGCGGGGACAGGCGGGGGGCGGGAATGGGGGGAGCGGGACCGGGAGAGGGGCGGGGGAACGGGGGGGGGGCGGGGAAAAGGGGGGAACTGGGGGGGGGGAACCGGGGGAGGAAGCGGAGGGGCGGGGAGCGGGGAGAAGGGGGAACCGGGGGAGGAAGACACCGGAGGGGGGCAGCGCCCGGGGGGGGGCACCGGGGGGGAGATGGGGAGTAACGGGGGGGGGGGGGGAGCCCCGATGGGATCGGGAGCTCCGGGGGGATCAACGGGGAGCACCGGAAGAGGGGGAGCACTGGGGCGGGGGGGGGCACAGAGGAAAGCGCCAGCGGGAAGGGGAGCACCGGGGGGAGCCCCGAGAGAGGGGGACAGTGGGGGGGGGGGCACCGGGGGCAGATGGAGATGGGGTGCGGGGGGGGGGCACCGAGGGGAGGGTGCGGGAGGGGGAGCGGAGCGGAACGGGGGCACCGAGCCGAGGGTGACCCCCCCCGGCCATGGGTGACCGCCCCCGGGAGCTGCAGCGGGCACCGGGACACCTTTGGGGGTCCCCTCCCCCGTATCGCCCCCTGGAGGGACCCCCCCATTTCCCAGCGCAGATAAATGGGGTAACAGCCGCTTCACCCCAAAGGGAGCAGGACCCCCCCGTGTCCCCCCCTATCCCCAGCCCCACAGCGCCCCGATTCCAAGTGGAGCAGGAGCGTTGCCTTTATTCAATGGGGAGAGGCGCGCACGGTTTCGGGGTATCCCATGGGGAGGACGCGCTCGGGTGTTCCATGGGGAAAGACACAGAGTCTGGGGGGGTCCCGGGGGGGAACCCGCAATTTGGGGTGTCCATGGGGGGGGGGACACACGGTTTGGAGTGACCTGTGCGGAAGGCAGCATGGGGCTGCCCATGGGGGGGACGCGGTTTAGGGGTGCCCATGAGGGGGAGGGCACGGTTTGGGGGTACAGGACACGGTCCGGGGGTGCCCATGGGGAGGGCACTGTTTGGGGGTGCCCATGGGGGGAGGACACGGTCCGGGGGTGCTCACGGGGGGACACGGTCCGGGGGTGCCCATGGGGAGGGCACTGTTTGGGGGCGCCCATGGGGGGAGGACACGGTTTGGGGGTGCCCATGGGGGGGACACAGTCCGGGGGTGCCCACGGGGGGACACTGTTTGGGGGTGCCCATGGGGGGGGGGACACGGTCCGGGGGTGCCCATGAGGGGGACACGGTTTGGGGGCGCCCATGAAGGGGACACGGTCCGGGGGCGCCCATGGGGGGGACACGGTCCGGGGGCGCCCATGGGGGGGACGCGGTTTGGGGGTGCCCATGGGGGGAGGACACGGTTTGGGAGTGCCCATGGGGGGGGGGACACGGTCCGGGGGCGCCCATGAGGGGGACACGGTTTGGGGGTGCCCATGAGGGGGACACGGTTTGGGGGTGCCCATGGGGGGGACACGCTCAGAGCGCGCCCCACAGCGCGGGGAGCAGCAGCCCCATCACCGCGGGTACCGGGGGCCGGGAGGGGCGGGGGGGGGGCGGCGCCGTGGGCGTAGAACCGAGCGACGGCGGCGTTGGGGTTCCCCTCGGCCGGGTCCCACCAGAGGCGGATGCAGCGGCCGCTGTCGCGGCCGAGGGCGCTGTAGCGGTACGAGTGGGACCAAACGCGCTCGCACAGCGCCGCCGCGGAGCCGAACACCGCCGCGAAGGGGCGGCACTGGGAGCCCCGGGGGCAGCGGTTCGTCCCTGCGGGGCCGGGGCGGCGGGGGCTCAGCGGCGGCGGGGGCCGATGCGCCCGCCCGCAGCCCCCGTTGACGCGTGGGGCGCTGGGGTTGTGTCCGATGGGGGGGTTGGTCACGGGGAGACTCGGCCCATGGGGACCACCCCAAGATGCCCTCGGAGCCATAGGGTTGGCCATGGAGACCCCCAGCCCATGGGGACCACCCCAAGATGCCCTCGGAGCCATAGGGTTGGCCATGGAGACCCCCAGCCCATGGGGACCACTCCAAGATGCCCTCAGAGCCATAGGGTTGGCCATGGAGACCCGCAGCCCATGGGGACCACCACAAGATGCCCTCAGAGCCATAGGGTTGGCCATAGAGATCCCCAGCCCATGGGGACCACTCCAAGATGCCCTCGGAGCCATAGGGTTGGCCATGGAGACCCCCAGCCTGTGGGGATCCTCAACCCATGGGGACCCCACCTAAGGCCCCTTCAAAGCCATAGGGGTGACCACAGAGTCCTCCGACCCATGGGGAGCCTCAAGCCATGCGGACCCTCCCAAGACCCCTTAAAGCCGCCGTGGAGGTGGGATGCAGTCACCTCACCTGGGTCAGGAGGTGGGATTTACCATGGAGACCCTGAACTTATGGGGATCCTTAAGCCCCAAGAACCCCCTCACGGACATAGGGTTGGCCATGGGGAGCCCCAACCCACGGGGAGCCCCAACCCATGGGGAACCCAACTCCAAGATGCCCTCAAGGCCGCCTCGCCTGCAGCATGATGTAGGGGTGACCATGGCGACCCTCCATGGGGACCCCCCAAGCCCCCTCTCCATAGCGTTGACCCCAGAGCCCCGCACCCCACGCAGACCCCCCCAGAGCCCCTCTGGAAGCGGGGCGCAGGCGGTGGTGCCCCCCTGACCTGAGGTCCAGTTCCAGCCCTTGTGCCAATTGTCCTTGCAGGTGAGGGCGTCCCTGCAGTCCTCCCACCACTGCTCGCAGTCCTCCCGGCACAGCGGCACGTGCAGCATCCGCTGCCGCCGCCAGCTCGTGTCCGCCTGCGGCGCCCCACGGCACCCCAGTCAGCCCTGGGCACCTCCGGCACCCCCATCCGTCCCGGTTCATCCCCATCCATCCCAGTTCATCCCAGTGCACCCCCATCCATCCCAGTTCACCCCCATCCATCCCAGTTCACCTGCATCCATCCCAGTTCATCCCCATCCATCCCAGTTCATCCCAGTGCACCCCCATCCATCCCAGTTCATCCCAGTGCACCCCCATCCATCCCAGTTCATCCCAGTTCACCCCCATCCATCCCAGTTCACCCCCATCCGTCCCAGTTCAGCCCTGGTCACCCCCGTCCATCCCAGTTCATCCCAGTGCACCCCCATCCGTCCCAGTTCAGCCCTGGTCACCCCCATCCATCCCAGTTCACCCCCATCCATCCCAGTTCATCCCAGTTCACCCCCATCCATCCCAGTTCATCCCAGTGCACCCCCATCCATCCCAGTTCATCCCAGTGCACCCCCATCCGTCCCAGTTCATCCCAGTGCACCCCCATCCATCCCAGTTCAGCCCAGTGCACCCCCATCCGTCCCAGTTCATCCCAGTGCACCCCCATCCGTCCCAGTTCATCCCAGTGCACCCCCATCCATCCCAGTTCATCCCAGTGCACCCCCATCCGTCCCAGTTCAGCCCTGGTCACCCCCATCCATCCCAGTTCATCCCAGTGCACCCCCATCCATCCCAGTTCATCCCAGTGCACCCCCATCCGTCCCAGTTCAGCCCTGGTCACCCCCATCCATCCCAGTTCATCCCAGTGCACCCCCATCCATCCCAGTTCAGCCCAGTGCACCCCCATCCGTCCCAGTTCATCCCAGTGCACCCCCATCCGTCCCAGTTCATCCCAGTGCACCCCCATCCATCCCAGTTCATCCCAGTGCACCCCCATCCGTCCCAGTTCATCCCAGTGCACCCCCATCCGTCCCAGTTCATCCCACTGCACCCCCATCCATCCCAGTTCATCTCAGTTCACCCCCATCCATCCCAGTTCACCCCCATCCATCCCAGTTCATCCCAGTGCACCCCCATCCATCCCAGTTCATCCCAGTGCACCCCCATCCATCCCAGTTCAGCCCAGTGCACCCCCATCCATCCCAGTTCAGCCCAGTGCAGCCCCATCCATCCCAGTTCATCCCAGTTCACTCCCATCCATCCCAGTTCACCCCCATCCATCCCAGTTTATCCCAGTTCACCCCCATCCATCCCAGTTCATCCCAGTTCACCCCCATCCATCCCAGTTCATCCCAGTGCACCCCCATCCATCCCAGTTCATCCAAGTGCACCCCCATCCATCCCAGTTCATCCCAGCTCACCCCCATCCATCCCAGTTCAGCCCAGTGCACCCCCATCCATCCCAGTTCAGCCCAGTGCACCCCCATCCATCCCAGTTCATCCCAGTGCACCCCCATCCATCCCAGTTCATCCCAGCTCACCCCCATCCATCCCAGTTCATCTCAGTTCACCCCCATCCATCCCAGTTCACTCCCATCCATCCCAGTTCATCCCAGTGCACCCCCATCCATCCCAGTTCATCCCAGTGCACGCTCATCCATCCCAGTTCATCCCAGTTCACCCCCATCCATCTCAGTTCACCCCCATCCATCCCAGTTCATCCCAGTTCACCCCCATCCATCCCAGCTCACCCCCATCCATCCCAGCTCAGCCCCATCCATCCCAGTTCACCCCCATCCATCCCAGTTCATCCCAGTGCACCCCCATCCATCCCAGTTCAGCCCTGGTCACCCCCATCCATCCCAGCTCACCCCCATCCATCCCAGTTCATCCCAGTTCACTCCCATCCATCCCAGCTCACCCCCATCCATCCCAGTACATCCCAGTTCACCTGCATCCATCCCAGTTCACCCCCATCCATCCCAGTTCATCCCAGCTCACCCCCATCCATCCCAGTTCATCCCAGTGCACCCCCATCCATCCCAGTTCAGCCCAGTGCACCCCCATCCATCCCAGTTCATCCCAGTTCACCCCCATTCAACTTCATTCACCCCAATTCACCCCAGTTCATTCCCATTCACCCCTGTTCACCCCAATTCACCCCTGTTCACCCCAGTTCATCCCAACTCAACCCCAGTTCACCCCCTCCACCCCCGCTATGGGGCACCCCCGGGCTGGGGGGGCGGGGGGGGGGTGTCCCGGCCGCACCTCGTCAATCCAGGGCCCCAGGTTGGGGGAGCACTCGTACAGACACGTGTCCTGGATGAAGTGGCGCTTGCAGCGGGGGGGCAGCACCCCGCAGTGGTCCCAGTTGAAGCCGTACAGGTAGGACTGGTCCCGGTGCGCCTCCAGGCTCGTGTTGGCCGTGCAGCAGGCGTTGTCCTTCCAGAGCGAGCACTGCACCGCGGGGCCGGGGCTCAGCACCGCGGGGCCGGGGCTCAGCACCGCGGGGCCGGGGCCGCGCCACCTCCAGCGGGTGAACCGGAGGGCACCGGGGGGGCGCTCAGGGACCCACCTGCCCATAGAGCTCCCCCTCGGGGCCCGGCTCTGCCTTATGGTGCTTGGCATCCATGCAGACGTTGAGCATCGCGTCCCCCCCCGCGGCACCGGCGGCACCGGGGGCACCGGGCCCGGCCAGGAGCAGCAGCAGCGCCCACAGCGCCGCCATGGTCCCGCCGGGAACGGGGCCGCGGGGATGGGGTGGGCGCCGGGGGCAGCGCGGGGATCGGGCCCTTACCTCGGGGGTGCCGGTGGCGGGCGCCGTGGGGCTGCGATCTCAAAGGTCGTGGTGCGGAGCAACCCTTGGACAACGATCACGGGACGGCAGCGGCGGGGGGGGGGGCACAATGTGGGGCACGGGGGGGGCACTATGTGGGGCGCTATGTGGGGCACGGGGGGGCGGGTGCTGCCGTATCCTCGCTCCGTCTTCCCGGCGCCGGGCGGGACGCGGCAGCAGCCAAAATCCACCTGGGATGTTTTTTCCTGCCCTTCTCCATAGGGGAGATGGGGCGGCCAAAGGGGGGGTCGGGACGGGCCCCATGGGGGAGCTGGGGGGGACCCGCACGACCTGATCCCATCATAGGGGGCGGGATTGGACCCCCCCCACCGGGCTGTGGGGTCCCCCCATGGGTGCTGGGGAGGGGAAAGGGGCACCCGAGGGGGATGGAGATGCTCCTGGGAGGGGGGGGGGGGGGAAGGGGGGACCCAGGGGAGTGGAGAGGGGGGCTGAGTACCACTGGGGGGGGCAAAGGTGCTGGGGGGGGGTGAGGTACCATTCTATGGAGGTGCAAATGCCCTCCATGGGTCACAGATACCCCATAGGTGTCACAGGTGCCCCATAGCGGTCACGGATACCCCATAGGGGTCACAGATGCCCGATAGCGGTCACAGATACCCCATACGGATCACGGATACCCCATAGGTATCACGGGTGCCCCATAGGGGTCGCAGATACCCCATAGGAGTCACAGATGCCCCATAGGTGTCACAGATGCCCCATAGGTGTCACAGATACTCCATAGGGGTCACAGATGCCCCATAGGTGTCACAGGTGCCCCATAGGGTCACAGATGCCCCATAGCGGTCACAGATACCCCATAGATGCCACAGGTTCCCCATAGGGGTCCCGGGCACTCCCGCTCCCAGCCGGTAGGGGGCGCCCCTCCTCGTCAGACCCTCACCCCCCCAGTCCGCCCCGCCCCTTTGTGGGCGTGGCTTCGCCCGACGCTGCCGTCCCCTCCGCGCATGCGCCGTGCGTAAGCCGCACTTCCGGGCGGGCCGCGGCCGCTCCCGGTGCCGCCCCCCCCGCTCCCGGTGCCGTTCCCGGTGCCGTTCCCGGTGCCCCCCCACCCCCGCCATGTCCACGCTGTTCCCGTCGCTGCTGCCCCGCGTCACGGAGCCGCTGTGGTTCAACCTGGACCGGCCCTGCGTGGACGAGACCGAGCTGCAGCAGCAGGAGCAGCAGCACCAGGCCTGGGTGGGGGGGGCGTTTAATGGGGGGAACCGAGCGTGAATTAGAGCGTTAACTGGGGGTTGAACGGGGGGGGGCCCTAAGGGACACATTGGGGGGGTTTGGGGGGCTCCTAAGGGGCCCTGGGGGCACTCGAGGGACACTTGGGGGGCATTGGGGGCACTCGGAGGGCTCCGTGGCCCCCCTCAGGGCCCCCCCTGCCTGTGGGGGGGCGCTTTGGGGCTCACCCCCCCCCGCTCGTGCCCCAGCTCCAGAGCATTGCCGAGAAGGACAACACTTTGGTGCCCATCGGGAAACCCGCGTCCGAGGTGGGACCTTGGGAATGGGGACCCGGGAATGGGGTCCTGGGGCTGGGAATGGGGGGGGTGGAGCTGGGAATGGGGTCCTGGGGCTGGGAATGGGGGTGTGGAGCTGGGAATGGGATCCCGGGGCTGGGAATGGGGACCTGGGGTTGAGAATGGGGTCCTGGGAATGGGGGGGGTGGAGCTGGGAATGGGGTCCTGGGAATGGGGTCCTGGGAATGGGGGGGGTGGAGCTGGGAATGGGGTCCTGGGGCTGGGAATGGGGTCCTGGGGCTGGGAATGGGGGTGCGGAGCTGGGAATGGGGTCCTGGGGCTGGGAATGGGGGGTGCGGAGCTGGGAATGGGGGGTGTGGAGCTGGGAATGGGGTCCTGGGGCTGGGAATGGGGGTGCGGAGCTGGGACCGGGGTCCTGCCCTGCAGCACTACGATGAGGAGGAGGAGGAGGACGATGAGGACGATGAGGACAGCGAGGAGGACTCGGAGGACGACGAGGACATGCAGGACATGGACGAGATGAACGACTACAACGAGTCCCCGGATGATGGGGAGATCAACGAGGTGGGGCTGGGACCCCCTTATGTGGGGCTGGGACCCCCTTATGTGGGGCTGGGATCCCTTATGTGGGGCTGGGACCCCCCTTATGTGGGGCTGGGACCCCCAAGTTGCGGCTCTGACCCCCCATTATGTGGGGCTGAGACCCCCAAGTTGCGGCTCTGACCCCCAAGTTGTGGCTCTGAGCCCCCCATTATGTGTGGCTGAGACCCCCAAGTTGTGCCTCTGAGCCACCCATTATGTGTGGCTGAGACCCCCAAGTTGCAGCTCTGACCCCCCATTATGTGTGGCTGAGACCCCCAAGTTGCAGCTCTGAACCCCCATTATGTGGGGCTGAGACCCCCAAGTTGTGGCTCTGACCCCCATTATGTAGGGCTGAGACCCCCAAGTTGCAGCTCTGAGCCCCCCATTATGTGGGGCTGAGACCCCCAAGTTGCGGCTCTGACCCCCGTTATGTGGGGCTGAGACCCCCAAGTTGGGGCTCTGACCCCTCATTATGTGGGGCTGAGACCCACAAATTGTGGCTCTGACCCCCCATTATGTGGGGCTGAGACCCCCAAGTTGCAGCTCTGAACCCCCATTATGTGGGGCTGAGACCCCCAAGTTGTGGCTCTGACCCCCATTATGTAGGGCTGAGACCCCCAAGTTGCAGCTCTGAGCCCCCCATTATGTGGGGCTGAGACCCCCAAGTTGTGGCTCTGATCCCCCATTATGTAGGGCTGAGACCCCCAAGTTGCAGCTCTGACCCCCCGTTGTGTGGGGCTGAGCCCCCCAAGTCACGGCTCTCCCGCTCCATCCCGTTCCTGCTTCCCAGGTGGACATGGAGGGTGCGGAGCAGGACCAGGACCAGTGGATGATCTGAGCGTGCCGAGGGCGTTCCCAAGCGGAGCAGCACTGGGGGGGTCCCTGTGCCCCTCCGAGCACTGGGGGGGCTCTGTGGGGCGCAGAGACCCAGAGCCCGGCTGTGGCGCTGCCATTCCCGTTCCCATTCCCAAATAAACTCTGTTTTTAAGGAACCGCCCCCCAGGTGTGCTTCCAGCGGCCACCGCGTTCCCACGGCATTCCCAGTGCGTTCCCATCCTGTTCCCACGGCATTCCCAGTGTGTTCCCATCATGTTCCCACAGCATTCCCAGTGCGTTCCCATCATGTTCCCACGGCATTCCCAGTGCGTTCCCATCCTGTTCCCACGGCATTCCCAGTGCGTTCCCATCCTGTTCCCACGGCATTCCCAGTGTGTTCCCATCATGTTCCCACGGCATTCCCAGTGCGTTCCCATCATGTTCCCACGGCATTCCCATCATGTTCCCAGGGCATTCCCAGTGCGTTCCCATCATGTGCCTGTTCCCACGGCATTCCCAGTGCATTCCCATCACGTTCCCACGGCATTCCCAGTGCATTCCCATCATGTTCCCATGGCATTCCCATCATGTACCCATGGCATTCCCAGTGCGTTCCCATCATGTTCTCACGGCATTCCCAGTGCATTCCTATCATGTACCCATGGCATTCCCAGTGCGTTCCCATTATGTTCCCACGGCATTCCCAGTGCATTCCCATCATGTATCCATGGCATTCCCAGTGCATTCCCATCATGTTCCCACGGCATTCCCAGTGCATTCCCATCATGTACCCATGGCATTCCCAGTGCGTTCCCATCATGTTCCCACGGCATTCCCAGTGCATTCCTATCATGTACCCATGGCATTCCCAGTGCGTTCCCATCATGTTCCCACGGCATTCCAAGTGCATTCCCATCATGTTCCCAGGGCATTCCCAGTGCGTTCCCATCATGTTCCCAGGGCATTCCCAGTGCGTTCCCATCATGTTCCCCCGGCATTCCCAGGGCATTCCCATCATGTTCATGTTCCCACGGCATTCCCAGGGCATTCCCATCATGTTCCCACGGCATTCCCAGTGCGTTCCCATCATGTTCCCACGGCATTCCCAGTGCGTTCCCATCATGTACCCACCGCATTCCCAGTATATTCCCACCGTGTGCATTCCCACCACATTCCCTGTGCATTCCCACCATGTTCCTCCCACATTCCCAGTGTTCCACCATGTTCCTAGCGCGTTCCCACCACAGTCCCAGTCCCTATCTTATTCTCACCACATTTCCGCCATATTCCCACTCTGTTCCCATCCCATTCCCAGTGTTCCCACCATGTTCCCACCCCATTCCCAACGCATTCCCACCACGTTCCCATCATGTTCTTACCCCATTCCCAGTGTGTTCCCACCACATTCCCAATGCCTTCCTATCATGTTCCCACCACGTTTCTACCCCATTCCCAGTGCATTCCCACCACGTTCCCGTCCTGTTCTTACCCCATTCCCAACATGTTCCCACCACATTCCCAATGCCTTCCTATCATGTTCCCCCCACGTTTCCACCCCATTCCCACCCCGTTCCCGTCCTGTTCCCGCCCCATTCCCAACGCATGCCTGCCCCATTCCCAACGCATTCCCACCACGTTCCCGTCCTATTCTTACCCCGTTCCCAACGTGTTCCCACCCCATTCCCAGTGCCTTCCTATCATGTTCCCACCACATTTCCACCCCAATCCCATCCTGTTCCTGCCCCATTCCCAATGTGTTCCCACCACATTCCCAGTGCCTTCCTATCATGTTCCCGCCACGTTTCTACCCCATTCCCACCCTGTTCCCGCCCCATTCCCAACGCATTCCCACCACGTTCCCGTCCTGTTCTTACCCCGTTCCCAACGTGTTCCCACCCCATTCCCAGTGCCTTCCTATCATGTTCCCACCACATTTCCACCCCATTCCCAGCGCATTCCCACCACGTTCCCATCATGTTCCCACCACATTCCCAATGCCTTCCTATCATGTTCCCACCATGTTCCTACCCCATTCCCACCCCATTCCTGTCCTGTTCCTGCCCCATTCCCAACGCATGCCCACCACGTTCCCATCATGTTCTTACCCCATTCCCAACGTGTTCCCACCCCATTCCCAGTGCCTTCCTATCATGTTCCCACCACATTTCCACCCCAATCCCATCCTGTTCCTGCCCCATTCCCAATGTGTTCCCACCACATTCCCAGCGCCTTCCTATCATGTTCCCACCACATTTCCACCCCATTCCCAGCGCATTCCCACCATGTTCCCATCATGTTCTTACCCCATTCCCAATGCCTTCCTATCATGTTCCCACCACGTTTCCACCCCATTCCCACCCCGTTCCCATCCTGTTCCCACCCCATTCCCAACGCATGCCTGCCCCATTCCCAACGCATTCCCACCACGTTCCCGTCGTGTTCTTACCCCATTCCCAACGTGTTCCCACCACATTCCCAGTGCCTTCCTATCATGTTCCCACCACATTTCCACCCCATTCCCGTCCTGTTCCTGCCCCATTCCCAACGCATTCCCACCACGTTCCCGTCATGTTCTTACCCCATTCCCAACGTGTTCCCACCACATTCCCAATGCCTTCCTATCATGTTCCCACCACGTTTCTACCCCATTCCCACCCCATTCCTGTCCTGTTCCTGCCCCATTCCCAACGCATGCCCACCACGTTCCCGTCATGTTCTTACCCCATTCCCAATGCCTTCCTATCATGTTCCCACCACATTTCCACCCCATTCCCAACGCATTCCCACCACGTTCCCGTCCTGTTCTTACCCCGTTCCCAACGTGTTCCCACCCCATTCCCAATGCCTTCCTATCATGTTCCCACCACATTTCCACCCCAATCCCATCCTGTTCCTGCCCCATTCCCAATGTGTTCCCACCACATTCCCAGTGCCTTCCTATCATGTTCCTGCCACGTTTCTACCCCATTCCCGTCCTGTTCCCGCCCCATTCCCAACGCATTCCCACCACGTTCCCATCGTGTTCTTACCCCATTCCCAGTGCCTTCCTATCATGTTCCCACATTTCCACCCCAATCCCATCCTGTTCCTGCCCCATTCCCAACGTGTTCCCACCCCATTCCCAGTGCCTTCCTATCATGTTCCCACCCCATTCCCACCCCATTCCCGCCCCATTCCCAGCGCGTTCCCGCCCCGTTCCCGCTGTCCCCCGCCGCTCCCACCTGCGGGCCCGCCGGTGTAGCGCAGCTCGGCGATGCCGTCGGGGATGCCATGGAAGTACTCGAGGCTGGCGCGGTGCAGGCGGCAGCGGAAGCGGCCGCAGCCCCTGGCGTAGCGCAGGAAGCGCGGCGCTCCCGGGAAGAGGACGTGGTCCGCCAGGACCGTGGCGCCCGGCGCCAGCAGCCGGTGCCGCTCCAGCAGCCGCAGGTCCCGCTCGTAGCAGCGCTTCCCGTGCTCCATGAGGATGAAGTCGGCCGCCTCCAGCCCGTGCCGGGGCCGCAGCTGCGGGATCACCTCCTCCGAGGGGCCCAGGATCAGCTCCACCTGCACCGGGGCCGGCGCCTGCGGCTGCCCCTCTGCTCCTGGCCCATTCCTGGCCCCATTCCCATCCCAGCCCCATTCCCATCCTCTGCCCATTTCCCCCCCATTCTCCACTCGTCCCATCCCCGTTCCCTGCCCATTCCCATCCCGTCTTCTGTCCGTTCCCCCCTCATTTCTTGCCCATTCCCTCCCTGTGCCCTGCTCATCCCCTCCCTTCTGCCCATTCCCATCCCACTCCCATTCCCGTCCTGTTCCCTCCCTGCCCATTCCCATCCCATCCCTGTGCTCACAGTCCTTTCATTGAACCCCACCAGCTGAATGACCTTCTCCTGCCCATTCCCATACCCATTCCCTCCCTACGCCATTCCCACCGTATCCACTGCCCATTCCCATCCCCTCCCCATCCGATTTCCAGCCTGCTGCTCACGGTGCTCTCATTGAACCCCACCAGCCGGATGACCTCCTGCCTATTCCCATCTCCATCCCCATTCCCAACCCGTCCCCTTCCCATTCCCTCCCCATTCCCACCCCATCCCATTCCCATTCCCATCTCCACCCCCTCCCCATTCTCACCCCATCCCCATTCCTATCCCATTCTCACCCCATCCCCTCCCCATTCTCATCCCCATTCCCACCCCATCCCATCACCTCCCCATTCCCATCTCCATCCCCACCCCATTCCCTCCCCATCCCCTCCCCATTCCCATCCCCTTCCCATCCCCTCCCCATTCCCATCCTCTCCCCATTCCCATCCCCTCCCCATTCCCATCCTCTCCCCATTCCCATCCCCTCCCCATTCCCATCCCCTCCCCATTCTCACCCCATTCCCCTCCGCATTACCACCCCATCCCCTCCCCATTCCCATCCCCATCCCATCCTCATCCCCTCGCCATTCCCAGCCCCTCCCCACCCCATCCTCATTCCCATTTCCACCTCATCCCCATTCCCACCCCGTTGTTCCCACCCCGCTGCTCACGGTGCTCTCATCGAACCCCGCCAGCCGCAGGACCTTCTCCGCCATGGCCGCGCGCCGCGGGTCGCGCTCCACCGTCAGCAGCCGCGCTCCGGGCGGCAGCGCCCGCGCCAGCAGCACCGCTCCGTACCCGCAGGATGTGCCCAGCTCCAGCACCCGCCGCGGGCTCCGCGCGCTCAGCACCCGCTCCACCACGCGCCCTGCGGCAATGGGGACAGGGCACAGGGCACCGGCGTCAATAGGGATGCAGGATGGGGCCATCGGCATCGATAGGGACGCAGGATGGGGCCATCGGCATCGATAGGGACGCAGGATGGGGCCACCGGCATCGATGGGGATGCAGGATGGGGCCATCGGCATCAGTGGGGATGCAGGATGGAGCCATCGGCATCGATAGGGATGCAGGATGGGGGCATCGATGGGGATGCAGGATGGGGCCATTGGCATCGATGGGGATGCAGGATGGGGCCATCGGCATCGATAGGGATGCAGGATGGGGCCACCGGCATCGATGGGGATGCAGGATGGGGCCATCGGCATCAGTGGGGATGCGGGATGGGGCCACCGGCATCAATGGGGATGCGGGATGGGGCCATCGGCATCGATGGGGAGGGGATGGTGACGCCATTCCCATCAGCAGGAACAGTTGATGGGGGCATTGACCCATAGGGCCAGGGCTTCCCAGCGCCCAGAGGGTGGCACAGGGGGGTGGTTGTGGGGCTGTGGCCCTGGCATGGGGCCATGGTGGCAGTGCCATGGCCATGCCAAGGGTGCCAAGGCCATGATGATGCCACGGCTGTGCCGGTGATGCTGTGGCCATGCCAGTGGTACCACGGCTGTGTCAGCAGTGCCATGGCCACATCAATGGTGCCATGGCCATGTCAATGGTGCTATGGCCATGTTAATGGTGCCATGGCCATATTAATGGTGCCGTGGCCATGTCAATGGTGCCGTGGCCATGTCAGCGATGCCATGGCCACATTAGTGGTGCCGTGGCCATGTCAATGGTGCTGTGCCCATATTAATGGTGCCGTGGCCGTGTCAGTGATGCTGTGGCCATGTCAATGGTGCTACGGCCATGTTAATGGTGCCGTGCCTATGTCAATGGTGCCGTGGCCATGTCAATGATGCCGTGGCTGTGTCAATGATGCCATGGCCGTGTCAATGATGCCATGGCCGTGTCAATGGTGCCATGGCCGTGTCAATGGTGCCGTGGCCATGTCAATGGTGCCATGGCCGTGTCAATGGTGCCATGGCCGTGTCAATGATGCCATGGCCGTGTCAATGGTGCCATGGCCGTGTCAATGATGCCATGGCCGTGTCAATGGTGCCGTGCCCGTGTCAATGGTGCCGTGCCCGTGTCAATGGTGCCATGGCCGTGTCAATGGTGCCATGGCCGTGTCAATGGTGCCGTGGCTGTGTCAATGATGCCGTGGCCGTGTCAATGGTGCCGTGCACATGTCAGTGATGCCATGGCCATGTCAATGGTGCCATGGCCGTGTCAATGGTGCCGTGGCCGTGTCAATGATGCCGTGCCCGTGTCAATGATGCCATGGCCGTGTCAATGATGCCGTGGCCGTGTCAATGGCGCCATGGCCGTGTCAATGGCGCCGTGCCCGTGTCAATGATGCCGTGACCGTGTCAATGGTGCCGTGGCCGTGTCAATGGTGCCGTGGCCGTGTCAGTGGTGCTACGGCCATGTTAATGGTGCTGTGCCTATGTCAGTGATGCCGTGACCATGTCAATGGTGCCATGGCCGTGTCAATGGTGCCATGGCCGTGTCAATGATGCCATGGCCGTGTCAATGGTGCCATGGCCGTGTCAATGGTGCCATGGCCGTGTCAATGATGCCATGGCCGTGTCAATGGTGCCATGGCCGTGTCAATGGTGCCATGGCTGTGTCAATGGTGCCATGGCCGTGTCAATGATGCCATGGCCGTGTCAATGGTGCCGTGCCCGTGTCAATGATGCCATGGCCATGTCAATGGTGCCATGGCCGTGTCAATGATGCCATGGCCATGTCAATGGTGCCGTGCATGTGTCAATGATGCCGTGGCCGTGTCAATGATGCCATGGCCGTGTCAATGGTGCCGTGGCCGTGTCAATGGTGCCGTGCCCATGTCAATGGTGCCGCGGCCGCGCCGTTGCCGCGGTGCTGACCTTTGTCGGGCCCCACGCAGCTGAGGTGCTCGCAGCGGCGGCTCCATTGGTCGAGGGTGCTCAGCACGTGCCGGGGGTCCCCGGGCACCGCGTGCGCCAGCAGGTACTGCAGCGCGCGGTGCTCGCGCGGCGCGGGGCTGAGGCGGTCCCGCAGCCAACCCAGCGCCACCCGCGCCGCCAGCGCCGCGTAGTGCCGGGAGCGCAGCGCCAGCGCCAGCACCAGCGGCACGAAGGCCAGCGCGATGGGCAGCGACAGCATGGCGCTGCGCGGGGCGCCGGGTGAGACCCCGCGCTGCCCCACAGCCTGCCCCATAGACACACACTGCCCCAGAGAGTGCCCCAGAGACTGCCCCATAGACACACAGCCCCACAGCCTGCCCCACAGCCTGCCCCAGAGACACACACACCCCCGTAGCCCCATAGACACACACAGCCCCATAGACTGCCCCATAGACTGCCCCATAGACACACACAGCCCCATAGACTGCCCCATAGACGCACACAGCCCCATAGACTGCCCCATAGACGCAAACAGCCCCATAGACTGCCCCATAGACGCACACAGCCCCACAGGCAGCGTTTGTGCCATGAGCTGCAGGGCTCTGCATCCACACCGGGGCCCCCGCTCCCGTGCCCCACCCCCCACATTCCACCCCCTGCACCCCCCGGCCTGTGCCCCACACCCCCCACCCCCCACATCTGCCCTCTGCCCCCACCCCCGGAGGTTTGGGGGTCCCCAGACGCAGCAGGGGGCTGGGGGGGCACTTACCTGGTCCCAGGCTGCGGGCAGGAGCAGGCAGGAGGCAGGGACAGGCAGGGTCAGGGAATGGGCAGGGTGCTGGGAGCAGGAGCTCACTGGACACCGGGATAAGGAGCTGGGATCAAGGATCAGGATCCGGATCTCTCCGGGCTGTTGAGATCAAGAACAGGAATCAGAAGCAGGATCGGGATCAGGATCTTTCTGAAGGCTGCGATCAGGACCAGGATCGGGAGCACCCGGTGCTGTTGGGATCGGGATCAGGATCGGGATCAGGATCGGGATCTCTCTGCTCTGGGACGCGGCGCTGCCGCCGCTCACTCAATTATTGATGATGCCGCGGCTCCGGCTCCGGTTACCGCTGGGGGGGAGCCTGGGGCTGAGGGATGCGGGATGGGGGGTGCGGGATGGGGGGTGAGGGTGGGGGGTGCGGGATGGGGGGTGAGGGTGGGGGGTGAGGGTGGGGGGTGCGGGATGGGGGGTGAGGGTGGGGGGTGCGGGATGGGGGGTGCGGGATGGGGGGTGCAGGTTTGGGGGTGCGGGATGGGGGGTGAGGGCAACGCCTGGGGGAAGGGCACCGGGCATGGGGCTGCCCATGGAGGGGGCAATGGGGGCAGTGAGATCAATGGGAGCAATGGGGGGCAATGGGGGCAATGGTGGGCAATGGGGGCAATGGGAGAAATGGGGATCAATGGGAGCGATGGGAGCAATGGGGGCAATGGTGGGCAATGGGGGCAATGGGATCAATGGGAGAAATGGGGATCAATGGGAGCAATGGGGGGCAATGGGAGAAATGGGAGAAATGGGAGCAATGGGGGCAATGGAGATAAATGGGGGCAATGGGGGCAATGGAGATAAATGGGGGCAATGGGGGCAATGGGGATCAATGGGAGCACTGGGGGGCAATGAGGGCAATGGTGGGCAATGGGGGTTAATGGGAGAAATGGGGATCAATAGGAGCAATGGGAGCAATGGGGGCAATGGGGGCAATGGAGATAAATGGGGGCAATGGGGATCAATGGGATCAATGGGATCAATAGGAGCAATGGGGGCAATGGGGGCAATGGAGATAAATGGGGGCAATGGGGATCAATGGGATCAATGTGAGCAATGGGGTCAATGGGAGCAATGGGGATCAATAGGAGCAATGGGAGCAATGGGGGCAATGGAGATAAATGGGGGCAATGGGGATCAATGGGATCAATGTGAGCAATGGGGTCAATGGGATCAATGGGATCAATAGGAGCAATGGGAGCAATGGGGGCAATGGAGATAAATGGGGGCAATGGGGATCAATGGGATCAATGTGAGCAATGGGGTCAATGGGATCAATGGGATCAATAGGAGCAATGGGAGCAATGGGGGCAATGGAGATAAATGGGGCAATGGGGGTCAATGGGGGCAATGGGGTCAATGGGGGCAATGGGGATCAATGGGATAGATGTGAGCAATGGGGTCAATGGGATCAATGGGATCAATAGGAGCAATGGGAGCAATGGGGGCAATGGAGATAAATGGGGCAATGGGGGCAATGGGGATCAATCGGAACAATGGGGGCAATAGGGGTCAATGGGGGCAATGGGGTCAATGGGGATCAATGGGATCAATGTGAGCAATGGGGTCAATGGGAGCAATGGGGATCAATAGGAGCAATGGGAGCAATGGGGGCAATGGAGATAAATGGGGCAATGGGGGCAATGGGGATCAATCGGAACAATGGGGGCAATAGGGGTCAATGGGGGCAATGGGGTCAATGGGGGTAGCGGAGACACGTGACCGCGCACGCGCGTTCCAGGCCACGTGGCACCGCCCACGCGGGAGCGCGCCTTCTCTCCCCGCCCCTCCCCCCCATCACGTCACGTGACGCCGGTCCGCGCGCTCCCCGCTCAGGTCACGTGACGCGGCCGGGCCTGGGCGCGGTGCCCCTCCCTCCGCCCAGCCCCTCCCGCTCTGATTGGCCGCTCGTCACATGACCGCGCCCCCTGGCGGACCGCGCCTCGCCCGGCGCCCCCCGCGCGCTCTGATTGGCGGCTGATCACGTGACCAGCGGCGCCCGCACGCAGGGAGGGGCCGGAAGCAGGAAGAGGAGTAAGGCGCGCGCAGGTCCGCTCCTGCGCTCCCATTGGCTGTCCACGCCCCACGTGACTCCGTGTTTTGTCACGGGGGTCGGCCGGGCGCTGTCACGTGAGCGGAACGGCGCGCCCCCTGCCGGAGCCGGTGGTGGTGCCGGCGGTCGCCATGGGCTGCTGCTACAGCAGCGAAGGGGAGGCGGCGGAGCAGGTGGGGGGCGATATGGGGGGCATGGGGGGCTATGGAAGGCATGGGGGCTATGGGGGACAGGGGGGGAGGTGGAGGGGTATGGGGGGATATGAGGGACACGGGGGGTATGGGAGGACATGGGGGATATGGGGGACATGGGAGCTATGGGGGACGGGGGGGTATGGGGGGACATTGGGGGATATGTGAGGATATGTGAGGCATGGGGGATATGGGGGGCATGAGAGGACATGGGGCGATATGGGGAGGTTTGGGGGCTATGGGGGGCATGGGGGACATGGGAGGGCTATGGGGGACATGGGGGCTATGGGGTGCTGTGGGGGGACATGGGGCTATGGGGGGACATGGGGGCTATGGGAGACATGGGGGCTATGGGGTGCTGTGTGGGGACATGAGGGCTATGGGGGGCTATGGAGAACGTGGGGGCTATGGGGGACACGGGGGCTATGGGGTGCTGTGGGGGCACATGGGGGCTATGGGGGGCATGGGGGCTATGGGGTGCTGTGGGGGCACATGGGGGCTGTGTGGGGGCCGGTGTCTCCCTGCGGTGCCGGGGCTGCAGGGGGTGGTGAGGAGCAGCTCCCCATGGCCTGGCTGCAGTGAGTGCCTGAGCCCAGAGCCCCCCCGGGGCTGGGAGCACCCCAGAGTGGGAGCAGCAGCTCGGAGGGGGGGGATCTGCCCCTCTGCTGCGGGAAGGGGAGACCTGAGAGCAGCTCCAGGGCCTGAGGGGGCTCTGGGAGACCTGGAGAGGGGCTTTGGGCACGGGATGGAAGCACAGGACAGGGGAATGGCTTGGAAGGGGCTCGGAGCACTGTGCTCTATGGAAGGTGCCCATGGCAGGGGTTGCAGCATCCCAAGCTCCCTTCATCCCCACCCATCCCGTGATCCGTGCCCCCCCATTCCCGCAGGAAGAGGAGACGAAGCGGCTGCTGGAGCCGGCCCCCAGCCCCCCCAGCAAGGTGCTGAACGGCGCGGAGCAGAGCTACCACAGCCTGCCCTCGGCGCGCACCGACGAGCAGGCCATGCTCTCCTCCATCCTGGCCAAGACCGCCATGTGAGCCCCCCCGCTGCCCCCCCCCGGGGGTCCCCGAGGTGCCAAAGGGAAGGGGGAGCTGCTCCTGTGCCCCCCCCAGTGTCCCTTCCCTCTGCTTTGTGCCCCACAGGGACACCAAAGGGAGCCCTGGCGCAAGGGGGGGCTGAGCTGGGGGTCCCTCGCTGTGATTTGGGGGGGTGCAATGGGTGTTTGGGGGGGCAGAGGGAGTCGGGGCTCTGTGTCCTCCTTAGGGGGGGTCACCCCTGTGCATGGGTGCTGTCCCCAGCCCATACGGGGGGGCTCAGTGGGGATCTCTGTGTCCCCATATGCATGGGGACCATCCCCAGCCCACGCGGGGGGGCTCTGACTCCCCCCCCCGGAGCTCAAAGCATCCCCACGGTGTCGGTTTTGGGGCGCTACCATGGGGGGGCCCCCGGTGGGAGCCTGGAGCCCACGCTGGGTCCTGCCCCCCCCTCCTCCCCAGCAACATCATCGACGTCTCGGCTGCGGACTCGCAGGGCATGGAGCAGCACGAGTACATGGACCGGGCCCGGCAGTACAGGTGGGGTGCCCCCATCCCCTTGGGGTGCCCCCATCCCCTTAGGGTGCCCCCATCCCCTTGGGGTCCCCCCATCCCCCTTGGGTGCCCCCCCATCCCCTTAGGGTGCCCCCCCATCCCCTTAGGGTTCCCCCATCCCCCTTGGGGTGCCCCCATCCCCTTGGGGTGCCCCCCCATCCCCTTAGGGTTCCCCCATCCCCTTAGGGTGCCCCCCCATCCCCTTAGGGTTCCCCCATCCCCTTAGGGTTCCCCCCCATCCCCCTGGGGTCCCCCCCATCCCCCTGGGGTGCCCCCATCCCCTTGGGGTCCCCCCCATCCCCCTTGGGTGCCCCCCATCCCCTTGGGGTGCCCCCATCCCCTTGGGGTGCCCCCCATCCCCCTGGGGTCCCCCCCATCCCCTTGGGGTCGCCCCCATCCCCCTTGGGGTCCCCCCCATCCCCTTAGGGTCCCCCCCATCCCCTTGGGGTGCCCCGCATCCCCCTGGGGTCCCCCCCATTTACTCTGCAGTGCCCCCATCCCCTTGGGGTCCCCCCCATCCCCTTGGGGTCGCCCCCATCCACCCTGGGGTTCCCCTTTCCCCCCCCCATGCCGTGGTGCCGCCGGCGCTGACCGCGGTGCCCGCAGCACCCGCCTGGCCATGCTCAGCTCCAGCCTCACGCACTGGAAGAAGCCCCCGGCGCTGCCGTCCCTCACCACCCAACCCCACCAGGTCCTGGCCAGCGACCCCGTCCCCTTCGCAGACCTGCAGCAGGTGAGGGCCCCCCCGAGCACCCACAGCCACGGGCTTGGGATTGGATCCCAATGGGATCAGTGGGGCTGGGAAGGGCTTCGGGACCGTCCTGTGCAGCCATTGCCCCACGGCCACCGCTGCCCCATGGCACTGAGGCCTCGGCTCCACGGGGTGTGAACACTGCAGGGACGGTGGCTCCAGCCCTGCCCTGGGCAGTTCCAATGCTGAGCACCCTGTGGGGCAGGAATTGTTCCTCAGCTCCATCTAAACCTGCCCCGGTGCAGCTTGAGGCCGGTTCCTCTTGGCCCATCCCTTGTTCCTTGGCAGCAGAGCCCAGCCCCCTCCTGGCTCCATCCTCCTCTCAGGCAGTTGTAGGGAGCCATCAGGTCCCCCCTGAGCCTTCTCTTCTCCATCTGAACCCCCCCGGTCCCTCAGCCCTTCCCCATCACTCTGTGCTCCAGGCCCTGCACCAGCTCCATTGCCCTTCTCTGGCCCCATCCAGCACCTCAATGTCCCTCTTGGAGCGAGGGCCCAGCGCTGGGCACAGGATCCAAGGGCGGCAGCTCTGGAATCCCGGCCTGGTTCGGGATGAGGGCACCTTAAAGCCCATTTTCCCCCTCATGGCCCCTTTGTGCCCAATTCCCACTGCATTCCCGGGATAACGGCTCCTTCCCACAGGTGTCCCGGATCGCTGCCTACGCCTTCAGCGCACTCTCGCAGATCCGGGTGGATGCCAAGGAGGAGCTGGTGGTGCAGTTCGGGATCCCCTGAGCGCGGGCCGGGTCCGGGGCACTCTGGGCCTGGTTTGGGGCTCTCCAGGCCGGGTCTGGGGCTCTCCGGGCCGGGGCTCTCCGGGCCGGGTGCCCCCATTGCTGTTCTCCTCCTCCCTCCCCGTGCTAGGATCCGGCCCCACTGCGGGATTCCCGGCGGTGCTCCCGGGGGGGGATGTGCTTGGCCTGGCACAGGGATCACCACAAAGGGAATGCCGGGGGGGGGCCCGATGGCTCCTCAACCCCCCCCGCCGTTTTCACGCTCCCCCAGCCCGCGGTGGGTTTGGGTTTTGTACCGTTCCGGGCACTGATAAAGGCGCGGGCACCGCGGCTCTGCCTCCATTGCTGCTGCTTCCTGCGACGGAAGGGGAACCCCGAGCCCCCCGGGCAGAACGGGGCCCCGCTGCCCTCCTCCGGCCGCACTCGGGTCTCCGGGTGCCCCGGGCAGCCCCGTGCACCCCCCATACCCTGCGGTGTCCTTCGTGTCCCCACCCCCCGGGTGAGCCTGAGACCCCCATGGGGGGCCCCACATGGGCCCCCTGGACCCCCACCTCGGGCCCGGCCCGCCCCCCCATCCTATCTCCCGGCCTCCCTCCTGGCCGCAGCCATTGTTGCCATGGCAACCAGCTCCCGGCGCCTTCCGCAGCTCTCGCGAGAGCTGAACGGCACACTGGGAAATGTAGTCCCAGCGTGCCCCACGTGACTCGCCGCGCAGCCAATGAGGAGGCGGCAGGGGCGGGGGCTGCTGTTTGAACCGGGCGGCGGCGGCACCGGTACGGGAGGGGCGGGGGGCACCGGGGGGGGCGGAGCCTGCGGGAGGGGAGGGTCCAAGGGGCACCCGGGGGGGTGAGGGGGTTCCCGCCCGTCCCGTTCCCGTGGGCCTGGTGGTTCCGGTTGTAGGCCGCGGCCTGGGCCTCGCGTTAATGCCAGTGCCCGCTCCCGGTGAGGCCTAAAGCGGGCGGCCGGGGCCGGTGCTCGCGGGAGGGGCCGAGGAGGAGCCCCCACCCCGGGAGCCGACGCACCGGATGGGCGCCCCCCCACGGCGCCGCCCGCTCCCGCTCCACCGGTGCTCGCCGCGCGCTCGTCCCCACGACGGCGTCGTCCGGGCCCGGCCCGGCCTCCGTGTTCGGTAGGAGCGCTCCCGCGGTCGGTGTGGCTCAGCCCCGCTCCCGGCGCCTCGCCGCTGTCCCGGGGGCGCTCCCGCTGCTTCCCTCCCCCGGTCCTGCCTTCGGCTCCGGTCCCCCCGTTCTCCCCGATCCGGTGGCTCTGACCGGACCCGCGCAGTCCGGACCCGGCTCTGGGGGAGCGGCGCCGCCGCCGCGGCCCCGTGGGGGGACACCCGCGGGTCGGTGCGTGCGGGGGGGCACCGGCACCCAGCGCCCCAGCACGACTGCGGGGTCGCGGCCCCTTCCGGGTCCCCGAGTCCGTGGCTCCTGCGTTGGGAACGGCCTCGGAGCGGGGCGGGATTGCTGCGGATCAACGGGAGCCGCACCGGGGACCCCGAACCTCCAAGGCCGGATCTGGGCCCCCCCCCGGCCCGGGGCCGGCTCCAGCGCGGGCGCCTTTAACGCGCGCGGTGACGTGGAGGTGGCCCGGGGCCAGGACGGAGCCGTCACCCGCGGCCCCGCCAGCGACACCGCAACTTTCCCTTTGTGCGCGGCTCATGGCGGCCTGAGCCGCTCCGGTGCTCCCAGTGAGGCCCCGCGGGACCCGCCCGGTACCGAGCGGCAGCGGGAGCGCTGCCTCCCGCCATCGGCCTGCGGGAGGAGGGGGGAGGAGGCGGGAGCGGCCCCGGGGAGGGGGGGCCCGGACGGAGCTCCGGGGGCGCCGGTTTCGTAACGCTGCGGGGAGCTGGCGCTGCCGCCATCGGGGCCCGGTCCCGGTGCTTCCCGGGTGCTCCGGTTCCCGCCGGGCGCCGACCCCCGTGTCACGGATCCCGGGTGGCCCCGAGGGTCGCGGTGGTGCCGGCAGCGCGGAGCCGGGATGGGGTCGGGATCGGGCAGCTCGGCCCATGCCGTGCATCGGCCCGGGGGGACACGGTCCCTGGTTCACCCCGAGGGTCGCGGGGGTTTTGGGGTCCCGGGCGGTGCGGGGGTGCTGAGGTTGTGCCGGGGGGGCGGGCGGGGGGATCCCCCGAGGAGCCCGCGCTTCCCGGCTGAGCCGATGGAGGCAGCGGCCGCTCCGGGGCTCCTGAAACTGCTGCTCCCTCCCGTTCCTTCCCGGTGTTGGAGGTTCGTGGGGATCCCTGTCCCGGCCATGGCTCCCGCCCGGGGCCGGTGCTCTCCTGCGCCCTTCGCCGGTTGTTTACACCCGAGCGTCCCCGGGGCCCGTCCCACCGCCCGCGGCTGCGCTTCCGCCTCCTGCGCATCCCGCGCGTGCCGCTGTTTGGGCTCGGAGCCGCGCGGCTGTTCCCGAGGGACGGGGCATTCCCGGGAATGCCGGCGGTGCCGCTGCTCGGGCAGCCCCTGTGCCGGGAGCACCTCCCACAGCCGTGGAGCTGCGGCCATGGAGGAGCCCTCCGAGGTGGCACAGATCCCTTGGGATGGTGTCCCTGGGGTTGAAACCTGGGCGAGAGGGACAACAAGGACGGAGCAGGACTTTACATCCCATGCCTCTGCAAAGGGACTGCGGAGAGGTTTGGGATGGGGGATGAGGGATGGGACATGGCAGGAGGAGGAGCCTGAGTAGTGGTTTCCCTTGAGTCCTGCTCCTCCTGATCCCCATCTCCAGGGCTGAATCCCAGGAGGTGCCGGCTGCACTTCCACAGCAGGAGATGGGATGGGATTGGGAAGCTCTTCCCCGTGTGGCTGCCCCATCCCTGGCAGTGCTCAAGGCCAGGTTGGACACAGGGCTTGGAGCTGCTCTAGGGAAGGTGCCCCTGCTCGTGGCGGGGGTTTGGAGCCGGATGAGCTTTCAGCTCCCTTCATCCCAACCCCCATCCCATGATCCGGCACCGACGGCTGCGGCTCCCGGGGGCTGCGGGGGCTGTAATGAGGGTGTTGGGTGCTGATTGCTGCTCACCTCTTGCAGGTCGGGGCAGTGACGTGCGAGCCTGAGGATGCCTCTGCACGGCGCGAGGGCCGCGGCTCTGCTCGCCTGGGTAAGGCTCCGTCCCTGCCTGGACCGGGATGTGCCGGCACCGGGGGGGGGCAGCTCCTGGGGCAGCTGCATCCCGGCTGCTCCCAGCCGGGCGGCTGTTTGCCGGGAGTCACCATTCCTATTGAGCAACCACAAGTGCTGCAATGCCTTGGTCCGGCATGGGCGCTGCTCCAGAGCTGGCGGTGGGACAGCGTGGAATGGTGCTGGCTTCCCCCTTCTGAGCATCCCATCCCCTGTGTAGGTGAACAGCACCAATGTGTGCTCCGAGCCCATCCGTGAGCTCTCCCAGCTCCGGGACTGCAGCGTCTTCATCCGGATCATCCATGGAATGTGAGTACGAGGAGGCGGCTGCATCCGGGTGGGGGTCTGGGGGCAGTTCCTCTCCTTTGGGGCTCCCGGTTGCATCAGCTGCTCCGGAGGTGCTTTGTGTCCGTGAGGGCTGCTCAGGTGAGGAAAACCAGGAAGTTTTCCTGAGCTGTAGCGTTGGGATCCTGAGGAGGCTTTGGAAAACACCACAGCTCCCACCCCGTGGGCCACTGTGGTTCCTTGGGGACGTTGGACTGATCCCCAGGCTGATACAGGCAGGATGGAGCCTGTTTGCTCCATCCCGGGAGCTGAGGTGGCCAGACCGGGATGGGAGGAACGGGTCCATCAGGAGCCACGTTCCTTGTCCGTGAGCAAAAGCAATTAGAGCGTGAGCTGTAGGAGAGCACAGGGTGCTGCGCTCCGGATGTGTGTCCTGATGGAGCTGGAGGGGAAAATGGTCCTGAGCGGGGGATTGAGCAATCCCTGCACACAGGCTGGGGGAGACGGGATGGAGCCTGAGGAGGACTTGGGGTGTTGGGTGAGGGGGAGCTCCCCATGACCTGGCTTCAGTGAGTGCCTGCGCCCAGAACCCCCCCGGGTGCTGGGTGCACCCCCAGAGTGTGAGCAGCAGCTCAGGGAGGGGATCCTGCCCCTCTGCTGCGGGAAGGGGAGACCTGAGAGCAGCTCCAGAGCCTAAAGGGGCTCTGGGAGACCTGGAGAGGGGCTTTGGCCAAGGGATGTAGGGACAGGCCAAGGGGAATGGCTTTAACCTGCCAGAGGGGAGACTGAGATGAGCTCTTGGGCAGAAGCTCTTCCCTGTGAGGGTGCTGAGGCGCTGGCACAGGGTGCCCAGAGAAGCTGTGGCTGCCCCATCCCTGCAGTGCTCAAGGCCAGGTTGGACCCAGGGGCTTGGAGCTGCTCCAGTGGAAGGGGTCCCTGCCCATGGGAGGGGTTGGGAATGGAGGAGCTTTGAGGTCCCTTCATCCCAACGCATCCCATGACCCGTGCGGTGGGGAGGGCAGGACGGCTCCCCCGGCTGCTGGCTGCTATAATTACCCGGTGTAACGGGAGCTGCCGGGCAGGGCTGTGCTGGGTGCAGGAAGCAGCCTCAGCTCCGGGTTATATTTAGTTGGCTCTGGTTAATCTCCGGCTCTGCCGCCGCTGGCTCCGGCCATGGCTGCTGCTGAGCACATCCCGATGAGCTGGGCGGCCCCGGGAGCAGGCTGGGACACCGCGGGGATGCAGGGATCCGCTCCCGGTGCTGTCCCCAAGGAGGCCCCTGCTCTGGAAGCCGCCAGCGCTGCCGGGGCAGCGCCCGGCTTGGGGAGGAGCATGGTGGGGGGGGCCCTGCCTGCGGGCCCTGCCTGCGTCCCCCTGCGGTGCCTCCCGCTGCCGGGGCTGCTGCCAGCACCGTGCGGCAGAGGAGGAAGCGGCACTGATCCGGCGCTGCTCCGGGCTGGGGGCTGCCTCCATGGCCCCGTGCGCTCGGCTGTGGCTCTGCTGGGGCTGAGCCCCCCACGGCCCCTGCTCTGTCCCAGGCTCCGGAGCGAGGACGCGGAGTCGGCGCTGGAGCAGCCGCTGCCGCAGAGGATCGGCTTCATCTGCGCCTTCCTGCAGAGTAAGAGCTTCCGGCAGCGCCGGCTGCCGGCCCCGGCGCTCTGCCGCGGTGTCCCCATCCCTGGGATCCTGCCCCACGCCGTGTCCAGGCTGCCCCGATCCCAAAGGAAGGGACCCTCCCACCGGGAATGCTCGCCAGAGCACAGGCTTGGCGCAAAAGGAGTGCGGGGGCAGAGGGCCGGGTGCCCATGGTGCTGCTTCGGGGCGGCATTCCCGGCCTGCTCTCTGGCCTCAAGCTGCTTAAATCCCACTGGAAAACCCTTCCGCGGGGCAGGATCCTGGGGGCAGGTGGGAAGGGTCCTGCGGTTGTACTCAGCCCCTTCTCCTCGGGGACACATCGCGGGGTCCCCCAGCCCCAGCGCAGCACCGCGGGGATGGTGGCCTCGCGCCATGGGCGGCGTTCCCAGCGGGCAGGGCTCCCGTGGGAATGGGAATGGCGCTTCCCCTTGCAGAGCACTGCAAGCACAAAGCGGCCCTGGAGAGCCTGATCCCAGCACAGCAGCTGCTGGAGGGAGAGGAGCTGGCCTTGGCCAAGGTGAGCGCGGACGGGCCCCTCCGCCGGCCCCGGTGCCCGGAGCAGGGCCGGGGGTGACGGTCCCTGCTCCCGCAGGTGGCCGTGCTGCTCCTGTACCACGCGTCCATGAGCTGCAGGAGCCCCGCGGACTGGAGCGAGTTCACCTACGAGACCCAGGTGATTCCTTCCGCATCCCTTGGGAAGCGCGGGTGCTCCAGGACCTGCCCTGCGGCTCCGGGACCCCTGGGGGGGTGCAGGGGGGGTGCCCCGGGGGGGGCAGCTGAGCTGCTCACCCCATGGCTCCTCCCATGCAGGTGGAGCTGGCAGCGATCCTCAGGTTCGTGCTGGACAATGAGGAGAGCCTGAGCGAGAACCTGGAGCTGTTCCTGCAGAGGAAGGGTGAGCACCGGCCCCTGCCTGCGCCCCAGCACCAGCCTCAGCACCAGCCCCAGCCTCAGCACCAGCCCCAGCCGCAGCCCCAGCAGCAGCGGGGTGGGACTGGGGAGCTGTTCTGCAACGGCTTTAAGCTGCCTGAGGGGAGACTGAGATGAGCTCTTGGGCAGAAGCTGTTCCCTGGGAGGGTGCTGAGGCGCTGGCCCAGGGTGCCCAGAGAAGCTGTGGCTGCCCCATCCCTGCAGTGCTCAAGGCCAGGTTGGACCCAGGGGCTTGGAGCTGCTCTATGGAAGGGGTCCCTGCCCATGGCAGGGGTTGGGACTGGAGGAGCTTTGAGGTCCCTTCATCCCAACCCATTCCAGGATCCCATGACACTGAGTGCTCAGCACTGCTGGCACCTTCCTGCTCAGCTCCGTGCCAGCAGCGCCGCTCCAACCCGGATGAATCTTTTCCAGAGCATAAACCCAGTGGACTTTTCCCTTTATTTATGGTTCCAAACCCTCCCCCCCGCTCCCCGCAGCCCAGGGCTGAGCTGCCTCATTCCCGCTGGGCAGTTCCCACCTGGCGCGGGCGCAGCCCTTGGGGCCCGTGGATGGGATGTGCTGGGCGGAGGTTTGTGGCTCTCAGCGGGGTTCATCCACCCTGCGGGATTCTCGCTGCTGAGCCCTCCCCTCTGCTGTGACCGTGGCAATCCTGTTCTTCCCAGCGCCGCCGTCCTCAGCCGGCAGCAGCTCCGAGGAGCATTCCCCACTGCTCCCCTTCCCACAGAAGCGAGAGGTGCGTTTCCTGGAGCTGCAGAGGATTGCTTCATCCTCCTCATCCTCCCCCAGCACCAACAAGTACGTCCCCAGGCTCCAGGTGGGAATGGACAAGCGTGGGTTGGGACCTGGAGGTGAAGCTGAGTGCGCAGAGACCTGTCCTGTAGGGATTGGCTGTGCTTGATCTGGGATGTGCCATGGGCAGGATGGAGCCGGAATGGGCAGCATGGAGCTGGGATGTGCCATGGGCAGGATGGAGCCGGGATGTGCCATGGGCAGGATGGAGCTGGGATGTGCCATGGGCAGGATGGAGCCGGGATGTGTGATGGGCAGGATGGAGCTGGGATGTGCCATAGGCAGGATGGAGCCGGGATGTGCCATGGGCAGGATGGAGCTGGGATGTGCCATGGACAGGATGGAGCTGGGATGTGCCATGGGCAGGATGGAGCTGGGATGTGCCATGGGCAGGATGGAGCTGGGATGTGCCATGGGCAGGATGGAGCTGGGATGTGCCATGGGCAGGATGGAGCCGGGATGGGCAGGATGGAGCTGGGATGTGCCATGGGCAGGATGAAGCCGGGATGTGCCATGGGCAGGATGGAGCTGGGATGTGCCGTGGGCAGGATGGAGCTGGGATGTGCCATGGACAGGATGGAGCTGGGATGTGCCATGGGCAGGATGGAGCTGGGATGTGCCATGGGCAGGATGGAGCTGGGGTGTGCCATGGGCAGGATGGAGCTGGGATGTGCCATGGGCAGGATGGAGCTGGGATGTGCCATGGGCAGGATGGAGCTGGGATGTGCCATGGGCAGGATGGAGCTGGGATGTGCCATGGGCAGGATGGAGCTGGGGTGTGCCATGGGCAGGATGGAGCTGGGATGTGCCATGGGCAGGATGGAGCTGGGCTGGAATTGGCTCCTTTGAGCCTGGCTGATGAGCCCAGACACTGCTCAGAGCTGCTGAGGCCCTTCCCTGTCCTGGGTGGGCCTCGGCCCAGGCTGTGCTGCGGAGGGTGCTGCCTGTGACGGGCTCCGCGGTGTCCCTCTGCAGTGCCCTGCCCGGGGCCCCCTCCTCCCCCATGGGGGACATCATGCAGACCCCCCAGTTCCAGCTGCGGCGCCTCAAGAAGCAGCTGGCTGCCGAGCGGGAGAACCGGGATGAGCTGGAGGTGGAGCTGGCAGAGAACCGGAAACTCCTTGCGGAGAAGGGTCAGTCCCTGATGGGGTATCCCGGGCGCGGGGGGGGGCTCCGGGGCTCGGCTGGAGCCCATGGCCCGGTCCGTGCTGCCGGACCCGATGGGGCGCAGCTCATCCGCCTCCCGCTGCAGAGGTTTCCATGCGGTGGCTCCTCCCCAGCCTGGGGAGGGACAGACGGACACGGCCCCCCCCAGCACTGGGGGGGCAGCGGGGGGTAACGGGCCTGTTCCCCCCTCCCCAGAGGCTCAGATCACCGTGATGCAGCAGCGCATCGACCGCCTGGCCCTGCTCAATGAGAAGCATGCTGCTGACCAGCTGGAGCCCAAGGAGATGGAGGAGCTGAGGGAGAAGAACGAGAGGTGATCCCCTGGGAATGTCGCCCTCCTCCTGTCGGGCTGGGCTGGGTCACTCCGGTGTCCCCAGGCTTCCCTGGGCACCCTGTGCCAGCGCCTCAGCACCCTCACAGGGAACAGCTTCTGCCCAAGAGCTCATCTCCATCTCCCCTCTGGCAGGTTAAAGCCATTCCCCTTGGCCTGTCCCTGCATCCCTTGTCCAAAGCCCCTCTCCAGGTTCCTGCAGCCCCTTTAGGCACCGGAGCTGCTCTCAGGGCTCCCTGGAACTCTCCTCTAATCCCCACATGGACACAGCCCTCCCTGTTGTGGGAAGGCCCCATGCGATGTGCTCTGCTTCACAGACAGCCTTTGGGTGCCCCCAGCCCAGTTGGCTGCAGTTTGCCTGGGTCTGGCCTGGGCTCTGTCGCTCCTCGCTCCCTGCGGCTGCCGCTTCCTGCTCTTTGCCCTGTCCCTGTTTACCTGGGAAGGACGCCCGGGCTCCTGCTCCTTGGTTCGTCCTTTCCCTTTGCAGAGGTGGGGCTGGAGCCCTGCAGCTGCCTCTGCCCTTGGTGTGGAGCTGTTGGGCTCTGCCCAAGCACAGACATCTCCCTGCTCCCCTTTTCCATGTGCTAGGATCCAGTTTGGAGCTGGGTCTGTGGTACTTTGGCCCCACGGCCCAGGGGTCTGCAGCATCTCTGTGTCCTGGGCCGGCCCCGGCAGCATCAGCCCCAGCGAGGTCCTCACCCTCTGTCCCCACCTCCCCTTGCAGCCTCCTGGCGCGCTTGCACGAGACCCTCAGGCAGTGCCAGGACCTGAAGACCGAGAAGGGTCAGATGGAGCGGAAGATCAACCAACTCTCCGAGGAGAACGGGGACCTCTCCTTCAAGGTACGGGCGCCTGGGTCCGATCCTGCCCTGCGTGCTGGGGCTGTGCAGGGCGCTGGGCTCTGCCGTGGGGGACCTTCCCCCAGAGCCTGCTTTGGCTCCAGCTCCTCGCCCAAAGGGAGCGCGAGCACCCGGGGTTGGGCTCTGTGCGGGCAGCACCCGGGGTTGGGCTCTGTGGGTGCCGGGCAGCACCCGGGGCTCCCTCGGACATTGCTCTGGGATGCGCGACTTTGCCCTTGGCAGCTCCGGGATATCCGCAGCCACATGGTGCAGCTGCAGGAGGCCCTGAATGTGCTCTCGGTGGAGCACAACGCGGCCCTGGCCCAGGCCCAGGAGAAGCAGGGGCAGCTGGAGACTGAGCTGCGTGGAGCCCTGCACGACAAGGTGAGCGCGCCCGGGGACCTGGCTGCTGTCCTGCAGCCGCATCCCATGGGAAGGGTTCCCTGTGCTGTGCTGTCCTGGGCAGCCTGGTGTCCGGGAGCTGGGGGTGATGCCGCCCTCTTGTCCCCAGAAATGCTCGGAAGAGAAGATAGAGATCCTGCAAGGGAAGGTTTCTCTGCTGGAGGATCAACTGGTGCAGCTGGGAGAGTGCAGCAGCCAGAAGGGAGAGGTGCTGGGGGATGTCCTGAAGGTACGGCTGCAGCCGGAGACCATCGCTGCCTCCTGCAGCAGGGGCAGGCAGCGCTCCCGTGGGGACCTGCCTGGAGAAGGAGCAGCGAGAGCAACACTTGGGCCCACGTGTGTTCTGTTCCCTTCCCCTCAGCTGGAGGAGCTGAAGCAGGAGGTGTCCGCTCTCACCAGTAAAGGTGCTGAGCTCCAAGCCACGGTGCTGCAGCTGGAGAAGGAGAAGCAGCAGCAGGAAGCAGCCCTGCAGTCCCAGCGGGGCCTCTTCGAGGAGGAGAAGCAGCAGCTCGGCAGCCTGGTGAGCAGCCTGCAGAATTCCCTGTCGGAGAGCCGCCGGCGCCTGGAGGAGCTGGAGCAGGAGCTGCGGGAGCGGGAGGCCAGCAGTGCCCAGCACCAGCAGAGCCTGCAGCAGCTCCAGCACCTCCAGGAGGCCAACGCTTCCCTGAGCACCCAGCTCCAGGCCATGGCGCAGGCCCAGGATTCCAAGCAGGCCGCCTGGAATGGGGAGAAGGCGGAGCTGAGCCACCGGATCCAGGAGTTGGAAGGCAGGATCCTGGAGCTGGGCCCCCAGGGGCCAGCCGAGGGGCTGCAGGTGCAGCTGCAGGAGCTGGAGGCGCGGCTGAAGGAGAGCCAGCAGCGCCTGGCCGACAGGGAGAGGCTGGCGCGGGAGAACAGCCGCCTGCAGGAGCAGCTCCTCTTCCTGGAGGAATCCCTGCGCAACACCGAGGGCATCCTGGAGGATGAGAAGAGGAGGGCGGCCGAGAGCCTGGAGGGCAGCCTGGCGCGCATCGCCGAGCTGGAGGCCGAGAGGCAGCGCCTGCAGCAGGAGCCGGCCCGCAGCCTGGAGAAGCCCATGGAGCCGCCTCGGGAGGACGAGGAGCGCACGAAGCTGGAGCAGGAGCTGCGGGCCCGGCAGGAGGAGGTGGCGGCGCTGCAGGCGCAGGCGCAGCGCCAGGGCACCGAGCACCAGGAGCGCGTGGCCGCCCTGCAGGCCGAGCTGGCTGGCGCCCGGGCGCGGGCCCAGGAGCAGGAGGCCGAGGAGCGGCAGCTGAGGGCTGCGGTGGCCGCCCTGCAGGAGCGGGTGGCCGCGGCGGAGCAGGCGGCGGCGCAGCGCGGGGCCGAGGCGCAGCGGGCGGCCGAGGCGCTGGACGGGGCCTCCCAGGAGCTGGAGCGCGCCCTGGAGCGGCAGCGGGAGCAGGAGGCGGAGGCCAAGCGGCTGCGGGCCCGGCTGGAGGAGGCGCTGCGGGAGCTGGCGGCCCGCGAGGAGGAGGCGTCGCGCCTGCGGCAGGAGCTGGAGCGGGGCCGGGCGGAGAGCGGCGCGCGCGCGGCGGAGCTGGAGGCGCAGCTGCAGAACAGCCTCAACGAGCAGCGCCTGGAGCGCGCGCGGCACCGCGAGGAGCTGGCGCGGGCGCGGGAGCTGCTGCAGGAGCTGCGCCGGGACGAGGCTGCGCGCGGGGAGGAGCTGCGGGAGCTGCAGGGCACGGTCAGCAGGCTCCAAGGGGAGCTGGCGGCGGCGAACAAGGAGCCCCCCCGGAGCCGCGCTGAGGATGGGGACAGCGCCGCGGCCACCGACGGCTCCGAAAGGAGCCGGGAGAGGGAGCGGGAGCTGAGCCGGGCCCGTTCCCCGGAGCAGCCGGCAGAGGCCCTGTGCTCGCAGGTGCAGGAGCTGGAGCAGCGGTGCCGGGAGCAGCAGGAGAGCGCGGCCGCGGCACGGGCGGAGCTGGAAGCGTCGCGCCGGGAAGGGGCTCAGCACAAGGAGAAGGCGTCGGAGCTGCAGAAGCTCCTGGAAGCCGCGAGGTCGGCGCAGGCGCTGCAGGACGGGAGCGTGGAGGCGCTGCGCAAGGAGCTGCAGGAGAAGGGCCGGGAGCTGCTGCAGAGCAGGGGCACCATCGCCGCCCACGAGAAGGAGCTGACGTCCCTCCGCGCTGCGGCGCAGGACAGGGCCCGGGCGGAGGAGGGCTGGAAGGAGCAGCTCTCGCAGTGCGTGCAGGAGCTGGAGAGGAAGAGCAGCCTCATCGGGAGCCTGGAGCACGAGGTGTCCATCCTGCACCGGCAGCTGACCGAGAAAGAGGGGGAGAGCAAGGAGCTGAAGCGCCTGATCCTGGCCGAGTCGGAGAAGAGCAAGAAGCTGGAGGAGCGGCTGCGGGTGCTGCAGGCGGAGATGGCCACGGCGGCCTCGCGCGCGGCCGAGCGCTGCTCGCTCATGAAGGTGGAGGTGCAGCGCTGCCAGGAGGAGATGGACAAACAGCGCGCGGCCCTCGAGGCGCTGCGGCGGGAGCGGCAGTGCCAGGGCGAGCGCGAGGAGGAGCTGCGCCGGGAGGTGAAGGGCAGCCAGGACGAGTGCCGGCACAAGGAGCAGCTCCTGGCCGCGCTGCAGCAGGAGCTGGGCGCCGCGCAGGCCCTGGCCGCCGAGCTGCCGCCGCTCAAGCTCCTGTGCCAGCAGCTGCAGGCGGAGCGCGGCGCCCTGGAGAGCCGGCACCGGCAGGAGCTGGAGCAGCGCGGCGAGGCCCTGGGCGCCCTGCGGGCAGAGCTGGCGCGCGCCGAGCGGGAGGCAGCCGAGGCGCCGGCGCTGCGGGAGCGTGCGGCGGAGCAGGAGCGCGCCGTGCAGCGGCTGCAGGCGGAGCTGGGGCAGGCGCAGGAGCGGCACGGGCGGGAGCTGGAGCGGCTCCGGGCCGCCTCCGAGGAGCTGGTGGCCGGGAGCCGGCGCGAGGCGCAGGAGGCGGCGCGGAAGCTGGAGGCCGCGGGCAAGGAGCAGGAGAGCAGCAGAGCGGCGGCGCTGGAGGAGAGGAGGAAGCTGCTGGAGGACAGGCAGAGCCTGGCGGCGCAGGTAAGGGGCTCCTGCGCATCCCTGGCTCCTGCCGGGACCTGGGGCTGGGACGCGCTCCCCCCCTCACCGCCCTTTGTGCCCGCAGGTGGAGCAGCTGGAGGCGGTTCAGAAGGAACAAGCCAAGCAGGTAACGTGGGTGATGGTGCGCGGCTTTGGCTGCTTCCCAACGGCGTTCCTGTCCTCTCGTGCTGTGCTTGTGGTGGGGACGCAGCTCCGGGTCTTTGCCTTCGTCCCAAACCTGCTGCCTGTAGCTCAACACCTGCCGGTGTGACCCATAGGGCACCATCGCTCTGTGATGCCTCCTCAGGCGGATGGGATTTGGGGGGATCCAGGATATCCCGTTCTTTCCATGCATCCCTTTTCCCCCATCTTTAACCACGCTCCAGCTCCTTGCCCAGCCGGTGGGAATGGCTGGAGACAGGAGGAGGCCGCGTGCGGCCTAGATGCGGCCAGAGGCGCGATGCCTTATGGCAGCACCGACCTCAGTGGTGGTGTGAGGTTGGCACTTGGCAGCAGCATTGGAGAAGTCCCATTTTCCCCACGATCCCAGCACAAAGGGCCCCACAGGGAGCTCATGGTTGGGACCCAAAGGGGGGAATCCTGCCCCTGGGGTGGTTGAACCCGACGCCTTCCCCCAGGTGGAGGAGCTCAAGAAGAAGCTGACTCAGCACGAGAAGACCGCACGGAGCCACCAGCAGAGGGTGAAGGTAAAAGGGGACCATAGGCAGGGGGCTGAGCTCTGCGTTGGGCAGAGCGGGGGCTCGGGGGGGGGGGTCTCTGAGCCCATCCCCTCGCTGCCCACAGGCCCTGGAGGGGGAGCTGCAGGCGGAGGCCACGCGCCAGCAGGAGAGGGTGGCAGAGCTGCAGGAGCAGCTCGCGCAGAAGGAGCAGGCGGCCGAGCACTACAAAGGCCAAGTATGGTCCTATCCGCTCCCATCCCCGTCCACTCCCATCCCTTCCTATCCCCATCCCCTCCCATCCCCTCTCATCCCCATCCCCTCTCATCCCCATCCCCTCTCATCCCCTCCCATCCCCATCCGCTCCCATCCCCATCCTCTCCCGTCCCCATCCGCTCCCATCCCCATCCTCTCCCGTCCCCATCCACTCCCATCCCCATCCTCTCCCATTTCCATCCATTCCCATCCTCATCTATTCCCATCCCCATCCCCTCCCATTCCCATCCCGGTCCATGGGAAGGCTGATGGGTTTCTTTCCTCTCCCTCCTAGATGGAGAAGGCAAAAACTCACTATGATGCGAAGAAGCAGCAGAACCAGGACCTGGTGGAGAAGCTGAAGGCCATGGAGCAGCTCCAGAAGGAGAACGCGGAGCTGCGGGCCGAGTCGGAGCGGTTGGCCAAGGAGCTGCAGCAGAGCGTGCTGCAGGCCAAGGAGTCGGAGCTGAGCTGCAGGAACCTCACCAGCCAGGTCCACAGCCTGGAGGCGCAGGTAGGGGCAGCACAGAGGGGCTTCTCCCTTCCTTCTCCCTCCTTCTTTCCTTCTCTCTCCTTCTTTCCTTGTCCCTCCTTCTTCTCTCTCCTTCTTTCCTTGTCCCTCCTTCTTTCCTCCTCCCTCCTTCCTTCCTTCTCCCTCCTTCCTCCCTTCTCCCTCCTTCTTCCTCCTCCCTCCTTCTTCCTCCTCCCTCCCTCCTTCCTCCTCCCTCCCTCTTTCCCTCTCCCTCCTTCTTTCCTTCTCCCTCCCTCCCTCTTTCCTTCTCCCTCCCTCCCTCTTTCCTTCTCCCTCCCTCCCTCTTTCCTTCTCCCTCCCTCCCTCTTTCCTTCTCCCTCCCTCCCTCTTTCCTTCTCCCTCCCTCCTTCCTTCTCCCGCCCTCCCTCCTTCCTTCTCCCTCCCTCCTCCCTTCTCCCTCCTTCCTTCCTCCCTTCTCCCTCCTTCCTTCCTCCCTTCTCCCTCCTTCCTCCTCCCTCCCTCCTTCCTTCTCCCTCCCTCCTTCCTTCTCCCTCCCTCCTTCTCCCCCCCTCCTTCTCCCCCCATTGCCGTCTCTCTCGGAGGATCCATCCCTCCCTGCTTCCCATCCAGGTGGAATTTGCCAACCAGCAGCTCCGGGAGCTCGGCAAGATCCAGGTGACCAAGGACACGCTGAAGGGCCAGGAGCTGTTCCCCCAGAGCCCCGCCGACATCAGCGCCGACAGCCTGGACCTCAGCCTCGAGGAAGCTCGGCCGCTCCACACCAGCAGGTACGGGCCCCGCGCCGCGGTGGAGCCCATCCTGCGCCGCCGCTGTCCCCTCACCCCTGCCCTGTCCTGCAGGAAGGCCCCGTGCTCCCGCTCGGAGGACTCGGTGCTGGCCCCGGGCACTGAGGAGTCGCCGGCGTCGCGGCGGATCCCGCGCAAGGTGGAGTCCCTGGAGAGCCTCTACTTCACCCCCTTGCCCAGCCGCACGCGTGCCCAGCGCCGCTCCAGCGCCGGCTCCTGCGGGGACCTCTCGCTCGGCTCCGGCTGCCAGACCCGCTCCGCGCGGCGCCGCACCACCATCAGCATCACCATGACCAAAGTGAGCGGCACTTGGGGTCCCCATGGCCCGGCTGCAGGGAGCGCCTGAGCCTGGTGCACCCCAGAGCGGGAGCAGAAGCTCAGGGTGGGGATCTGCCCCTCTGCTGTGGGAAGAGGAGACCTGAGAGCAGCTCCAGGGCCTAAAGGGGCTCCGGGAAAGCTGGAGAGGGGCTTTGGACAAGGGCTGCAGGGACAGGACAAGGGAATGGCTTTAACCTGCAGAGGGGAGACTGAGATGAGCTCTTAGGCAGAAGCTCTTCCCTGTGAGGGTGCTGAGGCGCTGGCACAGGGTGCCCAGAGAAGCTGTGGCTGCCCCATCCCTGGCAGTGCTCAAGGCCAGGTTGGACCCAGGGGCTCAGAGCTGCTCCAGTGGAAGGGGTCCCTGCCCGCAGCAGGGGTTGGAGCTGGATCAGCTTTGAGCTCCCTCCGTCCCTGCCCATCCTCTGCTCTCCCCTGCAGAAGGAAGCCAAGCCCGAGGACCTGGGCAGCGCCGACGCCTCCTTCCGCAGCCTCCCCGCGGCTCAGCCCAGCGCCGCCCCGGCCCGGAGCCGCCTGCGCTCGGGCTCCTCGCGCTCCCTCACCAGTTTCCCGTCCCAGGAGTCCCTGCTCCCACCGGACACCTCCTCCCCGCAGGACCCCCCGGGCCCCGCCGCGCTGCTGGGGCTGCCCGGGTACCGGCCCGTCACCCGCAGCTCCCTGCGGCGCATGCAGGGGGGCAGCAGCTCCAGCCTCGGTGCGTGGCTATGGGGGGGCTCTGCCTTCGCTTGGGGTGCCCGGACCCCCCCCCCCCCTTTGACCCTGCCTTGCTCTGCGTTTAGGCCGCAGCAGCATCTACCTTGGCACGTGCCAGGATGAGCCGGAGCACTTGGAGGACTGGAACCGCATCGCGGAGCTGCAGCAGCGCAACCGCGCCTGCCCACCCCACCTCAAGACCTGCTACCCCCTCGAGAGCAGGGTACGGCGCTGGGGGGCAGCCGTGGGGCACACGGGGCAGGGGGGGGCCTCGGTGACACCTCCCTTGTGCCCCCCCCCAGCCCTCCAGCTCGCTGGTGACCATCACGGACGAGGAGATGAAGACGGGGGACCCGCGGGAGACGCTGCGCCGCGCCAGCATGCAGCCCTCGCAGGGCCCCCCCGCCCGGCGCAGCACCCTCAGCACCGCCTGGCCCGGCATCACCACCCGGCAGCAGCGCAAGCGCGCCTCCGATGAGCCCCACCAGGGCCCCGACACCCCCGAGGTGAGCGCAGGGTGATCAGAGCAGAGCATAGAGCGTAGAACGTGGACCACAGGACATGGAGCCATAGAGCATAGAACATGGAGACATGGAGCATAGAACATAGAGCATAGAACATGGAGCATAGGACATGGAGCCATAGAGTACAGAGCATAGAACATAGAACCATAGAGCGTAGAACGTGGACCATAGGACATGGAGCCATACAGCATAGAACATGGAGCCATGAAGCATAGAACATGGAGCCATATAGCATAGAACATGGAGCGTAGGACATGGAGCCATAGAACATGGAGCATAGAACATAGAACATGGAGCCATAGAGCATAGAACATGGAGCCATAGAACATGGAGCTATAGAGCACAGAGCATAGAACATGGAGCCATAGAGCATAGAACGTAGAGCATAGAACATGGACCATAGGACATGGAGCCATAGAACATGGAGCCATAGAACATAGAGCATAGAACATGGACCATAGGACATGGAGCCATAGAACATGGAGCCATAGAGCATAGAACATAGAGCATAGAACATGGAGCCATAGAACATGGAGCCATAGAGATAGAACATGGAGACATGGAGCATAGAACATAGAGCGTAGAACGTGGATCATAGAACATGGAGCCATAGACCATAGTACATGGACCATAGGACATGGAGCCATAGAGCATAGAACATGGACCATAGGACATGGAGCCATAGAACATGGAGCCATAGAGCATAAAGCCAGCTTTCAGGTGGGGAAAGACCTTTGATACCACCCAGTGCTCCCCAGCCCTGCCAAGGCCACGACTACCCCGTGGCACTGAGAGCCTTGGCTGCACGGGCTGGGAACATGCAGAGCACCAGCAGCGGATGCTGGAGAGGGGCTTTGGCCATGGGCCTGCAGGGACAGCCCAAGGGGAACGGCTTTAACCTGCAGAGGGGAGACTGAGATGAGCTCTGAGGCAGAAGCTCTTCCCTGGGAGGGTGCTGAGGCGCTGGCACAGGGTGCCCAGAGAAGCTGTGGCTGCCCCATCCCTGCAGTGCTCAAGGCCAGGTTGGACCCAGGGGCTTGGAGCTTCTCTATGGAAGGGGTCCGTGCCCATGGCAGGGGTTGGGAATGGAGGAGCTTTGAGCTCCCTTCATCCCAAACGGCTCTGGGGCTCTGGATGCTCCCCGGGAAGGCCCTGGAGGGGGTCAGGAGCAGGGAACGGTGTTGGTGCATCCCCTGGGCCAAGCCCCAGCCCCGGGCTCCGCTCCCGCTCCCATTGCCATCGCTGTCCCCTGTCCCCGCAGCCCAAGAAGCCCACCACGTGCTTCCCGCGGGCACCGACCCCGCAGCGCCGCAGCGCCCAGCTCAGCCGCAGCACGCAGCCGGCGCCCGCCAAGCCGGTGAGAGCAGCAGCAGCGCTGGGGGGGGGGGGGGGAGCAGGGGTGACCCCCCGTCCCCCCCTCACTGTGCCCCCTCCCCTAGGCCGAGAGGCGCCAATCCCTGGCCTTCAGCATCCTCAACACCCCCAAGAGGTTGGGGAGCAGCCTCCTGCGCCGCGCCGCCGCCCGCAAAGCCACCCCCAAGGGCTCCCCCCGCACCGGTGCCCGCCGCTCGCTCCGCATCGCCACTGCCAAGTCCCCCAAGGGCAAGGTAAGCACTGCCCCCCCCCGGGCATGGGACACCCCCTGCACCCCACATCCCTGCCCCGGGGGCTGTTCCCCATCACCAATGCCCCCCCTTTGCTCTGTTCCCCATCACCAATGCCCCCCCTTTGCTCTGTTCCCCATCACCAATGCCCCCCCTTTGCTCTGTTCCCCATCACCAATGCCCCCCCTTTGCTCTGTTCCCCATCACCAATGCCCCCCCCTTTGCTCTGTTCCCCATCACCAATGCCCCCCCTTTCCTCTGTCCCTTCCAGGGCGGTCGCCAACAGCTCAAGGACACCAAATTCTGAGCTTTGTCCCTGTGTCCCCCCCCAGGCTCCAGCGGCCCCGGGGGGGCGATGGGACACCGGGAGCCACCTTCCCCTCGCCCCATGGCCCCCCTGGGGCTGCCCCCCCGCTCCTCCCTGCACCCTGGCTGGGTGCTGCCCCCAGCTCTGCCTGCAGCCGCAGGCAGGGCCCCCCTGCCCCCTCAGGACCCCCCCTGCCTTTGGGGCACCCGGGGGGGGGGGGGAAGGGGCATTTTTAAGGTATTTCTACTTGTAAATAAATTGTATTTTTGTCCCGCAGCGCCAGGGGGGGGTCGGTTCCTCCCCGGGATCTGCTTTAGGGTCCGGGGGGCTCAGGGACCCCAAGGGGGGGTTCTTCATCCTCCTCTTCACCAGCGCCAGCCCTCACCCATGGAGCAGCCACAATCCGCTTCCCTCTCTCCTTTATTCTACAGTTCCCCCCCCCAAGCCTTGGGGTGCTCCCCACGATCCCCCCCCCAGGCTCCAGAGTGCTTTATGGGGGTGCTGAGCTCCTTCCCTGCCCCACACTGCCCGTGCTGCTCTCGGCAGCTCCAGCCCCTTCAGTGGGTCAGGTCCCTGCCCCACAGCCCCGGTCATGCAGAGGCAGGGCCAGGCCTGAGGCCACCCCTGCTGGGCACCCACAGGGGCAGATGGGGCAGGTGCCGTCTCCCTGTCCCTGGGCCCCCCATGTCCCCCTGCGGAGCAGAGAGCCGGCCCCAGCCAAGGCCGGGATCCAGGAGCAGGGTGAGGAGGGGGCTGGGAAGGACCTGGAACAGGGAATGAGGATGAGGGGAGGGCAGGAGGAGGATGAAGGCATCACCTGCGGGGAGCTCCCCGCCTGCTGTCCCTGGGGGCTCTTGTGGGGACACCCTGAGCAGAGCCATGGAGACGCAGGAATCCCACCCTGCACCCAACGGAGCCACATCCGGAACCCCCCCAGCGGTGTTCACGGGCAGGAAACCACCCATGGGATGTAACTGCTGATCCCTGCGGGAGCCCCGTGCGGGAGCATCGTCGTGGATCAGCGTCGCGCTGGAGCCCCACACACGGATCACAGGAGGCTTGGGGTGAGCCAGGGATGCGCCAGCAGGAGGGTGAGGTGCCCAGAGCCTGGAGGATGCTCCCCTGTGGGTATGGGGAGCATCCGGGATCCCCATTGCCCGTCCCATGGGATCCCTCCAGCCAAGGCAGAGCCCTCAGCAGGACAAGGTCCCTTTGGGAGCAGGGATGCCATGGATGGGATCCGGAGCTCAGCCAGGCCAAGGGCAGGTGCCCCTGGCTGGGGCGCTCCCTGTGCTGCACCCAGCGCAGCCCCAGCTCACAGGGTGCTGAGCACCCTCCTGGATCCCGAGCCAGCAGCTCCGGGTCCCCCCGGTGCTGGATCCGGACCTCAGCGCCGGGATCTGCACCGCTGACAGACAGCTCCAGCAGGGGAGGAGCCCCTTCAGCCTCAGCTCCTCATCCTCCTCCCTGTGGCTCCTGGGCACAGGGAGAGCGGGAGCAGGGCCTTGGGGGCAGCAGCTCGGGGTGCCCCCAGCCCCGGCTGCGCAGGGGGAGGATGGGATGGATCAGGCCAGGCCCATGGCAGGGAACACAGCAGGGTGACCTCCAGGTCCTTTCCACCCCATTCCATGGTTCCATGGTTCCATGGCTCCACTTAGGAGCGTGGCACTGGAAGGAGGGCCCAGCGCAGGGCTGGAGCTCCAAGGGCTGTCCCTGGGCTTGGAACCCTCCTGCAGGACATGGGAATGGCGCAGGGAGTTGGGATGAGAGTCGCATGGGCAGCAGTGGGGGCAGAGGAGCCCCACACCGCTGCCTGCAGGCAGGGACTGGGGGCACCGCGGGTCCAGCGCCGTGTGCACGCGGATGCGGGAGAGCCCAAACCGGGTGTGCCTGCTGAAGGGATGGGATGGGGCGGGATGCAACGGGATGGGATGCGACAGGATGGGATGTGATGGGACAGGATGCGATGCAATGGGATGGGATGCGACAGGATGGGATGTGATGGGACAGGATGTGATGGGATAGGATGAGATGGGATGCGATGCAATGGGATGGGACAGGGTGTAATGGGATGGGACAGGACGGGATGCGATGGGATGTGATGGGACGGGGTGTGATGGGACGGGGTGTGATGGGATGGGACAGGACAGGATGGGATGCGATGGGATGTGATGGGACGGGGGAATGGGACACCCGGTGTCCAGGGCCAGGTAACAACCAGCAGGTTCCAGCCACCAGGAGGCCGGGGCAGGGCTGGCCCGGCCGCAATCCCTGCTCTCCATTCGCTCTGTTCCCATCCCCTCCGCTCTGTTCCCATCCCCTCCGCTCTTCCCTATGGATCCGGCCGTTACCTTCCTTAATATGCGGACGCCGCAGCGGTTCCGCTCCCGCCTGGGCTCGGCCGCGCTCATCAGCGCCACGCAGGGCACCAGCGGCACCAGGGTCGGACCCGCGGAAGCGGCGAGCGCCGCGCAGCCGCAGTTCTCTGGGATAACACCGGGATGGACGCGGGGTTCGGGGCTCCGGGAACGCACCGACATCCGCGTATCCCATGGGAATGGCGCGCTCCCGCTGCAGCTCCACGCGGAGCTGCCCGCTGCGGTCCCGCGGGGGGCACAGCCGGGGCCGGGGGACGTCCGCACGGAGCAGGTTCTCCACTGGGAATCTGCGGTCCTGCTGGGAGGGCAGAGCTGAGATCCCGGCCCGGAGCCTGGAGGTGTGGGAGGCAATGGGAGAGGAGGAATCGTGTGGGATCCCTGCCCCTGGTGGGATCCCTGCCCCTGGTGGGATCCCTGCCCCGGGTGTGATCCCTGCTCCTGGTGTTCCCATGGGAACAGAGGTATCCAGCATTCCCAGTGGGAGCAGCAGGGCTCCAGCTCCGGCCGCACCACCGCAGCTCAGCCCCTGCTCCAGCTCTGCCGGCCCCCGCTGCCCCCCTCCTGCCCCCAGGCATCCCCCTGCCCCCCCAACCGCCCCCCCCTCGTCGCACCACCCCACCCCACCCCCGGCTCACGCTTGAATCTCCCGCGCAAACCGCGTCATTCTTGGCCCCGCGGCTGTTCCCACTGCGCACGGCGAGCTCCGGCCGCGATCCTGATCCCAACGCGGATCCCGATCCCGGTTCCTGTCCCGATCCCGATCCCGGCCCCCGCCTCAGCCCGTCCCGGCGCTCCGCCGCGGTGCGTGACGGGACTCGTAGTCCCGCAGCGCGGGCCCGCCAAGGGACCGTCCGCCGTGTGCGGCCCCGCGGCTCTGCGCGCAGCGGCACCGGGAGTGCGCGGGGACGGGAGCGGGGCGGGGCCGCGCCCCGGGAGCGCTGACACCGGCGGCGGAGGGGGGGGCGGTGCCGCCGGGGCCTCGGCCGGGCCCGCGCGTCCCGCTCCGGGCCGGGAGATACCCGACGGTCCCTTGCAGTGACAGCTCCGCCGCTGCCGCCCGCCCCGCCTCTCCTCGTTCCTGATTGGCCTCTGGCGCACCGCCGCGCACAGAGATTGGCCCGCGCTGCGGCGGCGTGGCCGGTGATTGGCGGACGGTGGCGGAAGGAGTTGGCCGCCGGGGACGGAGGGGGGGGCAAGATGGCGGCGGTGCTGGAGGTGGAGGTTGGAGGCCCCGCGGAGCGCGATGTGGAGGAGGTGGAGCGGGGCCGGGACCGGAGCGGGGCCGGGGCCGGAGCGGGGTCGGGGTCGGGGTCGGGGTCGGCGGGAGCCTGAGGGAAACGGGGTGCGGGGAGCGTGAACGTCGGGGGACGAGGGGTCCATGGGGCAGGGAGACATTGAGGGGGCTTTAGGGCAGGGTGGGCCTGGGGGCAGCGGGGGACCGTGTGGGACAGACGGGCACTGGGGGTGCTCCCTGGGGCTGGGGGACACGGGGGTCCTGGCTTGGGGCCTACGGGCCCTGTGGGTCTCAAGGCCGCGGTACGGGCTCAGAGCAGGGGGGGTCAGCGCTGAGCACCCCCTGTGCGGGGCTCGGAGCTGCAGCTTGAGCCGCATGGAGGACTCGGCCCTGGGGTACCCCGGGCCCGAGGAGCCGATGGGAGCCCCCGAGCCCTTCCTTCAGCCCCGCGGAGCCAGGCGGGGGTCCCGGGACACGCGGGGCCGCTCCGGCCCCCCCGGCCGCTGCTGCTGCCGTCACCGTGGCGTGAGCCGGGTCCTGACCTGAGCCATCCCCTCCGCTGCTCTCGGGCGGCTGAAGCTGCGTGAAGTGAAGGCTTTGGTTGGAATTCCCATTGGGAATGCTGGAGCATCCTCCCTGCTGTGGGGAGCGTTCGACCCCAGACCCGGTGCCTGAACCCACAGACGGGTCCCTCCTGAACCGCGGCTTCTTGTGCTTGGAGGTGTTCCCGGTGGGATGATGCTGGGGAGGTGTTTTCCTAGCCAGGATGTTTGGAATGCCAATGGGATCGTGTGGGAATGGGGCTGCAGTGAGCTGCGTTCTGCTGTCAGCCTCTGCCGCCCTGGAAGCCAACCTCAAAGCAAAGCAGTGAGCACTGTGTGGTGGCACTTGTGAGCTCCTTAGCCCAGTGCCAGCAGCAGGGAAGCCTCTTCCCTGGAAAACCCTGGAAGATCGGGAGCCTGTGAGCCCCAGACATGGAATTCCCGGTGTTGAGGAACCAACTTGTGGGGCTGAATGGGGCTGAGCTTATCCCGGGCTGGGATCCCGCAGAATCCACCCCATGGGGCACAGATCCATATTCCTGTGTTGTCCGGAGCTCTTTGGGCTGAGCCTGGTGGGGCTGAGGCTCCATCGGGCTTGGGATCGGGTTGGATCAGTTGGGACCTCCCCGCTCCCACTGCCTGAGGCCGCGTTGCTGCCTGCGGCCGCCTTGCTGCCTGCACAGAGGAAGTGAGGGTCCGACCCTGAGACCCTTCAAAAGGTGCTCAGGGTGAAGGGACCCCTCCGGGTGCTGCAGGGATGCACTCGGGTGCTGGGTGCCGGGTGCTGGGTGCTGGGCCGGCGGTGGAAGGGGCCCAAACGCGGCTGAGATTCGTTGTCCCTTTCAGACCAAACCTGAGCTTTGGCGGCACAGTGCAGAGTGAGCCCAGGTCCTGCCTGCAGGCATCGGGGCCCTTCTGTCTGTCCCAGCGCTCCCTGCAATGGTTACTGCAGGAGTGGAAGCTCTGGGAATGAGGGACAGCTCTGTCTGGAGCTGGGGATTGGAATCCTGCAGTGGGTTGGGATGAAGGGAGCTCAAAGCGCCTCCATTCCCAACCCCTGCCATGGGCAGGGACACCTTCCATAGAGCAGCTCCAAGCCCCTGTGTCCAACCTGGCCTTGAGCACTGCAGGGATGGGGCAGCCACAGCTTCTCTGGGCACCCTGTGCCAGCGCCTCAGCACCCTCACAGGGAAGAGCTTCTGCCTAAGAGCTCATCTCAGGCTCCCCTCTGCAGGTTAAAGCCATTCCCCTTGGCCTGTCCCTACATCCCTTGGCCAAAGCCCCTCTCCAGCTTTCCTGCAGCCCCTTCAGGCACTGGAGCTGCTCTGAGGTCTCCCCTTCAGGAGCCTTCTCTTCTCTCAGCCTGGCTCCATGGCAGAGCTGCCCCAGCCCTCGCAGCAGCTCCGTTCCTGCCCCTCCAAGGGCAGCTCCAGCCGGGACCCAGCATCCCTCGGAGCCCCTCAGGAGCTTCTCGAAGGCCTCGGGGCCCTCATCTGCTGCAGCGCAGTGTGTGAGCAGCTCAGAGCTGCTGCCCCCTCCGGGCTCTCCTTGAGCACCGCAGCAGCTTCACAGCCCCATAGGGAGCAGCTCTGCGGTGCTGCCTCGTGTCCCGGGAGCTGTGCACGGAGCTGGGACCTGGGGCTGCGCTGTGCCCACAGCTCCAGGGCATCCATGGGGTCAGTCCGGGCTGGGGCAGGACCGGAGCCGGGCCCCTCAGCCATTGGAGAGGGTCTCCATAGGGATCTGGGGTTGTGGCTGCACCAAGCTCTGCAGCCGCCTGAGAGGAGGATGGAGCCAGGAGGGGGCTCTGCTCCCAAGGAACAAGGGATGGGCCAAGAGGAACCGGGCTCAAGCTGCACCAGGGCAGGTTTAGATGGAGCTGAGGAACAATTCCTGCCCCACAGGGTGCTCAGCATTGGAACTGCCCAGGGCAGGGCTGGAGCCACCGTCCCTGCAGCGTCCACACACCGTGGAGATGAGGCCTCAGTGCCATGGGGCAGCGGTGGCCATGGGGCAATGGCTGCACAGGATGGTCCTGAGGGGTTTCCCGGCTGCTTCCGTGTTTGTCTCCATGTGTCCCACTGGGATCAGCTCCATGGGGCCGGAGCCGCTGGGTTCCTTCTGCTTGGATGGGCTTTGCTGCCCTGGGTCCAAGGGGGTGTCCCCAGTGCCCGAGGCCTCCTCAGCTCCTGGGGCAGAGCTGCGGCTCCGGCAGGGACTGAAAGGTGATCCCGGGGGTGTCCTGGTGCTGAGGGCAGCCCATGAGCTCTGATAACAGCGGCTCCTATGGGAGGAGCTTTGGGAAGCCTGGGAGAGCCTTCAGCCAGGTCATTGCTTCCCAAATCCCCCTTTTCCCATCACACTTCCTGCGAGTTGGGGTGGTTTGGCGATGGTTCCTTGCTCTTTGTGGGTGCTGTTCCCTGTCCTGGGCACTGCTGGGGCTCTGTTCTGGACATGCAGTGGGATTGCTTCTGTGTGCCCAGGGGTGCCTGGCTGGGATGTGGAAGTGGGATGTGAGCCCACGCCTTGGGAATGGGATGGCCGGAGCAGCCTCGGCTGCAGGGAAACCTGGGAGTCGAAGGGGAGAGGAGGTGGAAGTGATGGAGCTGATGGAGGAGCGAATGCTCTGAGCTGCCCGGGGGCCCAGGGCCAGCGCTGGGCTGCAGCGATGGATCTGTCATTTGAACCTCCGGGATGCAGAATTCCCCCGGGAGCAGTGGTGGGGGCTCCAGGGGGGCTCTGGCAGCAGCGGGGGGTGCTGGGGCGCTGCTCCTCATGGAGGACATGGAGGTGGTTGCTCCGGCCCCGGCTCACGGCTCCTCTCCCCGCAGGTGGATCTGTCCCACTTGTCCCCGGAGGAGCGGTGGAGGTGAGTCCCTGCCATGGGCTGGACCCGGGCTGCAGCCTACGGGGCTCCTGCTCCGGCCGAGCCCCCCCCAGCACGGCTTTCACTGCACCCCCAGCTTGCAGGGCATCAGCCTGGGATCATGGGGTCATGGAACGGGTTGGGGTGGCGGTCAAAGCCATTCCCCTTGGCCAAAGCCCCTCTCCAGCTGTCCTGCAGCCCCTTTAGGCACTGGAGCTGCTCCCTTCGGGAGCCTTCTCCAGGCTGCCCCAGCCCCGCTCTCAGCCCGGCTCCTATGGGAGCCGCTCCAGCAGCTCCAGGTCCCTCCTGTGCTGGGGTCACAGAGCTCCAGAGATGGATCCAGGCTGCCACGGGGGTTGCCAGGGCAGGGGCAGCTCTGGGCCGTGCTGCCGGCGGCTCCGCTTGCACCGTGCAACAGGAGCCCATCTCGGGGTCACTGTAGTCCCACCTGCGCCCATGGCCACGCTGCTCCCTCGCTGTCGTTGCAGGGTGGAGCACGCCCGGATGCATGCCAAGCACCGCGGGCACGAGGCGATGCACGCCGAGATGGTGCTCATCCTCATCGCCACGCTCGTGGTGGCGCAGCTGCTCCTGGTCCAGTGGAAGCAGAGGCACCCTCGCTCCTACAATGTGAGTTGTCTCCCGGGCTCGCATCCCTGCCGCCTGCTCCTGGCTTCCTCCTTGCCTGGGGCCCGGGTACCCTCTGCCTTCCCGGGATTCCAGCTGGGGATGCGGTGGACACCCCCCGCCAGTGCTGATAACCCAGGTTGACAGCGTGCTTTGGCACTGGGTGATGGGACGAGCGCATCTCAGGGGCTGTCCTGAGGGTGACGCAGAGGAGCCACGTTCTCTGGGTGCTTCCCATAGAAGCGATGGAGGCTCCTTCCCCGTTGCACCTGAGCCACCCTTGCCCTGATGTCCTCACCAGGAGCGATGTCTCCAGCTCCTCTGTGACCTTCAGGCCAAGCGCCTTTGCCCGTTTTCTTCTGGAAGCACTGAGGAGCTCAGCTCCATGGCCATGGGTGCCCTTTATCCCCTTGAAGCAGGCAGGAGAAGGGCTGGGAGGGTGTTTCTGACATGTGATGGGCAGAGACCCAGCTCCAAAAGCCTTTCCTCTGCCCCACAGATGGTGACCCTCTTCCAGATGTGGGTGGTACCTCTGTACTTCACCATCAAGCTCAACTGGTGGCGGTTCCTGCTCATCTGGGTGCTCTTCTCAGCAGTCACAGCCTTCGTCACCTTCAGGGCAACGCGGAAGCCTCTGGTGCAGACAACCCCCAGGTTAGTGCAGCTCTCCTGGGGCCTCCTCAGCCCAGGGCAGCCCTGGCAAGGAGCAAGCTCCACGTGGGCCACCACGGACTTTGCCCCTGGAGCAAGCCCAGCCCGTGCTGGGCGGCATCAGGCACTCGCTGGCATCCAGCCCCGTGCACGTGGTGCTGGGAGCCTCACCAAGGGCATTCCCAGCGTGAAGCACACGTGATGTGGCCTTCAGAGATGCTGAGGCTGCTTCTTTGGATGTCGGGCACTGAGCAGCCTGTGGTAGTGCTGGATCCTGGAATGGGTTGGGATGAAGGGAGCCTAAAGCTCCTCCAGCCCCTGCCACGGGCAGGGACCCCTTCCACTGGAGCAGCTCCAAGCCCCTGTGTCCAACCTGGCCTTGAGCACTGCAGGGATGGGGCAGCCCCAGCTTTTGGGAGCAGGCGGCTCAGTCCTGGCTTCATTCCTTGCAGGCTGGTTTATAAGTGGTTTCTACTAATATACAAGATCAGCTACGCCACCGGCATCGTGGGCTACATGGCTGTGATGTTCACCCTCTTTGGGCTTAACTTACTGTTCAGGTGAGTGAATCCTCCTGCCCCTGTCAGGGCTGAGCCCTCCGTGTGGAGCAGGGAGCTGGCCACAGCTCCGGGACACACGTGTCTTGGCAAGCAGGCGCAGAGCAGCTTTTGGGGGGTCCTCTCGCTGCTGGGGGGCTCTCAGTGAGGAGGTGGCACCTCCGGTGGCTCAGCTGCATCTGCAGCTCTGGTCCAGCCTGAGGGCATCAGTGGGATGCGGGACCCTGGTCAAGCGCAAGCAGCAGCCGCGGTGTGGGAGCAAAGGAGCCTGGCCCAGCTCATCCTCGTGGTGTGGGTGGTTGTCTCCTCCTCCTGGAGCCGAGCAGACCTGCAGGGCTGTGGAAGAGTTAACTGGGGCTTACTGGGAGCTGATGTGCACGAGGTGGAACCATGGGATCCCACACTGGGTTGGGTTGAAGGGACCTTAAAGCTCCTCCAGCTCCAACCCCCACCACGGGCAGGGCCACCTTCCACTGGAGCAGCTTGCTCCAAGCCATTCCCCTTGGCCTGTCCCTCCATCCCTTGTCCAAAGCCCCTCTCCAGGTTTCCTGCAGCCCCTTTAGGCACTGGAGCTGCTCTCAGGTCTCCCCTTCAGGAGCCTTCTCCAGGCTGCCCCAGCCTGGCTCCAGAGCAGACACCGGGGCTGTTAGGTCCATGCCTCCACTCCAGTGCCACGTGTAGACAGCCAGGGTGCAGTAGCTCAGAAGCAGGGGCTGGGGTTGTACCTGCAGCACCTCTGTGGGTGATGCTCGCCTGTGCTGGGTGGGTCACTCCTGTGACACGCTTCATGCTGTGGCCGTGCCCTTTGGCTTTACACAACAGCCCCAGCACAAGGGCCTCGGTGTCAGTTGGCTCCTCTCTTGCAGAATCAAGCCAGAAGATGCCATGGACTTCGGGATCTCCCTCCTCTTCTACGGCCTCTACTATGGGGTGTTGGAGCGGGACTTCGCCGAGATGTGTGCGGACTACATGGCCTCCACCATCGGGGTGAGTGCTCCCCCTGCGCTGTCACAGGGGCGCCTGGACCCTGCCTCTCACCTCCGTCCCAGCAGCAGCTTTGCCCCCCCCAAGGGGAAGCTCATGGAGGTCCCACCTCGAGGAGGAGCTCCCTGAGGCTGCTGCTCCCTTGCTGGGCTCCCTCTGAGCCACAGCCTCTGTGCTGGGGGGCTCTGACCCGACAGGGGCAGTCCAGGGCATTCCTTAAGGCTGCAGCCCCCCCATGCGCAGAGCACAGAGCAGGGGGGGGTCTGTTCACCCCTCTGAACCCCCCCACGTGTTTCCCTCCCTGGGCCGGCAGCAATGTCCTGAACCCTGCAGCACACTGCCTGGGCAGCAAGAGCCCGGCTCCAGCACCGGTACCTGAGCCAGGGCGCTGGGGCTGCTTTGGAGCAGCTCCTGAGGGCCCGGCCTTGGTGCTTCCTCCTCGTTGCTGCCTGCTCCCTGGAGATGCTCCTTGGCCAGCCTGGGGAGCTGCAGCCCCTCACTGCATCCCCACTGCTGGGGCACCTCAGCAGCCCCCGGGTCTGCCACCTGCCCCCAGCACCGGCCTGCAGGGGTTGGTGCTGCCTGCAGGGTGCTGAGCCCGTGATCCTGAGCTAGGAGGAGCTGTGGAGAGGCCCTGAGGGAGCTGAGCCACCACCGGCCCTGAGAGACTGGAGGAGGGCGAGCAGGTTCTGGGATGGGGAACGCTGGGTCCGTGTGGAAGCTGCGGGAGGAGAGGAGGGAGAGCAGCCCCATGGCAAGATCTGGGTTCGGGTCCCTGCAGCTTCAGTAGGGCTCAGCAGTGTCCTGGGTGCCCGAGGGACTGTCCCCCTCCGCAGGGTGCTGGGGTGGCCTCACCCCCAGTCCTGTGCAGCTTTGGGCACCTCAGACCACTGCAGTGTGCCCGGGGCAGGGGCACAGGAGCGGGAGCAGCGGAGGGCACTTGGCTTGTGCAGCCTGCAGGAGGGAAGGCTCTTGGAGCAGAGGAGGACCTGGGAGCAGCTCCAGGAAAGCTGGAGAGGGGCTTTGGCCAAGGGATGGAGGGACAGGCCAAGGGAACGGCTTTAACCTGCAGAGGGGAGACTGAGATGAGCTCTTGGGCAGAAGCTCTTCCCTGGGAGGGTGCTGAGGCGCTGGCACAGGGTGCCCAGAGAAGCTGTGGCTGCCCCATCCCTGCAGTGCTCAAGGCCAGGTTGGACACAGGGGCTTGGAGCTGCTCTATGGAAGGGGTCCCTGCCCATGGCAGGGGTTGGGAATGGAGGAGCTTTGAGCCCCCTTCATCCCAAACCATCCCAGGATTCTGTGAGGCTGCATCAGAGGATGCTCAGGTTGGACATGGGGAAAAGGCTCATCCCTTGGAGGGTGTTTGGTCCCTCATGTGTCACGCAGCACCAGGGCAGCCACAGCTTGAGGGCGATGCTTTTGGCCACATGGTTTAGTTCCAGGTAGTCCTGTGGGGAGCAGAGTTGTCCCCAGTGATCCTTCTGGGTCCTTCCAGCTTGGGACACTCCGTGATCCCTTTGTCCCCGCTGGGACACAGCACAAGTGACTGTGGGGCTCCATCCCCGGAGCCTGCAGGACTGCAGCTGTGTGTGGGGACACCCTCCTGGGTGCCCCAATGGGTCGCAGATGGCCGGGGGCCTGCTCCAGGCTTTGCTCTTCGTCCCCCCAAGCTCTGGGGACCTTCGGGGCTGCAGCCCATGGCTGGAAGCTGTGGCTGCGGCTCGGCCTGACCCAGCAGAGGGGGTGCTCCCTGCTGCGGGGCTGCCGTGCCATGGGGGCCCCATCACTGAGCAGCTCCTGGGCTGTTGCAGTGCGTCCCTGGACCCATCGCAGGGTCTGGAACCCCAAAAGGCTGGGGGGTGCTGACCCCAGGCCCCCCCCTAGAGCTGTGCGGGTGGCGGGGCCACGCTGTCCCCATGTCCCTGTGTCCCCTGTCCCCGTGCAGTTCTACAGCGCCTCGGGGATGCCGACCAAGCACCTCTCCGACAGCGTCTGCGCCGTGTGCGGCCAGCGGATCCTGGTGGATGTCAACGAGGAGGGGATCCTGGAGAACACCTACCGGCTCTCCTGCAACCACGTGTATCCTGCCCCGAGCCCGCCCGGCCCCGGCCACGCAGCAGAGCCCTCCTGGGGCTGCTTCCTATCGTGAGCTTTGCCTGTGGCAGCGCTGAGCCAAACCCTTCGTGGCCCTCAGGCTGCCCCCGTGTGTGCTACGCACAGGTTCCTCCTCCTGCTGCTGCTGTGAGGCTGCTCCTTGTGCTCCCGCTGCCTTTGCCAAACCCCTGCCACTGAAGCAGCTCCAAGCCCCTGGGTCCAACCTGGCCTTGAGCACTGCAGGGATGGGGCAGCCACAGCTTCTCTGGGCACCCTGTGCCAGCGCCTCAGCACCCTCCCAGGGAACAGCTTCTGCCTCAGAGCTCATCTCAGTCTCCCCTCTGCAGGTTAAAGCCATTCCCCTTGGCCTGTCCCTGCATCCCTTGTCCAAAGCCCCTCTCCAGCTTTCCTGCAGCCCCTTTAGGCACTGGAGCTGCTCTCAGGTCTCCCCTTCAGGAGCCTTCTCTTCTCCAGGCTGCCCCAGCCCAGCTCTCTCAGCCTGGCTCCAGAGCAGAGCTGCTCCAGCCCTCGCAGCAGCTCCGTGGCCTCCTCTGGCCTCGCTCCAGCAGCTCCATATCCCTCTGGTGCCATTCCCAGAGGTGACGCACGATTCCAGGTTCCCCCCCCCCCACTGGAGGCTCCTGCGGTGCTTCGGGTACTGGAAGCTCTGTCCCCGCCCTGCCCGGGGGGGGGGTTTCCATCGTGACTCAGCAGGAGCCGGGATCTTCCTCTGGGTGGTTTCCAGCGCAGGCTCTGAGCAAAGGTCGCGCTCTCAGAGTGGCCATGGGGCAGCTCCACCGCAGCCTCCTCCCGCTTCCCCATCGCTCACGGGGTGAATCCCCATTGAGTCACCCCCGGAGGCACCCCGCGGGCTGCTGTTCATCCCCAGGCGCCGCTTTGGGGAGTTCCTGGAGCTGCCCCCCGGATCCACGCACCCACCAACGGCCCCTCCACATCCCGGGCTGGCTCTCACCCTTGGGCCATGGTGCTGTCACCCGCTGTGAGCCCGCGGCCCCTCGAGCCCCTTCCTCTGTGCCTGGAAGGCTCCGCTCCTTCTAGGAAAGGGCAGCACTGAGCAACGCGTCCATCCTCAGCCGGGGGATGGTTCCTGCCCTCCGCGCTGGGGCTGGGATGGGCTTTCCAGGAAGCTCAGGGGCTTTCTCCCTGTGTCCCCCCATGTCCCGCAGCCTGAGGCTGTGCTCCTTAACGCGCCGCTCCCAGCTTCCACGAATTCTGCATCCGGGGCTGGTGCATCGTGGGCAAGAAGCAGACGTGTCCCTACTGCAAAGAGAAGGTGGATCTCAAGAGGATGTTCAGTAACCCGTATCCTTTCTCCTCACTTGGGGAAGGCCACGTGGGAGGTTTGGGATGTGCCCTGGCGCTCCTCTGGGCTTGCCTGGCCCCATGGAATGGTTTGGGTTGAAGGGAGCTTAAGGCTCCTCCAGCCCCGGGGTGCCTTCCACTGGAGCAGCTCCGAGCCTGTGTCCATCCTGGCCTCAAGCCCTGCCAGGGATGGGGCATCCTATTGGAAGGCTGACTGTGGATGTTCCCATGGGAGCGAGTCTCTTCCCTGCTCCCATCGGGTGGGTCCTGGCCTGGATCCCTGCCCCTGCTCTTGGGCCCGGGCGCTGCTTGGGCTTCTCTCTCCGCGGCTCCTTAACTCCTTGCGCTCAGCTGGGAGCGGCCTCACGTCATGTACGGGCAGCTGCTGGACTGGCTGCGGTACCTGGTGGCCTGGCAGCCCGTCATCATCGGCCTGGTGCAGGGCATCAACTACGTCCTGGGGCTGGAGTAGGGCGGCGGAGCCCCGCGGCGCCCCGCGGCTGACGGGGGGCAGGACCCGGCGCCGGGGCTCGTTTTTAAAGGATCCTTTGACCGAGCATTGGGAGGTTTCTATCGCAGCCCGGAGCCGCTCGGCGCTGCCCATGGCCCGTGCGGGGCCGGGCCGGGCTCCTCCCGCCCGCCCCTGCTGCGGCGGCTCCGGGGCTGGAAGCGGCCCCACGGCAGCCAGGACGGGACGCGGGGACCGTGGGGCTGTGGAGGAGACGCTGCCCCTGGCAGAGGGGCGCGGGGGGGCCCCTCCTGCGGCTGCCGGGCGGGGCCGAGCCCCGGGGGCCCTTTTGTAGCCCCCCCTTTTCTACGTTCATCCCGGGATCCGGCGGGGGCCCGGCGGGTCCCAACCTGGGAATGGAGCGGGGTCCCAGCGGGTCCCAACCCGGGCATGAAGCGGGGCCCGGGCTGATGCTCTCCGTGTCCTGCCCTGCGGTGGTGGCTCCTTGAGATGCAGCACGGGTGGGAGCCGCGCTCCCTGCACCGCTGCCCCCTTGAGCCCCGCTGGGGGGGGACACGGATCCCAGCACCGGTGCATGGGGGGCACCAGCTGGGGACCCACCACGGTTGGGGACATGCCATGGTTGGCGACCCGCCATGGTTGGGGACCCGCCGTGGTTGGGACCCACCATGGTTAGGGACATGCCATGGTTTTGGGGACGTGCCATGGTTGGGACCTGCCATGGTTGGGACCCGCCATGGTGGGGGACCCACCACGGTTGGGGACATGCCATGGTTGGGGACCCGCCATGGTTGGGGACCCGCCACGGTTGGGGACATGCCACGGTTGGGGACCCACCATGGTTGGGACCCATGATGGTTGGGGACCCGCCATGGTTGGGGACCCACCACCGTTGGGGACATGCCATGGTTGGGGACCCACCATGGTTGGGGACCCGCCACGTTTGGGGACATGCCACGGTTGGGGACCCACCATGGTTGGGACCCATGATGGTTGGGGACCCGCCATGGTTGGGGACCTGCCATGGTTGGGGACCTGCCATGGTTGGGGACATGCCATGGTTTTGGGGACCCGCCATGGTTGGGGACCCGCCATGGTTGGGGACATGCCATGGTTTTGGGGACCCGCCATGCTTGGGACCCACCATGGTTGGGGACGTGCCATGGTTGGGGACGTGCCACGGTTGGGACCCACCATGGTTGGGGACCCACCATGGTTGGGGACGTGCCATGGTTGGGGACGTGCCACGGTTGGGACCCACCATGGTTGGGGACCCACCATGGTTGGGGACGTGCCACGGTTGGGACCCGCCATGGTTGGGACCCGCGATGCGGCATCGCCCTGGATGCGGGCAGGGGCCTCACACCGGGGCCTCGGGTTCTGGTTTGGGTGAAGCCGCGGCGGCGCCTGGTGCCAAACAGCGGAACACGAGTCCTGGACCCAGACCTGGCCACGGGTGCTTCTTGTGGGCGCCGCGTCCCCCGTGGGCAGGGGCACGGGGGGCGCTGGGGCCTCCTCACCGCGTCCTTCCCTGGGGTCCCTGCACGGGGCTCTGCGGGTGCCGCCGGGGTCCCGAGCTCCGGGCCCTGCCCCGCTGGGATGCGCCGGGAGCCGGGCGGGATCTGGGGCTTTCCCGAGGGTATTCACAGCCGCGTCCCGCGGGAGCCATGGAGCTGCCGCTGCCCATGGGGGGGGCCGGGGGTTTCCAGCCTGATCCCAGTGGGTCAATGGAAGCCCCGAGCCTGGATGGGCCCCGGTTCTGTGTGCCCGGGGTGCCCATGGGCATGGAGGGGACGCGGGACGTGGGGCACAGTGGATGTGGGCATAGGAGACGTGCACAGGGGGCGTGGGATGCGGCAAGAGGGGCACCGGGAATGTGAGGATGTGGCGCTGAGGGCATGGGGGACACAGGGGATGTGGGGACATGGGGTGTGACATGGGGGGCACAGGGGATGTGGGGACATGGGGTGTGACATGGGGGGCACAGGGGATGTGGGGACATGGGGTGTGACATGGGGGGCACAGGGGATGTGGGGACATGGGGTGTGACATGGGGGGCACAGGGGCAGGGGACACGGGATGTGGCACGAGGGACGGACACCGGGGCACAGGGGATGTGGGCGGGGGGGGGCACGGCACTGGGGACATCACATGTGGGGCACAGGGGCAGTGGCCGTGGGGACACGGGACGCGGCACGGGGGGGACCCGGGGGCGGTTCCGGTGCCGGTCCCGGCTGAGTCACGGCGGGGCCGCTCCCGCCCGGCAGCAGCCGCATAAAGCGCCGCCGCCCCGAGAGCCGCCGCCCCCCCCGCTGCTGCCCCGCGGCCGCTGCCCCATGGCTGCGCTCCGTGACCCCGGTACGGGCTGGGAACGGGACCGGGACCGGGGCACCCCGCGGGGCGGAACCGGTCCGGGGCTCGGTGGGGCTGGAGGGGACCGTGGGCAGCTCCGGGAGGGATGGGGATGGAGGGGGGGTGGGAGATGCTGGGTGGTGGGGAGATGCTAAGGGGTGATGGGGGGGTGATACAGGGAGGATGCTGGGGGGTGATGGAGGGATACTGGAAGGATACCGGGGGGGGGGCTGGGGGCTGGAGCGGTGGTGGTGGGGGCCGCTGGGGGGAGTTACCCCGGGCTCAGGGGTCGCGTCCCAGCCCTGAGCCCATCTCTGCCCGCAGGGACCCCCCCAGCCCGGCTCCTGCTGTCCCTGCTCTGCTGGGCCCTGACCTCCCGCTGCGCCGGTACTGGGGGCTCCGGGGGGGGGGGGATGGGGTCAGCTCCTGTCCCTGCTGCCCCAAGGGCCCTGTGCGGGGCGCTGGGGATGGGCCCTGCCCCGGGGGGCAGCGCTCACCCCCCCTCACCCCGCTCTGCCCCCCCCCCAGGAGCCATGGCCCTGCAGCCCCCCAGCATCACCCTCCTGCGGCCCCCAGCGCGGCCCCCGCGGCCAGGTGGGTCCCGGGGGGCACGGGGGGCCCCCCCCCTTATCGGGGTCTGCCCGAGCCCTCCCGACCCCGTGTGTGCCCGCGGTGCAGGTGACAGCGTGACCGCGCGGTGCGAGGCGCTCAGCGCCCTGCCGGACCTGACCCTCCTCTATTGGCTGGGGAACGGCTCCTTCGTGGAGCAGCTGCCGCCGGCCGGGGCGGCGCAGGAGGGGCCCGTGCTGTGAGTAGGGGCCGGGCGGGGACCGCGCAGCCGGGGGGGTCCCTCCGGGCGCTCACGGGTCCCGGTTGGGGTTGCAGGGAGGAGCCGCGCGGCGCGGGGACGCTGCTGCGCCGGGACCTGCGCCTGGAGCCGTTCTGCGCCCGCCACTCCCGCACCGCCTTCTCCTGCGTGGTGCTGAGCCCGCTCGGGGCGCGCAGCGCGGACCTGCGGTGGCCGCCGGAACGGGGCTGAGGGCGGGCCCCGGCCCCGCACCGCGGCCCCCGAGCGGGAGGCGCTGCCCGGGCCGGCCCCGGGCGCTGCCCGCAGCGGGCTGTGGGGCCCCCGCCGTCATTAAAGCGCTTTGCGGCTGCCCCGCGTCACCCGCGTCCTGCGGAGCGAGGGTGAGGGCGAGGAGGCGGCTCCATGCGCGCGGGGGGCACGATCCGTCCCTCACCCCCCCCCCGCAGCCCCACGGCCGCCCCTGGTCCGGAGGATGAGGAAATGGGGGGGGGGGGGGCAGAGCCCTGAGCCCATCGCGTCCCCCTCTGCACCGCGCCCACGTTGTCCCCGCGGGGCCCTGCTCCTCGGGCTCCCATCCCCGGTCCCTTGGGTGCCGTGGGGGCTGCTGGCAGCCGCGGGACACCGCAGCCCCAGGGCTGCGTCACACGTGGGATGCTCTGGGTAGGGGGGCTGGGATGGAGCGACCCCCGCTGCAGCTGCCCCAGCGCAGGGAGCTGCGGGAGCCCCGGTCCCACATCGAGTCTTTATTGCTCTGAGAGCCGGGGGAAGGCGAGCAGCGACCCCCGCACCCCCCCGCTGCCCCGCGCACCCCATCCCCGCTATCCCCCCCCTCATCGCCGGGGCAGCCCCAACGGCCCCGTCCAACGGCCCCGGGTCCGGAGGCGCTGACCCGCGCCTGGGGCCTCCCCGCGCCCCGTCCGGTTCCGGCGGCTCCGGCTCCTCGCGGTTCAGAGGCCCCCTGCGGCCGCCAGCGCTGCCAGGAGGAGCCCCCAGGGGGCGCTGCTGCCGGGGAGGGCTGCGGGGGGCCCGGCGGAGGTGGCTCCGCAGCGGTGGGGTCCGGGCTCAGCCGCTCTGAAGGAGCACGGAGCGGTCCCGCAGCGCTTCTCTGCGGGAGAAACCCGCGCTGTCAGCACGGACACGGCCCCGCAACGGCCGCATCCCCCCGGAACCATCCTCCGGCCCCATCCCCTCCGAGCCGCGCTGTGCTGCGCCATAGCCATGGAATGGTTTGGGATGGAAGGGATCCTAAAGCTCATCTAAAGCCAAGGGCAGGGACACCTTCCACTGGGGCAGCTCCGAGCCCCTGGGTCCAACCTGGCCTTGAGCACTGCAGGGATGGGGCAGCCACAGCTTCTCTGGGCACCCTGGGCCAGCGCCTCAGCACCCTCCCAGGGAACAGCTTCTGCCTAAGAGCTCATCTCAGTCTCCCCTCTGGCAGGTTAAAGCCATTCCCTTGGCCTGTCCCTACATCCCTTGTCCAAAGCCCCTCTCCAGCTTTCCTGCAGCCCCTTCAGGCACTGGAGCTGCTCTAAGGTCTCCCCTTCAGGAGCCTTCTCTTCTCCAGGCTGCCCCAGCCCAGCTCTCTCAGCCTGGCTCCATGGCAGAGCTGCTCCAGGCCTCGCAGCAGCTCCATGGCCTCCTCTGGCCCTGCTCCAACAGCTCCAGGTCCTTATGTTGAGGACCCCAGAACTGCGCACAGTGCTCCATGGGGGGGTCTCCGGCCACGCTGTGCCATTCCATTCCATTCCATTCCATTCCATTCCATTCCATTCCATTCCATTCCATTCCATTCCGTGCCACGCTTTGCTGCCGAGACAGCAGCGCCCTGCACCCAAAGTGCCCTCCCCACAGCCCCCTTTCCTGGCGGAGCCGTTGGGATGTGCCCACCCTCCATCCCGGGGAGCGCCCGCCCCATCCCACGGGATCCGCACCTTTCACCAGCTCACAGTTGTAGGTGCTGTTGGTGCCCTGGGAGCTGAGCTCAATGAGGGACCCCTGCGCGGTGCGGACGGAGCCGGTGACCTGGAAGACCTCGGCGGGGGGGATGAGCACCTCCTCCTCGGCGGGGTACAGGGAGAAGTCGCTGATGGGGACCCCGCAGCACGTCCGCACCACGAAGAAGGAGTCGCAGCCGAAGCTGCTGCTGTTGCGGAGGGAGCTGGAGGCGAAGTGCCCGAAGCGCACGCGCTGCCCGGGCCGCGCCGTGAAGCGCACGCGGCGGACGCCGCGGAACACGCGGTGGCAGCGGCCGCCGGGGCCGGCGCGGCGCAGGGCGCTCAGCGCTTGGCTCAGCAGGAAGTGCAGCGCCTTGAAGCGGAACCCGCGCAGGTACCGGCGCCGCGAGCCCCCGGCCTCGCGCACGGCCGCGTTGAAGGCCGCGTACAGGGGCCCCTCGGCGCTGTACGCCAGCAGCGCGACCGCGTGCTCCGGCCGCAGCCCCGGCGGGACGCGGCGCTGCCCCCACGCCTCGGCCGCTCTGGTCCAGGCCTCGGCGTAGAGGCCGTTGGTGCTGAACTCGGTGCGGTTGAGCTCCGGCAGCTCCCGCTCCATCAGGTGGCTGCAGCCCTCGTACTGATCGTCGAAGGAGGCGGGGGCCATGTCCATCGCCACCTCCTCCATGGAGGAGAGCGCCGGGGGGCTGCCCGCCGCCGGGGGCCCCGCCAGCAGCACCAAGCCCAGCACCAGGAGCTCCATGGAGGCGCAGCAGCCGGGTCCTCTGTGCGCAGCGGGGGGACAAGGGCAGGGTCAGGCTGCGATGGGGCCGCCCCACACCCCGCATCCCCCCGTTTGCACCCGCAGCCAGGGGCACCCCTCTCGGGACACCCCAAGCCCCCAGCGCCATTGCTGGTGTTGATCAAGGGGGTGTCCCTGGTGCCTGGCAGCAGGATGTGGGGTCCCCCATGGGGGCAGCCCCCCCCGGACCCACTGAGGAGCGTTACCTGGGGCGGGGGGGTCCTCGGCTCTCGCAGCTCCGCCTCCGCCTGCCCTGGGCGCAGGGACAAGCAGCGGCTCCTGCTTTTTATAGCCGCCGGGCCCGGCTCCAGCCCCCTCCCTCCTCCGGGGTATTTTTACCTTCCCCCGGAGCAGCTTTGGCCCTGTCCATAAACTGCTTCGCCTTTGCTCTCCCCCCTTGCCGGAGCCCGGACCCCTCCTGCCCACTCCGTCCCTCCCCACCCGGAACGTGGGGCTCGGCCCGGCCCCAGAGCCGCGCTGCTGAGGATGGGGCAGGTTGTGGCGGGGGGGCCCGGAGCAGGCGCTGGGTCCTACCCGGCTGGGGGGGTTAGGAGGCAGGAGCAAGGGCAGGGTGCAGGCAGCAGGGAGGGGACATCCTCTTCCACCCCTGCTCCAGACGGAGAGGCTCCGGGCCAAGGAAATGGTCCCATTGCGGCGCTGAAGGACACAGGGACAGAGTGAGGGGACAAATCCCAGGGGAGCCCGGAGCGCACCCGCAGAGGTCACAACTCCAGTGAAAGGGGTCCCTGCCCGTGGCAGGGGTTGGCAATGGAGGAGCTTTGAGGACCCTTCATCCCAGCCCAGGCTGGGCCCCCGTGGTTCTATGATCCACGCCTCTTGGCTGAGGTCCTGAGCACGGTCTCCAGCCTGCCCATGGCTGGGCACAGGGATTCCTCTCCATAACGGGTGAGCATGGACCCTCCGTGCTCCATGGGCTGATCCTGACCCCCTGTGCCAGCGCCTCTTCGGCTCTGCGGCTCTTCCCTTCCACCCCAGGAGCCGGCAGGATGGGATGGGACGGGACACGTTCTGTGCGCCTGCGACATCCGAGATGCGGCTGCGACGGTCCCTGCATCCCATCCCCATGGTAACCGCAGCGAATCGCAGGGTCCCCGCCCGCTTTGGGATGAAGGCAGCGCAAAGCTCCCCCGGCTCCAGCCCCGGCCGCGGGCAGGGACCCCTTCCGCTGGAGCAGCTCTGAGCCCTGTGTCCAGCCGGGGCTGCCCCATTGGCCGGGGACGCAGGACAGTGCCACAGCAGCGGGTTGGACCTGGGCGGTCTCCGGGCGCTTCCCGCCCCAAACCGTTCCCTGGTTCCGGGATTCCCGGCTCTTCAGCCAGGAAACCACAGCGCAGGAGCCGCGGTCCCCGTGCGCTGGAGGGGCTGCGGGGGCCCGGCTGGGGCTCAGGGACCCAATGGCACAGGGAACCAAATGGAAAAGGAGGAAAAGGACAAACCAGAGCCAGGGGCTTCCTCCAAAGCCCCCCCCCCGGACCACTGCCCACCTCTGTGGGGGCAATGGGGCCCCCCCCGGACCACTGCCCACCTCTGTGGGGGCAATGGGCCCCCCCCGGACCACTGCCCACCTCTGTGGGGGTAATGGGGCCCCCCCCGCACCGGAGGGACAGCGCGCAGGGAGGGAGCATCCCCCGCTGTGCCCCCGGGACGAGCAGCGGGTGAGGGCTCGGGGGGCTCCGCTCTGCAGCGCAAGGGGAGGGCACAGAGGCTCCCCCTGCCGGCCGGGAGGTGCTGCCTGCAGGGGCGCGGAGTGGGGGTGATGCTGCGGGGCTGCCTCGGGCGCAGCCCCATGGGCACAGCCCCGTGGGTACAGCCCCATGGGTACAGGGGGCCCAGGGCACTTCGGGAGCCGGCTCAGGAGGGCCCCATGGGCACAGCCCTGGGGGGCAGGGGGCCCAGGGCTGTCGGTCGGTGGTCCAGGATCTCCGGCTGCAAGCCCCGGGGTCGTTTCTGAAGTGCCACCTCCTCCAAGCCCACTGTACCCCATGATAACCAATGGGGCACGGCAGGCGGGAGACCCGCGTGGAGCAGGGAGCCCCCTGCGCGTCTTAAGCTGAAGAGAGGAACCGATGGGGTGCGGATAAGGGGGGAGGCCAAGCGGGAGGGCTGCAGGAGCTCCATCGGGGATGCGGGGATGCAAAGGCCCTCTTGGGACTGAGCCTGGAAGGGCATCAAGGACAACGGGAAGGGCTCCAATGAGTCCATCGGCAGCAAGAGGATGAGGAGGGAACCGTGGCGCTGCGCTGGATCAGGTGGTGCCCGGGAGCAGCCACAGAGAAGGGGGAATCTGCCTCAGGCTTTACCGCTGAGAGCGGCCCGCGGGAGCCGCAGACCTCGGCGGCAGCGAAGGCAGAGGAGAGGAAGGCATCACCCTGGTCCCGGAGCAAGGGATGGGCCCCGCAGACGGAGCGCCTGAAACCCATTGCCAGAGAGAACGGAGAGCAAAGCTGCGGGGGGATGCGGCGCTCACCGGGGGCTGTGTCTGCCCCACGGTGTCACCAGGGTTGTGTCTGCCCCACGGTGTCACCGGGGCTGTTCCTGCCGCTGGGCGGGAGAGGCCCCGGCCCCGAGCGCCCGCAAAGAGCCCGCGGCGCTGAGCCGGGGCCGCTCGCTGCGGGCTCGGCCATGGCCGCGGCGCTGCCGCTGTTGCAGCGAGCGCGGGGAGAGCCCCGGAGCCTCCCCCTGTGCTGCGCTGCCCGAACTGCCCTGCCCTGCGCTGCCCGCCCTGCCCTGCCCTGCCCTGCCTTGTCCTGCCCTGCCCTGCCCTGCCCTGCCCTGCCCTGTCCTGCCCTGCGCTGCGCTGCGTGCCCTGCCCTGCCCTGTCCCGTCCTGCCCTGCCCTGCACTGCCCGAACTGCTCTGCCCGCCCTGCCCTGCGTTGCCCGCCCGGAGCGGTTCCATTCCCGGGCGCTCCCGACGCTCCTTCCCGCAGCCGGGGGCCATGGGGGGCCCCGCTTGCTCTGTGCAGGGGCCGTCGGGGCAGCCGGGGCCGGCCCATGGGCAGGATGCCCCTTGGAGCCGGCGGGGCCGGGGCGGGAGCGGGGCCGGGCAGGGCCGGGAGAGCCCCGCGCAGCGTCTGCGCTTCCACTGCCCGGGGCTCCCGGGAGCGCAGGGGCTGAGGGCGGCTCAGCGGCACCCGGCGCCCCGCCCGCGGAGGGGCGGCTCACGAGCGGGGCTCGGCTCGTCCCTCCCGGCGAGGTCAGGTGCGGAGTGCGCGGAGCCAACCAGCTCCAGGTGGGAATTCCCGGTCTCCGCCTCCGCAGGCATCGGCTGTGGCTCCCCTCGGGCTCTGCGCTCCCCATTCCCCCTCTGATGTTCTCAGCACCCTCAAAACGAGGCTCTTTCCGCACGTCCAACCGGGACAAACGGGCGGGAGGAGCATTCCTGCAGTGGATGCAGTTGAACCCTTCGGCCGTCGCTGCAGTCCGGAGCATCAGGAGCACCACAAAGGGTCCTTTCCACGCTGCCTCCCGGCGCTCACCTTTCCATGTCCGGACAGACATGGACCGGCGTATCCAAGGGTGGAGGGGGTGGTACCCGCAGCATCAGCTCCCTCATGGGGCTCACTGTGAGTTCTCTCCAGGGCCTCGCTTCCCATTGGAGCCGGGGTTAATTCCCGGTTGTCTTTGGTCCCCCACCTCCCTCCTGATGATTTTCAACCCATAGGGGCAGTCGGTTCCTGCAGAACCTCGAGGTTCCCGTTCTGCTTGGTCTGTGGGAACCGGCCTGGAGCAGAGACCTTGGAGCAGCTCCAGGGCCTAAAGGAGCTGCAGGAAACCCGGAGAGGGGCTTTGGACAAGGGATGTAGGGACAGAACAAGGGGAATGGCTTTAACCTGCAGAGGGGAGACTGAGATGAGCTCTTAGGCAGAAGCTCTTCCCTGGGAGGGTGCTGAGGCGCTGGCACAGGGTGCCCAGAGAAGCTGTGGCTGCCCCATCCCTGCAGTGCTCAAGGCCAGGTTGGACACAGGGGCTTGGAGCTGCTCCAGCGGAAGGGGTCCCTGCCCGTGGTGGGGTTGGGACTGGAGCAGCTCTGAGGTCCCTTCATCCCAAACCAGGCTGGGGTTCTGTGACGGTAACTGAGCGCATCCCATGGAGGGGGTGGTCCCTGCGTGTCCCCCACCCCGTGGTCAGCCCCAGCCAGCACCGGCCACTGCTGATGCCCCATAGACACGCAGAAGCAGGGCACTCGCTCCAGGGTTTATTTCCACTCTGTCGGGGTTCTCAGTGCAGGGTACAGTGGGGGTGCAATGGGGGTGCAATGGGGGCACAATGGGAACGCAGTGGGGATGCAGTGTAGGTGCTGTGGTGTGCAATGGGGGTGCAGTGCAGATGCAGTGGTGTGCAATGGGGATGTAGTGGGGTGCAGTGGGGATGCAGTGTAGGTGCAATGGGGTACAATAGGATGCAGTGGGTGTCTAATGTGATGCAACGGTGCTGCAGTGGGGCTGCAGTGAGGGTGTAGGGGGGGTTGCGATGGGGATGCAGTGGGGTGCAGTGGGGATGCAGTGAAGGTGCAGTGGTGTGCAATGGGGCTGCAATGGGGATGCAGTGGGGATGCAGTGCAGGTGCAATGGGGTACGATATGATGCAGTGGGTGTGTAATGTGATGCAATGGGGCTGCAGTGAGGGTGTAGTGGGGGTTGCAGTGGGGGTGCAGTGGGGATGCAGTGTAGGTGCAGTGGTGTGCAATGGGGGTGAAATGGGGATGCAGTGGGGGTGTAGTGGGGATGCAGTGTAGATGCTGTGGTGTGCAATGGGGGTGCAATGGGGATGCAGTGGGGTGCAGTTTGGATGCAGTGCAGGTGCAGTGGTGTGCAATGGGGGTGCAATGGGGATGCAGTGAGGGTGTAGTGGGGGTTGCAATGGGGGGGCAATGGGCAAGCAACAGGGGTGCATCCACCCGGGGGCCTGGGACCCCCCCTGCCTACAGCAGGCACCGGTGGGGGTCCCACTGTTGGGCTCCCCTTCCCCAGCACTGGTGGAGCTCCCACCCTGCCCCTCCCTAGGGGACACGGGGGGTGCTCAGCACCATCCGCCCTCCCGGCACTCCCAGCGCAGCAGCAGCAGCAGCAGCAGCAGCGCCGCGTCCCTCAGGCAGCCCTGCCCAGCACCAGCAGGCTCATGAGGAGCACCATGAGGAAGAAGACCCACATGAAGCACCGGTCCATCACCTTCGCCACCCGCTTCCACTCCCCGCTGCGCCGCTGCGCCGCGCGGTGCCGGCGGCAGCACGCGGCGATGAAGGCGACGTGGCCCAGCAGCGCGCGGTGGTGGCAGAGGCAGCGCTGCCGGGGGCAGGGCCCGGGGCCCGCGGCCCCCTCCCCGTGCGCATCCCCCGGCCCCGGCGGCCGCCGCGGGCCCCGGCAGCTGCCCCCGAGCCCGCAGAGCCGCGCCAGGTGCCGCAGGATGAGGCGGCGCGCCCAGGGGGGCACGGCGCGGGCCCCGGGCCCGCAGTGGTGGATGCTCATGATGAGGATGGTGAGCGCCGTGGAGGCCGCCAGCATCGTCATGGTGGCGATGTAGTACTTGCCTGCGGGAGAGGGCAGCGCAGGGCTGGGGGCGCCGTCCCTGCGGGCGCTGCGCACCGTGGGGACGGGACCGCGGTGCCGTGGGTCGGCGGTGGCACTGCGGGAGCTTCAAGGGCTTTCCCAGCCTGGATGAGGCCATGGTTCTGTGGGTCCGGGAGGTGATGATGCGGTGGAGGGGTTGACACCTGCACCCTCGTCACGGAGCCATGGAATCATGGAATCATGGAACCATGGAATAATGGAACCATGGAATCATGGAACCATGGAATCACAGCCTGGTTCGTGTTAAAGGGAGCTCAAAGCTCCTCCAGCTCCAACCCCTGCCACAGGCAGGGACCCCTTCCACTGGAGCAGCTCCAAGCCCCTGTGTCCAACCTGGCCTTGAGCACTGCAGGGATGGGGCAGCCACAGCTTCTCTGGGCACCCTGGGCCAGCGCCTCAGCACCCTCCCAGGGAAGAGCTTCTGCCTAAGAGCTCATCTCAGTCTCCCCTCTGGCAGGTTAAAGCCATTCCCCTGTCCTGTCCCTACATCCCTTGTCCAAAGCCCCTCTCCATGTTTCCTGCAGCCCCTTTAGGCACTGGAGCTGCTCTAAGGTCTCCCCTTCAGGAGCCTTCTCTTCTCCAGGCTGCCCCAGCCCAGCTCTCTCAGCCTGGCTCCAGAGCAGAGCTGCTCCAGCCCTCGCAGCAGCTCCATGGCTCCCTCTGCACTCACTCCAACAGCTCCGCATCCCTTCATGTTGAGGACCCCAGAACCGGACCAGAGCCCCTTCCCGCACCGCTGCCGCCCTCCCCGACCCCACGGGCCGGTGCCGGTGCTCACCGATGAGCGGGACGCTCTCCGATGGGGGCATGCTCTCCGCCACCAGGAGCTGGAACACGGTGAGCGCCAGCAGCACCGTCACCCCCAGCGACACCTTCTCGCCCGAGTCCGCGGGCAGGTAGAAGCTGAGCGGGGCCAGGAAGGAGACCATGACGCAGGGCAGGAGCAGGTTGAAGACGTAGAAGGAGGCGCGGCGGCGCAGCACGAGGGTGTAGGTGACGTCGGGGTAGGGCTCGGAGCAGCAGCCGTAGGTGACCACGTTCCTGGTGGCCGGCATCCCCAGCACCTCCCACTCCACGTTCTCCACGAAGTCCGCCAGGTCCGCGGCATCCATGCGGTTCCGGAGGTCGAGCTGGTTCCCGTTGTGGGTCCAGGAGCCGAAGGTGAGGCGGCAGCGCTGCCCGTCGAAGGGGAAGTAGGAGACGTCCACCTTGCAGGAGCTCTTGGTGATGGCGGGCGCGTCCCACAGGATCAGCCCGTCCGAGCGAAGCACCACATTGGTCTCCATCGAGCCCCCGAAGCGGTCGTCAGCGCTGGGGGGGACGCACGTGGGGCCCCGTGTGGGGCTCAGGTCCCCCCCGGTGCCCCACATCACCCCCAGCATGGGGCTCGGTGCCAGGCCCCGGTTGCAGGGACCATCTCCCTCCATCGCCCACCGCAGCCCCCTGCTCCCACCCCACATCAGCTCCCGGGTTGGTGACACCCATCGGCCCCCCGGCTCCAGGAGCAGCGAGGGGGGGGCCCGTGACCCACTTGTTGTAGAGGATGATGTCCGGCCGCCACACGTAGCTGCTGGGGATGCGGATGCTGTCGATGCCGCCATAGGCGTCCGCGTCCCAGGTGAGGTGAGCGTCCAGCCAGGCCTGGCGCACCCACAGGTAGGAGGTGAGGACCTGGTTCCTCTCGTCCTGGGAGGGACAGGGTTGGCCGTAGGGGATGGACCCCATCGTCACCCACACCCCCTCAGCCCCCCGCCGGGTCCGCGCCTTCTGCAACAGCCACGGCGATGGTTTGGGATGAAGGGAGCTCAAAGCTCCTCCGGCTCCAACCCCTTCCATGGGCACCTTCCATAGGGCAGCTCCGAGCCCCTGTGTCCAACCCGGCCTTGAGGCTGGCTGGGACCCGCGGGGTTGTGCCCGTCTGGGGCACGGGGGGGCTCTGAGCTGCCTTCAAGGGGGCCCCGCACTGGGCACTGGTGGGGCCGCGCCTCGGATCCTGTGCTCAGCGCTGAGCCCCTCACTACAGGGAGACACCGAGGTGGTGGAGCGGGGCCAGGGGAGGGCACCGGAGCTGTGCAGGGCCCGGAGCGCAGCGCGATGGGGAAGGGCTGAGGGACCCGGGGGGGCTCGGATGGAGCCGAGGCGGCCCCGGCGGCGCTGCCGGGCGCGGCCCTCACCATGTCGATGATCTGGGACAGGGTGACCTGGAGGGTGACGTTGAGCGCGCGGTCCGTGTCCTCCACGGGGCGCAGGGCGCTGGAGTAGTTGGCAAAGAGGTCTCGGAGCAGCTTCTGAGCGACCCTGCCCGGGGCCCCGCGGCCGCCTGCGGGGACCCACAGCGGGGCTGCAGCGGCGCCGCCGGCCCCGGCCCCGGGGACTCCCGGGACCCGGCGCCATCCCGAGCCCCTCACCGCCCCCCCCGTGCCCCCCCATGCGCGGGGGGGGCCGCGCCCGTCCCTTACCCGGGGCCAGGAGGCAGCCGGCGAGGAGGAGCGCGAGCAGCGGCCGCTCCATCGAGGCGCTCGGGGGGACCCGGGCGCTGCTGCCGGTGACGTCAGGGCGGGGGGGGGGGGAGCCGGGGGTGATGGAGGGGACCGCGGTCCCTCCATGGGGCCTGCGGGGGCAGGGGGGGCCCGGGCGGGGGCTGTCACGCGCTGCCTGCCCCGGGGGGGGGCCCCGGGGGACCACGGCCCCGCGCTCCCATCGCAGCGGGAACAACGCCGCGGGCAGCTCGGGGCCGGGACCCGGGGACAGGGACCGGGCAGGGGCGCGTTGGCTCCTCCCGTACGGAGCTTCCGCCCCCCCGGACCGCAGCCCCGTGCGCTGGGAAGCAGCGTCTCGGTGCCCCTGGGGCAGGGAAGGGGCCGCTTCCCGCGGTCCGGGCCCGGGGCGAGCGGGAAAAGGGAACTCCGGGGCTCGAAGGGGGATGTTGGGGCGCTGGAACCCACCGGGGCAGCGGCGGTGGGAAGAGCCGCGGGGGGATGCTTCGGACCTGGGCTGGAGGGAGCACAGGGCACAGCGAGGGACGTCCCGTCCCGTGCCGTCCTCCGGCCGCAGGGACCGAGCGGGAAACGGGGGATGATGCCATTGGTGAGAGCACTGCTCCAGGGTACAGGATGCGACCCAGGAGGTGCAGCACAGGCGGCAGCCGGGCCCCTGCGCGGCGGGGCCGGAGCACGCCCCGGGCTCCAGCCGTTGCCCTGGCCCCGCTCCCACCCGGCTCCCGGCGGCAGATGCCGAGCACCGGGATCGGTTTTAAGGCCGGAGGTTCGGTTTCCAGGCGGTGAATTATTCATCCCCAGGGCCATGCCCGGGCCCGGCGGGGGCCGCTGCGCTGGAGGGACACGGCTGCGGGAACGGAGGAGGGGAAGGCAGCACCGGGCCCCCAGCACAGCAGAGCCCATCCCGCGGCCTCCTCCTCGGGAGGGAATCCCAGAGGAAGGGACTTAAACTGCGGCTGCCCCATCCCTGCAGTGCCCAAGGCCAGGTTGGACACAGGGGCTCGGAGCTGCTCTATGAAAGGGGTCCCTGTCCGTGGCAGCGGTTGGGGCTGGAGGAGCTTTGAGGGCCCTTCATCCTAAAGGACTCTGTGACTCCACGCCCCAATTCCCGCTGCTCCCATCCCTGGCCAAGCTCAGCTCCCGGGAGATTTCAGCTTTCCCAGGGCCACCCCTGCACACCCCAGTCAGGAGCTGCCACCCCCACCGCTGGAATTGGCTGGAAAAGCAAAGGAAACGGTGGGAATTCTATAAACATTTTATTTATTGTGTTCAAAAAGACAGGAAAATAATCTAGAGCATTTCTTTATAGTTCTTTAATAAAAACCTTTACATAACCCTCATGCACGAAGACCTCCGCAGCCCATGGAGAGCTCCAGGCACTGGAAGCTGCTGCCCGCTGCAGGAGGGGCCGCAGCCAACCTGACATGGAACAGACCTCGGAGGAGCCGCGGCTCCTTCTGCCCAGAGTGAAGCGGGGTTCAGACACAGCAGGAGCAGGGACAGCGGCACCGGAGCGCGGATGGGCTCGTGCCGATGGCAGCTCCACTCGGTGCAGTCGGGCTCCTCCGGGGGCCTGGGGCAGAACGTGCTCGGTCCCAGCAGCAGCCGCGCGTCCTGAAGGTGGTGATGGGGAGAAGCCTCACAGAGCTCTGGGCACGTCCCTGCTCCGGAGCCAGGGAAGCAGTGGATTGGGAGATGGAGGATGGCTAAAGAACTCGTAACAGCCTCCGCCTTCGCACGAGGACGCAGGAAAAGAGTTCTGAGTGAGGTTTCTTCTCCCCTCAGCACCCACGAGCAAATCGTAACACAAAGCCCTGGCTCGAGCTCACCCACGGCCAGTGCTGAGGGCTCACGGGTTTCCCAAGCACAGCCCCACCATGGAACACTGCCCCAGAGATGCTTCACGCCCTCTGCACTGCAACAGCAGGGACCGGGACTGGGCCCAGGACGAGGCCAACCCCATGCCCCCTCCGCAGGGAGAACCAGCTTCAGCAGGAAGCTCTCCTGGTGCAGGCCCATGGGGTGCGGCGAGGGAGCAGTCTGCAAGGGCCCCCCGGCCCCAACGCTCCCCAGTGACAGAGACTCCTGCGTTACCCACGTGCTAAAGCTGTTGGAGACCTTTATGGACAAAACCAGAAGGGGCGGCCCCCGGCCGAGGGGAGGGGGAACGGGCGGTACAAAACGAGTGTCCGGGGGGGGCCTCAGTGGGTGCCGACCGTCAGCTCCCGCAGGTAGGACTGGGTGAGGCTGCGCAGCTCCTCCAAGGCATAGTCCTCGGGCATGGGCAGGCGGCCGATGTGCGGCGCCAGCAGGCGCAGGGGCACGCGCTGCAGCTCTGCAGCGGGCTCGCACACGGGCTCCGGGGCGTGCTGCAGCCCCAGCACCACCCGCAGCAGGTTGGCGATGCGCTTGGCCATGTCTGCAACGAGAGGAGAGGAGAGGAGAGGAGAGCTCCCGTGGCTCCAGCAGTGAGACCCCTGCACCCATAGAGACCCCCTCCAGCTCCAACCCCTGCCACGGGCAGGGACCCCTTGCACTGGAGCAGCTCCAAGCCCCTGTGTCCAACCTGGCCTTGAGCACTGCAGGGATGGGGCAGCCACAGCTTCTCTGGGCACCCTGTGCCAGCGCCTCAGCACCCTCACAGGGAAGAGCTTCTGCCTAAGAGCTCATCTCAGTCTCCCCTCTGCAGGTTAAAGCCTTGTCCTGTCCCTGCATCCCTTGTCCAAAGCCCCTCTCCAGCTTTCCTGCAGCCCCTTTAGGCACTGGAGCTGCTCTAAGGTCTCCCCTTCAGGAGCCTTCTCTTCTCCAGGCTGCCCCAGCCCAGCTCTCTCAGCCTGGCTCCATGGCAGAGCTGCTCCAGCCCTCGCAGCAGCTCCATGCCCTCCTCTGGACTCCATGTACCCCCTGTGCTGTTGCCCCAGAGCTGAAGGCAATGCAGGGGTGGGGGGGTCTCACTGTACCTGACTGAGCCAGGCGGTCCTTGGCACTGTGGCACTGGATCTGCTCTATCCTGTTGCACAGTGATGTGACTTTGGTGTGTAACCTCTCCAGCTCGTAGGTGGAACAATCCAGCTGAAAAGCAAGCACAGGAGTCAGGCCCTGAGTGAGCCAAAGCCCTCAGCAGCAACATGGAGCACACTCGTCCAGATGCACCCAAAGCAGCCACAACCCCTGCTACAACCTGTGTGAGGGGGGGAATGGGAAGCCTGGAACTGAATGAGGGGACTCACAGGCAGGCTCCCCACTAAGCAGCTAACAGAGTGTTGTTCCCTTTCACTTACCTCACATCTCACTACAGAGAGCACACGTGCAGGGCAGAGCCACATCTTAGAATCACGGAATGGTTTGGGTTAAAGGGACCTTAAAGCTCCTCCAGCTGCAACCCCTGCCATGGGCAGGGACACCTTCCACTGGAGCAGCTCCAAGCCCCTGTGTCCAACCTGTCCAAAGCCCCTCTCCAGCTTTCCTGCAGCCCCTTCAGGCACTGGAGCTGCTCTCAGGTCTCCCCTTCAGGAGCCTTCTCTTCTCCAGGCTGCCCCAGCCCAGCTCTCTCAGCCTGGCTCCATGGCAGAGCTGCTCCGGCCCTTGCAGCAGCTCCATGTCCCGCTGGTGCTGCTGCCCCCCGAAATGCCGTAGGCAGCAGTGCGGGGCAGGGATGCAGCGCAGCGAGCAGGGTGCTGCGCTCACACCAAGCGGCACCGCTGCCTCTGTGCCTGCGGCAGGACAAGCCCGGCAGCACGCGGCTGCGCTGGCGGCCTGGAGCACGCAGCCCATGCACACGGGGCCCTCAGCCCCGCAGGGACACCGGGGCCGGGCCGGGGGAACATCCGCAAACAAGAAGTGAAACCGCTCTGCTCCGCTGCACCCTCATCGGCCCCAGGAGGCAGCGGGGCAGGAGCGGTGCCAGGGGGGAGCAGCCCATGGCAGCAGAGGACAGCCCCGCACCAGCCCTGGCAGGCACCGAGGCCCCGGCTGCTGCCTCCAGCCCAGAGCCGCAGTCTCTCTGCCCCCGGGTCCCCTTCTCCCCGAGCTCCCCCCTCTGCTTTGCCCCTTCCCTCCTCCTCGCAGCCTTCCTCCCGCCTCCCCTCCTGCAGAGCTCCATCTTCCCTTCTCTCACCACGTGCCACCCTGCAGCTGGAACCCGCCTGCACTTCCCCATCTCGGCCCAGCTCCTCAGCACCCTCCTGCCTCGCACAGAGGCACTTGCAACACCAGCCCCAGCACCGAGGCTTCTGCGAGACCGATTCCTGTCACTCACCCCCCAGCAGCGCTGGAAACGGCACTCAAGGGCTGGAACCAGACCCTCATCCCTGCTGGGCTGGAGCAGGGGGAAGGAGGGGGCAGGCTCCCAGCTCCCTGCATGGGCTTTGTCCTGGAGAGCCTGAACCCCTCTGGGGACCCTGAGTGGCTCCATCCCCCGGTACCCCCTGCTGAAGAGGAGGGAAGCACGGACACCACAGGACCAGAGCCACGCTCCTCACCCATCCCTGCTGCCAGGGCCGGCTCCAGGGCTGCGGAGCGAAGCTGAACAGAAAAGGTCCCAGACCCAACACAAACAGAGCCAAAACGTGGCCTTGAGCCGCCCTGAGCTGCCAGGACCTGACCTCAAACAGCGGCAGGAGCGCCCAGCCTGGCAGCTCAGCAGGAGCAGCCCAACTCCTGCCGCAGGGATAGCTGCCATTAGCCCATGCTGCGCCAATCCATCCTCTACCTTATTTCAACAGGACCTCCCAAGGCCCCCCGTTTTCCAACACGCACCATATGCTGCTTGAAGGGCCACACTATCATCAGCAGTGACAGTCAGGAAAAGCTTATTCTAAAAGCAGAACTCCACACGAGCTTCCAAACTGAAGGAAGAAACCAATCCAAGTGTTTCCATCTGCTACCTGTTGAATCCTGTCCAGCATCTCAATGACACGTATGTAATCCAGGTAGACCAGTCCCGCCATCTCCCAGTCCTGGATGAGGGCACTGCGCTCTGGAGGGGCAAGATCCTCCAGGAATCCTTTCAGGTACTTGTAGTTCTCATTGATAATAGCATCTGAGGAGAACAGGAGTGTGAGGAATGGAGCAAAAGGGCTGCTTCCATGTCGGGAGCAGGCAAAGCAAGCAAAGGCCACCACCCTCAGGCAGCGTGGTGACTCCCTGACTGCAGCAGCCACAGCCAGAAATACCGCATTTACAACCAGGTATCGGTGAGAGCTACTTTGACACAGCCAAGCCCTAACAACTCCACCATGATAAACACAGCCCACCCCTCCCTGGTCCTCAGCACCCAAGCACTCTGCCCCTCGGGTGTTTGCGTGCCCTGCTCCAGACGCAGAATGGAGAGAAGAGCAGACTCACCTGAGGCCAAGTGCCTGACAACCAGCTTGTGACACTGGTTCCAGTGCCCAGCCTTGAACAAGAAGAGGGCTTCTTTATGCTTGTCACCCTCCATCCGTGCCCGAACGGCCTTTGCCTCGTGAATCCACTGCGGGGGGACGCAGAGCCTCTGCGTCAGGAACGTCTCCTTGGCCCAGGACTCGGGGGTCTCGCTGAGGACGCAGTGCCGGCTCAGGAGCTCCCGCACCGCCTTCTCCCGGATGCTGGGGAGAGACAAGGTGTCATCCCAACAGCACCCCCGTCACACCAGGAGGCTCCAACATGACTGTGCCCAGCTCTGGGGCCCTCACTACCAGAGAGACATGGAGGTGCTGCAGTGGGGCCAGAGAAGGGCACGGAGCTGGAGCAGGGCCTGGAGCACAGTGTGATGGGGAAGGGCTGAGGGACCTGGGGGGGTCAGATGGAGAAGAGAAGGCTCAGGGGGGACCTGATGGCTCCCTACAACTGCCTGAGAGGAGGATGGAGCCAGGAGGGGGCTGCGCTCTGCTCCCAAGGAACAAGGGATGGGCCAAGAGGAACCGGGCTCAAGCTGCACCAGGGCAGGTTTAGATGGAGCTGAGGAACAATTCCTGCCCCACAGGGTGCTCAGCATTGGAACTGCTCAGGGCGGGGCTGCAGCCACCGTCCCTGGGAGTGTTCACACACCGTGGAGACGAGGCCTCAGTGCCATGGGTCAGTGGCGGCCTTGGCAGTGCTGGGAGCTGTTGGATCCAATGACCTTGTAGGTCTTTCCCAACCCTGTTGATTCCATGGTTCTATGAGGGAGGCAGCAGCAGAGTGTGTTACACTCACTGGCAATGGGAGAGGCGCAAACAGAACAGACCCCACTGTTACTCTGAAGGCAAGAGGCGGAACAGGCCCTTCACTCACTGTGTCTTGGGCTCGTGCAGCAGGATGAAAACAGCCCACTCCCAGAGGCCTTCGCTCTCCAGCTGGGCAGCGTAGCTGGTGTTCAGCACGCCCTGGCTCTGCTGGCTCAGGTGGGTGTAGTTCAGGGCCCGGAGCACTTCCCAGAGGTGCCAGCTCAGGCGGCAGTCCAGGGGGTCGGACGTGATGCTCCTGGGATCCAGCAGCTGGTCAAGGTCATAGTGCCTGCAGGGAAAACGTGCAGCATGAGCAGCCTGCGGTGTACAGAGGCAGAGCCCGGCGCTGCTCTGCTCCTTCCAGTCACTCCACAGAAGTGATTTACAGGGTGGGGGGGGTTGGTTTGATTTTAGGTAATAACATAATGAAAAGAGCAGAGCAACTGTTCAAATCCCTTTGCTCTTCCGAGTCTGCACCCAGCCTGTCACCACCCTTCCTCTAGCACATGACTGGCATGGTTTGAACCATGCAGGTTTCTCAAGGCCTTCAAAAAGGCCACTGTGAAAGCATGACCATGGCACTCCTCAGACACCAACACCACACAGGAAACCCATGCTCCAGAGCTTCAATTTCATCAGTGATACCACCACCAGCAGCAAAAGCATCACCGTGTGCTTTAAGGGCCTGCACACAGGGCAGGGTTTGACTGCTGGAGCAGTTCACCAAGTGCTGAGGCTGGTTTCATACCCCTGGTCTGGGAATCCACGTCATCCACTGATCCAAGATCTTTCTATGTAAGCTTTGGGACTCCTTACCTGTCACTGTAGAGCTTTAACAAGTGGAAGCAGACATCCCTCAGAGGCCTTCCTGTGTTGTCATCTTCTTCTACGACACAGCCAGAATCCTCCAGGTAGGGAGGCAGAGGGCAGCAGGCGTATTTTTCACTCTCTGATGTGTTCTACAGAGCCAGTTTCAACAGCCAGTTAAAGATACCCCTGAACAAACTGCGTCCTGCATTCCACACAGCTCAGCAGCCTCCATTCCCCTTGGCCTGTCTCTACAGGCCCTTGGCCAAAGCCCCTCTCCAGCTTTCCTGCAGCCCCTTTAGGCACTGGAGCTGCCCTAAGGCCTCCCCTTAAGGAGCCTTCTCGTGTCCAGGCTGCCCCAGCCCAGCTCGCAGCCTGGCTCCAGAGCAGAGGTTACAGTGTTCTGCATTAATGATGGGCTCAAGCACGCGCTGCCAGGTCGTGGGGAGCTTCTCCTCAATAAAGAGTCCTGCAGCACTGAGCACGCATCCATCAGGAGTTACTACACTCGATGCTGGGCCATTGTTAAGCACACAGATGGAGGCTGAAGGATCTTTAGTTAAATGATTAAACACTTTGTGCCACAGAGCCCTTTGTCTGTCCGTACCCGGAGGCTGACAGCAACCAGCTAACCTCTGCATAATGCATCAGCCTCACGCTGCCTGCAGCTCCGCTTCTGTCTGCGGTAAAACACCCAGTGAAACAAATGAGTGGATGGATCAAAGACGATCTGACAAGTCAGACAGCTGAGTATTGAACATCCCAGTGGGAAAACTGCCTGGCACCTGCCTCAAACAGCTCCTGCTCCTGGCCACTTCCCATCTTCCTAAGTTTGGGTAGCTGCCAAATCATAGAATCATAGAATAGTCAGGGTTGGAAAGGACCTTAAGATCATTTAGTTCCAACCCCCCTGCCATGGGCAGGGACACCTCACACTAAACCATGCCATCCAAGGCTATGTCCAACCCGGTCGTGAACACCGCCAGCGATGGAGCATTCACAGCTTCCCTGGGCAACCCATTGCAGTGCCTCACCACCCTCACAGTAAAGAACTTCTTCCTCATATCCAATCTAAACTTCCCCTGTTTCAGTTTGAACCCATTACCCCTTGTCCTCTCCCTACAGTCCCTAATGAAGAGTCCCTCCCCAGCATCCCTATAGGCCCCTTCAGATACTGGAAGCTGCTCTGAGGTCTCCACGCAGCCTTCTCTTCTCCAGGCTGAACAGCCCCAACTTTCTCATCCTATCTCCATACAGGAGGTGCTCCAGTCCCCTGATCATCCTCGTGGCCTCCTCTGCACTTGTTCCAACAGTTTCATGTCCCTTCTATGTTGAGGACACCAGAACTGCACACAATGCTCCAAGTGAGGTCTCACAGAGCAGAGCAGAGGGGCAGGAGCACCTCCATGACCTGCTGGTCACGCTCCTTTGGATGCAGCCCAGGATACGGTTGGTTTCTGGGCTGCAAGCGCACACTGCAGCCGGCTCATGGTCATTTTGTCATCGACCAACACCCCCAAGTCCTTCTCCTTGGGCTGCTCTCAATCTCTTCCCTGCCCAACCTGGAGCTGTGCCTGGGATTGCTCCGACCCAGGTGTAGGACCTTGCACTTGGCATGGTTAATACCTGGAAACACCCAATCAGTGGAAGATGCACTTGAAATGCATTGGTACCACCTGAGGAGCGGCGCTGGGCTCCTCGAGTGATTGGTGGAATTGCCAACAGGCTCAACCCTGGGGCTTTATTCCCTTTGAAAAGAACATTCCACCTCAAGTGCACTGCTGCGACAACTCATCATAGAGCTGGGGAAGGGCTCTGATGCTCTGACAACTGCAATAATGAACCCATACATAGTGCGCTCCACACTCAGCACTCCCACAGGGATACCCGGCTGCTCACACAAGTCTCAGTACAGCACCAGTCACTGGGACTGAGTAAGGTCTCCTCACACCAAGGAGTAACTGACCTACCTGAAAGGCCAATTCGTACATGGCAAGCGCCTGGGAAATAGAAGCTGTTGGAGGAAGCAGGTACCAGAGGTGCACGGCCACGCAGCGCTTCCAGTCCAGCAGCGAGCACACGTTGATGTTGATTCTCTCTGATAACTGCCACACCTGAAGGGACAAAGCACTCGGGTCAGGCAAAGCCTCTCCCCACGTTTCCTGGAGCCCCTTTAGGCACCGGAGCTGCTCTAAGGGCTCCCCAGAGCACAGCAATAAAGGGGGACAATCCCCTCGCTGAGCTGCTGCTCACCTCTGGGGGTGCAGCCCCGCACACAGGGGGGTTCTGGGCTCAAGCACACACTGGAGCTGGGTCATGGGGAGTTTCTCCTCACCCAGCACCCTAAGTCCTTCTCCTCAGGCTGCTCCATCCAGTCTTCCCCCGCCCGTGTCTGTGCTTGGGACTGCCCCAACCAGGCTTGCAACACTACGAGATCACACTAACAGAAACCCCACCACCACCCTGCCCTCCCCTCCTACCGTGTAGCGCACACTGCGGTTGTGGGCTGCAGTGTGGAAGTGCTGCGGCCAACAAGGGGAAGTCAGGAAGAGACAAAGGACTCACAGGCTTTCCCGCCAGCAGGGCGAAGATCCGGAGCCTCTCCTCCTGGATGAAGCAGTCTGCCTGCAGCCTGTGCCAGTCCACCAGCTGCATGGTGAGCAGGTCCCGCACAGGCTGGCTCCCGGCCAGCTGGGACAGGAGCAGAGCCAGCCTGTGGTCATCTGCAACGGGACACAGCAGCACATCAGGCAGACCCTCCACGCAGCAGTGCCCCCGCTACCTCTGTGAGCTGTGGGGCACTTGGATGGCCCAGAGCTGCTCAGCTGGTGTGTGCGCACAGTGGTTAGGAAATAAACCCCTCCACAGACACCTACTAAATGGGGGAGAGGGGAGAAGACAAAATGGGATGGACACATTCCTCAGAGGACAGAAATGAAGAACTCCAAAGACGTGAGCCAACATAAAAGACCAAGATTAAACCAGCCATTAAGCTCTGAAAATCACAGAAGCATGGAATGGTTTGGGTTGAAGGGACCTTAAAGCTCCTCCAGCTCCAACCCCTGCCACGGGCAGGGACCCCTTCCATAGAGCAGCTCCAAGCCCCTGTGTCCAACCTGGCCTTGGGCACCGCAGGGATGGGGCAGCCACAGCTGCTCTGGGCACCCTGTGCCAGCGCCTCAGCACCCTCCTGAGGAAGAACTTTCGCCTTCTATCTGACCTAACTTCCCCTGTTCCAGTTTGAACCCATCACCCCTTGTCCTGTCACTCCAGTCCCGGATGAAGAGTCTCTCTGCAGCACCCTTGTAGCCCCCTCCAGACACATGGAGCTGCCCTGAGGCCTCCAATGCTTTCCTTTATCATCATGATTAGCAGCAGGCTTATACCGTCCTTCAGTGACTAAGCTGCTTTCACCCCAACCTGTGGGACTTACACACTTCCCATCCTCCTCCCCATCGCCCGAGCAGCAGCAGGGTGCTGGGCTACCCCAGAGCACCCTCCCGCATGCAGCAGAGGCTGCAGCGCCTCACCTGCCTGCTGCGCCAGCCTGCAGGCCTCCCCGATCCTCTTGCCAGTGAGGCAGCTGAAGACGGCCTCCACGGGGTTCCCGTGCCGGGACACGGCCACCTCCTCGTCGATGCGCGCGGCAGCCGTGGCCGACAGCCAGCGGGAGAAGGCTCTCCTGCGCTCCAGCGCCAGCACGTACTCCCTGGGCTCCTCCAGGCTGGCCTCCAGCTCCTTCAGCGTCCCCCAGAGTGCTTCACACAGCGTCCAGGCCAAGCTCCAGTGCTTCACAGTGGCTGCCAGGACAGAGGGATCGGGTCATGAGTGAAAGCTTACGGGAGAACGCTCAGGGAGGACTCTTAGAACGTAAGCAGAAGCTTGCAGGGTATCCAGGATGATCCTACTGTTAGGAGTCAAGGCAGGGAGCCAGGTACCTCCCCAGACAGAATCAACCATGTTTGTGCTTTCTGAAGCAACACTGGCACAGCCCATTTCCCTGTTCTATTCACATTTCACTGCATGGATGAAACCTGAAATCATGGAATGGTTTGGGTTGGAAGGGACCTTAAAGTTCCAACCCCTGCCATGGGCAGGGACCCCTCCCACTGGAGCAGCTCCAAGCCCCTGGGTCCAACCTGGCCTTGAGCACTGCAGGGATGGGGCAGCCACAGCTTCTCTGGGCACCCTGTGCCAGCGCCTCAGCACCCTCCCAGGGAAGAGCTTCTGCCCAAGAGCTCATCTCAGTCTCCCCTCTGGCAGGTTAAAGCCATTCCCCTTGGCCTTTCCCTACATCCCTTGTCCAAAGCCCCTCTCCAGGTCTCCTGGAGCCCCTTTAGGCGCTGGAGCTGCTCTAAGGTGTCCCCTTCAGGAGCCTTCTCCTCCCCAGGTGGAACAAGCCCGGCTCTCTTAGCCTGAAATCAATCTGAACTGGACAGTTTCGCAGGTTCCAGCCTCACCTTCTGTCACAGCAGGGTCCTCAGATGCTTTCCTGACCCAGTCAGCATAGTCATGGATAGCAGAAACTCCTGGGTTAGGTGCTAGAAGAGGGCAGTGCTCATCCATATGGACAGTGCTGTGTTTGAGCTTTATCTCCAGAGGGATGAGATACAGTTGGTTTTCCCTGTCCATCTTCCGTTGTGCCAAGCTCACCTTCTCCACGTGAACCTTGAAAGAGGATTCCGAGAGTCTGGAGGAGCAAAGGAGATAAAACCGGGTAGTAACGTTCGGAATTGTTCTCCATCCATGAGAACCGCTCCAGCACAGAGCTGCTGCACTGTGCAGCTTGTCCCATAAGGACAGGCATAGATCCGATCCAAGCTCAAGAGCCAGGCATGAAAAACACGGGTGCACAGCCAGGGCCTCAGAACCAGCCTTTGCCCTTCAAACCTCACTGAGCTATGTGCCTGAAGCTCTCCAAAGGCAAGCAGCACACCTTACCCTAGCCAGCGCATTCTGTGAGGGCACCTCATTCTCTCAGCACAGCAGATCTGCTGGAGAGCATCCAAATAAGGTTTTTTGGAGGACTGCAGAGGCAGAACATCCAGCTATGCTCCAGTCAGGTTTAGGGATGGAGTTACACAGCCCCGGGAGGGTCTGTACTCTGCCTTACACAAAAGCAGAACTGAAGACATCCACGAAGGCCAAACAAGAAACTCCTTAGGTGGGTCAGATATCCTCAGGGAGGATCAAGAGCAGATTAAAGCTTCCTGGACAACAACTCTGAGCTCTCTTTAACCTTCAGCACAATGACAGTGTTATGGTTAAGAACCTAACTGCTCTTACTACAACATTCCAGGTCTTTGAGTTTGGTGAAGTAGGAACCTGAAGGGTATCTCCATGGCCAACGTGGTCTTGCACCACTTCTGAAGGAATACGGACCTACAATCACGGTTCTTTCAAACACAGAGAGGGAATGCCAGAGCCATCCCAAAGGAATCTGCTACTCACGGTTTGGGAGCAACGGGAGTCGGCAGGAATCCGTACTCCACTGAGTCACGCTGAAGATCTTCCATGTCACCCGATGCACCCAGCTGATCCCCACAGTTGACAAGGGTCCAGTTGGGTCCCCATCCAACACGAAACGAGCGGCCCATGAAGAGTGCCATGTCCATCAGCAGCTTCCCTTTCCTGTGCGTGATGGAGGTCTCCAGGGGCACGAGGCCCTGCTGCCGGCGCACTCCCACTGTTCTCATCTGCACCTCGGGCACCGACGGCGGGACGGAGAACACCGGCTTCAGCGGGGACATCATCGACCAGACGGCAGCAGGGGAGGGACTGCCCGGAGCCTGCGGCCCCTTGAGCTCCTGCGCAGCAGCACTGGGCGACTGGGACATCGCACTGGCAAACCTGGACTGCAGCAGCCCACCGACTGAAGGGAGAAGGAAGAACAGGAACAGGGTGCTTGTGTTCCAGCAGTGCACTCATGGGATCACGGTTTGGGTTGGAAGGGACCTGAAAGACCATCTGGTTCCAATGCCCTCTACACTAGGTGAGGCTGCTCCAAGCCCCATCCAACCTGGCCTTGAGCACTGCAGGGATGGGGCAGCCACAGCTTCTCTGGGCACCCTGTGCCAGCGCCTCAGCACCCTCACAATGAAGTACAGAAGTGTTGTTCCAGTTTGTTTCTCACTACCCAAACCTATTTTAATGGACATTAATTTTACACAAGCCAAGTCTGATTCCCAGGGGCTGTCACAAGAACCATCTCCCTGTCTTCATCTCAACCCATGAGCTTTTCTCATCCCGTTTTCTCCCCCACCCTACTGAAGAGGAGGAGGGAGAGTGCGGCCGGATGGGCAACGGGCTGCTGGCCAGAGCTGACCCACCACAGCTCTGCCCTGGGCTCAGCCACCGACAGGACTTTGCTGGTATCGGAACCAAACCCTCTTTCTTCAGACAACAAGGGGTTTCTCCCAGTACCTGAGTATCTCTTCTGCCCATGGGACTTTGAGATCGGGAGCCTCGGGGAGCAGATCTCTTGGGAAGAATCCGTTTTCACAGGTTGCTGCCCAGGGTGACGATCCAGGATCAAATCCAGGTCGTCTTCATCGGCGAGCAGGGAAGCTTTCATGATCTGCAAGTCAGGGCTGCGCGTTAGTGCTCGCTCACAGCAGCGCTGATCCACTCAGCCCCTGCCCCACCGAAACAACGAGCAGACAACCTCCCCAGCTATGAGGATTCCCAGTGACAGTGGAGGCAGGAGCGAGCTCCAGCGGATGAGGGTCTCTGACAACCAACTGCCTCCATCAGTGTCACAGGCCGGGGTACGGATGGGTGTGATGTCCCTAAACAACCCTGTTTCCTCAGCTCTCTGCCCTCCCTCCTTGTTTATCAGCTTACGACCTTCAGGACTGGCTTTTCCTTACAAGTGTAAGGAACAAGCAGAAGGCCACAAGAGCTGAAGGTACAACCCTACCACCAAACGAGAACACCAACCCCAAATCAAGACCAGCTCTCCCATTACCCTGTGGTAATTTCCCATTCCCACTCCCCACCAGCTGGGCCCAGGGCATCCTATGTAGGGACCAGCTCAGCTTAACCCACGCCTCAGAATTCTACCTTTCAGACGAATCTGATTTTTGCATTCCATGCCCATGGCTTTGAGGTCCCTTCCAACCCAAACCATTCCATGGCTCTATTATTACCGCTCAGATATCGGGCTTCCGTGCTTGGGGTAAACCTTTATAGATATGAAAAGCTTCAGCACGGAATGGTTTGAAAGAAAACTCATCTAGTTCCAACCCCCATGCCTAATCTAACCTCCATCTCCCCTCTGGCAGGTTAAAGCCGTTCCCCCTGTCCTGTCCCTATAGGCCCTTGTCCAAAGCCCCTCTCCAGGTTCCTTGTAGCGCCTTTAGGCACTGAAGGGTGGACTGCACTATGGGTGTGATGGATGGGTCATCATCTGGGATGTACCGGGGGAGGCAAACTGAGCAGTCGGTGACAGACATTACCCAGTGCTCCCTTCGGAGAGGGGCTGTCACGAGGCACCCACCTGCAGCACGTGGGGGTTGATGCCCAGGGTGGATGCGATGTGCGCTGAAGCGGGCACTGCCTCCTGCTCTTCCATGACGTTGTCTTCCAGCAGGGGCTCCTGGGGGGGCTCCTGGGTGATGTCAGCCATGTCACTGTCCAGCTCCACCATCCTGCCCAGCTGCTCCAGGTCGGGGGCCTGCAGGGACAGGCAGAGGCTGGGTCAGGCTATGCAGGTTGCAAGAGCTTTGCAGAGAGAGAGGATTCGACAGCTTCAGCAATCACCTGCAAGCGGAGCGCAGGACTCCCCTGCTTGGGCCAAGCCTCCACATTAAGCTTAGAGATGAACACACACAACCTACTCCTGTCTTCTTCCGAGTTGTAACAAGAGGGCAAGTTAAAGCGAGGAGAAGTCAGGTTCAGCGGTGCGCTCCTGAAGCTCACCCAGATCCACCAGGCACCATCAGGAACTATTCTTCAGCTGTGCACTTGTCATGCGGCCCCCAAAGAGGGAGCTTTGTGCCCCCTGCCTTCCCCACCCCACCCCTCAAAGTGCTGCCACACAGAGAGGCCTCAGTTTGACCTCCAGAGGACCAAGCACTGTGATTCCCCAGCACCAACACGCGGCTGATGAGCAGAGGAGCTGCTGCAGGACCTGCTGTGTTTCCCTGCTGTGATCGGGTACAAACTGAAAGCATCGGGTCCGTGTTCCACCAAGAGCTTAACCCGTGTTCAGTGGACACCAGTCCCTTGGAAGATCACCTACAGGTAGGTCACAGACCAAGTGTGTGCACACGGAGTTATGGTAAGCTTTAAGCCTGGACACAACCGGCACAGGAGAGGAAAGCTGGAGGGTTTTCCCCAGTGATGCTGTACTCATCCCTGCCCATCAGCGGGGTGGAAGTGAATGCAGCTCTCTTCCACCCTGCAGCTCAATCTCCCACAACTACCACTAGCTCAAGGTAGGAGGAAGAATGAATTTAGGATATTATTGATGGCAATCACATGGCATCACCTCAGTGATGAGCCTGAGGGGACCTATACATGTCTTAAGTCACAGAGTCATGGAATGGTTTGGGTTAGAAGGAACCTTAAAGCCCATCCAGGCCCAAATCCCGGCCTTGAACCTGTGCCAGCGCCTCAGCACCCTCCCAGGGAAGAGCTTCTGCCTAAGAGCTCATCTGCATCTCCCCTCAGGCAGGTTAAAGCCATTCCCCTTGGCCTGTCCCTACAGGCCCCTGGCCAGCTGGGGACTAGAGCTGATGCTCTAAGCAGCCAGAAACACAGGGAATGAGTGTGACTGACTCTGACCTTCCTTGGATTCAAACACGTCCAGGTGAATCTCTGACTTGCAAACCATTAACAACAGGTTTTGTTCCTCAAAACAGGACACCCACTGAGTTTCACTTCCCAACCCCCTGGCAAACAGCATGGCCGCACAGCCTGCCCCACTTGGGATGTAAAGCATCTCAAAATGCCATTGTTTGCTCTGTAGGAAGCATTTAAAAGGATCAGAATTGAGGTTTTTCCTTCCCTCGCTACCTGAATATTCCTGAGTTTATTAACGCTGCGAGGTCCCAGGGAATGATTACACCAGGGACCTGCCTGCATTAAAGCCCAATGAAGGGAGTGGTGACACTCGTGTTTGTGACCATGTAGATCTGCTGTGCACGGCGCAGGTGTGCATGGACCCCACTCACTGACGCTCCCTCCGCCACTGCTCCAAGCTCTAGCTTTACCGACCCCACGTCTGACTTGATCTGCCTCATCCGATAACCTTCATCGCATTTCCTGCCCGATTCCAGTGATACAAGAGCAGCCACCTGAACGTGCTCTTCCGCTCCTTAGCATGCCTCCAGTGCACGACCTGCCTTGGTTCCTGTGCTCATGTATATGCAGTGCTTCTGGAAACCCAAGCAAGCTGTGAGCATCGATCCCCCCAAGGACACACATATCTGGGCAACAGCGAGTGGTCAGAAGGGCGAAACGAGAACCACCTAAAGCCATTCAGCTCACATGGCGCAGGCTAATCGCTCCTAGGCCAGGAGGGACACTTGGGGTGAGCTGCGGGCTGCACAGCCCAGCCAGGAGTGGCATTCTACAGGGCGTCTGCTCTATCAACCTCGGTAGCAGAGCCGAGGCATCCCTGAAGGCCCTGCAGTGCTCTGTCACACTCCAGAGCTCATTATCAGCTCGGGGAGTGTCACCACAGCCAACCGGGCAGCAGGAGAGGTGAGGACAGTGGGCACAGCTAATTCCCGATGTCTGCTCATGGTCAGGCCGAGGGGAATGGCTTTAACCTGCCTGAGGGGAGGCTGAGATGAGCTCTTAGGCAGAAGCTCTTCCCTGGGAGGGTGCTGAGGCGCTGGCACAGGGTGCCCAGAGAAGCTGTGGCTGCCCCATCCCTGGCAGTGCTCAAGGCCAGGTTGGACACAGGGCTTGGAGCTGCTCTATGGAAGGGGTCCCTGCCCGTGGCAGGGGTTGGAGCTGGAGGAGCTTTAAGGTCCCTTCATCCCAAACCATTCCCTGATATGCAATCAAGAACCCAGTTTTGGGAGAAAATGGGATCTGCTCTCTGCTCTCGCGTTTTACAACAGCTATTCCAAAAGCCACAGTGAGCTCACGTTTACCAGCCCCACGCGGCACAATGAGCACATTCTATCCCATCAGTGCCAGGATGTCCCCCAGATAGGCTGTTCTTCCACTACAGTGAAGCAGCTCCTCCCTTAGCTTGACAATATCCATACTACTTCTATTTGGGAAACTCGGGAGTATCAGCTGCCATCTGACTACCCTTTAAAGCAATAGAAAAGGCTTTTTTGCCATTCAATTCATGTAAGAGCTTAGGGGATTGCCAGGGACCTGGATCAAATGCCACCTTCCCTATGTAAGAGAGAGGCACAACTCTGAGGATGTTTTACAGAGCTTTAAAGCAGTCACATCCAACACAAATACATTTCAAATCCAGCGTGGAACAGCCTTAAAAAAGTACTTTTTAATAAAAATAGAGCACATTCTGAAACTAGAAAGCACATTCCTGCACACTGCTGATGCTAAAGCCAAACTAATGCACAACAGCGTTCTCAAGGCAGGCAGTGCAAGGTGTTGTAACTATACAGGATGTATCTAATAGGCACAAACCAAGTTTTCTTCCTAAGTGGTGCAAACATGCCAAACTCAACCCAGAGATGAAACAAGAAACAAAGGTTTAAAGCTTCCCCATCCCTCCCACATCCTCAGCATGAAACGCCACGTGTCTGAACAAAAAGGCTCAGGCAAACGCTCATCAGGAGGTCAGAAGAGCTACTGCATTGCACACAAGGGTTTGCTCTTCGGTTTCCAGGCTACCGGCTGCTTCCACAACCCCTCCCCAGGCACAGCCACTCCTCGGGAACTCCCTTTTAGTCACTGTCCTCCTTCTACCTGAGCTGGAGGCGTTGGTTTGCCATTGAGGGTCATTTGCTGGGGGGGCAGGTGCCCGGGGGGTGGCACTGGGGTGGTTTTTAACTTCTTGATGTCCACTTTGGAAGGATGCTCCTCCTCTTCCTCATCCGAGTCTTGCAAGCCATACTTGGAGAAGTGCGCCACCTGCACAAAGAAGGGCAAACACATCAGACCTTGCAAGAGAGGAGTCAGGCACCTATTTCTGGAGGGCCTTAAGTTCAAGCTGGCCTAACTGCCACCTCCCACCGCGGGTGGGACACGCAGAACCAGTTCAGCTTTGGTGCAGACCAAGAACACCCACTGCACGCAGGTCTGAAGCCAAAGACGTTGTGGTCGTTTTGGTGAGGACTCCCTCCAGTTATCTGAAGGGGGCTACAAGGATAACAGAGGGTGTCCTGGGTTCGGCTGTAACAGTTGGGCTTAAACCATGACAGAGGGACGCTTCATCAGGGACTGCAGTGGTAAGACAAGGGGGAATGGGTTTATACTGAGAAAGGGGAAGTTAGGTTAGACAGGAAGCAGCTCTTCCCTGTGAGGGTGCTGAGGCGCTGGCACAGAGCGCCCAGGGAAGTGGTGAATGCTCCATCCCTGGCAGTGTTCGAGGCCAGGCTGCACAGAGCCTTGGACAACATGGTCCAGGGTGAGGTGTCCCTGCAGGTGCAGGGGGCTGGAACTGGGTGATGTTAAGATCCTTTCCAGCACAAACCATTCCATGCTTCTGTGACATTCTGCACTACAGCTGAAGGACCCGAGACAGCTCATGGAAGTTTAGAAGGTTTCTCAATTAGAACGCTCAGGAGATCCCAGTTTCAGGCTGTTTCCACCTTTCCCAAAGTCACTTCACAGCCAGGACAAGAACATTACCTTAAAGACCCAGGATCCGGTCTCCGGGCGGTATTCCTTGAAGCGAGCGCCCTGCTTCCGAGACACAGCCTCCAGTCTCCCCTCATAATTCATCTCTGCCAGTCGCTCAGGGCTTTTGATGGGGCAGCGAGAGGTTTTATCTGTAGGCCACACTCCATCTAAGGTAACTTCAGCTCGCCTGGGAAAGACAGACAAAGGGTAAGAGGCTACAAGGGCTTGAGGCAAAGCTCCTGCATTGTGTGGAGGAGCTGAGATCTGAACACACGGGCTCAAACCAGCTTTTAAAGCCAGGTTCTGGTTCAGAAACCTGCACGTATCATCTAGTGACTGTGTCATGCTGTGATCTCCAGGGAGACCTTACTGTGGCCTTTCAGGACCAAAAGATGGGGAGAGACTTTGTAGCAGGGGCTGTTGTGACAGGACAGGGGGCGATGGTTTGAAACCAAGGGGAAATTCAGACAAGACAGAAGACATTTCTTATGAAGAGGTGGTGAAACACTGGCACAGATTGACCAGAGGGGTGGTGGATGCCCCATCCCTGGAGACATGCAAGGCCAGGCTTGGACGTGGCTCTGGGAACCTAATCTAGTGGAAGATGTCAGAGAACAGTTAGGGTTGGAAAGGACCTTAGGATCACGCAGTTCCAACCCCTGGCCCTGCTCATTACAGGGGATGGATCAGATGAGCTTTGAAGATCCCTTCCTAAACTATTCCATGACTCCACGATTGAATGCACAGCCTGGATTCAGATCTCTTGGGAGCTGCCTGCAGCCACAGCAGGTGACCAGTGTCAGACAAACCCCTGCAAGCCCCATCCCCACAGAGAACACATTTAAACCCCACCTATTCAAGCCTTCACCAATGGGTGGTTTTCTCTCATCGTCAGGGTAGACAACAACTTCTTTCCTACGGATATGCACAATGTCATCCAGGTTCAGGTTGGTGAGATTTACTTCTCCATCAAAGTAAATGGATCCATAACCTGCAAAAGAGCCAAACCATCACACTGTGTCCATGACAAGTCACATGCCAGAGAACCCGTGCCTGCTACACGCTTTTCCCTACCCTACCATTGACGTCTGTCATGTCTCCAGAGCAGAGCACAATGATGGCTCATTCCCAGTGTGAACACACTGGAGATGTGTTCCCCACTTCCTCATAGCTAGTTCTTTTGCACATAAAGCTGTCTGTTATCACTTGGCTATTATACTGCCAAGACAAACGTGAAGCATTTAAGTAGTACACACGATATGATTTTGTATTAAATAAAAGAGTAAAGAACACACTTTGGGCTGAAGGTTCTTCACTCAAGCTCCAGATAGCACCTAAGATGGATATGATGACGACCATGAGGCGTGCATCAATGCTGCAGCAAGTCTGGCTTTTACAGCTGCAAGTGATTTTGTTCTCACCTTTAACCTTCTCAAGTCACTCCAGTTGGGTGGTGCTAGCAGGCTGAAATGCTGCAAGACCTGAACCCAAGTTATCCAGCACCAAAGGGTGCTGTTCATGATCACACTGTGGGTGCAGAACTCAGGCTGAGGTCCCATGCGTGTAAAGCCCCTTCCAGCATCAGGTGAGCTGCCCGTGCTTACCTCTGCGACCAATGGTGAAGCCTGTCACGACACACTCGTTCCTGTCGTTGGTGAGCTTCGCCAGCTCCTCCATGGAGGGGACGGTGTAATAGCCAGCTCTCTTCAGGACAATGCCTGCAACACAAACACCTTCAGCACTGGGCTGACAGCGAGGCCTCAACTTCAGCGCTTCACAGAACCTCCCAGGGAAGAGCTTCTCCCTAAGAGCTCATCTCAGGCTCCCCTCTGGCAGGTTAAAGCCATTCCCTTGGCCTGTCCCTACATCCCTTGGCCAAAGCCCCTCTCCAGGTCTCCTGTAGTCCCTTCAGGCACTGGAGCTGCTCTAAGTCTCCCCTTCAGGAGCCTTCTCTTCCCCAGGCTGCCCCAGCCCAGCTCTCAGCCTGGCTCCAGAGCAGAGCTGCTCCATCCTTTTCAGTTCCTACAGTGCACTTTCCACATGGGTACCTACCAAGCATTAGATCTCCAACTGTGAAATCTGGCTCCTGAACAACAGACAACCCTGTTTACTACTGCAGAACACTCACAGCTCGGGTCCTCCTCCTCCCTCTCACACGTCTCACCACCTCAGCCTAATATTAAACTGGGTGATGGAGTTAAACTGCTCTTGACTCAGCAGAAGTGAATTCCACACTAGACATGGGACTGAAAGCAAGGTTTGGATTCTACAGAATAAAGGAGGGGAGGCAAAGAGCAAAAGCTGAGGGTCTACGACAGCCAGAGGAGAACACTGGAACCCATGGAGCGCTGTCAGGAACCACACACCTACCCCAGCCCCAGTCTCACCTGCAGGGTGCAGATGATGCATGATTTCTGGCTCCTCCTCACGCTCATCCTGAAGGGAATCATCATGGAAGGAGGCATCCTCACTGCTGCCTTCCAGGCCGTTCCGCAGGGCTGCACGCATGTTCAGGGCCACGATGGTGTCGTCCACGTTGTTGTGGTGTTTGTGCAGGGTGTTCTCTGCAGGCTGGGGAACAGGCCTGGCAATGGGGTTCGTGTAAAACCTGCTCACCTCGTGCTGATCCTCGTCCTCTCGCTCCCCATCCTGCCTGTGGTTTTCTTCGGGGGGCACTGAGAGGAAGAACCTGAGGGAAGGAAGAATGAAGTTGAATGGTTTAGTTTTAGGGGACTGTGGCAGCATTCAAACTCTGGTGTCTTTCACAGCAAAAGCAAAACGGACCATGACATGAACTGCAGTCAGCAGACTGAGGGAAGCAATCATTCCCCTTCACTCTGCCCTTGTCAGACAGCCTCCACCACTTCACATCCACTCTGGGGCTCCCACTACAGAACTGCAGAGATAAGGCTGGGAGAGGGAAACCACAGTCACGGAAGGGTTTGGGCTGGAAAGGACCTTAAAGCTCCCCCAGCTCCAGCCCCTGCCACGGGCAGGGACCCCTTCCACTGGAGCAGCTCCAAGCCCCGGGGTCCAACCTGGCCTTGAGCACTGCCAGGGATGGGGCAGCCACAGCTTCTCTGGGCACCCTGTGCCAGCACCTCAGCACCCTCACAGGGAAGAGCTTCTGCCTCAGAGCTCATCTCAGTCTCCCTTCTGGCAGTCATTCGTGAAGTCATTCCTCCTGATTCTGGATGGAATGCACTGGTATGTGACCATGCAGGAAGAACCTACGGCCAGTTTAGGAGGAAATACATCTCAACAGGTCAGCGTGCTTCAGGGCACAGCTAAGATGACATCCCTGACAGTAACCACCTGCTCCTTTAATAACCCTAAGAGACAGGCAGAACCAGTTTGCACTTCTCACAGGCACACACACGTGGTGAACCCCCTCACCCATCTCCATACCTGTCTCCGTTCTCTGGGTACTCTGACGGAGAAGCCAGGTCTTCGTTTTCCCGATTGACAGGAGAGAAGAGGCTGCTGCTGTTGAGGTTCTTCAAAACCAGCTTTTTAATGCTCTTCCTGGAAACAAACCGCACCAAGGAGAAATTGGGATCCATCCACTGCATACAGCTATACTGCATGCTCAATGTGGGTGCTGCAGGGACCACAAACCAGCTGCGTGACACCTGCCCCCACCCTCGGGACACACCGAGTTGTAACAGCACTGCAGCAGCCGAGATACTAAAGCTCTCTTTGGAGCTCCATTTGCGGCTTTGGTTTATGAGTAAGTGTGAGAAGCACAGGTCACTGAGTTTCAAAACCCGAGTTCATTAAACCACAGTAATCTCTGCTTTATAAACCAGAGCTTTTCCGGCAGGAAAACCAGGTCTGGCCTCTGGACACAGGTTCTTCTTCACTACAGGGTTACTCTAGGAGCAAGTCAGTGGCCAGGCTAAGGCTGAACCTCCAACCTGAAGACCCCTGAACTACTACACCCATTACACCCAAAGAGCTTCGAGCATCCCTTTGCTCTGATCTTGTGATCAGTTGGTGATTTTCAACTTAACTCTCAGTAAGTCCCACTCTGCCCAATCCCTGGAGGGCAAACACACGGCTCAGGCCGAGCCAGAGCCAAACCAAGGTCACAGAAGCTACAAAGGCCTTAGAAAGCATTGTGCTTAGAGGGATGCTCGGGGAAGGATGCATCTTCCTCCAAAGCTCTTTGCTGTTTGTTTTAAAGAAACTCTAAAGCTTTCCAAAGCCCTTTTCAATTGGCTTGCCACTGATGCTCTTGAAGCCTCAACCCAAAAGCTTCACTAGGGTAAATCCACGACATCATTACTTAGCTCTCACAGAGACATCCATGGATCTGACACAGACCCATCCATGGACCTGAAGCAGAACCTGTGCCAGGCTGTGAAATGCCCCAAATCTGCCTCCATAGCAAGTGCATTAGCAACCTAATGACACTTCCTGTTCAGAAGCAGGAAGTATTACACCCTACAAGCTTTCTTGTAGCAACTCCTAATTGACCTCTTAGGAGCTCTGTTCCACTCACAGCATGACCTCGTTTTATAGCCTATTTGGCCTTTGCAGCTTGAGCTGAACTTTAGCTCCTCTCCCAGGAGCAGTTCAAGTTTTACAGAGAACTAGTTCTTGCTATTCCTGTTGGAATCCCCAAACAGCCATGGACTCCTCTACAGGAGTTCGCTTCACCTCACACCCAAACACAAGAGAGACACTAACTTTGGCATGAATGCCCCGTTGGACAGGGACGGCTCATCATCATCAAGACCATCGAAGAGGTGGGATTTGGCAGGGCCAGCTGACTGCAGAGCCTTCGGTCGCACTCTGGTTGCTGGACGAGGGGTCAGTTTGTAGTGGGTGGGTGTTGTTAAGGCCTTCTGAGCTGCTGGGTTAGTTGGTTTGAGCCTCTGCAACAAAAAGATGGAGAATTGGAGTTTTCACACCAGTCACGGCTGCTTTGGTAAAGGTGTGCGGTCAAGGACCTTTTAAATGAAAAGGGATAAGAAGGAAAGGGGGAAACAGTGAACAAAACGAGACACAAAGCTGGAGGACAACAGATAACAGAAGCAACGCCAAGGAGCCTCCAGTCACTCACTGGAGGGCCATTAACAACCTAGAGATGCAGCTTTGAGCAGCCAACCTGGGGGTCCAGCCCAAGCTGAGTGACTCTGGGGACAGAGCAGAGGTGTGGGCACCCAAGGGCAGCAGCTGGAGCAAGGAGGCCTCAGTGCCTGGAGCAGGCAAGGGCCTCTGCCCCAGCCACGGAGGACAGTAGGGCCCCTGCCCCTACAGGCCCTTGTCCAAAGCCCTCTCCATCTTTCTTGTAGACCCTTTAGGCACTGAATTCTCAGACCATTACCCATCTCTATTCTAGCAGCAGCAATCAACACCAGAAATTCAAAGTCAAGGCTCTGATGCAGGTGAAGGCAGAGAACAAAGCCACAGCATAAGCTGTTTGCATCCCAGACAGCATAAAAAGCTGCTGCACCAGCATGAGGATGCAGATGGCAACTTATTTTGCTGCTGACTGTACTGAAGTGAGCACAAAGCAGAAGCCGCATCCTTAAAACTAATGCTCATGTGGACTTACCTCTTCCTTCTTCTTTGGGTCTGACATGGGGTTTCTGAAGAGTGGAGAATCTCCAAAGGGTGAGTAAGTCAAGCTGTTGAGGTGCTGCTGCAGCACTGCTTGCTGGGCAGCTGATGCATTCGGGTCTGTCAGTGCTGTAAAAGAACATCAGGTTTTAGTTTCAACAGTTTCACTGTTACAACAGCGAATCTACCCAAGTCAGACAGAACCAGAGCAGGCAGAAGAGCCAGGCTTCAGACACGGCATCTCCTCAGAGGAACACACATCTCTCTACGTATCACCTCAAGCTTTCCTTTCCTGCTCCCCAGTCACCGCTGCTGCAGCAGCCTGGAGAAGAAACCAGGTTCTGTTCCCCCATCAGTATCTGCAGCCACGTTCAGGAAGGTTTTAAAGGTGAAGAAGTGCGGGCACAGAGAGCTGCACATCAGCAGCAGGAGCCTGGCCCACCAAAGCCTTTAACTATTGACTCCTGCTGCATTTCCCAATGGCACGAGGCAATGCCTCCTGCAGAACGTGACATTCCTGCTGCAGCAACCACAGCCTCTTGATTCTGTCTCTCCACCTTCACGCATCTCATTTTAATTCCCATTAAACTGCTGTAAGTGTTCACCCCATGAAGAGTGAATCCAAGAGAGCAGAACTGAATCTGCGCATTCCCAAAGGACAAACCCACTCCAGCAGCAGCAGCCCACTGCCAAAGTCTGCAAGGGGAGAGGCTGAGGCCACTGGTTCTTATCAGACCAAAAGCTGGTTTAACTGAGATGCTGATGCTGCCCCATTGCAGGTGTTGCCCACAGAGGTGAAGGCTTGGATCACCTCTCGAGTTACTCCAAGGGAGCTCCAAGCATTAGAAACACAGAAGTACGATGGGAACAAGACAGAAGCATGGAAAACCTGCTGCAATCGCTCACGAGAGAGCGTTTCACCATGAGGAGGACGCAGCTCCCCTCAGCCACGTGTTCCCTGTCATAATGGGTGTAGAAGTTACGGGAGGGTCCCAGAACAGCGAGACTGGAGGCACCTCTGAAGGCCACCTCTGCCCCAGCTCTCTCAGCCTGTGCCCATAGCAGAGCTGCTCCAGCCCTTGTACCCTCCATGGCCTCCTCGGGGCTTCTCAATTTCCCCTTGTTAAAGCACTCACTGCCTGTTTCTCCTGCCCACTGAGGTCCGTATGGGGGGGGCAGCACAACCCTGGCGTGAATGAGCCACCTCTGCTCTTTCTTCTGCCACCTGCATACTTATAAAAGCTTCCTGTTGCCTTTGACATCCCTGACCAAATTTGGCTCCAGCGGCTTCAGCTTTCCTAACCCCATCCCTGCATGCTCAGACAACATCTCTGTCTTCTTCCCGGATCCCCTTCCCTGCTTCCACCTCCCATATGCTTCCTGTCAGTGTTCAGCTTTTCCAGAGCTCCTCGTTCCTCCAGAGGCCTTCTGCCACCTTGCCTGGCTTCCTGCTACACACTGGAACTTACAACACGGTATCACAAGCGCCTGAATCTGAAGACCATTTATTTCCCCAATACCCACAAATTAAACCTCTCTGGCTTTCCTAACTGGAATTACTGAGGACGCCAATGCTACATCTCCCTTTTCAGTTTCTGTAAGCACCTACTGCTGCTGCCCCAAATTCAGTGATGGAAAACACACTGGTAATCATGAAGACGAAGCTCTAAAATAGCTGCAATTACCAGTAATGTAACACAGCTGAAAAAGTACATATAATCAGCACCAAAAATGCCATTAAGATGGTCTCCCCTGCTACTGCGAACAGAAGTGCTCAAATAGGTGCTCAAACATCTCTTTTCCCTCCAAAGGATTTGAGTGGGATGTGCTCCCACGTTTAGGCACATCCAAAACAAAGGCGAAGCAGCAGTTAAACCGAGGTTAACCCACACCTACCCACAGCAGGCTGAGGTGCTCCAAAGCCCAGAGTAGCTGTTGATGTATTGAATCCCGGTGCTCCAAACGCTCCCGTTCCCAGTGTTCCACCGAGTTTGGGCTGGGTGTTCCCAAACAGAGACGTCTGTCCTGCCCCAAGAGCTGCAGCACAGGAGATACTGTCGTTTACTACAACACTGCGACAAACTTAAAGCCACGTTATCCCACAGCAAAGAGTTAGTTATTTACTGAACTGCAATTCCTGCTGGCTGGAGTTTCTAAAAGGTTACTTGGCACCATGTTAGAAGCTCCACTGGGGTTTGATCTGAGACAGAGATTGATGGTTTCAAGCTTAAACATCTACATTAGAGTTAGCAACAGGGCTGTACTATCGCTGATGCTTGAGGACTGCGCTTAGGCTGCCGTGGAATACACTAGGGTCAACTCTACCTGTTCCAAAGCCGGTTCCAAGGCCGGTCCCCAGAGTCCCAGTCGCAGGTTTATTTCCAAACAAACTGTTTCCAGCAGTGTTGGCACCAAACCCTTCAGGAACAGAACCAGAAGCTCATTCATCTACTATAACAGCAGCGGAATTAAAAGCTGTATGTAAATACACAGGTATCCCCAGCCCTGCAACAGTTAAGGTCTGACTTCACTCTGCTTCCAACAGTGGGAGTTCAACTGACAAGCAGCAAGAAGGGACTTCAATGGTAGAAATTTCATACCACATACTTGAGTTATGAAATAATGATGAAAATACCACTGAAACACCATGGGAAGGTCTGCAGAGAAGGTGTTTCATCTCCTTAAGCTTGTAAACCTCCCCAGTTTTACCACACCAGAACAGGCACGGTGATGCTGTTTCTGGCAACGGAATGAAGTGCATGAAGTTTCTTCTGCTGCTGGGAAATAACAAATCCCATTCCATACTGTTTATACCACACACACTTCCCTGATTCTTACCAACAAAGAAGGTAACAGCTCGGACTCCCATAAGCTCAAAGATACACCTCCAACAGCATCCGAGCACAGCCCAAACCCGACATCAGACAGATCAGTTCTTACAGTGAACACTGGAACCATCCCCTGCTTAGTTTGTGTGCAGAGGCAGAACTGGACTAGAGAACCACAGTCATGAACCCACATCAGCAACAGCTTCGAACCAAACTGTCCTTCCTACAGGTGCACCACTGCAAGCAACACAGGCGAGTCAAAACCCCGCACTGCAACCAGCAGTGCTCGCCACAGTGTCAACACACAGGCTATGAGGATCTCGGAGAAGGACAAGGAACTTGGCAGCAACCCTTACAAATACCATGATGGGGTGAGTCTGCCCAGGGTGGGTCACCTCACTGAAGCTGTGCTTAAAAGGTGCTGCCCCAAGAACCCAACAATTCCTTCCCCGTCTCCATTCTGGGCAGCTGGGAAATGAGGCTAACTCACTGCAGACCTCATTACCTATGCAGTTAGCAAAACAACCCCAAACACAGCAAAGGAGGCATCTAACCCCCCTCCTGCTCACCTTCAGGAACAGCTTTGCTGCTCTCAGACACAGCAGAAAAAAGACAAAGCAGATGCCACAGAAGCCCTGTACAGGAAGATGGTCATAGACCTGAGCCATCCCTGCACATTCCTCAGGCTCAGCCACACTCTCGTTCAGCAGCTCCCTGACGCTGGTGTCAAGAAGCCAACAGGAACACAAAAAGCTCAGTTCTTCAGGACTTTGATTCTTCACACCATCAAAACCAACAACAGCTTCCAGTTAACCAGAACTGACTGCTCCATTGTACCTGTGCCCAGCGCACAACCTCCTTCCACTTGCTGCCAAGCTGCAGCATCACTGGGTGTACCTTATTTCCTTCCTCACGCCTGGCACCAGTGTGTTTACAGCCTCTGCACACACCTCTGTTCTCTGAATGCTTTGATTTAAGTATAGGCTCCAGCTTCTCTTTTGCTCTTGTCAGAACAGCAGTACTTGAAACTATCTATGCCTGAGGGAATACCCCAGGAGGAATCACTGAACGGTATGGGTTGGAAAGGACCTTAGAGATGATCCAGGCCCAACCCCTGCCACGGGCAGGGACACCTTCCACTGGAGCAGCTCCAGGCCCCTGTGTCCAACCTGGCCTTGAACACTGCAGGGATGGGGCAACCACAGCTTCTCTGGGCACCCTGTGCCAGCGCCTCAGCACCCTCACAGGGAAGAGCTTCTGCCTCAGAGCTCATCTCAGCCTCCCCTCTGGCAGGTTAAAGCCATTCCCCTTGGCCTGTCCCTACATCCCTTGTCCAAAGCCCCTCTCCAGGTCTCTTGCAGCCTCTTTAGGCACTGGAGCTGCTCTAAGGTCTCCCCAGAGCACAGTAGATGGGGAGAATCCCCTCCCTGAGCTGCTGCTCACACTCTGGGGGTGCAGCCCCACACACGGGGGGGTTCTGGGCTCAAGCGCACACTGAAGCCAGATCATGGGGAGCTTCTCCAGCACCCCAAGTCCTCCTCCTCAGGCTGCTCCATCCAGTCTCCCCCAGCCTGTGTTTGTGCCTGGATTTGCCCTGTTGGGGCAAACCAGCATCCTCTCTAACAGGAAAGGTATAAACCAGTATCCAAGATGCTCTCCTGCAGCAACATGCATCAGGAGCATGGCTTACCTGAGAAGCTTAACACCCAGAACATTTAGCATGCAATCCTCAGCAGCCAAGTGTGTGTGGTATATGCAGTACAGTGCTAAGTGACTGAAATCCCACTTTTTCAATATGTACCAAAAGCGGAAGTGTTTGAATTGGTTCCTAAAGTCAGGGTTGGTTTGTTACCAAAGAGCCCGCCGCCGGTGGTTGTACCAAACGAGGGAGCGCTGGTCGTGGTGGTCCCGAATCCGGCAGGCTTGTTCCCAAACAGCGTCTAGAAGGGAGAAACATCAATGTGGAAGCCTGACGGACTCATGCATTGTTTCATCATTAGGCAAGAAAGCAGACCTGAAGGCAAGCACACATGAAGCCACACAACCCAGGCTCCAGCACGGGTGTGCTATTTGCACACACATGCACTAGCGTGCAGCAAGCACTTCTGGAAACAAGCATTACACTTGGACCTGGCCTTAAGGGATTTTTCGACCTCACTGCACTCCATTACACCCAGGATGACCCAATATCAGTAATCACGTTCAACTGTTGTCAAGTCATCATCATCATCACAACTTGAGCATTTTCAACACTACAGAGGCATCCTCCGGTGCTTTATCACTCAAGACATTACTTATGGAATCAGGGAATGTTTTGGGTTGGAACAGACCTTAAAGCTCATCCAGCTCCAGCCCCCTGCCATGGGCAGGGGCCCCTTCCACTAGAGCGGATTGCTCCAAGCCTGTCCAACCTGGCCTTATCTCTACCACACCAGTTCCATGCACATGCTTATACTCTTGCCTTCAGTTCACAAAAACCCCACCAGTTCTGATCTTGGGCACCTTAACTCCTAAGATGATGGACATCTGAGACAATGGACTCCTAAGATAACGGATATTTTCATGCAGCTCAGCACCCGGGAAGAGGACTCCTAAGCCATTTATTCCCGTTTCATTTCCTCTAGTTCTGCTTTTGTATAACAAAGCACAGACGTACCGAACCGCCAACACCAAATCCTGTGTTGGGTTGTCCAAAGAGCCCAGTTCCAGTTCCAAACCCAGTCCCAGCATTTGTATTGGCAGCTGTTCCAAAAAGGCCTCCAGGCTGTGAGGGCTGGGTCACCCCAAAGAGACCCTATGGACAGGAATCAGGTTAAGCTCATGGTACAGTGCTTCTCCAGGCCTGCACTGGTGATACTGGAGCTAAAACACAGTCAGTGACTAGAACGATGCAGCCCTTGTGCTGGGGGATGATGGGGGAGAGGCATCTCAGAAGCTTCTCTCATTCTCCAAGGGATAAGGTGCAAAAAGGAAATCAAAAGCATCAAACAAAAGAGCAAAGAATTTATGCTCCAAGCTCCAAAGGCTGCTGGAATTGAGTGAGGGAGAGGGAAAAGAAACACCTCACCCACCACTGAGGGAGAGGACATTGGAATTTCCTCATCACTTCGAGTGAGGGAGAGGGAAAAGAAACACCTCACTCATCACTGAGGGAGAGGACATTGGAATTGCCTCCTGACTTTGAGAGGAAAAAGAAACATTTGCTGGGAGAAGCCATAAGACATTCAGGAAGTCCATAGCATGTTTGGAGGCAGAGCCTCAGCTAGGCCACAGGTTACAGCTGTAAAGCATCCTTCTACCAGAAGAAGCCCATGAATGCTGCTCATGAGCCACCAGGAAGCACAGAATTGGTAACGAATCCCACAGGATGTTAAGAATGGTTTTGCCTGTGTGAACATAAAGAGACACCTGAACTGATAGAGCACTGATACAGCAGACAGCTTAAAGAAGGGAATGAGTGAAGCTGGTCGTTAACAGCTGCTCTGCTGCCCATTACCACAGGTGAAGCTTCCCTTGGCAAGAAGCTGCTTGCTTAGATGGTGGCATTCACAGCTTTGCATCCTCATCTGATGAAGCTGTACCACAGTCTGAGGAAGACCTAAATCCCTGTGTCCTGTGCCTACTGGAGTGGCTACAGCCAAACTTCCACCTTTAGGGTTCAAACAGTTTCTCTTACCATCGTGCTCGTGTTGGGCTGCCCCAGGGTGTTGGTGCTCCCAAAAGAAAAGCCAGTGTTCTGTGTCGTTGTGGGCTGGCCAAAAGGTTTGTTGAACAGACTTGTAGTCTGAGGTTGTTGACCAAAAAGGCCCCCGGTGGTTCCTGTTCCAAAGCCAGTTGTACCTACAACAGAGAAACACACTGCTTAAAACACCCCCAAGTATTTATCCAAACACACAATGTTTCCACACTCCAAGATGCTGCGAGGGCTGGAGCAGCTCTGCCATGGAGCCAGGTTGAGAGAGCTGGGCTGGGGCAGCCTGGAGAAGAGAAGGCTCCTGAAGGGGAGACCTCAGCGCAGCTCCAGTGCCTGAAGGGGCTGCAGGAAAGCTGGAGAGGGGCTTTGGCCAAGAGATGTAGGGACAGGACAGGGGAATGGCTTTAACCTGCCAGAGGGGAGACTGAGATGAGCTCTGAGGCAGAAGCTCTTCCATGTGAGGGTGCTGAGGCGCTGGCACAGGGTGCCCAGAGAAGCTGTGGCTGCCCCATCCCTGCAGTGCTCAAGGCCAGGCTGGACACAGGGGCTTGGAGCATAGAATCATAGAACAGTCAGGGCTGGAAAGGACCTTAAGATCATTCAGTTCCAACCCCCCTGCCATGGGCAGGGACACCTCCCACTAAACCATGGCACCCAGAGCCATGGCAGGGAGGTTGGAACGGGATGATCTTAAGGTCCTTTCCAACCCTGACTATTCTATGATTCTATTCTATGTCGTGTGGGACAGTGTCGAACGCTTTGCACAAGTCCAGGCAGATGACATCAACTGCTCTGCCCCTGTCCATCAGTTCCGTAGCCCCATCATAGAAGGCCACCAGATTGGCCAGGCAGGATTTCCCCTTAGTGAAGCCATGCTGGCTGTCACCAAGCACCTTGCTGGTTTTCATGTGCCTCAGCATGCCTTCCAGGGGAATCTGCTCCAAGATGCTGCCAGGCACAGAGGTGAGGCTGACTGCTCTGCAGTTCCCCGGCTCATCCATTTTCCCCTTGAAAATGGGGTTATATTGCCCTTTTTCCCATTGTCGGGAACTTCACCTGACTGCCATGAGTTTTCAACTGTGATGGACAGTGGCTTAGCAACTTCATCTGCAGCTCCTTCAGGACCCACAGATGGATTTCATCAGGTCCCATGGACTTGTGCACGTTCAGGTTCCTAAGATGGTCTTGAACCAGATCCTCTCCTAAACCTGCTCTAGTGGAAGGTGTCCCTGCCCGTGGCAGGGGGCTGGAACTGGGTGAGCTTTGACGTCTCTTCCAACCCAAACCATTCTGTGAGTGCCCTGGGCTCAGCTGTAACAGTTAGTTTTCTCCTTCTCAGCAGCTGGTGCAGTGCTGTGTTTTCTACTTTAGCCTGAGAACAGTGCTGATAACACACTGGTGTTTTCAGTTGTTGCTGAGTAATGCTTACTCCCATCAAGGACTTTTCAATCTCATGCTCTGCCAGTGAAGGGGGAACAAGAAGCCGGTAGGAAGCAGTGACAGGACACCTGGCCCAAACTAGCCAAAGGGGTATTCCATACCACAGCACATCGTGCCCAGTATAGAAACCGGGGGGAGTCACCCAAAGGCCAGACTGGTGCTCGGGTCAGGTTGGCTGTTGGTCAGCGAGCAGTAAGCAATTGTACTGGGCATCACTTGTGTTGGTTGGGGTTTTTTTCCCTTTTCAGCTCTATGTTCTCTCCCCTTGTTATTTCCTTTATCATTATTATTAGCAGTAGTAGCTTTGTATTATACCTTAGTTACTGCACTGTTCTTATCTCAACCCATGGGGTTTGCATTCTTTCCATTCTCCTCCCCATCCTGCTGGGAGCGGAGGGTAAAGGGAAAATGAGTGAGTGGCTGCGTGGTGCTGAGTTACTGCCTGGGGTTCAACCACCCCAAGGAGTCTATGATAAAACACGTCACGCCCTGCTCTGTGGTGGAGAAAAGCCCCTGGCAGGGTCTAGTTTGGCTGCTATAAATCAACCAGCCCGTTTACAGGCAGCATATCTGTGCTCCTCAGCAGAAGCAGAACCCTGACTTCAGCACTAACCGATGCCTCCGCCCTGCCCACCATCAGCAACACCCTGGTGGGCTTGCTTCACCCCGCTCTCCTCGCCCCCCAGGCAGCTGACTTCCCTGGCAAGCAGATGCTTTAATAAGCTGCTTTCCAGCAGAACCTGGGGGATGTGGAGGAAGTTACAGTCCCTGACGAGTAAATGGAGACTCCTACAGCAAGGAACCTGACTAGCGAATGCTGATAATACAACCAGCAATATTCTGAGCTCGCACCAGAGTTTCCTCATCTTTTGTTAGCACAGGTCTTTAAACAGCTTATCCACTCACAGCATGGACAGGGCCAGGCAGTACTTACTGGTTCCAAAAGGAGTTTTATTCTGTCCATATGAAAAGCCAGAACTAGTGGTAGAAGAGCCAAAAAGTCCTGTAGCTGTACTCGACGTGGCTGTAGAAGACCCAAACAGGCCTGCAGCTGCCCCAGCTCCGACAGGGTTGGAGGGTCCCTTCCTGTTTGCCTGGTAGTCTTCCAAACGCAGCTCCTAGCAAAGGAAAAGCCAGTTCTCTTTACCCAGGGTAAGGCTGGACAAGTGGAGCAGCAGCTCGCACAGCATTCCAGCCTAGACTGAGATGAGGGTACCAAGGAAAGCCGTACACCTACATTTTTAAAACAAGGACACCATAAACAGGACCTTCAATTCAGTGCAAGCCAGGCTGGATGGGGCTTGGAGCAAGCTGCTCCAGTGGAAGGTGGCACTACCTGTGGCAGTGGGGTGGAACTGGAGGCACTTTACAGTCCCTTCAACCCAACTACTCCATCATTCTATGACCTAAACTCAGATTCGTGTTTGGGCTTCCAGTTTACATCTTAGAGCTCTTTCAGAGCTTTTGAGCAGAAGACCTGTTTGAAGTACCAAGTAAGTCAACTTGAATGGAAAGGCTTCAGGTTAAACCCCTGCAAACACTACTTTATACTAAACAACCTGGCTTTGTCTGAGATTCTGCCGTTATCCCAGCAGTGTAGGACTGCATCTGGGTACATGGCGAGATGGAACTGTAGCTCCTCAAGAACTGCAGTGCTAAGCATTTAAACCCAAATGCAATTAATTTGGTGACACATGAAGCGTGTTTTACTTGATGACACCCCTCTTCTGTGCGTGCTGCAGATATTGAAGGTTATACCGCTGATACACAGCACAGCAGACACTCATAAGAGCCAGGAAAACCTCTACTAACCCAACACTATCAGACAAGCAAGATAAGAGTGCCTGAGCACAGGTAACTGACCTCCAGAGATTTGCTTTCATATTCTTTCATGGCCGTGATGCATTGGTGCTTGGTGTTGATGTTGGTGCTGACACCAGATTTTACCATAGTATCCGTACCAGTTGGTGGCTGCAAGAGAAGAGGTCAAGATGTGAGGTGTAAACCCAGACAGAGCTTTGTTCCTACCCTTAGAGCTCTTTTAGTGGCTGCTGTTAAAAGCTAAGTTGAGCACAGGACCTGAGCAGTGGATCAGTGCTCTCTGTACAGCTGGGGCATCGCCCCGTGACGTGGCTCAGCAGCAACTGAGAGTGGAATTTCCCCTGTGAACACCCAGAACAAGGCAGGGCCATCCTTTCAGTTTCATTTTAGGAGCAGTTCATACAGTCTCTGAACCAAACCCTCCAGCTCTGCCTGGATTTCATTATCCCCCATTCTCCTTAACTGCACTATGGAAGTGCACATCAGCAGCACTCAGCCTGCACAAGCTGTCAGTTTTGCCTCTGCCCCAAAACAACAAAGTCTGTGTGTTAAATCAGCTCAGGGCAGAAATGAGGAGGGCTGAGATTTGTGTGAACCAGAATTTGGTAACAGAACACCTCCTGCCACCAGGAATCAGTTCCCCATTTCCACAGTGGGCTCTCTTCTGAGCCACCCTCCGCTTTCAATTCCCATAGAACCTCTGTGATGTTATTCGACCCTTTTTTAAGGGGAATTCAACCAGAGAGCACCAGGGATCGGCCCCCCATTCTGGTTGACATTTCTAAGACTTAGGGCCCACATTTATCTTGTCCCATTCCAAAATAACTCATTGCTGTCAGCATTTAGCACTGATCACCTGGAATTCTGCCCCATCCCTGGCAGTGCTCAAGGCCAGGTTGGAGGTGGCTTGGAGCAACCTGCTCTAGTGGACCAAGACAGCACTTCACACAAATAACTGCGAAACTCACTCCTACAGCAAGCAGGTTTAAGTAGGAAGGAAAAGCAGAACTTACATTAAACTTAATAGTCGTGCCAGTTAGAGCAGCGGTGAAACTAGTTGGGCCAAAAAGAGAGCCAGAGGTACTGCCGAAGGGATTGGAAGTGGTGTTAGTGGTTCCAAAGAGCCCCCCGCTGCTGGTGCTGGTTCCAAAGTCTGAAAGAAACATGAAAAGAAAGAGAACAGTACTAAAGAAACCTGAATTTTAAAGCTTCAACCCAAATATTTCATTCAAATTACAAAAGAGTTTGGAAATGGAAACCCCAACACAGGAGGTACATGGAGCTGCTGGAGGAGGCCAGAGGAGGCCATGGAGCTGCTGCGAGGGCTGGAGCAGCTCTGCTCTGGAGCCAGGCTGAGAGAGCTGGGCTGGGGCAGCCTGGAGAAGAGAAGGCTCCTGAAGGGGAGACCTTAGAGCAGCTCCAGTGCCTAAAGGGGCTGCAGGAAAGCTGGAGAGGGGCTTTGGCCAAGGGATGTAGGGACAGGACAAGGGGAATGGAGCCAGCTGCTCTAGTGGAAGGTGTCCTTGCCTCTGGCAGGGGGTTGGAACTGGAGGAGCTTTAAGGTCCCTTCAACCCAAACCACTCTGGGATTCTATGAAAAGTTATGACTAGAATCACAACTATGCATTTTGTAGCCATAATCCTCACTCTTGGCTACCGTGGACCACAAGAGTGCCACTATATCCTTCAGGAGAAGGAAAAACACCAACCCCACACTTAACACTTGAAGCAGTTACACACATGCACCAAGAACGTTCTGTGCTCTTCAAAGACAACAAGCAATGCTCAGGGGACATGCAGCAGTTTTACTCACTTCCAAACCCAGCTGGCTTGTTCTGTGCAAAGGCATTGCTCTGGGATGAGAAGAGGCCTCCGCCAGTGCTGGTTGTTCCAAACAGGCTGTTTGATGTCCCAGTTGAGGTTCCAAAGCCAAAGCCAGTGCTTGTGGAGGAGGTGGCTGGCTGATTAAATGTTGTGGAACCAAACAATCCTCCTGCAGACAGAAACAGAGCATTAACCATTTGCGCTCATCAATCGCTTGGGGGTTTTGGGGTTCTTCAACTATTCAGAGCAGCAGGTCACTGTTTTGTGGTGTCAGTCTCCTCACTCACACATCCCAGTCCTTATGGGCTTCCCTGTGCTCTTTAAGAGCATTTGAAATGAAACAGTTCTGACCTAAGGAAGGAGCAGAGCTTCCTCCTGAGGACACTGACAGACCATTAATCATCTACACTCATCAACTGCCTGAGGGTGTTGAGAGTTTGGTTGTGTTGTGGGGTGAGTTTTTTGGTTGGGTGGGTTGTGTTGTTGCATTTGCTGATGGCTGCGTGGGTTTCTGTCTTTTCCTTCCCTTCCCCATGCCTTTTTAATAGCATCCTTCTTTCAGGACTGGTTTCCCCTACAACCACACCACCGTATGTGGTACAGTGTGGTACAGCAGTACCTGGTTTGGTCTGTGTACTCCCGAAGAGGCCTCCGGTGTTGTTGTTTGAGCCAAAGGCTGATGTTCCAAACGCTCCTCCACTTGTCCCAAAGCCAGCATCTGAAATCACCATTGGAGTTACGATAAGCCACATTCTGAACATGGGTACAAGGAACTAAATGTTGTCACTGCCTTTTTAATGTCCCCAAAGAAGTTTGTGCGCATCTGTCTACACATCAGTGCCTGGTGTACGGGAAGCGGCATCAATAATACTTGTATGGAGCTCCTGAAGCAAAGGGCTGGGATATACTGAGTCAGTCACTTCTGCACAGTGCAAACAGACTGCTCTGCAGGGGCTCTACCACTTCTAGTGACCCCAGGCAATACAAACAGCACTGGTGTGCATCCTTCCTACAAACAGAGCACACAAACAGTTCCTGGTCCGACTCAGGGGCTATAACCTCACTTGTGCTATCTACAACATGTATCTCCACAAGACAACCCTCAGAGTACAGAGCACTCCTTCCACGACTTCCCAACAAATCCAGTATTAACTGAAAGAACCCCACCCCAGCAAGGTGGCCTTCATCTGAGCACTTGAGCTAATCCTCCTCTCCAAAAAGGCAGTTTCCACAACGACGTGGCATCCTGGTATCACAGAATCATAGAACAGTTAGGGTTGGAAAGGACCTTAAGATCACCCAGTTCCAACCCCCTGCCGTGGGCAGGGACACCTCCCACTAAACCATGGCACCCAAGGCTCTGTCCAACCTGATCTTGAACACGGCCGGGGATGGAGCATTCACAGCTCCCCTGGGCAGCCCATTCCAGTGCCTCACCACCCAATTTAGGAGCTTGGTCAGTGCAGAAGCCTGCCCCTGACTCAGCCCTCTGATTCCATCACCAAGAACCACCACCTAATCCTCCAGAAACAACCCCCTGAAGTGCTGGCAAGTCACTTTATTACTTACTTTGTCCAAAGGATGAAGTTGTCCCGAAGCCGGTGCTGCCTCCAAATGGAGTTCCAAAGGATTTGTTAAACATTTTGGGGATGTATCAGGTTCTTCCCTTCAACCTGCAAAGAAGAATTCAGCTTTTAGTAAAAAGTTATCTTCAAAATTCATTTTTCAGCTTCCTCAGGGTGGATGTAAGTAATGCAATGAGTCCTGCAGCCACAAAACATGTGACAGCAGGTTTATGTCACACTAAGCAATGTAAAGCACTGTCACAGCACCAAAGGGACAAGGAAGTAATGCTCTGGTGACGTCCCAAAGAAGCTGCCTCCCACCCTTAATTATGGCGAGCTTTTCTGTACTACTTAGAGTGAGCCTGTAGGGCCAGGCCAAGGGGAATGGCTTTAACCTGCCAGAGGGGAGACTGAGATGAGCTCTTAGGCAGAAGCTCTTCCCTGAGAGGGTGCTGAGGTGCTGGCACAGGGTGCCCAGAGAAGCTGTGGCTGCCCCATCCCTGCAGTGCTCAAGGCCAGGTTGGACACAGGGGCTTGGAGCTGCTCCAGTGGGAGGTGCCCCTGCCCTTGGCAGGGGGTGGAGCTGGAGGAGCTTTACGCTCCCTTCATCCCAAACCATTCCATGATCCATGGCTCTATAACTGAAAACCCTAAATGGAACTACTCCCCTGATCCACCTGCTCCCAACAAAACCTTCCAGAACATCCCACACTAACAGCACTTCTCACATCGTGTCTACAGCGTCTGACCCACCTCAACACAAGCTCAGTCCTGCTCAACCACGGGGGTTGGAACTGGATGATCTTAAGGTTCCTTCCAACACAAACCATTCTACGAGTCTATCTCAACTGCTGAAAGAGCACCAACGGGACACCTTGCTGCAGACACACACAGGATTCACACTGCAGCTCCTGCAGCACTCTCAGGGTTTTCCATGATGTTTCCATTCAACACCATTTGCCAACTCCTTCAAGTAAGAGAAAGTAGCACCACACAGCACAGGAATTGCAGGAATACCCCTTCCATCTGCTTCCCGTCAACGCTCATGGGCCTGTGCTGGGATTTCCTTCACTTTCTAAAGCTCATTGCTTCCCAGTCCTTGCTCAGGGGAGTTTCACCCCAGTTCACAACCCACTGGTTTACTTCCAGACACATTCAGTTCTGCTGCTCAGTCCAGTCCCTTTTCCAAGCACAGAATGTTATGGCTCTCTAACAACCCCACAACACATCCTTGGTCTGCTCCTTCTGCCTTTTCCTGCACTGAGGCTGGCACCTGCTGGCTCCCATGTGGAAAATGCTGCTGTTATCCACAGAACAATTCCCTGTTGGCAGCATCATTAATCCACAGCAATACAGGACTAAGAAGTTTAGAAAACTAAGACATGGCCCCTACCAGGAACATTTACAAAGCACTACTTATGGTCATGTTAGGTGAACACTGTTCCATGTGAGGTCATGCTGACCTGGAGAACTTTGGCACTTTTAAACTGAATTTAGGTTTTCCAGGAGGCTCCATCATCCAGAACAGTGATAAACTCATGGAATGGTTTGGAAGGTTGAAAGCTCCTCCAGCTCCAACGCCTGCCATGGGCAGGGACACCTTCCATAGAGCTGCTCCAAGCCCCTGTGTCCAACCTGGCCTTCAACACTGCCAGGGATGGGGCAGCCACAGCTTCTCTGGGCACCCTGTGCCAGCGCCTCAGCACCCTCACAGGGAAGAGCTTCTGCCTCAGAGCTCATCTCAGTCTCCCCTCTGGCAGGTTAAAGCCATTCCTCTTGTCCTGTCCCTACAGCCCTTGTCCAAAGCCCCTCTGCAGGTTTCCTGGAGCCCCTTTAGGCACTGGAGGTCTCCTCAGAGCCTTCTCTTCTCCAGGCTGAACAACCTATCAAGTATTCTCCATGTGCTCATCAACAACTCAAGTTAACCTCCAGACACACACCTCTTCTGCCCAGTTTCACAGTTCTTCCATAGCTCCCTAATTCCAACTCTTCCTAAACCCTCCTAACCCACAGCAAACACACACATACGCTGCACAGCCCAGCACAGACACTCCAGAGTGAAGGCACTAAATCCATCATGCATGAAATCACAGGTATTTGTTCCCCCAAACCCATAACACCTTTTGGGAACAGCCAATCCTGGATCCTGAGCAGCTGTAGCTCTGCCCCCTGTATCTCTGCAGCCATCCCACAGCACCGAGAAACAAATCAGGATCTGACACCCTAAGAGTAACTTAAATGATGTTTGGTGTTATCTTCAGCTACTCACAACAGCAGGACACTGCTCTGCAGTGCAAAGAAGTCTTCCCACTCACACATCCAAGTTCTAATGGACTTCCCTGGGCACTTTAGGAGACTTTAAACGCCACCATTCTGGTATTAGAAGGAAAAAGCTGATGTGACAGACTATCAGAGCACCCCGAACCTGGAGAACATCGCATCGTTCTGTGGGGTGATGCCTTACAAATGGCCTATTTGATCCTTTTAACACTTAGAAGGCCAATTTCACCCCGGCACTCCTCAAACTCCACACACCCACCTCAGCTGCACTCTTCTCTACCTGTACAGCCTATTCATGGTCACTTGGTCCCTACGGAGCTCCCACTGAAGGCCACCTAAAGTGTCCCCTCAGCTTTCAGCTGTTCAACCACGTTATTCTCAGCCTTGCTTGCAGCTCATACAGCCCCTGTCCTCCCACTGCTCCCCTTGTTGAGGCCGCTGCTCCTTCACAGCCAGCTTGTTAAATACCAAATTGTTCCAGAAGAAGCCTGAAGTGCGGTTTCGCGTAAGGAAAACGAGATATTCCAGATCCCCCCTCCTGCAGCACTCTTCACCTCCCGAGGTTGGGCTTTACGTGGTCCCTGGTGCTGGGGACCCACGAGAGCACCTTTCACCCGGGGGACCGTGCACACAGGCAGCGGGCTCACGCCTGCACGGTTCAAATCTTGCGTTAAACCAAACGCGTGCCATGAAACCAAGGCCGAGCCGCGCCGAAGGAGCACCCCCTTAGCTCCCGGCCGCAGGCACGGCAGCGGCAGGCAGGGACCGAGCCCAAGTCACAGCAGAGTTAGGAGGACGGGCTTTGACACCCCCGACTGAAGAAGACCCCCCCGACTCCTGCGGTCTCCGAGGGCACCTCACAGCACATACGGCTCCAGGCACACCGCAAGTACCCCAATTAACTCCAGTCAACCCTCTCTCCCGAGAGCGGGCCTGGGGGCCCAGTCCCGGGGGGCGCCCTGCGGACCGGTCCGGTCACCCCAGATCCACCAGCACCGCCGTTAACCCCCCCCACAGCCCCAGGAACGAGGAACTGACAGCGCCAAACGCCCGGCAGCAGCCGGCAGCAGCCGGTTACGCACGCACCGGCGGAGCCACCTTCAGAGCGGCCCCGCAGCAGCCCCCCGCGCCGGGCCCCTGGGAGCGGCCCGAGCCACACCCCCCCGCCCGCGGGACTCCCCCGGCCGCGCCCGGAGCCCCGCCAGGCCCCCGCCGCTGCGGCCCCGCTCCCCCGCTCACCCCCGGAGCCCCCGGGCCGGGCCTCACCGCTCCCGCGGTGCCGCCGCCTCACGGAGGGGGAAGCTGCGTCACAGCCCGCTCCGCGCGCATCCCAGCAGCCCCCGCGCGCTCGCCGCCCATTGGCTGCCGCGCTGTAGAAGCGAAGCTGCTCCCCCCTCCCCTCCTCTCGGGTAACGGCGAAAGCTCGCCGCTGATTGGGTGAAAGGGCGCATGACGTCTGCGCGCCCTGAGCGCTGATTGGTGTAGCGCAGCGGAGGGGGCGGGGCTCGTACCTCGGAAGGGTCCAGAACAGCCCCTCGCGGCCCCGCCCAACATCCGGGGCGTTGGGGGCGGGGCTTCTCCCAGCCGGGCCAATCCGAGCGCACTGCGGCGCCTGCGCAGGGGGCGGGGCCCGGAGCCTTAAAGGGGCCGTGAGGCGGCGTGCGGCTCGGTGCGTTTGGGGGGGCTGAGGGGCGCGGGGCTCCGAGCGGGGCCCGGGGGGAGCCGCCGGCCCGGGCTGGGCGTAGGGCGGTGCGGGGCTGGGGAGCGCGGTGAGGGCGGCTGCGGCGGCAGCTCCGGGGAGCTGCGAGGTGCACGGGGGGGGTGGTGTCCGCTCTGAGGCCCTGGGGGCCTCTGAGGCAGGGGGAGCGTCCGTGGGGGTCACAGCGCTGCGAGGGCTCGGGGGTGCCCGAGGCCGGGGGTGATGGGGTCGGGCTCGGGGGTGATGTCTGCGGCGGGTGTGGGGCGCCCGGGGGCGTCTCCAGGGGTCTGTGGTACCGGGGGGGGTCTCTGTGCGGTGTCTGCGCGCTGAGGCCGCCGAGGGGGCGGCTGTGGCTCGTCGGGGGTGGGACCCTGGGGTGCTGGGTGAGGATTCGGGGTCCGGCTCTTCAGGGCACTCTGTGGTACCCGGGGGTGTCGGAGGGGTCTGCGCTGCCGAGGGGTTCCCGGTCTCTGGTGGGGATATGAGGCAGGCAGGAGGTGGGGGGGGGATCTATGGGAGATGTGGGGTACCCGGGGAGGGGTCTGGGGGTGCTCGACCCGTTGGTTCAGGGCAGCCCCGGGGCCACCCAGTGCCTGGTGCAACGAGGCTGCCCGTTTGGGCAGGGTCCTCGTGAGAGCTGATCGGGGGCTGCCTTTGTGGGGATGGTGGGGACACTGTGCCCCCCCCATGGCACTCTGTGTGTGTGGGTGGTGTGTGCCCCCCCATGGCACTGTGTGTGTGTGGTGTGTGCCCCCCCATGGCACAGTGTGTGTGTGTGTGCGCCCCCCCATGGCAGAGTGTGTGTGTCCCCAAGCAGTCCCCATGGCACAGTGTGTGTGTGCCCCCCCATGGCACTCTGTGTGTGTGTGGTGTGTGCCCCCCCCATGGCACTGTGTGTGTGTGGTGTGTGCCCCCCCATGGCACTGTGTGTGTGTGGTGTGTGCCCCCCCATGGCACAGTGTGTGTGTGGTGTGCGCCCCCCCATGGCACACTGTGTGTGTCCCCAAGCAGCCCCCATGGCACAGTGTGTGTGCCCCCCCATGGCACAGTGTGTGTCCCCAGGCTGAGCCCCCCTTGTCCCGGGCTGGGGTCACTCAGCGGTGCGCTCGGGGGGGGTCCCCTCTACCTGCCAGCGCCCTGCAGTCCCAGCCCAAAGGGCTCCATTAGGTCCTTGCTGGAGCTTCCCTATGGCCTTGTGAAGGGCCTCACATCATAGAATCCGGGCTGGTTTGCGTTGGAAAGGGCCTTAAGATCGCCCGGTTCCACCGCCCTGCCCTGGGTTTTGGTTGCTCCGGGATGGAGGGATGGAATTGCTGCGAGCATCGTGCCAGCTCCCTCTGCGCCTCTTTGCCTGCCTCAGGATAAGGCAATTCCGTGTGGTTTTTGGTCCACTGTTGAGGTTTGTTGCGCTAAAAGGTGGGTTAAGGGACTGCAGTGCCGCAGTGTGAGGAGAGCTTGAGGTGGGTGCTTTGTTCTGGTTATGGGCTGTGTTATGTTTGGGTGCTCCGATGTGGTGATCATGGCCATGGCTGCAGGTGGTGTGAGTGGATGCAACGGCTGGAGCCAGGCTGGAGAAGAGAAGGCTCCTCAAGGGGCTCCAGGAGACCTGGAGAGGGGCTTTGGCCAAGGGCTGTAGGTCCAGGAGCAGGGGAATGGCTTTAACCTGCCAGAGGGGGGACTGAGATGAGCTCCGTGCCTGTTACTGACATGGTGAAGGATGCAGTGAGTGCGGGGTGGCCGTGCTGCTCCCTGGCTTCCGCAGGGATTAGCTGTAAGTGGATCTGTCCTGCGGCCGAGCAGTGCAGACGTGCTCAGGTGAACATAAGGTCAGGTTAAGGCGAGACCCAGGTCCCTGCTTGCTCAGAGGACACCGCTGCCCCTTGCTTGGGCTGCTCCGTGGCCCTTGTCCTGGGTGGGGGAACCTGCTGGGAGGGGGGGGTCAGGACACTGCCTTTGATCCCTGTGTTCCGAAGGGAGCAGGGCTGTAGCTGAGGGTGTGAGGGAAGGGCAAAGGGTGAGCAGCCGTGATGGAGGGCAGGGGAGCAGCAGAGGGTGTTGGGATGAGGACAGAGAGCCCGAGCTGGAGGCGGGCTCCCGCCTTGATAAACCACTTGTCCCAGCTTGCCCTGCCTGTGATCAGCAGCTTTATCATTGTGCAAGGTGTGGGGCTTGCGATGTCCTGGTCCTGCTGCATAGGATCATGGAATGGGCTGGGTTGAGGGGACCTAAAGGCTCCTCCAGCTCCAAGCCCTGTGTCCAGCCTGGCCTTGAGCACTGCAGGGATGGGGCAGCCACAGCTTCTCTGGGCACCCTGGGCCAGCGCCTCAGCACCCTCCCAGGGAAGAGCTTCTGCCTAAGAGCTCATCTCCATCTCCCCTCTGGCAGGTTAAAGCCATTCCCCTTGGCCTGTCCCTACATCCCTTATCCAAAGCCCCTCTCCAGGTTTCCTGCAGCCCCTTTAGGCACTGGAGCTGCTCTCAGGTCTCCCCCTCAGGAGCCTTCTCTTCTCCAGGCTGCCCCAGCCCAGCTCTCTCAGCCTGGCTCCAGAGCAGAGCTGCTCCAGCCCTCGCAGCAGCTCCATGGCCTCCTCTGGCCTCATCCAGCAGCTCCACGTCTCTTTGTATTTGGGTCTTGTGAAGGTGCTGAGCGCTTGGCTGGGTCCGTGCTGGCTGTGGGGCTGTGCTGAGATGGTGCTGTGGGAGGTTGGGGTTGTGCTGATGAGCTGCAGCACACAGCACATGGTACCCTCGCTCTGTCAGCATCGGTCCTGTGCAGCAGCTCCGAGCTGCGCCTGGGAATTGTCTGGATAAAGAGCGGAATGGTCTGGAATGATGGACGCTGCTGGAAAGAGCTCGCGTGTCCAGCCACATCGCTCTTGCAGTCTGCAGCATCGTGGGTGCTGTCCCACTGCTTGTGCAGCCCGCTCACAGCTCTCCCTGCTGCGTGCGGGACTCTGCTCCTCCCTGTGCTCTCCTCCTGCCTCCCTGAAGGGTGCTGTCAGCTGCCTGCCCTTGATCCCTGCCCTGGGGCTGTGTGGCTGTTAAACGTGGGTGTGAGAGGCAGCCTCTGCCAGCGCCTGTGTGCAGCACTGCCCAGGGCTGTAGGGGCTGAGCCTTGCAGGAGGACAGAGAATCCCCATCCAGCTCTGCCATGGAGCCAGGCTGAGAGCGGGGCTGGGGCAGCCTGGGGAAGAGAAGGCTCCTGAAGGGAGACCTTAGAGCAGCTCCAGTGCCTAAAGGGGCTGCAGGAAAGATGGAGAGGAGCTTTGGCCAAGGGATGCAGGGACAGGACAGGGGAATGGCTTTAACCTGCCAGAGGAGAGACTGAGATGAGCTCTGAGGCAGAAGCTCTTCCCTGTGAGGGTGCTGAGGCGCTGGCCCAGGGTGCCCAGAGAAGCTGTGGCTGCCCCATCCCTGCAGTGCTCAAGGCCAGGTTGGACACAGGATTGGAGCTGCTCTATGGAAGGTGTCCCTGCCCATGGCAGGGGGGGGAACTGGAGGAGCTTTAAGCTCCCTCCATCCCAAACCATTCTGTGAACCTTCTGGTTGGTTCCTTTCCAGGCCCATCACGATGCTGCAGGTGCCACTGCCCCTGGACCGCGATGGGATCCTCTTCCGGCTCCGCTTCACCACGCTGGCTCTGGCGACTGTGTTCTGCCCTCTCTTTGGGTTCCTGTTCTGTGTGATCTGGTCTCTGCTCTTCCATTTTCGGGAGACGACAGCGACGCACTGCGGGGTAAGTGACTCCTCGGGCCAGGGCCGAGTGCTGGTGCTGTGCTGGGCCGGCCGGGGCTGCAGCGCTCCTCTCTCCTCCTCTGCTTTCCCCCAGCGGTGCTGCGGGATCTTCAGGAAGCTGCTGCATTTTGGTGTAGTTGTGGTGCTTTGCGTCTGGCAGCCGAGGTTTTGGCTTTATAAGGGGGCACCGGGAGGTGCAGCCTGGTCAGGCTGGTGCTGCTGAGCACAGTGGTGGTGATGGTGAGGAGTGAAGGTGATGAGGCTGCAGATAGAGCCACTGTCCTGTGGAGGGGTTAACCCAGCGTTTGGAGCAGGAATCGCTGCCCCTCAGACCTGCTGGAGCTCCTCAGAGGAGCCACAAGCACGTACCTGGGGAGTGCAGCTTGAGAGGGACCGCCTGGGTTCCAGAGGGGATGGTGTTGGCTCCTCCTCAGCCCAGCGGTGGCTGAACAGCTGGTTACAAGCTGAAACGGGGCAGGAGTCCTTGTCACACTGTGGGAGGTGACCCCAGGGCTTTATGGGGTCTGTGTTCCTCCTACGTAGTGGGGTGACACAGCTGATGGTGATCATCGAATCATAGAATGGTTTGGGTTGGAAAGGACCTAAAGATCATCTAGTTCAAAGCCCCTGATGCTGCGATCCTGAAGCAGGGATGGGGAGACAGGTTGCTGTGGGGTGATGGAGCGGGGGAGCACCAGGGCAGTTTGGCTGGAGATTTGGAGCCATGAGCAATGTGCACAGCCCGTGTGTGGCTCTGTGCCCCCCTCACAGCTCAGCTGCATGGGGCAGGGCAGTGAGGAGGCTCCTGTTCCATGGGGGTGAAGCGAGGCATCTCCAGCCGTGCATGGGAAGAGGGCAGGAAAGGGGGGGAGCCAAGGTGTGGTTGCTTGAGGAGGGCAGGGTTTCAGTGCTCACCCTCTGCCAGGATGAGGAAGTACAGGAGCAGGTAGGGAGGTGGCAGGTTCTGCTTGAGGAGCCAGCTCCTGTTGGGTGACTGGGGAGCACCTCTCTGCAGGACACGGGGTGCACAGCTCTGCCCGGGCTCCAGGCTCCTGCTGCTCCTGGCAGTTCTCTCCCCAGGCTTTTGGGCCAGGGAACACGGGGGGGGCTGCGACTGAGCAAAGAAAAGGGATAAAGATCAATTATAAAGGTAAGGAGCACAAGCAGGACCCTGAGCAGGGCACTCCAGCACCCAGGGACTGTGCAGCAGGGCTGGGGGATGAACCAGGGCTAATGCCACATTGCATTCCCTGGCTTTGAAATGGGAATAAACTTAGGGGAAAAAGCTGCACCAGGGCAGGGTTGGATGGAGCTGAGGAACAATTCCTTCCCCAAAGGGTGCTCAGCATTGGAACTGCCCAGGGCAGGGCTGGAGCCACCGTCCCTGGGGGTGTTCACACCCCGTGGAGACGAGGCCTCAGTGCCATGGGGCAACGGTTGGCCTGGGTGGTCCTGAAGCTCTTTCCCGCCCTGGTTGATCCCGTGGCTCCATGGCAGCAGGACACAGCCCCGTGTCCCTCCCCACGAGCTCTGTGTCTCCTGCAGGTCCCCAACTACCTGCCGTCCATCAGCGCGGCCATCGGAGGCGAGACCCCGCAGCGCTACGTCTGGCGCCTCTGCATCGGCCTGCACTCGGCCCCCCGCTTCCTGGTGGCCATCGCCTACTGGAACCACTACCAGAGCTGCCACTGCTCCCACCCGCGCTACCTGCGCCTCTGCCACTGCAACCTGCTGCTGAACCTGCTCGAGAACTTCGCCCTCCTCATCCTCACCTACGTGTCCTCCTCTGAGAACTATGGTAGGTGTCACCCCCCGGCCTCCGTGCGGGGGCTGCTGCGGGTTGCAGAGCTCTGCTTCACCTAGCAGGGAGCCAGGGGAAGTTCAGGTTAGAGATAAGGGAGAAGTTCCTTACTGTGAGGGTGCTGAGGTGCTGGAATGGGTTGGCCAGGGAAGCCATGGATGCTCCATCCCTGGCAGTGTTCAAGGCCGGGTTGGACAGAGCCTTGGGTGCCATGGTTTAGTGTGAAGTGTCCCTGCCCATGGCAGGGGTTGGAACTGGATGATCTTAAGGTCCTTTCCAACCCTGACTATTCTATGATTCTATAATTCACACGAGTGCTTTGCAAGTGGTCACTCTGGAGGAAAAACTGCTAAAAAGAGAAGAAATTGTATTAAACTTGGTATTTTTGGAGCAAAGTTGTGTCATAATGTGCAGATAGCTGCTCTCTTCCCAAAGCTCTCACCAGTCTTTGTGTCAAGCCTAAGCTCAGGCTTTGAGTGCTTGGTTCCCACTTGTGCACCAAGGCTGTGCCTAACGTGTCCCACCACGGGTGAGGTTAATGCTGCCCCTGCTCCAGGGCTCAGCTTTGACTCCGGCTCTGAGCTGGCTTCAGCCCATGCTCTGCGTTTTAAATACCCTCCCACTAAACTGGGTGAAACTTCCTGTGTTGACCTGAGAGCAAACCCAGCCTTTTCCAGGGGGATTCTGGGGTGAAATACAGTCACCGCAGGCTGGGAACCGCTCTTCTCCCACCTGCTCTCACCTGAAGTGAGTTCTAAGTGCTGGCAATGCTCCCCCGCTGCTGTTTGATCCGAGGTCTGGAGCAGGCACCGGGGATTGGGAGGGCTCAGGTCAGTGAGCCAGCAAGGTGGTGCTGTTGCAGCAGGAACAGTGCCGGTCTGGGGACTCCTGGGCAAGGGCGCGCTGTGCTGGGCTGTCCCTGTGCGCAGCTTGAGGAGGGGAATGGATCCTGGGGCTGGCTCTGGGACCACGCTGCAGGGTGGAGTCCTGGAATCTCCCAAAGAGGCCAGGGCAGAGCTCCGGGAAGAGGGTTTGGAGCTGAGGAGGGGACACTGACAGAGGAGGGTTTGTTGCCTCGCAGCAGTGGAGGTGGGAATGCACCTGATGCTGTACTGAGAGTGTCACAGAGTGGTTTGGGTCGGAAGGAACCTGAGAGCTCCCCCCCCCCACCCCACCACAGGCAGGGACACCTTCCACTAGAGCAGCTTGCTCCAAGCCCCTTCCAATCCATCCCCCTTGGCCTGTCCCTACATCCCTTGTCCAAAGCCCCTCTCCAGGTTTCCTGGAGCCCCTTTAGGCACTGGAGCTGCTCTGAGGTCTCCCTGGAGCCTTCTCCAGGCTGAACAAAAGGCACGTGGAGAGCTGAGCTTAACCCAGTTTTCCCAGATCCTGATTAAAACACTAACCTCATGTCTGGGGGATGTTTCAGCCCTTGGCTTATGTGCCAGGATGAGACCGGGCTCAGGTTAACCATCTCCGCAGGGACCGGCTCACATCTTCACCTCCAACAGTTGCCTTTCCCATTGCTCCTCATGTGGTTTCCCTTCCTCTGGAATCAGAGGGAGTCAGGGAAGATCGTTTCTTACACTCAGGGGGTTGGGAATGCAGCCTGAGCTTCAGCTCCCGGGGGAGAGGCCGGGAAGTCTCAGACAGAAGCACACGTGAGAGCAAGTCACCTGAAGTGGCATGGGGTTGGGGGGGCAGTTGGGGGCTCCTGCTGCATTTCCAGCCTTTGCCTGTGTCTGTGCTATGCAGTGATGCGTAAGGCAGCCCCAGAGCTGGTGGGGAGGCTGATGACGGCTCCTAATTGGCACGTGGATAATGAAGGAGGCCAGGAAATGGCCCTTCTGGGTCTTGGACTTACTCTGCAAACCCCCCTCTCTGCCTCAGTTTCCCCATCCCTAGAGCAGTAGTGCTGATGCGGAGCTGCTCTGGAGGCTGCCTGGGGTATACACCAGTGGGAAGCAGTGGAGACCAGGGGCCAGGGCAGGCAAACACCCTCCTGGCACCTTTGGGATAAGTCTGAGAGCAGCTCTCATCCTGCTCCAGCGCCGGGATTCCAGGGATGTGATTCACGAGCTGCTTGGTCCCTGGATCCCCCTTTTCCCTCCTCTGCTGTGCCTGTCTGCTGCCCAGACCCGGGCCCTGGTCCACAGCATCTCCTGGGTGCTGGAGCTGCCAGCAGGACCATGTCCCGCAGAAGGCAGAGGATCCCTCACCCTCCCAGCACCTGCCCCTGCTCCCCTTGTGCTCCTGGCTCGGATTTAACAGGAAAGCTCTTGTCTTGTTGGTGCAGCAATCCATGAAAACGCCTTCATCGTGTTCATCACCTCGGCGCTGGGCCACATGCTGCTGACCTGCATCCTCTGGAGGATGACGAAGAAACACACAGTAAGTCCCGAGGTACAGACACTTTCCTTCTTCTCTCAGTGCTGGGTGCTGGGGGGGCTTTTGGCTGCTGGTGGAGGGTTTGGCTGTCGCTTGGGTGTGAAATGATCATGGAATCATGGAATGGTTTGGGTTGAAAAGGACCCCAAGGTCATCTGGCTCCAACCCCTGCCACGGGCAGGGACACCTTCCATAGAGCAGCTCCAGGCCCTGTGTCCAACCTGGCCTTGAGCACTGCAGGGATGGGGCAGCCACAGCTTCTCTGGGCACCCTGTGCCAGCGCCTCAGCACCCTCCCAGGGAACAGCTTCTGCCCAAGAGCTCATCTCCATCTCCCCTCTGCAGGTTAAAGCCATTCCCCTTGGCCTGTCCCTGCATCCCTTGTCCAAAGCCCCTCTCCAGCTTCCCTGTAACTCTTTCAAGCACTGCAAGACTCTTGGAACAGCTGTGGCTGGGTGCTAAAGGAGTTGCCACCGCCATGTGCAACCGGGAAGCATGGTCACCAAAACTCAGAGCTCCCCCAGACAAAGTGGGAGCAATCTTCTCATTTCCTATTTTCTGGTTTTCACTTGGAAACCTCTTCCTCGGTGTCCCCATGGGCTGCATTTCCGGACCCTCCTTCCCTGAGGATGCCTGTTTCTGGGCTGAAATCAGCTTCTCTGCGCTGAGGAGCTGGAACCTGCCGCTCCTGCAATCCAGGAGCAGCAGGAAGCACTGGCTGGGTTACCCCTTTTCCTGCAGGAATCTCTGCACTGTTCAGGCTGCTGCAGGCCCTGCTCCCTGCAAGGGGGATGGGGGGCTCAGCATCTCACTGGTCAGGAGCTTCTTACCCCATTGCATGGCTGCACCTCTGGACCTGAGCTGGTTTTCAGTGCGTGCTGGCCCCTGCACCCCAGCACCGCTGCAGGGCAGGATGTGCAGCTTTGGAACCGTGTGTGTGAAAGCTGCAGCTGCATGTGTCTGCCTCAGCTTTGCCGCGGTCTCTGGGCTCCCTGGACCTCCCTCCCTTGTCTTCCCCATTGGGGATATGTCTCACCCAGCTGATCCCCGGCCTGACCCCCCCATCCCATGGGGAATGGTCCCTCAGGCTCCCTGCACTGCGTTGCCCCAGGAAGCCCATTGCTTTGCAAAGCACAGACCTCCAGGGGCAGCTTCCAGAGGTGTGTGCCCCCATCCCGGTGAGCTGGCCAGGGCTGGGAGCTCCTGAGGAACAGGGACACAGGAGCGGGGCTGCCGCGCCTGGGATCTGCTCAGGCAGTGACACTGAGTGAGTGCCTCCGTAGGGCTCCTGCTGCATCCCGGTGTTTATTGTCCCCTTCCGGCAATTCACGGAGCCCATCCCCTCGCTGGCTTGTGCCAGACCTGGAAAAGCAGCTTCCAGCCGTTGTTTGCCTGCGAGATTCCCCGTGAAAGGGGTTTTTGGAGCTCCTGGGGTTCCCCTCTGGCTGGGAAGTGATCTCTTGTCTCTGGTGATACGGTGATAACGGGAGCTCGCTCCTTGGCAGCTTTCCTGCAGCTTCCTTCATTTATCCCATCTCTTGGCTTGTGTTTTGGCTTTGGTTTCGGGTGTTTTCTGTGCATTCATTCGTCTCTGCCAGAGCTCCCAACCCTGCACCTCCAGCAGTGCCTCCCTGAGCAGGCGCTGCACCAGTGCTGGCTGTAGCACTGCAGCAGGCCTGTGACCTTTGGTGGCAGTGTGGCAGCAGCAGCACTAATCCTGCTGTCTGCAGCCCAGAAATCACAGTGGTGCTGAGCTGCATGGTGGCAGTTCCCTGGGTTGAGCTTGAAGCCGGTGGAGCCTGATGGTGATGGGTCTGTGATGCTGTGTGGAGCAGGGGAGTAACAGCCCTGCCCCACCGCAGCATTGGAGCTGGAGGGGGGGGCAGGGGGTGAGCTGCCTCCCTTCACGTGGCTGCCTTTTGTCTCCTGGTGATTCACAGAGCCATGCGCTGGTTTGTGTGGAAGGGACCTCAAAGCTCCTCCTGCTCCAGCCTCTGCCATGGGCAGGACACCTTCCATAGGGCAGCTCCAAGCCTCTGTGTCCACCCTGGCCTTGAGCACTGCAGGGATGGGGCAGCCACAGCTTCTCTGGGCACCCTGTGCCAGCGCCTCAGCACCCTCCCAGGGAAGAGCTTCTGCCCAAGAGCTCATCTCCATCTCCGCTGTTTAAGTTTGAACCCGTTCCCCTTATCCTGTGCCTACATCCCTTGTAGGGATGGATTCAGGTGGGTTCCTCCCAGGTTCGTGCCAGGCTATGCCAGGAGCAAAGTCCCGCTGGTGCTGGTGTGACCTGGGGAGCTCTGCCCCCATCTGGCAGCAGTTCTGCCTGCAGGATGCCCTCTGTCACCCACTGTGCCTGATTCATTACTGCTCCCAGGCAGCAGGACGAAGCAGGCAGGAGGTGCTGGCAGGGCTGCCCAGAGTCCATCTCATGTGTCTGTAGGACCAAGGCTGGTCCATGGATCTGCTGTGTAGTGGTGGCCCTGTTGGGGCTCTGTGTTGGAGCAGCCTGCACCCACAAAGCCTATGGGCTCGGTGTCGCTGGGTGCTGTCCCCAGGGCTCTCTGCACCTGCTGGTGCTGAGCAGCCTGTGCATCTCCTGCTCCTGTGCTGGTGGGTGGCTGTGTTGAGCATGGGGTACCAAACCACAGCACCTCCAGCCCTGCGCTGCAGTGAGCAGGGTGCCAGCTTCTCCTTCTTACCCTCTCCCTAACCCTGCAGGGCTCGAGCTGTGCTGGGGCATCCCCACGTCCTGGTGCACGGGCCCAAGCCTGGCAAAGGAGCATTTCCTCCTCCTGAGGTCATGCTGACCATGGCACATCCCTGCTGGAAGGACAGGATGGTACGGTGATGTCCTGGGAGCGTGTGCCACCACCCTGCATGGTGCCACCACCCTGCATGGTGCCACCACGGAGCATGGCTTCCTCTTCCCTTCTTGGGTGCTGAGGCACTGGCACAGGGTGCCCAGAGAAGCTGTGGCTGCCCCATCCCTGCAGTGCTCAAGGCCAGGTTGGACACAGGGGCTCGGAGCTGCTCCAGTGGAAGGTGTCCCTGCCCGTGGCAGGGGTGGGGAATGGAGGAGCTTTAATGTCCCTTCACCCCAGACCAGGCTGGGATTCTGGGCAGCCCCTGCTGATGGAGGGGAGCTGCCTGCAGGGCTGCGTGGTCCCCGTGAGCTGAGTGCCTGTGGCCCGTTTGGGGCCAGCTCCCCACGGGGCTGTGTCAGCAGATGGAGCTGTCACCCAGGGCACCGCACGAGGGTGATGGGTGAGTTCCTCCAAGCACAGCTGGTGCTGGCCTGGCTGTGGCCCGGCCCTCGGATTGCATGTGTCTGGATGAAGCAGACCAAGGGCTTGACACGTCAGCGGGCCCCCAGCCGCGGCTGGCATCCTCTGATGAGCGGGTGCTCGTCCTTATCGCCGCTCTGCAGATGGGCCTCGTCCCTGCACCGCTGTCCCGTGATGTGTGAGCTGGGTCCTGCTGTGAATCATTCCCACGGGACCACGGCTCTGAGGGAGAGGAGGAGGAGCTGCGGCTGCCCCCTCCCTGCAGTGCCCAAGGCCAGGTTGGACATGGGTTGGAGCTGCTCCAGTGGAAGGTGTCCCTGCCCGTGGCAGGGGTTGGAGCTGGAGGAGCTTTAAGGTCCCTTCATCCCAAACCATTCCATGGTTCTAAGGTCTCCAGGGTCTTATCCTGCTCTTGGGGTTCCTCAGGCTGCTCACTCACTTTCCAGGGCTCTGAGGGACCACCGCTGAGCTCAGGTTGGCAGAGGAGGGGTGCTGGGGACACCGCAAGCCCGGTGCCACCGCAGCACCACCACATCCTCCTCACCCCAAGCCGGGCGGCCAGTGGGAAGTGGTGCTGGGAAGTGCTGGCCTCAGCCGGAGCAGGCAGGAGTTGGGCAGCTCCCGCTGAGCTGCCAGGCTGGGCGCTCCTGCCGCTGTTTGAGGTCAGGTCCTGGCAGCTCAGGGCGGCTCAAGGCCACGTTTTGGCTCTGTTTGTGTTGGGTCTGGGACCTTTTCTGTTCAGCTTCGCTCCGCAGCCCTGGAGCCGGCCCTGGCAGCAGGGATGGGTGAGGAGCGTGGCTCTGGTCCTGTGGTGTCCGTGCTTCCCTCCTCTTCAGCAGGGGGTACCGGGGGATGGAGCCACTCAGGGTCCCCAGAGGGGTTCAGGCTCTCCAGGACAAAGCCCATGCAGGGAGCTGGGAGCCTCCCCCCCTCCTTCCCCCTGCTCCAGCCCAGCAGGGATGAGGGTCTGGTTCCAGCCCTTGAGTGCCGTTTCCAGCGCTGCTGGGGGGTGAGTGACAGGAATCGGTCTCGCAGAAGCCTCGGTGCTGGGGCTGGTGTTGCAAGTGCCTCTGTGCGAGGCAGGAGGGTGCTGAGGAGCTGGGCCGAGATGGGGAAGTGCAGGCGGGTTCCAGCTGCAGGGTGGCACGTGGTGAGAGAAGGGAAGATGGAGCTCTGCAGGAGGGGAGGCGGGAGGAAGGCTGCGAGGAGGAGGGAAGGGGCAAAGCAGAGGGGGGAGCTCGGGGAGAAGGGGACCCGGGGGCAGAGAGACTGCGGCTCTGGGCTGGAGGCAGCAGCCGGGGCCTCGGTGCCTGCCAGGGCTGGTGCGGGGCTGTCCTCTGCTGCCATGGGCTGCTCCCCCCTGGCACCGCTCCTGCCCCGCTGCCTCCTGGGGCCGATGAGGGTGCAGCGGAGCAGAGCGGTTTCACTTCTTGTTTGCGGATGTTCCCCCGGCCCGGCCCCGGTGTCCCTGCGGGGCTGAGGGCCCCGTGTGCATGGGCTGCCTGCTCCAGGCCGCCAGCGCAGCCGCGTGCTGCCGGGCTTGTCCTGCCGCAGGCACAGAGGCAGCGGTGCCGCTTGGTGTGAGCGCAGCACCCTGCTCGCTGCGCTGCGTCCCTGCCCCGCACTGCTGCTTATGGCATTTCTGGGGTCCCCTTGTGCTGCTTGTCCCCTGGCAGGGAAGGTCCAGGAACAGGGCCAGCACTCGGGGGTGGCCTGGAGAGCATGGCTGATGCGTTTGGGGCTGTTATAGAATGGGCTGCGTGTGGCTCGGTGCGGTGCTCTGTGACCCGGTGCAGTGCAGCGCAGTGCGCTATGACCTGGTGCAGCCCAGTGCAGTGCTCTATGGCCCGGTGCAGCCCAGTGCAGTACTCTATGGCCCGATGCAGTACTCTATGGCCCGATGCAGTGCTCTATGGCCCTGTGCAGGGCAGTGTGGTGCTCTATGGCCCGATGCGGTGCTCTGTGACCCAGTGCAGTACTCTATAGCCCAGTGCAGTGCTCTATGACCCAGTGCAGTGCTCTATGGCCCGATGCAGTGCTCTATGACCCAGTGCAGTACTCTATGACCCAGTGCAGTACTCTATGGCCCGATGCAGTGCTCTATGACCCAGTGCAGTACTCTATGGCCCGATGCAGTGCTCTATGACCCAGTGCAGTACTCTATGACCCAGTGCAGTACTCTATGGCCCGGTGCAGTACTCTATGACCCAGTGCAGTACTCTATGGCCCGGTGCAGTACTCTATGACCCAGTGCAGTGCTCTATGGCCCGATGCAGTGCTCTATGACCCAGTGCAGTACTCTATGGCCCGGTGCAGTGCTCTATGACCCAGTGCAGTACTCTATGACCCAGTGCAGTACTCTATGACCCAGTGCAGTACTCTATGGCCCGGTGCAGTACTCTATGACCCAGTGCAGTACTCTATGACCCAGTGCAGTACTCTATAGCCCAGTGCAGTGCTCTATGACCCAGTGCAGTGCTCTATGGCCCGATGCAGTGCTCTATGACCCAGTGCAGTACTCTATGGCCCGGTGCAGTGCTCTATGACCCAGTGCAGTACTCTATGACCCAGTGCAGTACTCTATGGCCCGGTGCAGTACTCTATGACCCAGTGCAGTACTCTATGACCCAGTGCAGTACTCTATAGCCCAGTGCAGTGCTCTATGACCCAGTGCAGTGCTCTATGGCCCGATGCAGTGCTCTATGACCCAGTGCAGTACTCTATGGCCCAGTGCAGTACTCTATGACCCAGTGCAGTACTCTATGACCCAGTGCAGTACTCTATGACCCAGTGCAGTGCTCTATGGCCCGATGCAGTGCTCTATGACCCAGTGCAGTACTCTATGACCCAGTGCAGTGCTCTATGACCCAGTGCAGTACTCTATGACCCAGTGCAGTGCTCTATGGCCTGATGCAGTGCTCTATGACCCAGTGCAGTACTCTATGACCCAGTGCAGTACTCTATGGCCCGATGCAGTGCTCTATGACCCAGTGCAGTACTCTATGGCCCGATGCAGTGCTCTATGACCCAGTGCAGTACTCTATGACCCAGTGCAGTGCTCTATGACCCAGTGCAGTACTCTATGACCCAGTGCAGTACTCTATGGCCCGGTGCAGTACTCTATGACCCAGTGCAGTACTCTATGACCCAGTGCAGTACTCTATGGCCCGGTGCAGCGCGTTGCAGTGCTCTATGACCCAGTGCAGTACTCTATGGCCTGATGCAGTGCTCTATGACCCAGTGCAGTACTCTATGGCCCGGTGCAGCCCAGTGCAGTGCTCTATGGCCCGATGCAGTGCTCTATGGCCCGATGCAGTGCTCTATGACCCAGTGCAGTGCTCTATGGCCCGATGCAGTGCTCTATGGCCCGATGCAGTGCTCTATGGCCCGATGCAGTGCTCTATGGCCCGATGCAGTGCTCTATGGCCCAGTGCAGTGCTCTATGGCCCGATGCAGTGCTCTATGGCCCAGTGCAGTGCTCTATGGCCCGATGCAGTGCTCTATGGCCCAGTGCAGTGCTCTATGGCCCAGTGCAGCGCCCGCAGCTGCTGCTCCCTTCGCTGTTGGCGGGAGCCGCTCTCGGGGCGCCGCCGTTTCCGCAGCCGCCGCTCCCGGGCTGTTTGTGACCGCTTCCGCTGTGAAGCGCGGGGCGCCGCAGCCCCCGCCCGCCCCGCGGCTGCTGCCCCAGGGCCGGATCAGGACTGCAGGGGGTTAGAAAGGGATGTCCCAGGAGCTGCTGTTCATCAGCCGCAGCAGGAAGGGGCCTGCCCAGCCCATGAAGGTGCCTGGGGCTGCCCTTCCCCTCTGGGTTTTCCTCCTGCGTGACCCCGTGCTGTCTCAGCCTGCTTGGCGCTGTCTCGGGCAATGGAAACTGTGATGGGTGAGGTGAATTTTCCTCCTCCTCAGCAGCCCCTGCAAGCAGATGGGGCTGTCTCACGTGAAAGCACCAGCGAGGGGGAAATCCCCCTCCCACCCAGGGCAGGAACAGCGGCTGTGTCTGGGCCGGCCCTGGCATCCTGGCCCCTGCCCAGTGCTTGGTGTCCCTGCTCTGGGATGGTGATGCTGGGGCTCCCCTGCATCCTCCTCCGTGTCCCGGTGCGTTTGGGGCTCCTCTGCCGCTGGGGCTCCCTGCTCACCCCAGGGCTTTGGGTTTCGTTATCCATGATGGGTGATGGAAGAGTGGGAGGGGGCTGCACGCACAGCCCCCAGCTTTGGGGGTGCTGAGCAGCGTGTGGACGGGGCGGTGGGTTTGGGGACCCCCCGTGCAGGCAGGGGACAGTCTCCGGCAGCGCAGCACTGCTGCGTGATGGGGGGCTGTGGAGCACCCCGTGCCCTGCACCCCTCGCCGTGCTGTGGGAGGTGGTGCCGGGGCAGGATGGGGCCCCCGTGCCAGGGCGGCTCGTGCAGTGTGGGTGCAGCGCCCGCCCCAGCTGCAGCCCTTGATGTGGTTTCCTGCTCCTGGGGCTGGTGAGTTCCCACAGAGCCCCGTGGAGCCGGAGCCACCTGCAGCACCCTGCGGCGGAGCCCTGGGCACCAGGACCGAGGGCAGCACCCAGGGGCCTGGACCATGAGAGCCTCATGGAGCTCAGCCAGGCCAAGGGCAAGGTCCTGCCCTGGTCGGGGCAATCCCAGCACAAGCACAGCCTGGGGGAGATGGGATGGAGCCTGAGGAGGACTTGGGGTGCTGAGTGAGCAGGAGCTCCCCATGACCCGGCTTCAGTGAGTGCCTGAGCCCAGAACCCCCCCGGTGCTGGGTGCACCCCCAGAGTGTGAGCAGCAGCTCAGGGAGGGGATCTGCCCCTCTGCTGCAGGAAGGGGAGACCTGAGAGCAGCTCCAGGGCCTGAAGGGGCTGCAGGAAAGCTGGAGAGGGGCTTTGGACAAGGGATGCAGGGACAGGCCAAGGGGAATGGCTTTAACCTGCAGAGGGGAGACTGAGATGAGCTCTGAGGCAGAAGCTCTTCCCTGTGAGGGTGCTGAGGCGCTGGCACAGGGTGCCCAGAGAAGCTGTGGCTGCCCCATCCCTGGCAGTGCTCAAGGCCAGGTTGGACACAGGAGCTTGGAGCTGCTCTATGGAAGGGGTCCCTGCCCATGGCAGCAGTTGGGACTGGAGGAGCTTTGAGGTCCCTTCATCCCAAACCTCTCTGTGATACCATGATTCCATGCTGTGGAGCTCCTGGTACCTTCCCATGCCATGGTGGGGCCAGGACAGAGCTCCTCTGGAGGCAGGGGTGGCCTCGATGTGTCTCCGCATGCTGGGGCAGGCAATGGGGACCAGCCAGGGCCCTGACCCCTCTCTTTGTCCCCTTCCAGGAGCGCAAGTCCTACAAGTGGAAGCAGCTTCTCTTCTTCTTCACCTTCATCACGTTTGCGTTTGCTGTGTGTGTCTACTTCCACCACAACTGGTACTGCGGCCCCGGAGGTGAGGGCGCAGGCTCGGCCTTGCCGGGGGAAGGGGCCGGGGTGGTGCCCAATTCCAGCCGGGGGAGCAGGGAGCTGCCCTGGGTACCGGCAGGGGATGAGCCCCAGGGCATCCCCTGCTCCGGGAGCAGCTCTGGCTGCAGGCTGCCGTCCCTCACGTGAGCGTTCCCTCCCCAGTGTACACCATCTTCGCCTTCCTGGAGTACCTGGTGGTGCTCTCCAACATGGCCTTCCACATGACTGCCTTCTGGGACTTCGGCAACAAGGAGCTGGTGGTGAGCTCGCTGCTGGAGGACAAGCACTTCTAGCAGGCCCGGCGGGGCAGAGCCCCTTCGCTCTCCCGTTGGCCCCGGGTTGGGGCCGGGGCGTTTGCTGTGGAGCTGCCACAAGGATTGTCCCGGAGCCCTGGGCCCTGCAAGTGTCTGCACGTGGTCCCTGCCTGCGCCTGGAGCAGAGCTGGGGGCTCTTGCTGGGGACCCCGAGGTGATTCCCCTGTCCTGGCTCCCTGCTGGCTACTGGGATGGGCAGGAGGACGGAGCGGGGAGCCTGCGCCCTGCTTCTTTGGAGGGTGCTCTGAGCAGAGCGGGATTCTGCTCCCAGGGACACGGGGACCGACCCGGCCCTGCCTTGGCCCGGTGGTCTCCTGGTTCCTCCTCCAGCCTTGGCCAAGGGCCTCAGAAGGAGCTGGGGACATTTTGGACCTCGACGCTTAAGGCAGCCTCGGGAGCAGGACTTGCTGCACTGCATCTCTGGTTGCAGCCTCCCAGCGGGGCCGTCCACAGCCTTGACTCCTTGGGAAGCTGTTGTGCAGGGCTGGGACTGAGCTGCCCCCATGCTGGGGCTGGGCCCAGCGTCTTCCCAAGCCTGGGATGAGCACAGGAGCCATGGCTGGGTGCTGCTCCCCATCCCCATGCTGGTGTCGCTGGGAGGAGGGTGCTGGCCCCTGCACCGACTGCACAGGAGCAGAGCAGAGCGCGAGTGTGGGGCACGGGGCACAGGAGACCCCAAGAGCATCCCCACTGCCCCTGCCTGTGCCGGAAGCCGCCCCCAGCGAGCAGAGGGTGCTGGGCTCCAGTGCAAGCCCAGGAGCCTGGGCTGGTGCTGGAGGGGCTCTGTGAGCTCCCCGCAGCTTCCCCTGTGCTGTAGGGTGGGAGATGGGACGTGCTGGGGTTCGGTGGTGCTGCTGCTGCCCGGGAGGAAGGGGCCGGTGGGCTCTGGGCGCTGTGGGGCTGGCACAGGGATGGTGCCACTGTCTGGGTGGGCGCTGTGAGCATCCCCCTGCTCCTGCTGGAGCTGCGCTGCTGGGAGCTGGAGCAGCGCTGGAGCTGCTGCTCTGGCTCACAGGGGCTGTGGCATGGGGGGGAATCAGCCACATCCTGCACCGGGAGGCACTGGGGAGCCGGTGCTGTGCCTGGAGAGGTGGCCCAGGGCTGGCTCCTGCAGGGATGCAGCAGGGGTTGCAGGCAGGGAGCCAGGGCTGAGCCTGCCCACAGCAGGAGCTGTGTTGAACTTGGGGAGCCCAATGTGGTGCCCTGGGGTGCTGCGGTTGGTGCCCATGGCTGCGGTGCCCTGGGGTGCTCTGGTGCTGTCCAGGGCTGATGTGGGTCTGCCCTGGTGCATGTCCTGCTGTGTGTGCCCCACCGCGTGGGTCGGGTCCATGCACCCTGGTGCGTGTCTGCGGGTGCTGCCCACGCTGGGGCTGCCACTGAAATAAAGCAATGGAGTTTGAGAGCTCTGCCGGACCCTGTGTGGTGCCCACAGCCCGACCAGGACCCGGGCTGGGTGCAGGATGTGGACCACGAGGGATGAGGCTGGGTGCAGGGCGCAGGTCCCTGGGGCTGGGGTGCAGGAGGTGGATCAGTGGGATGTGGATCCTGGGGGCTGGGATGTGGGACATGAGCCCTGGGTACTGGGGTGTAGGACATGGACCCTGGGGCTGGGATGTGGGACATGGACCCTGGGGGCTGGGGTGCGGGACATGGACCCTGGGGCTGGGATGTGGGACATGGACCCTGGGGGCTGGGGTGCGGGACATGGACCCTGGGGCTGGGATGTGGGACATGAGCCCTGGGTACTGGGGTGCGGGACATGGACCCTGGGGCTGGGATGTGGGATGTGGGACATGAGCCCTGGGTACTGGGGTGCGGGACATGGACCCTGGGGCTGGGATGTGGGACATGAGCCCTGGGTACTGGGGTGCGGGACATGGACCCTGGGGCTGGGCTGCGGTGCAGGATGGAGGATGCAGGTGCCGGGTGCTGGCGTGCCGGATGTGTCCCTGGGCGCTGGGTGGAGCCGGGCGGTGGCGGCGCTGGCGGGGCCGAGTCCGTCCCCAGCAGCGGCTCCGCTCCCCCCGGCCCCCGGGGCTCTCCCTCGGCTGCTGCGGGGCCGGGGCCGGGGGGGGCAGAGCCCGGCGCAGGAGCAATGGGGCGGGCACAGCCGGGGGCGGGCACGGTGCGGGGTGCCCGGGAGCTGCCCGCGCCCCGGGTTCCCTCTGCCCCCGCCGGAGGCTCCTGTGGGGCCCTGACCTCATTGCGGCCGGGACGGGGGCGGCCGTGAGCTCATCCCGCTGCTCCGGAGCGGGGCAGGGCTGATCCCGCTCCTGTCCCTGCGGCGCCCCAGCACCCCTCCGCGGTACCCCACTGCGGTGGCGCCTCAGCCCTGCTGCCCTGCGGATGGGGTCTGCGTTGGTCCTGGCACGGGGACATCCCTGGGCACGGGGACGGGACGTGGGGATGGGACGTGGCCGGAGCCTCCCGGCCCCGCGGCCGCAGCCCCCGCGCAGCCCCACCGGAACCGAGGCCCAGGCCGCGGCGGGCGCCGGGCTCGGCACCTGCTGCAGGAGGGCCCCGGGCCGGGCAGGGGCCGTGTGTGGCAGCGGGGACCGCGGCAGGGCCCTGCGGGGCCGGACGCTGCCCGCACGCATCAGCGCTGCGGGGCGGGAGCGCGGCCGAGCGGCTGCCGCGGGCATCACGCTCAGGGTTCCCCATCACGCACCCGCTCCATGGCGCCAGGGCACAGGGCCCCAGCCCCTGCCTGCAGCCCCGGGGCGGGCAGCACAGGGAAGAGAAGGCGCAGGGGGAGTTGATGGCTCCCTACAGCTGCCTGAGAGGAGGATGGAGCCGGGAGGGGGCTGCGCTCTGCTCCCAAGGAACAAGGGATGGGCCAAGAGGAAGCGGCCTCAAGCTGCACCAGGGCAGGTTTAGATGGAGCTGAGGAACAATTCCTGCCCCAGAGGGTGCTCAGCATTGGAACTGCCCAGGGCAGCGCTGGAGCCACCGTCCCTGCAGTGCTCAGGCACAATGGAGATGAGACCCTCAGTGCCATGGGGCAGCGGTGGCCTCGGCAGTGCTGGGAGCGGTTGGACCGCACGGTCCTGAGGCTCTTTTCCAGCCCGGTTGATGCCGTGGTTCTGATCTGCAGGAGGCGGCACCGGAGCGCGTCCCCCCCCCGGCAATGGAAAAGGCGCAGGGGAGGGCGCGTGGGGCAGCACAGGACACGGGAGCCGGAGCACGGCTTTATTGGAGGAGAAGCAACCCGGGGAGCGCGGGTCCGAGGCGAGGCCCGAGCCCGGCCCGGAGGCAGCGCCGGGTCCACAGGGAGGCGGCACCGGGCTCGGCTCAGCCCAAACACCCCCCGGGAGACCCCAGCGCGGCCACCGGGACCTCACAGTGGCCAAACGTGGGGCTGGCACCCCCCGAGCAGGGAATGGGGTGGCAGTCACCATGGGGTGATTGGGATGGGGTGGGAGGTTCCCAATGGGATGCTCGGGATGGGGTGGCAGTCCCCATGGGGTGCTCGGGATGGGGTGGCAGTCCCCATGGGATGCTTGGGATGGGGTAGCAGTCCCCATGGGATGCTTGGGATGGGGTAGCAGTCCCCATGGGATGCTCGGGATGGGGTAGCAGTCCCCATGGGATGCTTGGGATGGGGTGGCAGTCCCCATGGGATGATTAGAATGGGGTGGCAGTCCCCATGGGGCACTCGGGATGGGGTGGCAGTCCCCATGGGATGCTTGGGATGGGGTGGCAGTCCCCATGGGATGCTTGGGATGGGGTAGCAGTCCCCATGGGGATCTCAGGATGGGGTAGCAGTCCCCATGGGATGCTCGGGATGGGGTAGCAGTCCCCATGGGATGCTCGGGATGGGGTGGCAGTCCCCATGGGATGCTCGGGATGGGGTGGCAGTCCCCATGGGATGATTAGGATGGGGTGGCAGGTCCCAATGGGATGCTTGGGATGGGGTGGGAGGTCCCCATGGGGTGCTCAGGGCAGGAGGGGGGTTCAGCCACCAGGAGCATCCCCTTCTCCATGCCGGGACTGAAGAGCTGTCACCCAAAAGCGGATGCTGAGAGCCAGGGCTGGGGGTGCTGGGGGGGCCCCGCTGCCCCCGGGGCAGGATCCAGTTAGTGCAAACAAGGTCTGTATTATTAAAGCTGGCGGATTCGGGCTGGTGGCCCCGGTGCCCCCGCCCCGGGGGGGTCAGCGCAGCTCGGGGGGGGCACCGGGGCGGGCAGGGTCTCGCAGTCACAAGAGGACGCAGGGCTTCTTGGGCTTGGCCGGGGCAGGGTTGAGCACGGCCCTCACCGCCTCGGTGAACACATCCTTGATGCCCTCCTGGTTGAGCGCCGAGCACTCGAGGTACTTGACGGCGCGGATCTGCTTGGAGAGGCTGATGCCCTGCTGGGTGGTGATGGGCGCCTGGTTCTGCTCCTTGAGCCGCTTCATGGTCTCGGGGTTGGTTCTCAGATCCTTCTTGGTGCCGACGAGGAGGATGGGCACGCTGGGGCAGTGGTGGCACACCTCCGGGTACCACTTGTGCTTCACGTTCTCATAGGAGGGCGGGCTGGCGATGGAGAAGCAGATGATGAAGACGTTGGTCTGGGGGTAGGAAAGCGTCCGCAGGCGGTCGTACTCCTCCTGGCCGGCCGTGTCCCACAGGTTTAAGTTAATAGTCCTGCCGTCCACCGTGTTCTGCGCGCTGTAGTTGTCGAACACGGTGGGGATGTACTCCTTGGGGAAGGCGTTGGTGGTGTAGCAGATGAGCAGGCAGGTCTTGCCCACCGCCCCATCGCCCACCACCACGCACTTGATGCTCTGCATCCCGGAGCCTCCGTGCGCCCTCAGCAGCCTGCGGGGAGAGGAGGGGGTCAGGGCCGGGGACACGCCGGGGCTCAGAGCACCAGAGCCCCTGTGCCGGGGCACCCCCCACCCACCCAGGGTGCAGAGGGATGGGGCGCGCTCGCCTCCCCCTCCATCCCACAGCCCCGCAGGGTACAGAGCCCCGATACCCCTCAGTGAGGAGCCGCATCCCCAGCCCAGGCCGGACTTGTGCGTCACCACGGCTGGTGGCCAGGGTGCTGTAGAGCCCTGTGCCACGTGCACCATCGTGTGACGTGGAATCAGGGAATGGTTTGGGATGAAGGGACCTCAAAGCTCCTCCATTCCCAACCCCCGCCATGGGCAGGGACCCCTTCCATAGAGCAGCTCCAATCCTGTGTCCAACCTGGCCTTGAGCACTGCAGGGATGGGGCAGCCACAGCTTCTCTGGGCACCCTGTGCCAGCGCCTCAGCACCCTCCCAGGGAAGAGCTTCTGCCTAAGAGCTCATCTCAGTCTCCCCTCTGGCAGGTTAAAGCCATTGCCCTTGGCCTGTCCCTACATCCCTTGGCCAAAGCCCCTCTCCAGGTCTCCTGCAGCCCCTTTAGGCCCTGGAGCTGCTCTCAGGTCTCCCCTTCCCGCAGCAGAGGGGCAGATTCCCCCTGAGCTGCTGCTCACACTCCAGGGGTGCACTCAGGACATGAGGGGGTTCTGTGCCTCCAGCCCAGCACATGGAAGGCACAGGATGGAGAGCACACCGGCAGCAGCCGCGGGCAGGTTTGGGCCCCGGGTGCTGTGGCCAGGCTGGAGCTGGGTGACATCCGCTCCAGCAGCTGTGTTTATCCCGGGCCCGGCGCGTTTCCCTGCTTCCCTTCCTCAGGTTCCCTCTGCGATTGCCATTAGGGCCGCATCCTGCTCCCCTTCCTGCTGCAGGCTGGAGCCGAGCCGAGGTGAGTGTCCCCGCACGGGGCCGGGGTCCGGAGCCCCTTTCCCTACCGACATCCGACCCCTGCCCACCGGGATTTATCCCTCTGGAGCCCGACCGCGGCGGCAGCGGCTCCTGCGCTGCGGGATGGGGGGAGCGGCGGTGCCGCGGATGCTGCCCGGACCCGGAGCCCCGCGCTGCGGTCCCCAGGGCCCCGGGACGCGGCGCTTGGGCGGGGAAGGGGAAGGAGCCGGGCCCCGGCCCCTGCCCCCGATGGGGAAGCGGCTCCTTCCTCCGCTCTTCCTCTTCCCGCCCTGACTCCGCTTCCTGCCGCGGAGGGGCCGGGTGCGCCGTGACCCCCGCCCCGCCTGGCCCCTGCCGCGCCCCGGCACAAGCGGGGGGGTCCCAACGCTGCCCGGGCCGCCCCAGCGCCGGGACTCGGGGTCCCCATTGCAGCGGCGCTCCCGAGGCACGGGGGGGGGGGGGCCGCAGCCGCCCCCCGCAGCAGCCGCCCCCCCGCCGCAGGAAGCCGCGGCCGCCCCGCACCGGGTCCGGGGGGGGCCACGCTCCAGCACCGGCCTCCGGGAGCAAACGCAGCGGCGAGGGCGCCCTCGCTCCGGCTGCATCCGCCGGGGGGGTCCCAGCGCCGGGGGTCAGCGGTGGGGCCGGGGCAGCAGCGGGACCCCCCCGGGGTCTGCGGGGCTTGGGCAGAGGGAGAGGGGGCAGAGGGGTGGGAGCAGGGGATGGGGACAGGATCGGGACGGGACGGGGGGGGCCGGGTGGGTGGAGCAGGAGCAGGGTCAGGGTCAGGGCAGTGGGAGAAGGAAGTGGATCAGGGCGATGGGAGCAGGATCGGGGCAGCAGAAACGGGAGCAGGAGGAGCAGGAGCAGAGTGATGGGGAAAGGACCAGGATCGGGGTGGTGGGAGCAGAAGCAGGGTGGGTGAGAGCAGGTCAGTGGGAGGAGCTGGATCAGTGATGGAGCAGGAGCAGGGGAGCGGGACAGTGGGAGCAGAAGCAGAACAAGTGGGATCAGGGCTGAGGTGGGAGCGAGGGGGTCCTGCGGCAGCCCCAGACTTGGATCAGGGGGTCCTGGGGACACCCCCTGGCCAGGGAGATGCATCCAGAGCCTGTCCCTGCCTGTACATACAAGGGGGAAGGACATGGGTGGGAAGTGCTCCCGGAGCCTGAGGCCAGTGTGGGCAGCAGAAGAGATGGGCAGGAGCCGGCTCCATGGGGATGCGGGGATGGGGATGAAGAACTGACCCCCCCCGCAGCTCCCCATCCCTTGGGTGACCCCAGAGCACCGACCACGGCCCCCCCACGGCCCCACCGTGCACCACATTGAGTTCAAACCCCACCTGTGGGTACCCGGGATGAGCTGGAGCCAGCGAGCACCCTGCATCCCGGGCAAGGCCCGCGCTGAGTCAGCGGGTGAGGAAGGGCACGGGGCACATGGAAACGCTCGTGCCCATGAGAGCATGGATGCTGCGGGGCAGGAGGCGAGGAGGAGGCAGTGGGCAGTGACCTCCATGACCACGAGGATGAGCAGGGGCTGGAGCAGCTGCCATAGGGTTCCAGGCTGGGAACATTGGGGCTGTTGAGCCTGGAGGAGAGAAGCTGCGTGGAGACCTCAGAGCAGCTTCCAGTGTGTGCAGGGGGCTACAGGGATGGTGGAGAGGGGCTCTTCATCAGGGACTGGAGTGATAGGAGGAGGGGTGATGGGTTCCAACTGGAACAGGGGAAGTTCAGGTTGGAGATAAGGAAGAAGCTCTTCCCTGCGAGGGTGCTGAGGCGCTGGCACAGGGTGCCCAGAGAAGCTGTGGCTGCCCCATCCCTGCAGTGCTCAAGGCCAGGTTGGACACAGGGGCTTGGAGCTGCTCCAGTGGAAGGGGTCCCTGCCCATGGTGGGGTTGGGAATGGAGGAGCTTTGAGCTCCCTTCAACCCAAAGCATCCCCTGATTCCATGAAGACCACAGGAGGGGCGGTGGGAGCTGAGCCCATTGGGGACCAGGACCCCCTATCCAGGACGGTGGCATCGCCCCTGGTCCCCGCATCCCAGCACTGGGGTACCGGGGGCGCCGCAGCCCATGGCCTCCGGATGGGCGGCGCTGGCCCGGGGGCGCTGCGGGCGCTGGGTGAGCACAGCCCCCCCCCCGCTCTGCCCTGCACAAGGCCGGCTCTGTTCTCCCGGGAAGCCCGCGGCCGGCAGCGCCTTTAACCCCTTCAGTCTCCGGGTGCAGGCGCCTCGGGGGGCCGAGGGGCACATCCTGTGTGGGGCACAGCCCCCGGGGGGCTCCGGACCCCCCCAGCCCCGCACCCGGGCCCCGCGGGAGGGGACAGGAGGAGGAAGAGCCGGAGCCCGGGGGGGCTGCACGGAGCTCAGCCCCAATGGGAGCGCTGTGTGCTCGGGTGGCGTTCGGGTGCAGGGAGGGGCGGGTGCCGCACTCTGCCCCCCCCCATCGCCCATCGCCGGCCCTGGGACGGGAAATGGCCTCATCCCCTCTGCGGCAGAAAAGGGGAAGCAAAAAGAGCCCAATCCCCGCCGGGGCATCCCCCGCCGGGGGTTTCCGCTGGGGGGGGGACGGAGCAGCCGCTCCCCCAGCTCCAACCATCACCGGCCCCAGGGACCCCAAACCTGACCCCAGCAGAGCAAACCGGGCCCGTGGGCTGTGCACTGGGAGCCTGCACCCCGCTCTGCGCAGCCCACTCTGGGCACCCCAATCTGCGCACCCCAATCTGCGCACCCCAATCTGCACATCCCGCTCTCTGCACCCCAAACCGGGCACCCCAATCCGGGCACCCCGCTCTGCGCACCCCAATCTGTGCATCCTGCTCTGCACACCCCAATCCGGGCAACCCAATCTGCACACCCCAATCTGCACATCCCGCTCTCTGCACCCCAATCCGGGCACCTCAATCCGGGCACCCCGCTCTGCGCACCCCAATCTGCGCATCCCGCTCTGCACACCCCAATCGGGGCACCCCACTCTGCACACCCCAATCTGTGCAGCCCAATCTGGGCACCCGGCTCTGCGCACCCCAATCCGGGCACCCTGCTCTGTGCACCCCACTCTGCGCACCCCAATCTGCGCAGCCCAATCCGGGCACCCTGCTCTGCGCACCCCACTCTGCTCACAAGGGTCCCCACATCACACCGCACAGCCCACGCTGCGCCCTGAACCCTGCACACTGCACCTGGCACCCTGCATCCCACCCGCTGTACCCCACACCCCGCACCCTGGCTGCTGCTGCGCGTTGCTGCCTGTGCTCGCAGGCCGGGCAGTGGGTCCATGCCATAGAGATGGACCTCCAAAGGGTGGCCAGTGCGTCCATCATGGACAGACAGAGCTGGCCAGGACACACAGTGTGTCCCCATGGACAGACACACGGTGCCCCATGGACAGACACACAGTGTGTCCCTATGGACAGACACACGGTGCCCCATGGACAGACACACGGTGCCCCATGGACAGACACACGGTGCCCCATGGACAGACACACGGTGCCCCATGGACAGCCCTGCCCAGCCCACCCCGAGCTGTGCAGCGGGGTCCGTCCGGCGCAGGCAGAGGAAACCCCTCACTCAGCTCCATCAGTACTGAGCGCGGCAGCATCAGCACCGGCGGGAGCGGGTGGGGGGGCTCTGCCCGGCGCTGAGATGGGGTCCCTGCTCCGCGGGTCCTGCCCCGTGCTGTGCTGCACCGCTGACACCGGTACCCCGGCTCAGCCCCGGTACCCCGGCTCAGCTCCGGTACCCCAGCTCGGCCCCGGTACCGCGGCTCAGCCCCGGTACCCCGGCTCAGCCCCGGTACCCCGGCTCAGCTCCGGTACCCCAGCTCGGTCCCGGTACCCCGGCTCAGCTCCGGTACCCCGGCTCAGCCCCGGTACCCCGGCTCAGCCCCGGTAGCCCGGCTCGGCCCCGGTACCCCGGCTCAGCCCCGGTACCCCGGCTCAGCCCCGGTACCCCGGCTCGGCTCCGGTACCCCGGCTCAGCTCCGGTACCCCGGCTCAGCTCCAATACCCCGGCTCGGCCCCGGTACCCCGGCTCAGCCCCCGGCCCCGCTGCCTCCGCTGCGGTAACCCCCCCTCTGAGCCCGGGGGTTGCCTTTCCTCCTCCCGGCTCGGCCCCGTCCGGAGCTATTTCCTCATTTGATTTCCCCCCTCCGGGGCTCGGAGCTCCGCTGCGGGTCCCGCTCTGCCCCTCAGCACGGCCACGGTGCACAGCACAGCAGCCGCTAAGCCAGGGCCAGAGCCCCAGCCCGGCACGGGGAATGGGGTGGAGGGAGGGGTGGGTGGATGGATGGATGGATGGATGGAGAATGGATGGATGGAGGATGGATGGAGAATGGATGGATAGATGGAGGATGGATGGAGGATGGATGGATGGAGGATGGATGGAGAATGGATGGATAGATGGAGGATGGATGGAGGATGGATGGATGGAGGATGGATGGATGGATGGATGGATGGATAGTGGGTGGATGGGTGGATGGATGGGTGGATGGATGGATGGATGGGGCCAGGCCACACTCCACAGCAAGTGAGCCCATCACTGCTCACACCACCAGCAGAGGCACAGACAAGCCCCAGGGCAGAGCACACCAGCATGGGGTCAGTTTGGCACCTCTCAATGCCACGGTCAAGCCAAAGCCCCACACAGGGCACACACCAGACCTGCCCCCATGGGCCAGCGCCTCGAGATGTGCTGGGCTCAGGCACCTCCGGCATCACCAGAAATACCCCTCTGGGTGCCCCCATCCACCTGCACCCGTGATCCCAGCACCAGCCCCACTGCTGGGTGACATCCCCACGTGCCACCGCTGGTGCTTCAGCTCCACTGAGCAGAGAGGAGCGAGCCCAGCAGGACCCGGCCCATGCACCTGCCATGGATCGTCTCCCACTTGGGCTGATGGCACTTGGGGACCCGAAGGTGTCCCCGATCAGCAGTGGGACACACCAAGAGGTGGCCCCACAAGCAGCACCCACCACAACCACATGGGACAGAGACACCCCCAGGGCACTGTGGTGTGGGATGGACACGGGCTGTGAGCGCTGCAGCGTGTGAGCGTTGCAGCGTGGTGGCTTCTGAACACGTGCCGCAGCACGTATGTGACAGCATGTGACAGCGGGCGACAGCGTGTGCGAGTGACGTGCGTGGTGCAGTGCGTGCAGTGTTGCAATGAGCATTGCCTGACGTGCCCCGTGTGTTGTAACTGGTGTGTTGCAAGCTGTGTGCAGCGTGAGACCGTGAGCGGGGGCGCAGTGCGTGCAGTGCGTGCAGTGGGCAGGGTTGTACCTCTCAGTGGGTGCAGTGTGAAGTGCAGAACCCGCAGTGCATGCACTGGGTGTTGCAGTGGGTGGCCAGGTGGGCAGCGAGTGCAGTGAGCAGTGCAGGGGGGGCAATGGGTGCAGTTCAGGGGGGTAGAGTGCAGGGGGAGCAGTGCAGGGGTTGCAGTGAGCAGTGCAATGGGTGCAGTGCAGGAGGAGCAGTGCAGCTGGCTCAGGGGGTGCAGTGCAGCGGGCGCAGGGGGCGCAGTGCAGCGGGCGCAGGGGGTGCAGTGCAGCGGGTGCAGTGCAGGGGCACAGCGCAGCGCCCTCTGGCGTGCAGCGCCCGGCACAGCGCGCAGCGCCCTCCCGATCAGGCAGTGAGCGGGATGGGAGGGGGCAGTTTGTGCAGCGCGGGCAGTGACCGCAGCGCGGCGGGGGGGGCAGTTCCCAGGGCAGCGTGTGCGGGCTCGGTGCGGTGGCTGTGGTTGCAGTGGGTGCAGTGCCGGTGGGTGCAGTGGGTGCAGTGCCGGTGGGTGCAGTGGGTGCAGTGCCGGTGGGTGCAGTGGGTGCAGAGCGATGGATGCCGCAGCCCCGCGGAGGGGGTCAGCCCGGACCGGTTCTGTCCCCGCTGTACCCCGGACCCCCGGTAGCCCCCGCCCTGCGCCGCGCGGGCTCCGGTCCCGATGCCCCCGCCCTGGCCCCGACGGGCGGCTCTTCCCGCGCCCCGGTCTGGACCCCCCGGCCCCGGCCCTCCCATCCCTGCCCGGTCCCTGTCCCGGTCCCGGTCCCGCACTCACCCCGGGGCATGGCGCGGCGGCGGGCGCGGGGCCGGAGCGGCGGCGGCAGCAGCAGGAGGAGGAGGAGGAGGAGCTGGAGGAAGTCAGCGGCCGCCTCCCGCCGCCCCGGGCGGTCCCGCGGAGAAACTTCCCCCCGGCCCCCTCCCGCCGCCGCTTCCTTCCTCCGCCCGGGCCGGGGCCGGGCCCTTCCCGCGGGGCGCGCACGGGCATCGCTCCTCCCCCCCGCGGCAGCAGCGGGGGGGGCTCCCGGTGCCGCCGCTGTGCCCGCCCCGGGACCCCCGAGCAGGAGCCCGCAGCCCCAGGGAGAGGAGCCCCCCCCCCCCCCCCCGCTGCTCCTACGGGGGTCCGGGATGGGGACGGGGCCAGGACTCGGATGGGGATGGAGATGAGGACGGGTGGGGGGGCTGCAGCGGGGGAAGGGGGGGACCCGGCCGCCGGCATTGCGGAACGGCGGGCGGGGAAGTGGCGGCCCCTGCCCTGGGGGTCTGTGTGGGGATGGGGCGATGGATGGGAGAGGAGAGGGCGAACCGGGAGGGGGGAGCAGCCCCCAGAGCATGGTCCTGTCCTGCTGGGTCAGGGCCAGGGGGACCCAGGTGCTGTGATGGTCCCCACCAGGGCCAGGACCCCATGATGGGGGGTCCTGTTAGGGCTGGGTACCCCAGGATGGGGGTTCCCATAAGGGCCAGGTCCCCCAAGATGGGGGTCCCCATCAGGGCCGCATCCCCCCAGCAGCCCCCAGGGCAGCACCCACAGCCCATGACAGTCCCCACTTCCCTGCCCTAGGGCAGGAGGGTCTCATGGGGGAGATGCGGTGGCCCCGGGATGGAGGCGAATGGGCTCATCAGGAGCGCTCATCCCGGGTGTGCCGGAGCCACAGGGACCTCCTGCCCTCACGCGGGATGTGCCCCACGCCAGCACAGAGGATCCCATGGGACAGGTCCCCTCTGCCTGGAAATGAGGCTGGCAGCTGCCTGTGGCTCCGGGCACTTCCCGATCCCTTCCGTCGCCAGCCCTGGTTTCCATCCCGGGCACCCTCCACGGCCGGCGGTCCCCATGGGTACCGGTACCCCCATCCCGCGTCCTGGGGCGGATCGCGCCCGCCTGGGGACAACAGTGACACCTCTCGGGGCAGCGGGGCTGGAGCGGGACGGGACTGCGCTTCCGGACCAGCAGCCGCGGAGCTATTCTGGGGCCGGATCCGGTCCCTGCAGGGACCTCCGCTGCCAGCTCCGGGCCCGAGGGAGGACACGTGAACCCTCCGTCCCTGACCTTCCTGTGCCCCTGTGGTGCTGATGCCACCGGGCCAATGGTGGCCAGTGGCGATGCCGCCAGGAGCAAGCTGCCCTGGCAGGGCGCTGCAGTTCTTGGGGGTGTCAGAGTGTGGCAGCCCAGGCCCGGGCATCGAAGCGAGTCTGTCCCGAAGAGCTGCGGTGCGCTGATGTGTCAGGGTGCTCCGATGGGCTAGGATGCTCTAACGAGCTGGAATGCTCTGATGACCCGAAGAGCTCGGACGAGCTGTGGTGCTGCGATGTGTTGGACGGTCAGAATGTTTTGGGCTGCTCTAATGCGCTCAGCTGAGCTTGAGTGCTCTAATAAACCGGGGTGCTCTGATGAGCTGCGGTGTAGATGTGCTGGTATGCTCCTGATGAGCTGTGGTGCTCTGCCCAGCTGGGATGCTGTGATGTGCTGTGGTGCTCCACTGAGCTGTGGTGCTCTGCCCAGCTGGGGTGCTGTGATGCGCTCGGGTGCTCTGATGAGCTGGGGTGCTCTGATGAGCTGGGGTGCTCTGACGAGCTGGGATGCTCTGACCTTGCCCGAGGGCTCTGACCTTGCCCGAGGGCCCTGACGTGTCAGGGTGCGCTGATGACCCGGGCTCCTCTGGCGGGCCGGGGCGCTCTGCGGAGCCTCCCCCGGGGCTGGAAGCGGCTCCCGCCCGCTCCACGCTTCCCTCGCAGCCGCCCCCCTCGGCTCCTGCTCTGCGCTGGCAGCGCGCCCCCAGCCTGCGCTTCCCCCTGCGCCCACCAGAGGCCGCTGCGGTCCAGCGGCAGGAGGGGGGAGCCCGGCGGAGGCGGATGAGGAGGAGGGGGAAGGAAGCGGAGGGGCGTGGCCAGATGCCCGTCCCTGATTGGCCTAGCGGCGGGGCCGGCCCCGCCCCCCCGGGGGTCTCTCCCGGCAGCGATTGGCTCCGCCTCCTGTCACCGAGCGCGCGGCGGCGGCGCCGGGGTCCGGTGCGCAGCGGGGCGGGCGCCTGGACGAGACCACCTCTGCGGGGGGGGGGGACGGACTGCGGGGCTGTCCCGGGAGACAGCGCGGGGGGGGAGCCCGGGGGGTGTCCCAGGAGGAACCGCCTCTGAGGAGGAAGGTGCGGGACGGAGCGGACCGGGAGCGGTTACCGGGGAGGGGGCCGGGGTGTCCCGGGAGCGAGCGCTGCTGCGGGTGAGCGGGGACGGGGCTGTCCCGGGAGAGACCACTGCTGGGGAGGGGGAGCGGGGCTGTCCCGGGAGAGACCACTGCTGCGGGGGGCTGGGGAAGGCTCTGCGGGAGAGACCACTGCGGGGTGGGGGGGCAGCCCGGATCCGGTGTCTCTCGCCGGGCCGGCGGCGTTGTCCGTGTCCGTGCCGGGGCAGCGGGAAGCGGCGCCCGGAGCACCGGGAATAACGCTCGGTCCTTCAGCTGCTGCCGGCCGCGGAGCGCCCAGCCCGGGTGTGCGGAGCGGCGGAGCCGAGCTGAGCGGAGCGGCGGGGCCCGGCGGCGGGGCCGATGCCGAGGAGGAGCTGACAGCGGCGGGGGAAGCGGCGAGGCCGACGCGGAAATGGATGTACGGTCGGGAGTGGCCCTGTGGGTGCTGTGCGGCCTCCTCCTGCAGCAGGGCCGCGGGGAGCGGCCCCCCGGCTCCCACCTGGACGACAGCGCCATCGCAGGTGAGGCCCGGCCCGGCTCGGCTCGCGCGGACCCCTTACCGGGGCTCCCCCCCCCTCCCTCCCGGAGCACCGCGGTCCTGCATCACCCGGGGCCATGGGGAGGTCCCGGCTGGGCCGCGCTGCTGCTCCGTTCCGTGGGCTGGGATGAAGGGACCCCAAAGCTCCTCCAGCTCCGAGCCCCGCCGCGGGCAGCGACACCTTGCAGTGCAGCAGGGTGCTCCGAGCCCCCCGCGGGCAGCGGCGGACACCCTCCACTGCAGCAGGGTGCTCAAGCCCCGTCCAAGCCCGGTTGAGTTCCCCGGTTGCTGAGGCCGGGTTCGGAAACCCGCAGCGCTGGGGGCAAGGGTCGGAGCTCCCAAAATAACCCCTGTTTGTGCGCCCGGCGGTTCCCGCAGGAGGCGCTTTGCATCGGGGCTCGGCCGTTACCTCTCGGGTAAGGACGTGCCCAGGCGGCCCCGGGGCTTCGGCAGCCCTGGCCCGCTGCAGCCTCCTGCCCTCCCCTCGCACTGAGCCTTCCCACCTGCAGCCAGCGCCCCGCATCCCGCTTTCCCTCGCTCCCTGCCCCCGCCCCAAAATCCCACAGGAAAAGGAAGGAGAAGCCCGAGCCCCGCCGGGTTCGGGTGGAATTCCCGCCCTGGGAGCCGGGCTTTGGTGGCATCTGCGGGCAGAGCAGAGCCGGGCTCGGCGGAGGGCTGCGGACGGGGGGGAAGCGCCGTGGGCGCTGGTGCCGCTGCGTGTCCTTGTGCCGGGGCCTGAGGTCAGAGCTGGGAGCGTGCTCCCTCCAACCTGCTGTAACCGTTGGTGTTGGGTCAGATCCTGAGCTCCTGCCCGTTCACTGTGTGCTGACACAGGCCCCCGGGGCGGTGTGCTGTGAGCGCTGCAGGCCACGACGGGGAGCGGTTTCTGACCCGGAGCACCCCCTCTGAAGCACGGCGCCACTCGGCTCAGTGAGCACAGCTCTCAGCATCGGGGTGGCTTCGCGCTTCCACCGCCGCCCTCCACACCCTGGATCCGCTCCGGATCCAGGCAGAGCTTGGCACAGGCTTCCACGTGGGATAATGTGCTGGTTTGGGGTGGTGAAAGAAGGTGATGGGGATCTCCAGCCCCTCGGTGCTGAGCGGGGCTGAGGACCGGAGCTGCTGGAAGGGTTTGGTTACAGAGGAAGGGGCAGGATGAAAGCGGCTGCAGCGCCGTTGCTAAGCAGGAGTTTGGCTTCGTGCGTGGAGCTGGTTGGTGAGAGCAGGGCAAGTCCTGGAACGTGGTATCAGGAGAACGATCGGGAACGCGGTGTCTGGTTCCTGGCAGGGCAGATTGTTTCATCCCGGCGACGTGGTGCTTTGTGTGGCTCGCTTGGGGTGATTCCTTCCCTCCCCGCTGCCCTCCCGCACGCTGCTGTGAGAAGGTGCTTTAGGTTCTTCCTTTGTGAACCCAAATCCCGAGGCCCGTTCGCATCCCGTCCGCTCCATTAAGGAAACTGGATCTCTGCAGTCCTTCTGAAGCGAGGTTTATGCCTCCAAGGAATTTCCAGCGGAGTTATTTTTGGAGGCCCTGCAGAAGTGTGGCAGCCCTGGTGATTCAGCTGCTGACTCGCTCCTCTCTGAGCGCAGGCAGAGCAGGCAGCAGCCCGAGCCCTGATCCCCGACAGCCCCCGCTGCCGTTGGGCTTCTCCTGCTTCTGCAGCTCCCGTTGTGTCGCAGCTGGTGTATGTGGATCCCGCTGGGTTCAGACCCCTGCAGAGCAGCAGCGGGCCTCGCAGCGGGCCTGGTCACAGGGTGAACCCCGAACGTGCGGATGGACGTGGGCACTACGGGGGTTGCTTGATCCGAACAGGGGTAACTCGCAGTGTAACGGCCCCGTGCCCTGCCTGGGGCTCCCTGCTCTCTGCTACCGCAGCTCGAGGCTGATGCTTCCTCTGCGGTCCCTTGGCCGTTAGCTCTGCAGCTCTTAGGGCTGTGGCAGTGCAGGAGGATCCCCAGCACGCGCCGGTGTTCCTTGCGTGTTCCCTGGAAGCAGCGGGTGAGGCTGGGGCTGGCGGCACGCATCGGCGGCAGCGCGGGCTCCTGCACGTGGAACTGCTCATCTCGGGCAGGTTGTCAGGAGGGAAGTGTTGGGGTTTGTGGCAGGGCATGAACTAAGGAGAAGAGGGGTGATGGCACTGCCCACTGTTCCCTGGAATGGCTCAGGATGTGCAGGGAAGGCTTGCAGGGAGCAGAAGTGTGAGTGCAGCAGCGTGGGCTCCTTGGCTCCGTTGCTTTGGTTCCGCGCACACTCAGGGCGTGCATCAGCATCGTTTAGTGAGGATATTGAGTGCTTCTGGTTCCTAAGATGATTTTTAAGGAAGAGTTTGAAATGGGGCGGTTTTACCATAGGATCCCAGAGTGGTTTGTGTTGGAAGGGAGTTTAAAGCTCATCCAGCTCCAAGCCCCTGTGTCCTACCTGGCCTTGAGCACTGCAGGGATGGGGCAGCCACAGCTTCTCTGGGCACCCTGTGCCAGCACCTCAGCACCCTCACACAGAAGAGCTTCTGCCCAAGAGCTCATCTCAGTCTCCCCTCTGGCAGGTTAAAGCCATTCCCCTTGGCCTGTCCCTACATCCCTTGTCCCAAGCCCCTCTGCAGGTTTCCTGCAGCCCCTTTAGGCACTGGAGCTGCTCTCAGGTCTCCCCTGAGCAGGAAGCTCAGAGCTGGGGACAGAACTCCAGGGAAACCAGACCTTCTCCTGGCTTGGGCTTCTTCAGAGCCAGAGATGGCTTTGACCCTTCCTGCTCCATCAGCTCCGAGCTCGGCTCCACTTCAGACGCACAGGAGCTGCTTGGCAAGGCCCAGAGAGCCAGCCCGGGGTGTTCAGAGCCGTGGAGGGCAGCAGCCTGAGCTGGGGCTGCCCTGGGGCCCGCGGGTGCTGAGGCCCCGCAGGATGTGCTCACTCTCGCTCGGCCTCATTGTTTTCACCCGCTGCTGGTTATTTTTAGCATGGATTTGTCTGCCTGCCGTTGCAGCCCCGGGCTCCCCTGCACCCCCTCTAAAAGGGGCAAGAGATGCTCCCCATGGACATCAGTGCAGATGCTGCCGTTGGGTGGTTGGGTTCGTTCCCTTTCCTGTCAGTTGCCTGAGTCTCACTGATGTAATCATGGAATCACAGCATGGTCGGGTTGGAAGGGACCTAAAGCTCCTCCATTCCCAACCCCTGCCATGGGCAGGGACCCCTTCCACTGGAGCAGCTCCAAGCCCGTGTCCAACCTGGTCTTGAGCACTCCAGAGCTTTATGGCCCCTTCCAGCACAAGCCATGCCGTGCTAATTCAATCTCGGCACAAACAGGGATCTCTCCCCGTTGCCTGTTTCTCATTAGATCACATTAACTGGTATCAAGGAGGTTGCTGCTATTAATTTTCCCTTGATTGCCTTCTGTGCAGAGCAGCGCGGGTGGACACTGAGATATTGCTGCTGCTTATTGCAGGGACCTCCCGGTGTGTTTGCTCATCCAGGGAATGCTGCCTGTGAGGGGCTGGGCTTCGCATGACTGGGATTGATCCTGCTTGCCTTAGTGGTGATACTGCCACCGCAGCTGTCTGCTTTGCTGCCTCAGGCCTGCTCCGTCTCCATATGAGTGTGCGTTCCCCTGAGCCTGGCTGCATTTGGGATTGAGATCGCTTTTAGTGATCCTGCGTCCCTAGGGATGTGTCTGCCACGCTCTGCCTGCGCTGGAGGCTGTCTGGGCTCTCATTTTGATGCCTCTTCTGGCTTCGTTTAGTCAGATTTGGGATCCTGGTGTGGCTTTTCCCTGTCTCCTGAGCAGTTAAAAGATGGGATTGGGATAGCGTGGTGCGATTGACCCATTCTGTGGCTGATGTGTGCCTGGGGGTGGGCAGAGGCTGGACCCTCAGTGCCTCAAAGCAGTGTTTGGCATTTACTTACATGCCAAGGCTCAGCAGCTCCTCTTTCCCTTTCTCCCCCATCCCTGCCTCGGTCCCTCCATCCCATGGTTTCTGGAGTCTTTGCTGCTGTTCAGGTGATGTTTAACACGTGGGATTCGTACCCCAGCCAGGGGGTGTTTATAACAGGGTTATCGAAGTATTAAGATGATATTAAGAGCTGAGTGCCCAAGCTCAGAGCTTCTGTTTGCCTGTAGCACTCGGTGCTCCAGCTGCACGTACAAGCAGAACATCAGTGCTTAAAGTGAGTGTGATGAAGGGGGCCACAACCACAGGCTTTTACCAGAGATTCATTTGCGAGGGGCAGAATTCACTCCTGGGTGAGGATGCTGCGCCCGAGCAGCTCCGGCCTCGTCATACCGAGGGGAAGGGGTTTAATGTGGGTTAATCCTTGGTTACAAAACCTCCGGCTCGGAAAGGGACTGCTTTGGACCTTGAACTTGCAGCAAGGTCTTTTGACATGAGCAGAGTGGGCTTAGGGGTGCCTGGAAAGCTGGATGTGCATCACACGTGGATGGCGACTCCTTTATCGCCAGTTTAAGCATTTCCAGTGCCCGTTGCTTAATGAATTGTTCCACTGGGGCATTTCTTTGGTGGTGCTGGCATTTCCCTCGCCCACCGTGATGCCAGAATCCACATTTGCCCCTTATTCCTTTGCCAGAGCCTCTGGTTTCACCCGCTGCAGCGAGCAAGGTGCTTTTATGGGTTGCCTCAAGGAAAAGCCCTACCATTTGAAGGCAGAGGTTGGCATCAGTCAGCAGTGGTGAGATACAAGCGGCTGACTGCGATTCCCTTGATCTGGCTGCTCCTTAACCTCCCAGTGCTGCGTGATGGCACCACTGCGGGATTCATCCGCTGTGTGCTGGAAGCCTCCAGATCCTGCTGCAGCCTGGCCGGGTCCTCCGCTCAAGCAGGGCATGACCCAGCTTGTCCGAGCACACCTCCTGCAGTAACTCCTCATGGACTCCAGTGGAGTCCTTCCGGGTACTCACACTGAGTAGAAGTTGCACATGTGAGCGGCAGCGTGGGGCTGGGCAAGGGGGAAAGGGCAGGTTGGGGAATGCTTGGAGAACTTGGCCTGGAAATAGTCCCTGTTCCTCTCCAGCTTGACTGGAAACCTCCATGGGTTGCACAGCCTTTCCTTCCTTTAGGAATGAGACTCACCTTGAGGACTCCTGGGATCCCAGGTTGTGGGGGACCTCAGGGATCATCTGCTCCAAGCTCTCCAGGCACAGCAGGACCCAGACTGGGTGCCCAGCGCCCTGTGCAGCCCAACCTTAACAGTGTCCAACCCTGGGAGTCACCGCTTCCCTGCGGAGATTATTCCAATGGCTGCTTGTTCTCATTGGGAACGGTTCTCCTCTTGTGTCCACTGGGAATCTCCCAGGAGTAACTTGTGCCCCTCACCCCTCGGCTTTCCCATGGCACTCCTTATAGGAGGCTGAGCTGTGGGAGCCCAGACCTCAGCTCTGCACAGGGATCTGTAACTCCACTTGGTGCCCGGAGATTCCCGGGGGAGAATCGGGAATCTCCAGGCTGGAAGCAGGCTGGATGTGGCTGTTGAGGCTTCTCGATGCCTCCATCACCAAATCCTGTTTGCTCAGGGCCGCTGTGGTCCATGGCAGCCTGGAGCAGCTCCGGCTGCGCTGTCTCCCAGCATGTGGAGTGAGGAGGAGCTGGGGTTCCTCCCTCAGTGTGCAGTCCTGGAGTGACCTCCCGCAGGGAAAGCCAGGCAGGTCCATGGCGGACTTTCCTCATGTGCTGCTTCAAACTGTGCCTTTTGGATTGGCCTTTCCTAAGGCGAGGCAGGGATGTGCAGGGACATGTGGGGAGTCCCCAGCAGTGGGAGGAAATGGAATGATGGATGTGTGCTGGAGCCTCCTGGCATCCCTTGTGGAGTGGCCAGCAGTGTCTGTGGTGTTGGTGGTCTCAGGATGGAGCCTCATCCCAAAGGGAATAAGGAAGACAAACGGTTTGCTTCTCTGCTGCTGGGTCCGTGGCTGGCTCTGGGTATGAGGTTGTTCTGTCCTCGCTGAGTGCTGTCCCCTCCTGTCCCTTGGGCAGGAGAGATGTCGGTGCACGCTGTGCTTTAACCAGTGCTGCAGGGGAGCCACCTTAGCAGGCAGCGACTTTCGTTCCAGACCTGCCTGGCTCGTGGTGAGGGGAGGGAGGGCACGGTGATCCTGGTGTAATTCCCTGTGGATTTGGTTGTAAAAAGGAGGGTGTACGCGCAGGGGATTGGAAGGCACCAGCTTGCCGTGAGGTTATCCATCTGCTGCTAACAGTCCTGCTTGTCCAGCGTGGAGGCTGATGGAAACGGTGGCCCTTGGCCCGTGGGAGTTGCCCAAGCCCCGGTTCCGTGCCACGCTCAGTGACCCTTTGGCTCCCTTCAGCTGCACTTTGCTTTTGCCAGCTCTAATTGCCCAGGCTATTAGTGCTGAAAAACCTGTTCAGCTCCCCATTAGCTTCGCCTCCAACCCAAGCTGCATGGGCAGGGACAAGCTCCGGAGCAGGCAGGGCAAGCTGGAGCCCGGGCTGTCCTGGTTCCTGGGGGGCAGCTCTGGGTCCCGGTGGGAAGGAGCCCTTTTGTACCTGGAGGGGTTTGTTTCAGGGGTGCTCTGGCTATGGGGCAGATTCCTGCTGTGGCAGCACTGGGATGGGGAGCTGGTGCTGGGGTGAAGTCTGCAGTGTGAGCTGGGAACCCCTCTGGTCCACAATGGAAGAGGAAGGTTTGATCTCCCTTCTTTATGCCATAGTCAAGCACTATTAATAAGGTGGCTTCTTGGCCCCTTTGGTGCTGTCCCCAATGGCACGGTGCAGCGTTTGCATTCTCCTGTGTCCCCACCTCCTGCCCTGAGCACTTCACGTTGCTTCAGGAGTTGGGGAGATGTTTTATGTGTCTGAGGGCAATGGCCATCTCCTGCCCTGCTTTGTGACCTCATCCAAGTGGGTCCCTGCAGGCTTTAATTGTTCTTTATCTTCAATTTAATCGGCCCCATCACCCTGTGTGGCTCTACTGAGGGTGCTGAGGCCCAGAGAAGCTGTGGCTGCCCCATCCCTGCAGTGCTCAAGGCCAGGTTGGACACAGGGGCTTGGAGCTGCTCTATGGAAGGTGTCGCTGCCCATGGCAGCGGTTGGGAATGGAGGAGCTTTAGGTCCTTCCCAACCCAAACCGTTCCATGATCCTATGATTCTGGGCTAAGGAAGGCGTTCAGATAACTGCATGTTTGTGCGTGTGGCTCATCCGTGCTTGTTTGGTTTATCTTTATGGAATGGTATCGGGATGTTTGTTTGTTTGGATTATGGACCTATTTTTAAGTAACCCAGTTTTTCCACTTTGGAAAATGCATTCGCTCGTGCGCCAGGGCCAGCTGTGCTGCCTGCATTTGGGAACCAGCAGCAGGAACCGTGCCCTCCCTGCCTGGCAGCTACATGGGCTGTGGACCTTTGCTATGGGAGATGCCTGTGGGTCCAGAGGAGGCCATGGAGCTGCTGCAGGGCTGGAGCAGCTCTGCCATGGAGCCAGGCTCAGAGCTGGGCTGGGGCAGCCTGGAGAAGAGAAGGCTCCTGAAGGGGAGACCTTAGAGCAGCTCCAGTGCCTAAGGGGGCTCCAGGAGACCTGGAGAGGGGCTTTGGCCAAGGGATGTAGGGGCAGGCCAAGGGGAATGGCTTTAAGCCCCCTCCAATCCAAAGCACTCTGATTCCATGACTCCAGAGTGTGGAGCAGGAGCAATCCAATAGGAAATGGTGATGTCTGTTTGCAAACACACAGTCGTGCCACATGTCGTGCAGGAAAAGAAGCTATTTCGGGTAGCTGAGGCGTTCTGACATCGTTTTCCTCTGAAGGGCTGAGTTTTAAGCTCGGTTTCATTTGTTCCTTCACGTTTTGAGCTCTGGTGCCCTGAAAGCTGCACTCTCGGTGGGCAGAGCCACAGTGACCATGGGGGCTTTAATAACGCCCCTGGTGTGAAGCACAGCACAGCAGCCCCTGCCCTGTGCCCGTGCCGCTTGGAACTGCAGGAAGGGAGATGAACTGAGGGGTGAAGCTGCTGAGCAGCGCCTGCATTCGGGGCTGTGCCAGTGCCGGCGTGTGATGACCCTCCGAGAACGCCGGGGGGAAGGAGCTGTGTTTTCCCTGATGGAGTCAGGCAGACGCAGGAGAAAGGGTCCCTCTGAGAGGGAGAAGCCATTCCTGAAGTACTGCTTTCCAAGTCGCTGCTATTATGGATTCCTCGGGAGCGTTCTTCCTTCCAGCCTTGCGTTCTAAGGCAAACATCAAAGCTGCTTGTGTTGGGCTGGCCTGGGGGAGCTCTGGGCTTCCAGTGCAGTGAGGACAACCCCGGCAGCCCCTTAACCCTGGGGGGGGCTCAGCACCCTCACAGGGAACAGCTTCTGCCTCAGAGCTCATCTCAGTCTCCCCTCTGGCAGGTTAAAGCCATTCCCCTGTCCTGTCCTTCCATCCCTTCTCCAAAGCCCCTCTCCAGCTTTCCTGCAGCCCCTTCAGGCACTGGAGCTGCTCCAAGGGCATCCCTGAAGTGTTTCTGTGCAAGTGGTTGCTTAAAGATCCTCCCTGAGCATTGCAGAGCGGATGGCGATCCGGATTCCTGGGAATTCCGCTGTTTCTGGTCTCTGCAGAATGAGGAACAGGAATGTTTCACCTTTCTTTCCGAAGCTGTGGGAGGATCACTTGTCAATGGCCCTGCTTTATGCTGGGTGATTCCTGCGCCCTTGCCCATCTCTCTGTGTCCTCCACACAGGAGGACCTGGCTCTGTTCCTCCTCAGCGCCCCAAACTGGGGCTATGGCACAGCTGTACTGCAGCCTGCTGAAACTCCGGAGGGATTTGGAGGTGTGGGATCCCGCCGGGCTCTGCCGGAGCAGCCCCCATCCTGCTCTGCTGCCGGTGCCCAGGGTCTGGGAGAGACAGTCAGGCCCTTCAGGCTCCAGGTTTCCCCCCGAGGTGACCCATAGTGGGATGCCACCACGCTGGGACCATGAAGAGGTTCCTCAGGGACATGGTTAATGAGAGCGGCAGCTTGGCATGGCCCTCCTGCAGCTGAACCTGCTTTAGGCACAGCCATGTAATCAAACCCTGCTGGAGCCCCTCTGGGTAAAGGAGCTGCTGCTCCTGGAGGCGAGGAACTGGGGAGGGAGGAAATGAGCTTAGAAGATGCTGATGTGTTTGTGGGAGCAGTGACGCAGCCCCCGGCGGGGAGGGGACCGCTCGGTGGGGCAGCGATGGGCCCTGTCCTTGTCCCACCTGCAGTGCTGCTTGGGGGGGTCTCCCCTGGACCACACTGGTTCCTGAGGACCTGTGCTCCGTGGTCGGTGGGTAACCAGGTTTTCCTGCTTCTCACTTGGTTTAACGTGGGCCACCAGAACAGAAGAGGCGGAAAGGGGCTTCTGAGGACACGGAGGGCACCTCTCCCGCTGCAGGAGGGGCTCTATGGAGCTTGGCTGGCAGCAGTGGGTCCAAGAAGCGGGAGCTGGGATCTCTTGGCTTTAATCCCACCTCTGGGTTTTTGCTCTTGGGAAAGGAGAAGCAATGCTTTGTGCTTCTGTGCCGTGGTGAGGGTCTCAACCCTTGGAGATTGTCATTTGGAAGCTGTATCTCGAGCTGCGTGTCTGGTGTTCCTGTGCTGTCATGGTGGGGATGGGGATCCTCATGGAATCATAGACTCATGGAATCGGTTGGGCTGAAGGGACCTCAAAGCTCCTCCAGCTCCATCCCCTGCCATGGGCAGGGACACCTTCCATAGAGCAGCTCCAAGCCCCTGTGTCCAACCTGGCCTTGAGCACTGCAGGGATGGGGCAGCCACAGCTTCTCTGGGCACCCTGGGCCAGTGCCTCAGCACCCTCCCAGGGAACAGCTTCTGCCTAAGAGCTCATCTCAGTCTCCCCTCTGGCAGGTTAAAGCCATTCCCCTTGGCCTGTCCCTACAGCCCTTGTCCAAAGCCCCTCTCCAGCTTTCCTGGAGCCCCTTTAGGCACTGGAGCTGCTCTCAGGTCTCCCCTTCAGGAGCCTTCTCTTCTCCAGGCTGCCCCAGCCCAGCTCTCTCAGCCTGGCTCCAGGGCAGAGCTGCTCCAGCCCTCGCAGCAGCTCCATGGCCTCCTCTGGCCCTGCTCCAACAGCTCCATGTATCCAAGGCGTAAATGAACAGCAGTTCCTGCTGTTATAAACCCATTTTACAGCCACCTTGTCTCCATCCTGTCTCCTCTTGGTGTTTGCATGTGGATGAGGTGTGGGCTTGACCTGAGGTCTCCTTTTTCCATGTTGGCTAAATTGTTCTGCTTTTCCTAGCTCCTCCTGAAGGAAAGTTGCTCTGTTTGAAGCAGAGGAGACAAAATCACGGCTCCTTTGCCCTTAGTGCTGGGGCTGGAAGTGCTGTTTCTGCCCGAGCAGACCACAGAGCACCTCTTCCTATTTGCTGCGGTACTAAATGGGACTGAGAGCATCCGGGTTGTGTTCCGGAAGCAGCTCTGTGTCTGTGTTGGGATCTCGCAGAGGGCTTTCCTGGCAGCCGAAGTTATGCCTTGAGTAAACACAGTTCTTGATGTTGAAGGTGGCTGATGGTGATAATGAACCCCAGGAACCCCAGCCCGTGCAGGGAGCTGGAATAACCCAGCGCTGGGCTCTGGGGGCTTGGTTCACTCTAACAGACCCAGGCGCTGCTCTCAGAGGCTGGGGCTGCTGCTGTGGGGTCCCTGCAGGGACCCGTGTGCCGGCCGGAGGGCTGCAGGAATGGCTGCTCCGTGGGGATGGCTTGAGCATAGTGAGATGGGAGGTGAATGTGTGCTGCTCTGTAGGGCACGGTGAAGAGAGTCCTTCCAGAGCTCTTACCAGATACAAGCACTTAATGCACCAGCAGCTCTCTCCAGCAGGCAGCCAAAGGGAGAAGCAGCCTCAGGTGCTGAGAGCAGCGCATCCATCCCCTCATCCGGGACCATTTCAGGCTGGGGGCTGTGCAGAGGGACTGCAGACAGGCCCCAGGCGCCCCTTGTCCCTCAGTGTGTCTGGAGCAGGGGCCTGAAGATGGGCGCTGTGCTTCTCTTCTGCTTCTGGGGATGCTGGATGGAGCACCTGAGGAGCAGCTCCCCATGGCCCTGCCGCAGTGAGTGCCTGAGCCCAGAGCCCCCCGGAGCGGGGATCTGCCCCTCTGCTGCGGGAAGGGGAGACCTGAGAGCAGCTCCAGGGCCTAAAGGGGCTGCAGGAGACCTGGAGAGGGGCTTTGGGCACGGGATGGAGGGACAGGACAGGGGAATGGCTTAGAGCACCCTGCTCTATGGAAGGTGTCCCTGCCATGGCACGGCTGGAGCTGGAGGAGCTTTAGGGTCCCTTCAGTACGAACCCGGCTGGCATTCCTCACCAAGCTCTGCCTGCAGCACGGATGCTGATGGGGCTGAGATCTCCGATGGGCCATTCTAGCAGGGGAGTTTGGCTGCAGCCCCCGGTAGCACTGAGCACAGTGCGTTCGGTTTCACTGCTGCTGCAGCCCCACAGCCATCAAATCCTCCCTCTTTACGTGGGAGAGCCGGGCCGCGCTCGCTGCCTCTGTGTCGTAAGTGCCGTGTTGATGTCTCCATCAGGAGGACGCGTGTTTCTGTTTGGATTTAACTATTTTTAAGCTGCCTTAAGCAATGATGTTCTTAATTCAGCCCCGTCGTGTTCGTGCGGTGATGGCTGTATTTTTATCTGCTGTGGGCACCGGCAGCTCCTGCCTGCACTGGGGGGGTTGGTGTCACGCTCCCTCCCACGTGTTTTGGTTTATTTGAGAAAGATAGTATTCCAAGACTAGTTCTTATTTAGCAGCGTGCACCTGAAATAGCCTCCGGTGCTGCTGGGGCTGAGGGAGGCCACAGCTGCTCGCACGGGAGCGAAGTGTTTCTGGGTGCAGTTGATGGACACTTCAGTTGATTGCTCACGTCGGTTATAAGGTATTAGAGGCTGCTGTTTGCTTCAGCTTGAAGTGAATGCTCTGATGGCTCTTCCACGCACCAAAGCCCCACAGCAGAGAGCTTGAGAGGATCACAGACTGAAGGGACCTCAAAGCTGCTCCAGCTCCAACCCTGCCACGGGCAGGGACCCCTTCCATAGAGCAGCTCCAAGCCCCTGTGTCCAGCCCGGCCTCGAGCGCTGCAGGGATGGGGCACCTCAGTGATGAGGGTCCTGTTGGTTAAGAGCACTGTTCTAACAGATGCTGTTGCTGTGAAGCGTGTCCAGCCCTAGGTCCAGGCCGTCGTCGCCAGGGCCCTGCTGAGGAAGGAGCAGGGTGATGTTGCTGACATCACCTCCCGAGCCTCCATGACCCCATCCATCTCTTCCGTTTGCAACTTGTGATTGAGCAGCCTGCGAGCTGTGAGCGGCACCGCAGCACCCACACAAGTGGGGAGGGATGGGACAGGGAGGGAAAACACTTAATGTTGTCCCAACCCAAATAGAAGCGCTGCTGGGAATCTTGCCATAGGCAGCGGTGCTGAGTGCTGAGTGATGCAGGGCTCTCCTCGATTGTGAGCCCTTCTGTGTGGAGGCTTTATGGGATGCTGAGGAGCGAGTTGGTTGTATGTAATCTTTTGCAGCTTGTGCAGCTCTGCCCACCCGAGCATCCATGGTGCTGTGGAAGTGCATCCAGTGCTCGCTCCGGGACTAGAGCTCCGGCATTCCTCAAACCAGGCTCTCCCGTTCCCTTCCCAAGCCATCTGTGACTTGTCCTGCTCACTGGAACCCCATGGGACCAATTTCTTACTGAGTCAGTAGTCATGGAAGGATCCTGTTTGCTCAGCTGAAATAATCTGAATGGGTCAAACTCTGCTCCAGCCTCTGGCCTTGTGCCTGCAGTGGCTTTGGATGGTGCTTTCCATCCTTGGCACATGAAGTGATGGAGAGGGATGGATCCTGTGGAGTCAGTCGTGGCACTGGCTGGGCGCTCAGGAGCTGGTCATTAGATAACCCATGGCGCAGGTTGGAGGCACAGGGTGCCCAGAGAAGCTGTGGCTGCCCCATCCCTGCAGTGCTCAAGGCCAGGTTGGACACAGGGGTTGGAGCTGCTCTATGGAAGGGGTCCCTGCCCGTGGCAGGGGTTGGAAGCTTTAAGGGCCTTTCCAACCCAAACCTGTCTGTGGTTCCATGATCTGATGCATGCCCTATGGCATGTGTGTGGAAAAGGTTCCCCGTGCCATGGTGCGGTGTGTGTGCACTGTGTGTATGGGAATGCTGTGACATGGAGAAAACGTGCTGGTGCTGCTCGTGTCTCCTGGGGTGGGGAAAAGGGGACTCCTTTGTTCTGATGGTCTGAGGTACCTGTGAACTGGAGGACCTGGGGACCCCTCGGGCAGGGTAAAGCCATTCCCTTGGCCTGGCCCTGCATCCCTTGTCCAAAGCCCCTCTCCAGGTTCCCTGCAGCCCCTTCAGGCACTGGAGCTGCTCCAAGGTCTCCCCTTGAGGAGCCTTCTCCTCTCCAGGCTGCCCCAGCCCCGCTCTCAGCCTGGCTCCATGGCAGGGGTGATTCATCCAGTCTGTGCTCTCAGCAGTTTCTCTTTCCCTTGAAATAACAGCCATTAGTTCATGATGAGCTGTGCATCTCCGTGCACAGCACCGCGCTCAGAGCGCGCCGTGGGCCGTGGCTGACTCACATCTGCTGCAGGGTTTTGGATTGACGTTGATTCCTTCCCACCCCTCACTGTGTCTGTGCCTTCCAGGGTACCTGTGAGGCTGGGTTTGGCTGTGCTGTGGTCTCCTGGTCTCTTCATAGGGCAGCAGTGTTGATCCCAAAGGAGAGCAAAGGCCGGTGCCGGAGGTCACACACTGTGTGGATGAGGCCCTCAGTGCCATGGGTCGGTGGTGGCCTTGGCAGTGCTGGGAACGATTGCACTGGATCTTGAAGCTCTTTTCCAACCCGATTGATTCCGTGATTCTGTGATGTGATGCACTTAGGACAATGTTGTGTGCGGTGTGAGCTGAGCATCCAGTGCATGGCCCCAGGCTCCGGTGCGGCTTCATCCGCACTGCTGGAGACAAGGATGGGGTTGGACCTGGCGTGGCAAAGGGCTGAACCTCTCTAGAAGGGGGTACGTTAGGCTTGGTGTTGTCCTGGGTCCGGTGGCCAGTGCTGTTGTGTGTCAGTTCCAGAGTGCCACTGCATTGGCAGATCTGAATGAACTGGTGAAACTTCGCCTGTCTGCAGTGAAGTTGCTTCTGAAGCACATAACTGTTAATGGATGCCCCATCCCTGCAGTGCTCAAGGCCAGGTTGGACACAGGGGCTTGGAGCTGCTCCAGTGGAAGGGATCCCTGCCCGTGGTGGGGTTGGGGCTGGAGGCGCTTTGAGGTCCCTTCAACCCAAACCAGGCAGGGATTCTATGGAGGGACAGTGGTATGGAGTGAAAGGCATTCCTAAAGTCAAATCTGGCTGACTTTCAGTGTTTGGTACAGGTTTAACGGCTCAGGTTTGTTCAGCATGAAGGGAGGAGTGTGCAAGGTGGAACCCGTTACATGACTTAGATTATTGTTATGGAGTAACCCAATCTCAAGTTATTTCAGCTCATTGCATCCTTTTCCTGCCTGTGGGATACGTTGGCTGCTGGTGCTCATCTCGTGAAGGAGCTGATGTGGTATTTAGTGGCTGACCCTCCTTGCTCACAGGGTGGAATGGGAACAGCTTTCTATCTTGTTTAGACAGCCCAGCAGGAACGTGCCCCAGTGCCGGGCCTGAGGGCAGCAAACAGGAACTCCTCAGGAAGGAAATGGGTGACGTTGGCACTTGGAGGGCGAGCACCCAAGCGAGGATGCTGAGAGCTGCTCTGGAGAGGTTTGAGGGCAGCGGGGGGAGGACGCAGAGCTGCGCCTCCCCACCCCAACAGGGCAGACAGCAAGGGGATGTGGTGGAGAGGGGTCTGAAGCAGGGGTTAAGCTCTTCCCTGGGAGGGTGCTGAGGCGCTGGCACAGGGTGCCCAGAGAAGCTGTGGCTGCCCCATCCCTGCAGTGCTCAAGGCCAGGTTGGACCCAGGGGCTTGGAGCTGCTCCAGTGGAAGGGGTCCCTGCCCATGGTGGGGTTGGAGCTGGAGGAGCTTTAAGGTCCCTTCATCCCAAACCATTCCATGATAAAAAGGGCTTTGCTGCTGGTAGTGGGAAGAATAAGGATGTTTGGAAGCAATGGGATGAGGCATTGCTGTGGTCAGGCAGCATGTTGGTGCATGGACACTGATTGCAGTCAGTGCTGAGGGACTGAGCATGTGCCAAGGAGAGAAGAAGCCCTTCTGTGCAAGTGGTGGAGGTTTTGGTTGAGGCAGCGCTGGTGGCTCTGCAAAGCATCACTGCGCTCCTGATGCCTTCCTGTGGCTGTCACGTCAGCCGATGGTGCCATGGAGTGACGTCTGTCTGTGCCAGGAGCCTCCGTGCGTCACTGTGGGCCTTCTCCTGGCTCTGTCGCGGTGATCCTGCCGGATCAGGGCATCTCCAGGGGCCATAGCTGCCACCAGCCCCCCGGCAGGCAGATCTGCCCCGGTTCTGCGCCGCTCTCGGGTGCTTTGTGAAGGTTTCCAGGAGGAGCTCCCAGCAGAGGCCCCCGGGGGTGCTGCTCTGTCTTCAGGGCTGTATCAGAGATGACTCGGTCTGACCTTGGCCGTATTTACATGTTTTCTAGACTGTTTAATCTGAGGTGGGTGCGGGGGGGTTGTTTGCATCGTGGAAGTGTTTTATCAAAGGGAAAAGTCTATCTTTGAACTGCCGCTGGTGCTGATGTGGTGGTGGAAGGTTTCTGCTTGGGTTGCTGGTGAGGAACCAAGGCTCTGTGCCGCAGGAGCTGTTTGAAGGGCTCCAAGTGGTAAATTGGTGACTTCAGGGGGTTCCTCTTTACCTGCCTGCTGCAGACCCCGCTGTATGATCATAACCAGCGTGGGACAGGCTGCCCTGGGGCTGCCCCATCCCTGCAGTGCTCAAGGCCAGGTTGGACACAGGGGCTTGGGGCTGCTCCAGTGGAAGGTGGCAGGGGTTGGAGCTGGAGCAGCTTTAAGGTCCCTCCATCCCACCCCATTCCAGGATGCTATGACTCCATGTCACTCCAGCTTTGCCTGTTGATGGTCCCGGAGGTGCTGGCCCCCTCAGCAGCTGCTGGCAGGAGATTGCATGGGTGATGGCAGAGCTTTTGTGTGGGGAGGGGTGAAGGTGGGTCTGTGTGAATGGGGAGCAATGGCAGGAGAAGGGATGTACAGATGGCATGTGCTGATAGTGCCCAGGTTAGTGGCCCTCATCAGGACACCCCGGGGGGGGGGGGGGCAAATGTCCTTTTGTTCGGAAGGAAAGGATGGACCACGGCTATTAAGAGGTGATGGGGGGAGATAAAGACCAGGGCTGGAGGCACCAAGCAGCTGGATAGGAAACAAAAGAGTCCTGATGACTCAGAAGGTGGGGTGGGAGGGTTGGCTCCTGAGGGGCCCTGGAATCCCGGTGTGGTCTGACACCTGAGGAGCAAGCTGGGACAAGCGATGAGGACCGGACAGGCAAGTGCCTCCTTGCCGGAGCTGCCGGAGCAGGCAGCAGTGCTGTGCTAGGGCTTTCCGGAGCAGGAGGATCCTGCACAGCAGAGTCCCACTCGGTTCAAGGCTGTCACCTGCTGCGGGTGCCAGGGGTTGTGTTGAAGGGGCCGAGGTGGGGTGTCCCTGTGTGTGTGATGCGGAGGGCAGGACCCGCTGGCCACTAAGCCCACAGTGACATTATCAACCCAAGAGAGGACAGGTCTTGTGTGTGTGCTTTAGGAGATGCTGGTTACTGTGGCACGAGCTTTGGGTTATAGCTGCTAGGCAAGATGCTGGCCCTGGTCTTTGTTTCTTGGTTTGGGGTATGTTACAGCTGCATCCTGTGTTCCCCTTGGTCCTGTGTTCCCCTTGAGATAACAGAGCGACCCATGGTGCCTGGAGCACCCTCAGGACCATTCTGTTATCGGGGCAGGGGCTTCTGCTGATTGAATCACTTACTCAGGCTTTTCCTGGCCTCCATGCAAACAAATTCCTCGCTGTTTACTCACTCCGTAGCTGTGGGTTGTACGCTTGGTTGTCAACACGTGCAACCATGGCTTTATTGCTCCTTGTGCTGCCTTGTATCACAATCCCCACCCGTTGTCCTTGCGGTTGCATGGAACCCGGTGAGATCACCTCAGCCCGTGTGTCTTGTGGCCTGAACGCTGGACGGATGTGGTTTGGGGTTGCACGGCTACGAGGGTGTTAACATGGAGAAACCACTCGTGTTTTATCATAACATGACCCTTCCTGCTCAGAATTAGACCCTTGCCAGAGCGTTGCTGTGATAATAAGCACAGGCCTAGAACGAGATGATCACGGAGTATTTTGGGAGGTATCTTTTAGCCTGATTTCACTGTTCCTTGTGAAGCCCAGCCCAAAGGCAGGACAAACACCACGAGCATCCTTGTTCCTGCTCTGTGCCATTGAGATCAGCATGAGAAATCACTGCAGAAAGGCCCAGCCCGCTGTGCTGGGCTGACCGTGCCGTGCTTGTGCAGGGCAGGAGAGGCAAACCGAACCTGTGCACACCGGTGCTGGGCAGCCAGGGATGTTTCAGGTAGTTCTGCCAAGTTCCCCTCCTTGCCAATTGAAACCATAAGGAATTACACAGGCAGGGAATGCCTTCCCCCTGTTGGTGCGAGGCGCATGGGCAGCGCCGGGCAGTGCCGTTAGCCACGCTTCCACCACTGGCTGCATCCAAAGGTGTGATGGGAGAACAGAGGCTTCCTGGCACGCCTGAGCAGGGAAGCGCTGACTTCAGCTTCCTCCAGCGCTGCCCAGCACAACGTTGTCCCAGCCTTCTCCTTCGGTCACCCCTTGTTGCTGTTCCAGATGTTGTCCCCAGGTTCCAGGTGTCGCTATCTCCACTGGTGTCCCATGGAGAGCTGGGCTGCCTGTAAGTGTAGATGAGTGCCATGGGGTAGTGGTGGCCTTGGCAGTGCTGGGGCAGTGGTTGCATCTTAAAGGTCCTTTCCAGCCTGGTTGATTCTGTGCTCTAAGTGACACAGGGGGACGTCAGGGAGAGCGTTCTCAGCTCACTCACGGGTCTGGGTCAATGCTTTATAGGGCTGCTGGGCTCTCCTGGCCATGGCAGGCATGAACTGGTGTGGAGTGAACTCCCGGAGGTTTGGGACTCATGGAATCAATGGGGTTCTCCGGCCCCGCTCCAGCACCTCGATGTCTCTCTTGTGGTGAGGGACCAGAACTGAACACAGGATCCGAGGTGCGGCCCCACCGGTGCCCAGTGCAGGGGCACAATCCCTGCCCTGGCCCTGCTGCCGCACTGGTGCTGATCCAGGCCAGGATGCTGGGGGCTTCTTGCTGCCTGGGCACAAGCTGCTCCTGTTCAGCTCCATCAATCAGCATCCCCGGGTCCCTTGCTATGAGCACAATTCAGCCACAGCTCCCCAAGCCAGGAGGGGTGCAGGGCGCTGCTGTAGCCCAAGTGCAGGACAGTGTTTCCATGGTAAGTGTTCCCTCAAAGATAAATGTCTCCCAAATGCCTTATCAGTGGCTGCCGTCATTGGCAAGCAGCGGACACCCTGCTCTTGGCCCTTACCCCATGTAGCCTCTGTGAATCACAAGGGGGTTTGTTGTGTGTTACACGAGGAGCTCAGCTTTGGGGATACTTTCAGTTCCTGGCCTCTGGGCTGTTGTCTCTGCATCCCCGCTCTGCCGTTGCACCGGGTCGCACCTCACCACGTGGCAATGTCATAGGAAGGATGTGATCGCGTTGGTGCTTACATGGACTCTGGCATGTGGCAGCATTGAAGTGTGAGAAATGAAATGTGGAACAATGTGGAAGGAAGCCAGAAAATTCCATTTCTGACAGGAGGAGGGAGACTTCTTCAATTGACGTGTTGGATAAACACGGAGCTCTCGCTCTCGCGGTGTCCTCACGGATGCTGTGCCAACACTAACAGTGTCCAAGGGAGAAGTGCAGTTCATGACATGGGAGGTAAATCCGAGGTGCAGCCCCCCCTTACCTCCTCCAGGGCACTGATGGATGTGGTGCGGGCAGCAGCAGCCCAGCAGGGACCTGCCCTCGGAGCGCCCTGTGCTGAAGGGGATGAGCTGGAAGCTCAGCCTTGGTGGGGCCATGAGCAGCCCTTTGTGCCAGGGGGTGTGCGGGCCTCTGGCCGCTGCAGAGCCCCGGCTGTGCTGAGCGTGGGGCTCAGCGAGGGCTGTTCCACACGAGCAGCAGGGTGGGATGGGTTTGGTGCCGGGTGCCTGATGTGGGGCTCTGTTCCTCAGCAGAGTTCTGCCGCATCGACAAGCCCCTGTGCCATGATGAAGATGAGCAGCTCAGCTTCGAGGCCGTCCGCAACATCCACAAGCAGATGGATGACGATGCCAATGGCAACGTGGACGTCGAGGAGAGCGATGAGGTACGTGCACACTGCTCTGCTGTCCTGCCCCAGCTCTGCTCCTCAAGGGGCTTTGTCAGGGGTAGTGCCTGAACTCGATGAGTGCAGATTCAGGCTGTTGGCTCCTGGCAGAGGTTGCAATGTGCCTTCTTGAGCCAAGTTTCTGATCCAAACAGTGTATTTCAGGACTGTGATCTTCAGTATGTGGCTTCGCCTCAGTTCTGGGGGTTTCTAGCCACTTCGTCTTTTCCTACACACAAGGTATAGAATGGTTTAGGTTGGGAGGGACCTTAAAGCCCATCCAGCTCCAACCCCTGCCACAGGCAGGGACCCCTTCCACTGCAGCAGCTCCAAGCCCCTGTGTCCAACCTGGCCTTGAGCACTGCAGGGATGGGGCAGCCACAGCTTCTCTGGGCACCCTGGGCCAGCGCCTCAGCACCCTCCCAGGGAAGAGCTTCTGCCTAAGAGCTCATCTCAGTCTCCCCTCTGGCAGGTTAAAGCCATTCCCTTGTCCTGTCCCTACATCCCTTGGCCAAAGCCCCTCTCCAGCTTTCCTGCAGCCCCTTTAGGCACTGCTCTAAGGTCTCCCCTTCAGGAGCCTTCTCTTCTCCAGGCTGCCCCAGCCCAGCTCTCTCAGCCTGGCTCCAGGGCAGAGCTGCTCCAGCCCTCGCAGCATCTCCATGGCCTCCTCTGGCCTCACTCCAGCAGCTCCCTCTTGTCCCTCTTGTGTTTATTCTTGGCCCTGGTGGGGAGTGAGCCAGGAGCTGCTGAGTCCGGGGCTGGTGCTGAGCTGGTTCCCTCTCCAGAGGTGGGTGGTGGTTGACAGCCCCCAGTGCCACACTTGGGAGCTCTGCTGGATGTGCCCTTGGCACCCCAGACCTTGGCCTGATGGGGATGGTGCTGCACAACCTGCATGGCTTGTGGGAGACTGACAGCATCTCCGTGGGGTCGGGAAGGGACAAAACCTTGTCCTGCTGCTCCTGGACCAAAAGGCTCCTTTTGTCCCTCATGACTGAGGGCACAGGGCAGCCAGCGCTGCGCTGTCCATGAGAACCACGCAGCATCCTGCCCATGAGGATCCCTTCCCCAGGGCAGGTTGTTCCTGATTCCCAGATAAGGAAACCACCATCCGGGAGGCAGAATCTCCCACCCAGGCCGATGCAGCAGTTGAGTTATGGGGCAAATGAAGCTGTCACAAGGGCGCTTTGGGTTCTGGGATGGTGCCAGTCTCCAGGGCTGCTCCACACCCAGCAGCCTGGAGCTCAGCACCCTGTCAATAAGCTGCTGTTGGCTGCCTGCGCCCAGGTTGCATTCCGTTCCCTCTGCCTAAGTCCCACTCCATGGAGTAATTAAACCAAATGAAAGGCTTTCAATTGCAGTCCCTTAAGTTTGGTGGTTTCTCTGGAGGCAGCTCCTGGCTCCATGGCTTTGGTGCAGCAGTTCCCCTGCTCCCACTGACTCCTGGGACAGCCCCAGGGAAGTCTGCTGGCTCCAGGCATCCTACTCACCCGTTACTAGAGTGAGGATAATCATGTGTTAGGGCTGGGCACTAATGGGCACTGTTAGATCTCTTCAGCAGCTCTTGCCTCTCTCAGTGCTCCCCTTGAGGGCTGTTGCACAAGCACTGACAGGATTAACTGCTCCAAGCTGTTGTACCCTCAGGTCCTTTCATGTCCAGATACTGCCACTTTGGGAGTAATAAAATCTGTTTCTCTGAACGGCTTCGGAAGGCCTTGGTGCCATTATAATCAGTGCTCAGACCCCTCAGAGATGGATCAAACCATGCCCAAGCCCTGTGCATCGCTTGTCTTGGACCCAGCAGCTCTCCTCCAGTTTCTGCTGTGTGCATTGTCATGGAACCCCAGACTTGTTTGGGTTGAAGCGAGCTCAAAGCTCCTCCATTCCCAACCCCTGCCATGGGCAGGGACCCCTTCCATAGAGCAGCTCCAAGGCCCTGTGTCCAACCTGGCCTTGAGCACTGCAGGGATGGGGCAGCCACAGCTTCTCTGGGCACCCTGTGCCAGCGCCTCAGCACCCTCCCAGGGAAGAGCTTCTGCCTCAGAGCTCATCTCATCTCCCCTCTGGCAGGTTATGTTCAGTCTTCATACACCCTTCCTTCAGCGGGCAGAGCTCCCACCCTTGGGGTGGGTGCAGAGGGTGGGATTTCACCCTTGATTTCCATAAACTATTTGGAACACCATGCAGGCAGTGACTTGGGAAGGAGTACGATACGGAAAAGTGCTGGTGCCGCCACAGCAGCAGGGGGGCGGGAGCAGTGGCTCTCTGCCTTTAGTGTAGGATTATGTGCTCGGATTGACTTCATTTGTTAATACATGGATCTGCAACAGAACAAAGTAAATAAACATCTTAACATAGCTCCAGAACACAATGTGTGACTGATCTTGCCCAGATGTTGCTGGGGTGGATGCGTTGCCTCTTGCCCAGATGTTGCTGGGGTGGATGAGTTGCCTCTTGCCCAGATGTTGAGCTGGGGTGGATGAGTTGCTTCTTGCCCAGATGTTGAGCTGGGGTGGATGAGTTGCTTCTTGCCCAGATGTTGAGCTGGGGTGGATGAGTTGCCTCTTGCCCACATGTTGAGCTGGGGTGGATGTGTTGCCTGTTGTCCAGATGTTGCTGGGGTGGATGTGTTGCCTCTTGCCCAGATGTTGCTGGCGTGGATGAGTTGCTTCTTGCCCAGATGTTGAGCTGGGGTGGATGAGTTGCCTCTTGCCCAGATGTTGCTGGCGTGGATGAGTTGCTTCTTGCCCAGATGTTGAGCTGGGGTGGATGAGTTGCCTCTTGCCCAGATGTTGAGCTGGGGTGGATGCGGTCCCTGCTAAACCCCGCTTCTCTGCCCTTTGCCTTTCTCTTCCTCATATATCAAGTATTTCAATAAGGGGAAGAAAAAGCAGTTCCCTCTCCTGAGGATGAGGCCGAGGTCATTTTGGAGCTGTGTTCAATCACCTCTTCCCCAGAAGCAGATCCAAGCTTCAGCAGAGCCTGTGGCTCTCACAGACGTTGGTCCTGGATGCCCACGCCAGGACTCCCATCCGTGGCACGTGGGCTCTGCCCTGGAGCGCAGGGGGCTCAGTGGTCAGAGCGACCTCTTTACTCCCACCCTGGTGTTTCCTTGGTCCATCGGGAACTTTGTGTTCCCCTTTATTAGTTTGGCCTTTTGGGAGCAGGGTTTGGGTACGTTTTGAAGTCCTGAGCGGGCAGGAAGGGACAGACAGAAGTGAAGGCTGCTTTCGAAATAACTGTGGGTGAATTTTCACCCAACAGCCTCATGCTGCCCTTAACCCATCACTGCCTTTTCCTTGCTGGAAGTGGATGTTCAATGGAGTTTCAGGTGACAGCAGTGACCTCAATTAAAGCAAAGCCCTGTCCCTGGGGGGGACCTCTCCTAATTACTGCTCTATTTCTGCCTCCACGCTCACTCCAAAGGCAGCTCCAGCACTTTAGGGGCAACTCTGGTGGAGGCTCATCCCGAGGAGTCCTCAGATGCTGTTGGCCTGGTTTGCTAAGGAACCACGGTTTATGCTGCTGCTCCATCAGGCCCTGGCTCCTGTCAACCTCTGAGCCCCTGCCTGGCGTCAGGTACGTTAGAGAAAGGGCTTGGAGACAGGAGCTTGCATGGAAGCACACAGTCCTGGAATGATTTGAGCTGAAGGGAACTTGAAGCTCATCCGGTCCCACCCCCTGCCACAGGCAGGGACCCCTTCCACTGGAGCAGCTCCTAGGCCCTGTGTCCAACCTGGCCTTGAGCACTGCAGGGATGGGGCAGCCACAGCTTCTCTGGGCACCCTGTGCCAGCACCTCAGCACCCTCACAGGGAAGAGCTTCTGCCTAAGAGCTCATCTCAGTCTCCCCTCTGGCAGGTTAAAGCCATTCCCCTTGGCCTGTCCCTACATCCCTTGTCCCAAGCCCCTCTCCAGCTTTCCTGGAGCCCCTTTAGGCACTGGGGCTGCTCTAAGGTCTCTCCTTCAGGAGCCTTCTCTTCTCCAGGCTGCCCCAGCCCAGCTCTCTCAGCCTGGCTCCATGGCAGAGCTGCTCCAGCCCTCACAGCAGCTCTATGGCCTCCTCTGGCCTCACTCTTAACATATGCTAAGGGCAGATCTGTTTTTAGGTGTCCTTGGTGTGCAGCTCCATCCAGGAGCAGCTCCTGGAAGGAGGCGATGGCCCATCCTGCATCCTCCTCCCTGCCTGCTGACAGCGGTGCTCTCACCCAGCAGCACCGTCCCCTCCGCCGAGTCCTTGGGGTTTGTTGTGGAGATCCTGTGCTGGAGGGAGCTGCAGGAGATCACTTTTCCCTCCTGTGCTCTGAGCTAAATATACAGAGCAGCAGCTGATCCCTGGTCCGGCGGGAGCTGGCAGCCGCTGCCTGTGGCGCTGGGTGACATTGCCACGTCCCCTCCCGGTCATGAGCTGACGGGCACCGGCTGCCCTGCAGGAGCTGCCTCATTATCCCTTACCCACGGGGAGAATGGGACGTGGGGAATGGCTTTAACCTGCCCCAGGGGAGACTGAGATGAGCTCTTGGGCAGAAGCTCTTCCCTGTGAGGGTGCTGAGGCGCTGGCACAGGGTGCCCAGAGAAGCTGTGGCTGCCCCATCCCTGCAGCGCTCAGAGCCAGGTTGGACACAGGGGCTTGGAGCTGCTCCAGTGGAAGGGGTCCCTGCCCATGGCAGGGGTTGGGAATGGAGGAGCTTTGAGCTCCCTTCATCCCAAACCATTCCGTGATTCCACGATGAACTGAGGAGATGAAGTCGTTCTGATCAGAGATTTTCAGACCAGAGATGCTGCATCTCAGCTGCGGCTGTGCTTTGCCATGGCAGTTATGGCCGCCTGTGGATGTAAGAATAAGAAAGGCAGGTGAATGATTATCTCTATTTTTACAGGCTCTCTTCTCCCTCAAAGCTGGATCCAGATCTAATCCCACTGTTTCTTGTTCTCCTAGTTCTTGAGGGAGGACTTGAATTACCACGACCCAACCGTCAAGCACAGCACCTTCCATGGGGAGGACAAGCTCATTAGTGTGGAAGACCTCTGGAAGGCCTGGAAGACATCCGAAGGTAATAAACCCCTAAGAAGCGATTTGAAACAGCCCCGTTCTACCCCGTGCCACGAAAGGGATGAACACCTTGGATTTCATCTAACCTGGGCAGCACCGTGTGTCCCCCCCGGGAGGTACATGCTGCTTCCTTGGCTGCCGTGTGCAGTTCTCTTCAGCTTCCTTTTCGGGTGACACTGCAGGGTTGCATTGGTCTTGGTACTTCCAATCTGGTGATCCTGGCCTCTGTCAATGGCCATGAAGGAATAAATTACTGTTTAGTTTCCCTGCCCTTAGAAATGTGCATTAAAATACGGTCAAATATGGGCCAATTCCAGGTTCTCCTTCCCATACCCGCCTTCGGGGGGTTCTGGGGTAGCAGCATCCTCAGTGTTCAGCAGAGCTGTGTGGCAGTTCTGCAGATCATGTTTCCCTCAGCAGGAATTCGCTGAACCTGAAAAGCTCCTGAATCTGGAGAAGAGGAATAAAGTCCTGGGCTTGGAAGCGGCCACAAACCCACGCGATGCAGAAACAAGCCCTTGGCAGGGGGTTGAACCTGGATGATGTCCTTTCCCACCCAAACCATTCCATGGTTCTGTGTCAAGTGCAGGCTGTTAAGAATTGGCATTCTCCATCCTGCCGAGTTCGCCTGTGGAAGCTGGGTCGTTGGTTGGACGCTTCCTGGAACTTCTGGCTCTTGGAAGGAGCTTTGAAGTTCACTGGCTCTTCCCTGGCTGCTGCAGGCTGCCCCCGGCGCTGAGCTGCAGTGCCGGATGTGCGCAGGCACCAGGAGGTGTCCAGGAAAAGAACCGTGGAATGGTTTGGGTTGGAAACAGCCCAAAGCTCCTCCAGCTCCAGCCCCTGCCACGGGCAGGGACACCTTCACTGGAGCAGCTCCAAGCCCCTGTGTCCAACCTGGCCTTGAGCACTGCAGGGATGGGGCAGCCACAGCTTCCCTGGGCACCCTGTGCCAGCGCCTCAGCACCCTCCCAGGGAAGACTTCTGCATGATGTTTATTCCACTGTATAGCTGCTTATAGATGGCTTTGCCTGAAGTTTGTCTGGATCTCGGCTGGGAAAGGGCAGGAACCATTAAGGGAGGCGGGAGAACACCCATGATACTCCCCAGCTCTCTCAATTGCTGAGCTGCTTTTGCTCTCTCCCTGTTGTGACTCGCACGGGACCTGGCACGGCTCTGGGCAGAGCTCCTGTGACGTTAACGGTTTTCCTTGTGGTTGGATTTAGTTCCTGCTCTGGTTTTCCCTTCCCGGCACTCTGCGCATCCACTGGTGAATTCAGTTACTGCTTCCCAAGGGATGGTCTCCTACGGAGCCGGTGTTGGAGTTTGAACTCCAAGAAGTAGTAGGCTTGGGCTTGGAGAAAAGGTCTGCTCCGGATGTGGGTGTGCAAAGCAGCTCTGAGAGGGCACCAGGGTCTGATGGGGACGGGAGCCCGGGCTGATGGTGCCCTGTCGGCTGTTTCAAGCCAAGCGCTTTTCCTGCCTCCCGTTGCTGTTCCTGGGCACACACCTGAAGTAAGAAGTTCTTTCTGCCCCTGCTTATCCAGAAATACAAAGTTGTGGTGCTCACATTAAGTGTAGGACTTGATGGATAAAGCCCATGGCTCTCCCAAAGCCCCTGGAGCAGCAGACGGGATCGTGGCCCAGGACCTGCTCAGCTTTGCAGTAGATGATGCTGATGCCACCAACTTGTTTCCCAGGGATTTCTTCCCGAAGTAAAGACCTCTGGAGATGGAAAGCCAAAACGAGGGCGAAGCTGAAGCCTTCAGAGGATACTGGGGGGGGGTGTGCAAAGCCAAGAGGTGGAGGGACCCGGAGGGACAAGCCTGGAGTTACTGGCAGTAGTGGGGACACCCTGGCAGGTCGGGGGGGGCAGCAGTGGTGCCCACACTCCTTCTGTGCAGGCAGGAATCTCCATGGGGAGCTCCAGGGAGCAGCGCTTCACCCAGGGCTCTGCCCCCATGGGCACCATTCCCACCGCAGCTGGTGGCTGCCCAGTGCTCTGGCCTCGTGCCCTGTATGCTGTTATCCTGTTATCCCGCTGGGCTCCCTGCTGGCAGTGCTGCAGGCAGGGAACCGGCATTCCCCTGACTGCTCCTGCTCTGACGTCTTCCCTGTGGCCACAGAAACCTGGAGAGGGGCTTTGGCCAAGGGATGTAGGGACAGGCCAAGGGGAATGGCTTTAACCTGCAGAGGGGAGACTGAGATGAGCTCTTAGGCAGAAGCTGTTCCCTGTGAGGGTGCTGAGGCGCTGGCACAGGGTGCCCACAGAGTGACACAGGGCCTTGGAGCTGCTCCAGTGGAAGGTGTCCCTGCCCATGGCAGGGGTTGGGAATGGAGGAGCTTTGAGGTCCCTTCATCCCAAACCACTCCATGATGCTATACCTATAAAAGGGGTTTCCCACAGCTCCTGGCTGAGCCACCATTGACTGTGGGGAGTTTCCTCCAGTGAGGGACTTTGCTGGCTTTGTGTTTGCCAGCGTGCATCCGTGACTCATCACGGGGATGACATCTTCTTCTCAAGCCTTGCTCGCCGGTGCTCAGCGCTTGGCTCCTGCTCTGTCATCTTTCCATCAAAGGCGCTCAGCTCCCTGAGGATGTTTCTCATACTTGCGGGACAAGTCACTGTTGACATTCAGGCTGTGCCATGGAGTGCTGAACTTCTGCAGCTCTCCCTGGAGCCAGCAGGAAACGGGACTTCTCTCCACTTGGCTGCTGGAAAGGGCATGAGAGAGAGGGACCGGCAGCGGCTGGGCCAGCGGCGTGCGGGGTGGTGACCACCAGCACAGTGCTTGGGGCTGCTGGAGCCTGCCCCGGCCCTGGCAGTGTTCAAGGCCAGGATGGGCGCAGGGGCTTGGAGCACCCTGCTCTGGTGGAAGGGGTCCCTGCCCATGGCAGGGGCTTGGAGCACCCTGCTCTAGTGGAAGGGGTCCCTGTCCATGGATGGGGCTTGGAGCACCCTGCTCTGGTGGAAGGGGTCCCTGCCCATGGATGGGGCTTGGAGCACCCTGCTCTAGTGGAAGGGGTCCCTGTCCATGGATGGGGCTTGGAGCACCCTGCTCTGGTGGAAGGGGTCCCTGCCCATGGCAGCGGTTGGGACTGGAGCAGCTTCAGGCCCTTTCCAACCCAAACCATTCCATGATTCTGTGGCGCTGTGAAGGGGTGCCAGGAGGCACCGCCTCTGCTCGCTCCTTTGTCTGATGGCCTCATGGCCTGGTTTATTCTTTCTGAGCTGGAAGCACAATGTAAAACCAAGCACCATGAAGCCTTTGTTGTCAGAGGAGCACACCCGTCCTTTACCCTCCTTGGTGGAGTCTCCTAAGGGTAAACGTGTTGCAGCCCATCGTGTCTCCCTGAAGCTGTAGCAGCCTGCTGTGCATAGAACAGACTCCCAGAAATGATCACACCAGCCACCATGTAGGGGCTGAGGAGCTGTGGGATTGCCTGGAGCATCCCGCGGGGATGGCTTCTTGGCTAATAGTCCACAGGATTTAATGTCTCGATCCAGCTCACTGTGTACTCCATAGGAACGTGTTTAAACATGAGGGCTTGGGGCAGCCTGCTCGAGTGGAAGGTATCCTGCCTGTGGCAGGGGAGTGGAACTGGAGGAGCTTTTAGGTCACTTCCAGCTGAAACCATTCCATGATACCGAACTCTGGTGGTGCTTTGCTGAAGGCGCAGGATGAGCTGTGCAGGGTGATGTGCTCTTGGTGCTGGCGTGATGACTTCAGTTGCTCACTGAAAGTACTGAGCGTGTTTTCTGCCTCTCCTGCAGTGTACAACTGGACCGTGGATGAGGTGGTTCAGTGGCTCATTACCTACGTGGAGCTGCCACAGTATGAAGAGACCTTCCGAAAGCTGCAGCTCAGTGGCCATGCCATGCCCAGGTCAGTGCTCCCCACATTGTCCTGCGTTCCTCTGGGATGGTGCCAGGGAATAAACCAGAGCTGAGGCGGCCTGTAACACCCCGTGTGATTCCTCGGCACCATAGAGCCGAGTGTCATTCCTGCTCTGCTCGTTACCTTTGGATGCTTCTCCTCTGCTGTGGTCTTCTGCAGGGAGAGATTCATCCTTAGGTGAGCATGTGTCTGCTGTGGGCAAAGGGAGAGGCTGCATGTGCTCAGAGGACTGCTCCATCCCTGCAGTGCTCAAGGCCAGGTTGGACACAGGGACTTGGAGCTGCTCCAGTGGAAGGGGTCCGTGCCCGTGGCAGGGGTTGGGACTTCACTTTCTGGGTGTTATCTAAGTGGCATTTGCATTCCCAGCTCAAGGGCTGCTAGTTATGTACCTCTGCAGCACTGGCGTGTGGTGGTGGGAATCCATGCCCCTTGATGCTCCAGCACAGGAGACCTCTGAGCCTTGTGTTCCTCCAGAGAATGAGATGGCTTCAACTGGAGTTCAGTCCTCCTCTATGGGTGATGGTTATTGTCGCTGAAAAGGGGCTTATAAACTGCCAGGGAGAGCGGGTTTTGGGGCAGGACATGGTGTGCCCCGACAGTTCTTCCAAGTGAGAAGTGGGGGTTTGTGGTCTCTGAAAGATGTCAGGGGCCAGCAACAGAGCTTTGGTTCCAAACAGTAATATCTGGGATTGGACACCAGAAGATCCGTTCTGATGAGAAATCAGGACCTGAGCTGTCAATGAAACACACGTGGCCTTGGGTTTTCCTTCTCTCTCCACGTAAAGCCAAAGACACTGCTGCTTCTCTCTTTCATGGGAGATCCTGTGTCAGATGACCGTATCTGAGTGATCTCTTCAGTTCTGCCAGACTAAGCAGGGAGCTTTCAGGTCCTGCTCATTGCCTTTCTCCTCCCGTAGCCTCCGTGATACTGATGTTTGGTCAGTTAGTCATCCAAGGGGATGTGACCAACCCTGCTTTTCCTTCTGTCTGCTCTCCAGGCTGGCAGTGAACAATGCCACCATGATGGGCAGCGTGCTGAAGATGACGGATCGAAGCCACAGGCAGAAGCTGCAGCTGAAGGCTCTGGACACGGTGCTCTTTGGGCCTCCTCTCTGTAAGTACCAGACTGAGAGTCTTTTGGCTGCTCCTCAGGAGAATCTGCCTCTGCTCAGGCTTGAACAGCAGAGACAGACCTGTAGGATGCACACTTGTACCCTGTGCAGGGCACTCATCCCTGGTATAATCCCTCTGAAACAGGGATGGGTTTGTCTCTGGGTTTATCAGAGCAGCTCCGTAGCCCAGCAGCATCCTGCCCACTGGGCTTCTGTTCCATCTCTGCGGATGCACACCGCTGTCCTGCGGGATCTCCTGTGTCTGTAGGGTAAAACCTTCCCTTGGTTCTGTTCTTTGGTGCAGTGCAGCTGCCCAGGGGGATCTGCTGAGGGCAGCGCCCTGCCTGCTCCCTGCTCCAGAGGGAAGCTGCTGCTCCGTCATCCCTGGGGCTCGTCAGTGACTCAGGCTGCAGATCAGCCGCCTCCAGATGAGGGAAATGGCTTTATCCTGGATGGGAAGGCATTTGGGATGGATGAGAATGAGGGACTCGCTCCTTTGATGCTGATTACAGGCGTCTCTTGGTATCTGGAAGCTCTGATGCTTATCTTGGCGCTGCTGGGGTGCTTCTTTTGCATTCGTTCTGTCTGGCTCACGTCTAATGGGTATTAAAGGGACTTTTGTCTCTCTCCCTCTTACTCATGCCTTTGTCATGAGCTTTAGGTGCACTGGGGAGCTGAGCAGGGCCTATTCCTGCTTGGAATCCTGCAGATGAACTGGATTTTATGGCAGTTGTGTTGCTTGAGCACACATTGACCCCCATGTGCTGGGGCAGCAACACAAGAGGGACGTGGAGCTGTTGGAGCGAGGCCAGAGGAGGCCACGGAGCTGCTGCAGGGCTGGAGCAGCTCTGCCATGGAGCCAGGCTGAGAGAGCTGGGCTGGGGCAGCCTGGAGAAGAGAAGGCTCCTGAAGGGGAGACCTTAGAGCAGCTCCAGTGCCTAAAGGGGCTGCAGGAAAGCTGGAGAGGGGCCTGGGACAAGGCTCAAGGCCAGGTTGGATGGGGCTTGGAGCAAGCTGCTGCAGTGGAAGGTGTCCCTGCCCGTGGCAGGGGTTGGAACTGGGTGAGGTTTAGGGTCCCTTCAACCCAAGCCAGGCAGTGACGAAGCCCAGCTCCCTCGGAGATAAAGGGTTTCTTCCATGTACTTTGTTGGGTTAAGCCCCCTGCTCTTGCACCTTCTCTTGCTTTCAGTCCCTGTTCAGATTCCTGAGAGAAGGTGCAATGGGGTAAATCCTGGGAAAAGAGGCTGCACAGAATGAACCAGATGGAACTTAGGCTTGGCACAGGCACGAGCTGGACCTGGATGATCTTGGAGGTCCCTCCTAACGCACGTCAGCCTGGTGCTGTCAGCTGGGTGAATGAGCAGCCGGGTTGTACGTTCGGCCTCTTCCGCTTCGGGTCGTTGGGCACATCCCTTCAGGCAGTTTGCTTTTGGGTTTACACTTGGCCCCTGTCACTGCTCGGTGGGCAGCGGCGTCGCACAGGGCTGGTGGAGGCATCGTGGGGGAGAGCTGCTGCGGCTGCTCCCCAGCCCAGGAGCTCCTGTGCTGTGGGGGGGGATCCAGGCAGGTCGTGGCTGCTCTGGAAGTGGAATGTAGGCGATTACGTGGAATGGTTTGAGACTGAGGGCCCTGCTCCGTGCCCGCGGAGCTCCTCGTGCCACGCGGCTCTTGTGGCGCTGGGCAGGAACGTCTCCTGCCTGCCCTGATGGAGGTGCTCAGTGATCCGGTGCTTGGGGCTGCTCAGGTCATGGAACGGGAAGTTCAGAGTGCTGGAGACCGAGCCGTTTCCATGCGGGTGTGTGACGAGGAAACAGGCGTAGAGTTTGAGGCTTTTAGGAGGTGATCCTTGCTGTTTCCTGATCGCTGGGGTTGTCTCCAGCTCACGCTGTGCTGTGCTGTGCTGTGAGAGGTTGTTTATCCAAACCTGATTCCTTAAGGAAGGGGTTGCGAAACAGCCACTCGCAGCAGCCCTGAGCAATCGGCACGTTCGGGAAGCGCTCCGTGACCTTTGCAGCGGCTCGGGGCAGTGATGGATTTAGTGCTTCTGGATGAGATCCTGCTGCGGCTCTGCGCCGGTGCTCGGTGCAGGTGGTCTCCTGCTCTGCGCTGCCGAGAGAGTGAAGCTGCTGGTGGTGGAATGTGGCTCACAAGTGCAGGGTTTGTTCAGCCTGGAGAAGGCTTCAGAGGGACCTGAGAGCAGCTCCTAAAGGGGCTCCGGGGAACATGGAGAGGGGCTTGGGACAAGGGATGGAGGGACAGGCCAAGGGGAATGGCTTTAACCCGCAGAGGGGAGATGCAGATGAGCTCTTAGGCAGAAGCTCTTCCCTGTGAGGGTGCTGAGGCGCTGGCACAGGGTGCCCAGAGAAGCTGTGGCTGCCCCATCCCTGCAGTGCTCAAGGCCAGGTTGGACACAGGGGCTTGGAGCTGCTCTATGGAAGGGGTCCCTGCCCATGGCAGGGGTTGGGGCTGGAGGAGCTTTAAGGTCCCTTTGGCACAAACCAGGCTGGGATTCCATGAGGTTCATCAGGCAATTCAGCCAAATCACTCCTGAGCTCGGGGGTGCCTTCCCTGGGAGAAGACCTGCAGGGAAAAGCCAGCTTGGCTTAACTTAAAGCATGGCAGCTCCCTGCGTGTTCCCTGCCAGGAGCGCAGGCTTGGATTCTGGTTAGCCTGCATTCCACAATGGAAAGGCCTCGGAAGCAAAGTTAGGCCCGGGCTGAGCTCTCCTTTGGGTTTCCTTATCCGCTTGTCTTGAATGGGAGCTGCCGATGTTCGCCCAGCACTGCCGAGCCTGAGCCTGGCCCTGGGCGCTGGAGGTGCCTCAGCTCGAGGTGGGGCTGGCAGGGATTGCCCTGGACCTGCCTTAGCTGAGGCCTGGTGCTGCGGGGCTGGAGCTGTGCTGGGCCGGCCAGGAACGCGCCGGGCAAAACGGGAACAGCAGCAGCAGAGGAAGCAATAGAGGAGAAAACAGCTGGAATAGGTGCGGGTGGGGAACCCCCCCCAAGGCAGCCTCCTGCGGCGTGAAGTGAGAGCGACCGTCTGCAGCAGCTGCCAGGAGCTGCTCCTTAGGAAGAGGATGTTGTGATATTCCATCCGGGATGGAAACGGGGCCGCTCTTCGTCGTGTTTATTCCTCCAGTGTGGAATTTACAAGTGAGTGTTCTCCAGACACTGCTGGAACTCGTCCGTGGCGCGTTGGGCGATGGAGCATGTGCTGGGAAGGTGAGGGGAGCAGTGCTTGGATGGCAGCCAAGGGCTCGGAGGAGGGTCCTGTCCCTCCCGGTGCGGGGAAAGGCCCTTCCGGGCAGGTGTGTTTTAGCTGTCATCATAAATCCCTCAAGGAAGGGACCTCAGAGCTGCTCCATTCCCAACCCCTGCCATGGGCAGGGACACCTTCCATAGAGCAGCTCCAAGCCCCTGTGTCCAACCTGGCCTTGAGCACTGCCAGGGATGGGGCAGCCACAGCTTCTCTGGGCACCCTGTGCCAGCGCCTCAGCACCCTCCCAGGGAAGAGCTTCTGCCCAAGAGCTCATCTGCATCTCCCCTCTGGCAGGTTAAAGCCATTCCCCTTGGCCTGTCACCATCAGTGTCCCTGGTGAGCCACCCCCTGCACCCATCATCCCATTCTGGCCATCCCTCACCCAGGTCATCTCCCTGTGCCCCACATGTACCACCTGTGTGTCCACTGGTGCCTCCCAGTGCTGGCTCTGCCAGTTTGGCTCCGGGCTGGGTTTCCTGGTGCTGCTGGGCTTGGGGCGCTGCAGGAGGGAAGATGCAGTGTGTGCTCGCAGCCCAGAAACCAACCGTATCGTGGGCTGCATCCAAAGGAGCGTGACCAGCAGGTCATGGGGTGATCCTGCCCCTCTGCTCTGCTCTGTGAGACCTCACTTGGAGCACTGTGTGCAGTTCTGGTGTCCTCAACATAGAAAGGACATGGGACTGTTGGAACAAGTCCAGAGGAGGAGGCCATGAGGATGATCAGGGGACTGGAGCACCTCCCGTATGGAGATAGGATGAGAGAGTTGGGGCTGTTCAGCCTGGAGAAGAGAAGGCTGCGTGGAGACCTCATAGCAGCCTTCCAGTATCTGAAGGGGGCCTATAGGGATGCTGGGGAGGGACTCTTCATTAGGGACTGTAGTGACAGGACAAGGGGTAATGGGTTCAAACTGAAACAGGGGAAGTTTAGATTGGATATGAGGAAGAAGTTCTTTACTGTGAGGGTGGTGAGGCACTGGAATGGATTGCCCAGGGAAGTTGTGAATGCTCCATCGCTGGTGGTGTTCAAGGCCAGGTTGGACAGTGCCTTGGGTGCCATGGTTTAGTGTGAGGTGACCCTGCCCATGGCAGGGGTTGGAACTGGATGATGTTAAGGTCCTTTCCAACCCCAACCATTCTATGATTCTATGATTCTGTGCTGGTGGTCTCTGTTCCAGCCCCAGTGTCCCTTCTGCTCACTGCAGAGCCCCCTGGCCTGGGCTCCTGCACCTCCAGGCTGGCCACGGGACCTGTCTCCACTGGGAAGATGCTGCCAAGTCCCAGCTGAAGTGCTCCTGGAGAGGGCTGAGGCTGGAACGGTCCTGGTGGAGGGGAGCGGTGCTGCTGGGGCTGTGCTGGAGCAGCTTGTCTCACTGAGGATCAGCCCCGGGTGGCTTTGAGATGGTGCCAGGGTCGTTCCTCTGCTTCCGGGCAAAGCAGAGCTCCTGGAGCAGCTCAGCGGTGTCTGGAAGGGATCCGGGTTTGCAGGAGAGCTGATCTCAGTGAGGAGGTGGTTCCTGCTCTTGGTGTGCATCTGGGATGCTGCAGTGGCAGTGTCAGAGCAGCGCACACAGCCCTCTCCTCCCCATGCAGCGAGTGGGGTTTCCTTCCCGAGCTGGGATCACATGAGCTGGGATCCCACAGCTCCATCTCTTGTGTTTAATGCTGTTAGTGCACGGATCCAGCGCTGGTGGGCTGGGAGAGCATTAAAAGGGAATCATGCTTTGATAGCTTTCAGCAGGAGCTGATGATGAATCCATAGAATTCCAGAGGTGAATGTCACAGGTATTTAAGGAACAATTTATCTTTATTGTCCTGAAGGTAAAAACATGACAGAGTTCTTTGGGAGCTGTAGAAGCTTTGCTGAGCCATGATCTTTACGGAGATAAAGATGATCTCTGCTGAAATCCTGTTCATCTTTCCTGATGGATGGGAGGGGATTATTCCTTAGCTTCGGGAGCTGCAGGTTAAGCAGAGGGGGGTTCCCTGAAAGCTGTATGGCAGCTCGTGCCCCACTCCTGGAGAGCAGGAGCAGCTCCTGTGCCCAGCTGTGGCTGGAGCCCCACCAGCAGGTACCTCCATCTGCTTTGCCCTGTGACGATGTGCTGCTCATCGCTGCTGTGAAGCTCAGTGCAGCATTGAAGCTTTAGGTGAGGAAGAGGAAACCCCCAGCACGAACACGGCCTGGGGAGACTGTATGGAGAGCAGCCCTGAGGAGAGGGACTTGGGGTCACCATGACCTGGCAGTGGGTGCCAGAGACCTCCCGTGTGCTGGGCTGCGTCCCCAACAGTCCTTAAAGCTCTTCCAGTCGCAACCCCTGCCATGGACAGGGACACCTTCCATAGAGCAGCTCCAAGCCCTGTGTCCAACCTGGCCTTGAGCACTGCAGGGATGGGGCAGCCACAGCTTCTCTGGGCACCCTGTGCCAGCGCCTCAGCACCCTCCCAGGGAAGAGCTCCTGCCTAAGAGCTCATCTCTGTCTCCCCTCTGGCAGGTTAAAGCCGTTCCCCTTGGCCTGTCCCTGCAGGCCCTTGTCCAAAGGGGTCTCAGGGCATCTTCATTCTATATGCAGAACATCCATCCCGCTGCATCAGTATATTCCTGTACAGACAGGATACTTGGCTGCTTTATCTGTTCCCTGTGCTGGCCCATGTCTGTTCCTCATTTCTGGCTCTCCCTCAGGCAAAGCCATTCCTACCAGGCACAGACAGCAGCCGCTCACTCGAGTCACTCCAGGAATGATGTTTCTGCTCATGAGGGTGGCCCTGTTAGGCTCAAACACCTTCAGGCTGCTCTGACTCCAGTGGAGAGCGACCTACAGAGAAACCAAAGCTGGGCTGTGACCAGAGGGAGTCCACGGGTGTCGTTTGGTGCTGTAACCAGGTCAGCATCCAGCTCTTCAACACAGCAAAGATCACTGCAGGCCATGGGTGTCACTGGCAATGAGCCCCATGTGATGTGTCCCTTAGGATGCAGAGGCGTCAGAGCATTCGCATCCATCATCTGCTGCTGGGGAAGAAACGACCTCTAAAGCCGTCGGTTTTATGGCGCATCTCAGCTGCTCTGTGCTGAAAAATAACTCGGATCTGGAGATCCAGTACCAGGCTTTTCCCTGGTCTCAGGTTTAATGCCCTTACTGCAGGGACACATCTGCTCCACTGCCTTTTGCAGCTGGTGTCTTCCCCTGTCCCTGTGGCACAAAGTGATCTGTTCCTTAGGCTGGGGCTGCGCATGCCCTTCTGGGATGCTTCACCTAAAGCCTTTGAGTAGGAATGGCTCGTTTTGGCCAATTCTTTGCGTTTGTATATGTGTTTGTAGTATTCCTGATAGCACCAGGGCAATGTCTGTGCTTTGTAACTGCGCTGTTGTGGAATTGCTGCATCAGTGACGTGACAGCTTCAGGATACAAAGAGCCAATGTTGATCGAACCTGTCATCTGTGCTTGGTGGAGATCATGGAATCCCCGCCTGGGTTGGGTTGAAGGGAGCTTAAAGCCCCTCCAGCTGCAACCCCTGCCATGGGCAGGGACCCCTTCCATAGAGCAGCTCCAAGCCCCTGTGTCCAACCTGGCCTTGAGCACTGCAGGGATGGGGCAGCCACAATCCCCTGAGCACTCTGTTCTCACAGCCCGCACTGTTGCTCTGCCTTTGCAAGGAACCCCGAAGTAAATCCTTCATTAGAGCTGCACGAGAGTGTAAAATCCTATTTCCAGCCTCCTGCCCCCAAGTACCGAATTCCATCAAATCCAGCATCCTTTCCTCCCAGTTCAAACACCTCAGCATCCTCCTTCAACACCTTTTCGTCTTGGCTTCCCCACACTTCGCGTGCCAGCAGTGGTAACCTCTGCATCTTCTGTCTTGACTGAGATTCACAGTGATTTGGGGATGAGTTAAAGCAAACATCCATGTCCCTGTATTGGCTTCGCTGGGGCATTGTGAGATTTGGGTGGACACTAAATACTGCTCTTCCTTAGCTGGGAAATGCTGCTGGAATGCTGGGTTTGGGTTCTGTTTAGCGCTGAGCCCACCCTTGGTGCCTTCGCTCTCACATCTGCCCATGCTGTTTGCTGACTGATGGAAACGGGGTTTCACATCGAGCTGCGATCCTGATGGGAAGTGTTGCAGCTCGGGAATTCTGCACTGGATCTGCCCCATCTCCGCAATCACAGTCAGAGCTCTTCCATCCTTGTGTTTGGTGTTACCTGCGCTGTGCCGGAGGAGCACGGTTCTTCTGGGGTTCCTGGGGGGAGGAGCCTCCTGTGCCACGTGTTGGCAGGCAGATTATGTCTGTTAGATCTGGAATCGAATCAGTTTTCTTCTGTTTGCTTCCCCGTTCAAATGGAATGGGTGTTTTCAGTATCGTCCTTCCCCTGTACGGAGCCTTCCCCACAGTTCCCTCTAACACTGACTTCGGTCCCCGTGTCCAGCTCTGGTGCGTTGTCATGTTCCCTGGAGTTCAGTGGTGCCTCTGGTCTCTTGCAGTGACTCGGCACAACCACCTGAAGGACTTCATGCTGGTGGTGTCCATCGTCATCGGAGTGGGCGGCTGCTGGTTTGCCTACATCCAGAACCGCTATTCCAAGGAGCACATGAAGAAGATGATGAAGGACCTGGAGGGCCTCCACAGAGCTGAGCAGTCTCTCCATGACCTTCAGGAAAGGTACGTTTTGCGTGTCCGCCCAGCCGAGCATGCGTCACGCTGTCGCTCTTACCTGCAAGCTTGTTACTCCCTTGGGTTTCACAGAATGATGGAGCGGTTTGGGTTCAAGGGCGCTTACAGCCCATCCAGTGGAAGGATGAGCCATGGGCAGTGGAAGGGTCCTGCCACGGGCAGGGACCCCTTCCACTGGAGCAGCTCCAAGCCCCTGTGTCCAACCTGGCCTTGAGCACTGCAGGGATGGGGCAGCCACAGCTTCTCTGGGCACCCTGTGCCAGCGCCTCAGCACCCTCCCAGGGAAGAGCTTCTGCCTAAGAGCTCATCTCAGTCTCCCCTCTGGCAGGTTAAAGCCATTCCCTTGTCCTGTCCCTACATCCCTTGTCCCAAGCCCCTCTCCAGCTTTCCTGCAGCCCCTTTAGGCACTGGAGCTGCTCTAAGGTCTCCCCTTCAGGAGCCTTCTCTTCTCCAGGCTGCCCCAGCCCAGCTCTCTCAGCCTGGCTCCAGGGCAAGGAATCAAAGGGTTTATGGAGCAAAACATCCATCTGAGCAAAGGGGATGGGAGCTCTCCTGTTGTACTCACAGTGGTCACTTTGCTTTGAGGGCCTCCTCTATTTCAAGTAGGCACTTCCTACTCATTTACCACAGTTAAGTATATGGGAGCAGTGGAATTTCACCCAGTGAAAGTAGTGTGGTTTCTACTCCCTGTCTGACTCATGGTGACAGTATCTGGGGATCCCCCCTCCCTGAAATTACAGTTTAAATCCATACCTGGAGGGGAAGAAGAGCCTCCTAAAGGTGTCACAGGAATCCAGATTATCCAGGCTTTGGCATCCAGGCTGGTCAGGTTCTTTCTTGTTGGCTTTTGATGGGCAAAAGGCATGCTGAGCCCACAGAAGCAGCAGAGGAATTATGCATCCCCTCTTGAATCCTGTCTGCGTGGTGATGCGTGCATTCAGGAGTGCTGCCTGGGAAGGATGGACAAGACGCATCATTTTGGAGGACTCAGTATGAAGCCCCACGCTGGACCCTGGGTTCTTGCCCCACTGCCCCCTTGTTTCTTGCCCTGAAGACAGGCTGAGAGAGCTGGGGAGAAGGGAAGGCTCCAGGGAAGCCTCGGAGCAGCTGCCCCAGGCTGCAGCCTGTTCTTGCCTGCCTGCCCTGAGCAGCCTTCAGGGATCTGTCTGCTCCTGGGTTTTGCTGGAAGGGCTTTTCCTTCGAGTGTGACCCCATCAGTTGGTGTCTATGGGGGGAGCAGACACTTGGGAGAGCACCAAGGTGATGGTGCCAAACTGGGCACGTTCCCTGGCAGGAATGCGGATGCGTGCCTTGCGTTCCCTTTGGCATAGGGATAGAATACAGGGCATTTCCCCTCTACCTGCCATGGTGCCAGCTCTGTCCCACAGCTGGTTCCGCGGAGCTCCGAGGAATTCTACATCACACGTTGGAAGTGCCCCAGGGAGAAGGAGGTTTATTTCCAGGGCAGCAGGAGATGGGAATTCCTCCTCACTGTGCACCTGGAGCCGCAGGGCTGCATTCAGGGCCGGAGGTCTCCTGGTGTCACTGAGGAGCAGGTCACAGCCCAGCTCCGGACACCCTCTGCCCTGAATGCAGGGTGCGGGGAACGACCTTGGGCCCTGGTGCCGAGGGCAGAGCCATGTAAACAAGTGGATGTTCCTGGGAACCAACTAATGCTCTAAAGCCAGAGAGGAAGAAACCCAAAACCACCAACACTGGACATAGCTGAGCCTTAAGCCAGAGCAGCTTGTGTTGTTTCTGCAGGGAGGGCTTGTCCTCTGCAGAGGGCACCGAGCTGGAGCTCAGGAGGTGGGAGCTGCATCCCTGGGCGTTGTGGGGCATCTTGGGGCAGGATTGAGGTCATGCTCCTCTAAACGGGGAATACAGCTTCACTTCTTCATCCTGGAGCCCCAGCGAGGTTCAGCTGTGGCCCTCAGCCACTGCAGGGGCAGCAGAACCTCCAAACAGCATCAGTTGTTCTGAAGTTCTGCTCAGAAACTTCTTATCCAGAGCTTGAAGGGACCTCCTGTGCTGCCCCATTGGAGCTTGGTGCTGAACAGACCTCCGGGTGCGTGATGCTTTCCAGTTACCTGCCAGCTGCCAGTGCTGGTGCTGGTGAGCAACCCCAGTGCCTCTGGAAGAGCTGGGAAGGGAGGATGGATGTAAAAAGTCACTTTTTGTTCATCTTCAGAATACCTTTTGAGAACGTCCTTCACCTGTGGCACTTCCCAGTCACTTAAATGACCCATCAAGATCAAAAAGCTTGTGTCTTACCACATCCTACTGATGATGGGAGATTGTATGAAGATCTGTATGGATGACATTGGCTTCTTGCTGTCATTGCCCTTTGGTTTCTTGCCCTGGGGCCAGGCTGAGAGAGCTGGGCTGGGGCAGCCTGGAGAAGAGAAGGCTCCTGAAGGGGAGACCTTAGAGCAGCTCCAGTGCCTGAAGGGGCTGCAGGAAACTGGAGAGGGGCTTTGGCCAAGGGATGTAGGGACAGGCCAAGGGGAATGGCTTTAACCTGCCAGAGGGGAGATGGAGATGAGCTCTTAGGCAGAAGCTCTTCCCTGGGAGGGTGCTGAGGCGCTGGCACAGGGTGCCCAGAGAAGCTGTGGCTGCCCCATCCCTGGCAGTGCTCAAGGCCAGGTTGGACCCAGGGGCTTGGAGCTGCTCTATGGAAGGGGTCCCTGCCCGTGGCAGGGGTTGGAGCTGGAGGAGCTTTATGGTCCCTCCAACCCAAAGCATTCCATGATTCCATGATGATTTGATGCTTACAAGCGTAGCTCCAAAGGCACTTTGTTGTCTTGTAGAGCTCAGGGCACACGGTGCCACTGTGGCTCAATCGTCTGGGTTTGAAGGTGATTGCACACACAAAACATGGATTTGTCCGTGACCAACATAAGCAACCAGGGGCTCTGTCAGAACAGAAGGTTGTAATGGAAATCACAATGTTAGAGTGCCTTTGGGAATTAGCTGAAGGATAAAATTCCTTCCTCGTCTGCGTCAGGACGGGGGAATTTCTCCTTTAGCGAGCGGTATTTTGGTGGTTTGGGATTCGCACAGGCCTAGTATGGAAGAGCTTTAGGACTGCTGCTCAGGGCAGAGAGCGTGGGCTTATCTGAGACCATGGAATGTCCTGGCAAGAGCCTCTTTGAATTGGGAAGCAAGCACTCGAGTTGCTCAGCAGAGCTGTCAATTGGAGCTGGGCCTTTTCCAAGAGGGGAGACAGCGTGATCCGGAGAGAGCCCAGGCTCTCCTCAGTGGCCGTCTGCGGGCCCAGCAGCAGCCGGAGGAAGAGGAGTCCTTGCTGGGGCAGTGAAGGGCTTCACTCTTGACCCCGAAGGCAGCGATAGGTCCCTGCTGCCCGCGCATGCCCAAGAGCACACCCAGGTGATGTCCTTCACCGCCAGGCTGGTTACCCTGGTGTGTGCTGCAGGAGCAGCCACTGAGGAGCTGTGTTCCCCTTGGCTGGGCTGGGATGAGCAGGAGCTGCTCAGGGAGCCCCCCAGTGCCCCTCTCCAGGTGTGCTCTTGGTCAGGTCCAGCTCGCTGAGAGCCACTGTCCCTTCCCTCTGTCACAGGGCACGTCGCTCTGCTGGTTTGCTTTCCAGTTTGGATGTTGATCTTGATGGGAGAAGATTTTATGACCTTGAAATGCTCCTTTCTGGTGGAGATGATTCCATTGGGGCTTTTTCTTTTCATTTTGTGGATAGTTTTACTTGGTCACTGAGGGAGCGGGGCTGGGGCAGCCTGAGAAGGGAAGGCTCCTGAAGGGGAGACCTTAGAGCAGCTCCAGTGCCTAAAGGGGCTGCAGGAAAGCTGGAGAGGGGCTTTGGACAAGGGATGGAGGGACAGGACAAGGGGAATGGCTTTAACCTGCCAGAGGGGAGACTGAGATGAGCTCTGAGGCAGAAGCTCTTCCCTGTGAGGGTGCTGAGGCGCTGGCACAGGGTGCCCAGAGAAGCTGTGGCTGCCCCATCCCTGCAGTGTTCAAGGCCAGGTTGGACACAGGGGCTTGGAGCAGCTCTATGGAAGGGGTCCCTGCCCGTGGCAGGGGCTGGAGCTGGAGGAGCTTTAAGGTCCTTTCCAACCAAACCAGTGTGGGATTATGATTCCATGAAAACCACCAGAACCATCCAAACACCACTGCAACCCAGGAGCATCTCATTGTGGTTGTGGTGGTGTCTCCTGCAGAGGGCTGAAGCTTTCCAGCCTCCGTGGTTGTACCTTCCTGAGTGGGTACAAGCAATCTGTCAGTACTTCTTGTTGCCATATGTGTAATTCCTACTGATTTAATTCTGTTATGAGGAAAAAGAATGACCTCCAGGCAAGATTTAGACATGTCCCTGTTTGAAGGCTCTTGCAAGGAGAACATCCCATCTGGGCGGTTAGACCTGCTGAGGCCGATCTTCCTTCTCCTTTTTTGATTCATTAAGGGAAAGGTCTTCAGTTTGTAAAAGCACTGAAAATTGAAGTTAATTTGAGGCTTATTAATGAGAATCTTGGAAACGCTTTGGAAAACTGAAAATTCCTGCTGAGTATTTAATGAATGAAGTTGTGACCCTGGAGGTGATTTAGGTTCTCCCTGGGCATGGGGAGCTTCCTCCTCGACTTTCCACATAGAGACCCCTGTGAGCACAGCCCAGGCTCAGTCAGTGCAGGGCCGGGCAGCCCTCACACTGTGCCCCCTGTGCCTGTGGCTCTCCTGTCTTGCAGGCTGCAGAAGGCCCAGGAGGAGCATCGCTCCGTGGAGGTGGAGAAGGTGCACCTGGAGAAGAAGCTGCAGGACGAGATCAGCATCGCCAAGCAGGAGGCGCATCGGCTGCGGGAGCTGCGGGAGGGCACCGAGAACGAGCTCAGCCGGCAGAAGTACGCTGAGCAGGAGCTGGAGCAGGTACGGCAGCACGAGCGCTCCTGCTCCTCACCCTGCCTCATCCCCTGAGAGCCCGGGGCTGCTCTGCCAGCCCCGCTCCGCCGCTGCCCTGTGTGGAGGCCGAGATCCGAGCGTGTCTTCCGCTCCCCTGCGCTCTGTAACCGCGCCACTGGGTGCTGGAAGCAGGGACCGTGCCAGCGGGGTCTTGAGCAGCATGCTGCGGCCACGCAGCATCCCATCCTGCCCCAAGGAGGGGGATGAACTTCACCCCCAGCTGCCCCCTCTGGTGACTTCTGACTCCCACTCCCAACCATAAGCTCGCTCTTTTGTGTCTCTTCATGGGTTTAGGGGGGATTCGTGATGACTTTGGTTGTGCTTCACGTGTTTTCTGGTGGATCGGGGCGGTGTGTGAAGGAGATCTGCTTCCAAGGAAAGTCAGCACTAGATGAGAATCTCAGCAAAGTTAAGAGCTGGGATGCAGTTCAATCCACTCGGTTTATCTTTAGATGAGCAGGAAAATCACGTCCCCAGGTTCTGCATCCTAGTGTAGGTCTGGAATATCGTGTCTAGGGCACAGTGAAGCACGTTTTGTCCAGAAGGATACACGGAGCATTTGTGAAATAGCTGGGTGTAGTTTGGGAAGTGGCCTCCCAGTCCTACAGCTTCAAACCCTGAGATCTGCAGCAAAGGCTATAGGGGGATAATGGAAATCGAGGATGATGCTCGTGGCATCTGCAGTAACAGAGGGCAGAGAGTGAGCATCTGGGAATTCCCTTTGCCCAAACCCACAAATCCGGTTGCTGCTTCCTGCTCCCCTGAGGGGCAGTTCTGACCTGGCTGTAATTGATAGGTGAGTTCAACCTGAGCTGCTGTGAGCTGGAATTGCATGAGCCAAGCAAGTGCCTTGGGAACTCTGAGGCCATCAGCACATCCCCAGTCTGACCATGTCCCGCCTTTGATTGCCACCATGAAGGATGGGGAGGAAAACAAGACGTGAACTGGGGGGTTCCACTGACAAGGGAGGAAGAAGTGTCCTGGGCCATCAGGTCACCAGGAGCCACGGGGCAGTGTAGCCCAGGTGTGCACCCAGTCAGCAAACAGAACGTTCCCTTCCTGCTTGGAATATCAACAGCCCTGAGATGCGCAGGTGCCTGTGACCAGCTTTGCTCTGGTGATCATAGAATCCTGGAATGGTTTGTGTTGGAAGGGACCTTAAAGCCCATCCAGCTCCAACCCCTGCCACGGGCAGGGACCCCTTCCACTAGGGCAGCTCCAAGCCCCTGTGCCCAACCTGGCCTTGAACACTGCCGGGGATGGGGCATCCTCCTAAGTGCCCATGCAGCCTCCCCCCAAAGTCCTGAGCCCCATTTCGGGACACACAGTGGGATGTCCATGCTCACACAAACAGAAATCCAGTCACTTTGGTTTGGGCCACTAAAGAGGCGTGTGTAGCCTTCCTCTTGTGACCCCAGGCCCCATACCCAGTCTGCTCCTGGCTTCTGGAGAAGGCAGGATCTCTCCCATCCCGCCTCCCCTCCTTTTGCATTTGGTGAGAAACCTGGAGAGCCGGAGGTGACTCAACTGCTCTGTTGTTTCTTAGAGGCCTCCGGGAGGGATGCATTGCCAGGGTGAGTATTGGTTTTACCCACCTGACCCACACTGTGTGCCTATAACATGAGCACCATCCCAGTGAGCTGTAGACCACCAACAACATTAACCAGTCACTCCCACTGACCAGAAACCTCATCCCATTTAGGGTATTCTTGGGTCCCAGGGAATATTAAACCAAGACCTTCTTTTGCAGCAGATGGTTCTTATCACTAAAGCGATACTGGAGGGTTTGGGAGCTGCTGCTGGAGCTGCAGCGTGTTTCTGGGATGGGACTCTCCCATAGAGGGCTGTTCATACCAATCCTCTCTCCTCACTAGGTCATCCTCCCCAGACCATGACCCCAGCCAGGGCGGCCGCCCCAGAGACCATTCCTTGCCCTATAAAGTGTTCCGATCACCATGGGATCTTGGGGGTCTTCACAGGAGAATGTGGCCTCACAAAGTGACTCCTGCCTGTGTTGGTTCCCTGCAGAACCAAGGGGGTTGTTTTGGCCACTGCTCCTCTCAACCACTGGTCCTTGGCTGTTGTTCTACACCCCTTCCCTTTTCCGCCAGTCCCTAGAAACATTCCCGACAGTGTTTGAGCCCTCCTCTGCCCCACGTTCCTGGTGTCCCGTTTCCTGATTCTCCATATTCCTAAATGGCAGATGCGTGTGGATCGTGGCCACTTCTGCCTGAGGTAGGAGCAATGCTGCTGGTGTCAGAGGGATAAAACCAGAGCTGCCTGGGGTCGGGCAGTCTGTGCCACTCATTTAGGCCATGTTATGCTCAGCAAGACTAAATCACACATAAGGGATATAAGCGGTTGGCCTCTCCTGTGTGGTGCCTCTTTGCTTCTTCTGGATGGGCCTTGCAGACGTCCTCCAGGATCCAGAAAGGGACTTCATAGGATCTGTGTGTAACCTGGTACCTTTGGCTCCCTGGAAATTACACCTGCAGGGCTTGTGTCAGGCTGCTGCAGTATCTCCACATCTGCAATGGCAAAGAAGTGTTCGTGCTGGGCTCTAGCACTGAATGCTTTGTGTAAGGTTTGGGTCTCTCAGACTTGCTTGTCACCCACTTTTGATTTGTAATCCCTCCTTTCTCCAGCAAGATCGAGTAAGTGTGTGGAGGAGACTGAGCTGGGATGGAGGAGAGTTACAGAAACATGGAATGGGTTGGAAAGGACCTCAAAGCTCCTCCAGCTCCAGCCCCTGCCATGGGCAGGGACACCTTCCATAGAGCAGCTCCAAGCCCCTGTGTCCAACCTGGCCTTGAGCACTGCAGGGATGGGGCAGCCACAGCTTCTCTGGGCACCCTGTGCCAGCACCTCAGCACCCTCACAGGGAACAGCTTCTGCCTAAGAGCTCATCTCATCTCCCCTCTGGCAGGTTAAAGCCATTCCCCTTGGCCTGTCCCTACATCCCTTGGCCAAAGCCCCTCCCCAGGTTTCCTGGAGCCCCCTCCAGATACCAGGAAGCTGTCGCCTGTCGATGGCTGCAGCCACGCTCCCTCTCCCATTCCCACCACCTCTCAAAGCAACTTCTGCTTCTGTGCCGAGCGAGCTGAAGCCATGCGGAGCCTTCCTCTCTGCTGTTGTCCGACACGGGCCGGGCTGGCCACGGCGGTGGTGTGACACTGCCAGGGCAGGGGTCCCCTCCGCTGCTGCAGCGCTCGGGTGCTTCTCCCGCAGGTCCGCATGGCGCTCAAGAACGCCGAGAAGGAGCTGGAGTCGCACTGCAGCTGGGCTGCGCCCGAGGCCCTGCAGAAGTGGCTCCAGCTGACCCACGAGGTGGAGGTCCAGTACTACAACATCAAGAAGCAGAACGCCGAGAAGCAGCTGCTGGTGGCCAAGGAAGGGGTGAGAGCATCAGTGTCCCCATCACGGGTGCTCCCCGTGGGTTTGGGGAGTGCAGCTGGCACAGTTGGCTGCTCTGCACCTTCTGATTGCCATTCTAATCATAGAATCCCAGCCTGGTTTGGGTTGGAAGGGACCTTAAGGTCATCCGGTTCCAAACCCCTGCCGTGCTCAGGGACACCTCACACGAGACCATGTCGTCCAGCCTGGCCTTGAGCGCTGCCAGGATGGCAATGAACGATGGCCTGACCAGGGCATGCCCATGAGCTGCGTTACCGCGTCCCCAGTGTGCTGCAGCCCAGGGAAGGAGCAGAAAGGGGCTCTCTGCCCATGTGCCAGCCCTCTGGGTCATTAGTAAGCAGAAGGGTTTGCACCTATTAAGCATAATCCCTGCTTTAGGTCGTTTACGTGCCCAGGCAGCACCGTGCTGAACATGAGTATGATCTGTAGAGATGAATCATTTCTGCCTTCCCAGTTGGTTCAAACGTACTGTGGCAACCAGAGAGCTGTGAGGTGCAGGGATGCTGTTGTAACGTGTTTGTGCTGTGGACGCACACAGCAGCCAGAGCTGGCAGTGTAAAAACCCTTCCTTGGTATGTTCTTATTGGGAACGCTGTCACCTTTCAGTGCTTTACCCTCTGCTCTCTCAGTTCTCCTGGCCACAGCCTTGGGCTGTCTGAGTTTCAGGTTAAGGCCGCTAGAACTGTGAAGCTGAATTCCACTCCACTTTGATGTCACGCTCCTTTAAAGGGGAGACTTTCCCACAAAGGGAAGGAAAACCAAGCTCAAACTAAAAACTGCTTCCCCAAAGCAGCAGCCCCAGGGCATGAACTGCGTTTGGTAGTTTGGTCCTGGGAAAGCCGGAGCAGGCTCCATCAGAGCCATTCGCTGCAGGAACTGAACTGCTTCAGTTCCTCTGAGTGTTGGGAAATCAGGAGGAGCAGGAGCCCCCCGGCTGCTTCCTGGCTGCTGGCAATTGCTCACCCACTGCGGGAGGAGGGATAACATCCCTCAGTGAACCACAATTCACACTATTCACACGTGTGCAGACAGCTGCGGGGCCTATTTCTGGCTCCCCCATCCAGGACGTTCTTGGCCTGGAGGCCACCCGAGGTCCTCTTCTTCCTGTGACCTTCTTCTGTTGATGTTCCAGGCTGAAAAAATCAAGAAGAAGCGCAACACGCTGTTTGGAACGTTCCACGTTGCTCACAGCTCCTCTCTGGATGACGTTGACCATAAAATCCTGACAGCAAAGTGAGTACCTGCTGAATCCCTCCTTGCTGCTCCCCTCTCCTCTCACCGATGGGAGCGTGCTGTAGCCTCAAGCGCTCTTGCTCTCATTTTGCTGCACTGTGTCCCGTTGGCTGAGCTGGGGTTGGACTTGCTCCTTGTAACCAATAACCTTTCAGTCCTGTGTCAAAGCACCAATCACAGTTAGGGAGAGTAACTCAAAATCCTGTCAGAAGGATTTAGGCTGTGGTGGGATTCTTAACCCATTGCCCTGGGATGTCTGCCCTGCTGCGTGTAGAACCCTGGAAGTGGAATGAGGGATGCCTCAAGTACAGGGATCCCAAGCCGAACGTCTGGATTCCCTGTTGTAGGCGCTTCATGGTGTGCTCTGTTTTCATTCCCCACATTTCCCTGTTTGACCCCTGCTTCCAGGCAGGCGCTGAGCGAGGTGACGGCGGCGCTGCGGGAGCGCCTGCATCGCTGGCAGCAGATTGAGCTGCTCTGTGGCTTCCAGATCGTCAACAACCCCGGGATCCACAGCCTGGCATCGGCCCTCAACATCGACCCCAGCTGGATGGGCACCCCCCGGCCCAACCCCTCGCACTTCATCATGACTGATGACGTGGATGACCTGGACGAAGAGATCGTGTCTCCCATGTCCATACAATGTACGTAGTCCTGTGCGCTCAGCGTGGGGCTCTGCAGGTGCTGGGTGCTGCAGCATGGGGCAGGCCTGGAACAGCAGTTCACGTGTGCTAGGAGGAGCTGAGCCATCTGAGATGGAGTTTGAATGACCCAGGCTCAATTGTTAGTGGTTAAACAACAGAAAGGTTTGGGTTGGAAGGGACCTTAAAACCCCTCCAGCCCCAACCGCTGCCACGGGCAGGGACTCCTTCCACTGGAGCAGCTCCAAGCCCCTGTGTCCAACCTGGCCTTGAGCACTGCAGGGATGGGGCAGCCACAGCTTCTCTGGGCACCCTGTGCCAGCGCCTCAGCACCCTCACAGGGAAGAGCTTCTGCCTCAGAGCTCATCTCATCTCCCCTCTGGCAGGTTAAAGCCATTCCCCTTGGCCTGTCCGTACAGGCCCTTATCCAAAGCCCCTCTCCAGGTTTCTTGTAGCCCATTTAGGCAATGGAAGGCTTCTTCCAGACTTCATCAAAACCAGGTCTGTGTAACTGGGTAGAAGTTGACGGGAGGAACTGAAGAGTCTTTGGGTTGGTATCTGTGCTGCAGGCCCTGTCTGTACATGCCATTAGGCTCTGGGTTGATGCTCTGAAGGTCTGGAGGTGAATGCCATGGTTGGCTCAGGGTGATGGAGGGATGAAGGCAGAGCTCTGAGAATCTGGGGGATCTGCAGGATGTGAAGGCAAGAGGAACAGGGGTGCCTGTGTGCTCCAGGGCCCAGCAAACATGAGGGGTTGGGGATTTATGGGGTTGGGTGTGCATAGGGAATGTTTAAAGCCTCGAACACATAATTGTATCCTGTTAGTCCCTGTGATTGTCACTTGCCATTAGAAACCAAGGTAGGCAGCTCTGTAAAACACTTGCATGGTGCAGATGAGGGAGGGATGTCTGAAGGAACATCCTAAGTAGCACCCAAAGCACAGAGGATGGGAGCTGCACGAGGCGTGAGGCTGCCTCCCAGATTTTAAGCCTCAGCTTCTTCGTGCTGTGCTCAGGACACCTCACGTGAGACCTTTGCAGCAGCACCTGCAGTTCTCAGTGCAGGGACTGGCAGCCTGGCTGCTGCCTGCATCCTGCCTCCATTGCACGGTGCCCATCCACGTCCCTGCAGGAATAACTGTGTGGAGCCAGCGCTGGGCACCACATTCCCAAAGCGAGGGAGCGGTGGCCTTTCCCTGGAGGGTTTTACCCTCTTGCTGTACACAGACTGGTTCAGGATTGAAGCGGGGGGTCCTCCTGCCCAGCCCTGTGTGGGTGCTGCTCACTGCCCACGCTGGTTCTCCTGGTAAATCACTGTTCTCTCTCCTGCCGGCCCATCCCAGATGCAGCCTGGCTTTTCGGGCGCAGGTTCAGTGACCGCTCGTCTCTGTCCTCGGAGGAACAGTCCCTCTGGAAATACCCGGGTTTGGTTCTCTTCACTTCTATCTTCATTTGGTTCTGTTCTGCCCTTTTTCTGGACTAAAATCCATACACCAACTTTCCAACTTTGTGGCACGGCTGAACTAATGGCTGAACCTCTCTTCACTGAGCCCTCAGCATCGTGACTAACCCCGGGGAAGAGTCTGGTGGGATGAAGAAGAATCACAGTTCGCTGTAGTCCTCACGTGCCCTTGGGTTTGCTGTTAAAAACAACCCATTAGGCAATCCGGAGCCTTGGTTTGCCTTGGTTTTAGCCCTGAGGTGGGGATGAAGGATTCAGGCTGGGCTGGGAGGAGGTGGTAGTGTTCCCCTTCCCATCCCACCTCCTTCTCCGGTCACTCCACTGCCAGCCAAGGACGGTCCTGATCCCTCCCATGGGGCTGCTGTGGATCACGGTGCCTTTCTTCCCTCGGGATCCTTAAATTGATTGAGCAATGCCACCTCTGTGCTAATTTGTCCCCCTGTGCCCGTGCTGGGGCCATGGGGATGACATGCTCAGCTCTCAGACCCTGAGCCTCCTGGTTTTGGCTGGAAGCCTCCCCTTCGTGCAGCGATGCCAAATGCTGGCCATTGTGGATGGAGGAGGATGAGCGCATGCGGCAGCAGGCCAGGCCATGCTCTTCCTCACGATGATGAGCAGGGTGTTTGGCTGATGTGGATAAAGCCTCCAGTGCCTGGAGGGAAGCGATGCTTGAGGGAAGTGAGGGGCTGCTGTGGCTTCGGTCCTGGGCCTGTCACAGGGTCCGTGGTGAAAAAGGAGAGCACGAAGGCGAGGTGTTGAGTTGGTAGATGAGGAATGAACAGCAGGGAGAAAACAAACCCTCTACAGGGAAGAGCATGGCCCAAGAGAAGGAGAAGCCTGGAGCAGAGCCCCCAGTTAGTTATTGTGCAAAGCTGCATCCTTGTCAGTGCTCGTTGCTGCTGCACGGGCACAGCAGGAGCTGGAACAGCCTCTGGTTTTCATAGAATGGGTTGAAGGGACCTCAAAGCTCCTCCAGCTCCAACCCCTGCCATGGACAGGGACCCCTTCCACTGGAGCAGCTCCGAGCCCCTGTGTCCAACCTGGCCTTGAGCACTGCAGGGATGGGGCAGCCACAGCTTCTCTGGGCACCCTGTGCCAGCACCTCAGCACCCTCACAGGGAAGAGCTTCTGCCTAAGAGCTCATCTCAGTCTCCCCTCTGGCAGGTTAAAGCCATTCCCCTTGTCCTGTCCCTCCATCCCTTGTCCAAAGCCCCTCTGCAGGTTTTCTGCAGCCCCTTTAGGCACTGGAGCTGCTCTAAGGTCTCCTCTTAAGGATCCTCATGGAAAGGTTCCTCGTGGGCAGTGCAGTGAAGTGAGAAGCAGCAAACCTGGGTGGTGGGACCTCGTGAGGGGAACTGTGATTCACCCCAGGGATGTGCCAGCAGCAAAGCTGCCTGAGTTGTTCCTGCTCATCCCTTCTTCCATGTGAAATACAGCCCAGCTGGGATCCCTCAGCGGGCTGTTGAGGTCAGCTGAGCTGCAGATGTGTGTTCCAGCTGTCGGGGTTTATAGCAGTGATTTGCTGGTTCTTTGATTCCCAAAGGATCTCTCTTTCCACTCCATTCTTGGCTTTCCTCTCTTCACCTTTTTAACCCATTTGTACATCCATTTCTTATGCATATAAGAAATCCTGAACCAACCTGAACACCTTATCTCCTGCCAAGGAAGGAATGTCTTGTACGGAAATCACAGCGAATGGGTTAAATACAACGCCCCTGGTTGTGTGCAGGGTGGAGATGCAGCCCCTTGGAGCCTTGGTTTTCCATCTGCAATGCTCTGGTGATGGAGATGAGTAGCAGAAATGGCCATGCAGGGAAGGAGCCTTCCTCTGCCTCTCTGCAGGCAGACCCTGGCTCCAGCTCGGGTGTAGGTGCTGTGCAGAGGGGGGGTAGGGAACAGGCTCAGGTCCCTGACCTCCGTTACTGGGCAGGTAGGACTGGGTGGCCTGAAGGATCGTTATGGTCAGAGAAACAGAAGGGTTTGGGTTGAAGGGACCTTAAAGCTCCTCCATTCCCAACCCCTGCCACGGGCAGGGACACCTTCCAAAGAGCAGCTCCAAGCCCCTGTGTCCAACCTGGCCTTGAGCACTGCCAGGGATGGGGCAGCCACAGCTTCTCTGGGCACTACCAAGGCATGAAGCATCCGAAGGGTTTCAGTGCCTGTGTTTGGGTGGAACGAATCATGCCCTGAAAGTACCAACTTCACGTGTGCTCCGAAGGGAGCCTGGGTGGTAGCTCTGATGTCACCTTGGGTAGCATGAATCATGCAGCCACTTGCTGCTTGGAGCAAGATGATCAGATAAGGTGTTCAGAAAGCACCTACATCAGGAATGTCAGTTTTCCATGGGCTGGGCATTAATCCAGCATGTGAAGCAGTAGCACCACCTCCATGCTTCTCCTGCATTAGAGCACTGTAACTTGCAGCACAGGGGGGGGTGGCCGCCGTGGCGCGTAGCCCTGGCCGCGGGGGGCAGCTGATGTGGTGCACGGTCTCTTTGCAGCTCCCTCAGCGTTGTCCCCTTTGTCTCCTGCAGCTCCTGCCTTGCCCAGCACAGTTCGCCAGCGCCTGGTGGACCCACAGCACGCCCATGGATCGCAGAGGTTGGTAGAGAGTTATGTGCAAGGCCAGAATGAGCTGGGGCAGCCGGCCCAGTACCGGGCGGGCAGAGTCTCCCTCCGCCGAGTGCACAGCCTCTCCTCTGGACAGTCCTTGAGTTCCGACCTGCCCGGCACCAGCCCATCACCTGCCGCCGCCACCGCCTCCTCCACCTCTTGCTCCTCCTCATCCACCTCCGCTGCATCTGCTCCTGCTTGCCATGTCCACCCTCTCTATTACCATCACACCACCTCCTCTTACTTCCTCCAGACGGACTCCATCCCTGATCTGCCCCCTCCTGATGTCACCTCTGGAGTTCGCTGTCGCACTGAGAGCTCTGGGTATACTGCTCTTTGTTTTCTAGCTCCCTCTTGCCTGCTGTGTCTCAGAGCTGGTGCTTGCTCGGGTGCTCCCTCCGCCACATTCCTTCTGCCCTTTCCTTTTGGGCCTTCATTTCATGGTTTGTTTCTCCAACCGCCCTCCCGTGCCAGTGGACCCTCTAAGAAGCGCTCCATGGTCCATCCCCTCGTAGCTGGGAGCTCAGTGGGTGCACAGCCCATGAGGGGTGCTTGTTTAACTGTAGCTGAGCCAAAGAGAGCTCCTGCGCCCTTGGTACCACTCAGTCAGTCGGTCTTTCCCTTGGGGGATGCTGCTGTGAGAAGGAAGGTAACGACCAGCCAAGCAAACACTGACCTTATTTGAAGCCTTGACTCCCTTGGGGTCTTCACAAGCGAATTGCAAAGGAAACACCATGGGTGGCTCCCAGGAGATAGGCGTTGGTGCTGAGGGAGGGGTTGAAGTTTGTGCTGTGTTCAGGAGGTGGCCGAAAACATTCCCGAGTTCTGTGTTTTGGAGTGACTGTTGGTAGGGGATGAGTCATGGTTGTGTTTGGAGTTGAGCTTCTTGTTGCTGGCTCCCTGGTTTAACTCGGTCCTTTGCAGTAGTAACAGCCAAGCAATGGCTCTCTGGAGACCTGTGTACAGCAGGATGCATTCACATCCCTAAATCCCTGATCTCTCCTGATTCACCTGCTGGCACTGGAGGGGTGAATGACTGCGTGGGCCGTGGATGGGGCCTCCTGTCCGGTCTAACTGGGGTGCAGTGAGTTGGCCTCCAGCAGCCATCCCAAGCTCAGATGTTCTGCACCCCAAGCAGAGGATCGCCTTCCCGGGCAGCTCTGGGGGCTTTCTTCTGAATGAGGTCCACAGGCAGCAGTATTGGAGGTGCTCCCCCCACGCGGGGCATGGATGCATCCAGCTCCAGAGCGCTGTGTGAGCCTGAGTCCAGGCAGGAGCTTCATTTGAACCCTTGGCTGAGGGGTGAGTGTGGCGTGGGGTTTGTGTGGTTGGAGACCACAGGGTTCAGGGTGTTGCAGTGCTCGGTGTGGTGTCAGTGCTGGAGCCGGTGGTGGAAGGGCTGTGATGGGTCTTCAGGGAGTCATAGAGTCATGGGATGGTTTGGGATGAAGGGACCTCAAAGCTCCCCCAGCTCCAGCCCCTGCCACGGGCAGGGACCTCTTCCATAGAGCAGCTCCAAGCCCCTGTGTCCAACCTGGCCTTGAACACTGCAGGGATGGGGCAGCCACAGCTCCTCTGGGCACCCTGTGCCAGTGTCCCATCAGCATCCTCCCGGGAGCTGCCTGTGACCGTGGCTCGGTCGTTCCATCTCTGTTCTGTGCTTTCTCCTTGGTGGAACTCAGAGTGCTCTCCTTCTCCTCAGAGTTAGGGAACAGGCTCTGGGAAAGGGCTGGAAGTCCCTCAGTGAGGAAGTGGAGAGGGGCAGCGTCCTTTCCTGTTTATTTATCCAGGCAGGACAGCATTCCCGGTCACCACTTCTTCATTCATCCCAGCACGCTGTACCATTACTCCTTTTATCCATAGGGACCTCTGCCCCTGGGTGTAGGTGTCTCCTGGTGTCTCTGTTGTGGATGTCTCACCCCTTGGTAATTGGTGGGTCTTGAAGCTGAGCTGCTGTTTGGACCGGAGCATCCCCCAGCCGCAGGCGTTGGGATTCTGGAATACTGAGACGGGGGAATTCCTGCACTTCCCCACAATGAGCAGTTAAAGAGCAACCTCTGGGTTAATTCAGTGATGTTTGGTTTGGGATTAAGAGGAAGAGCGCAGTTAGAACTGAAATGAATCACTGCCTTCTTGAGCACGGCTGCCCCAGTTTGACTGATAAAGCTGGGAATGCTCCTGGTAACATCACACATTCCCTGTTTGTCATCGACCTTCCTGCCTCGCTGGGAAGGAGGCTCATCCCGGCAGCGTGAGGGCCGGGAACTGCTTCAGGACTGGCTGGATAAACATCATTTCTCTTTGCAGCTGAGGCTGGGACACTTAATTGCTGACCAGGGTAAAGCCTCAGTCCCCTGAGAGTGGCCGAGGGAAACGTGGGATGACTTTGGGATAGCCTTTGACAAGGCAGTGGTGCTGGGAGGTCATTAGGAGACAATCATCAGGTCATCTCCTTGTTCCCCACGGCACAGTGGAAGGTAGGGCTGGCTTCTCTCTGCCCATAGCCAAGACCATCTGGTGCTGCAGGATTATTGCTTTAGCAGCGGAGTTTTGCGGGTGAGAACTTTCCCCTGTAGCTTCAGCTCCACAGTAACAGGCGACTCCGAATCCATCCCCATCCATTCCCCCTTCATTTCAGAAAGCGGAAATGAAGAATCGGGTGCCCAAATGTCCTCTTACTTTGTTGCTTTTGGTTTCTTGTCCCACTGCATCACCAGCAGATCCCGCTCAGATGCTTCCTCAGAAGCAGCGCCGCGGAGGCGTGCTGCTGCACGAGCTGATGGCTCGCGCTCTCTCTTTCATATAAGCGGTCTTGGAGGCCTTTCCGCGCATCCCGCGAGCTCCAAGGCCTCCCATAGAGGCCAGCAGAACAGATGGGGAAGCTGAGGCTGAGAGAGTCTTCCAGGGAGTCATTGCCAAGGATGAGAACGGACCCCCCCATCCCTGGCTCCCGTTAGGAGGGGAGCGCTGCCCTGGGCGCGCTGCGCTGCTGCATCGCTTTAGCCTCTGGTACCCAGCAGATGCCGGTGTTGGTGGGACCCCACGAGAGAAGTCACCTCAGACAAGCTGATCCCCCCATCTCAGCTTGGGGTCGCTCCTGCCCGTGCAGGCGGTGCGGGGCTCACCTGGTAGGGAGCTGCTGTCCCGGCAAGGCCAGCGCGTGGCCGCGAGTTGCTTTCCTGAACTCCTCACTCTTTGCTTCTCTTTTGCAATTGGCTTCAGAGGATCCGGTGCAAATAAGGTCAGAGCTGTTCCGGTTTCCAGGGCTGTTCATGTTGGTGCTGGGGACTGGGTGTCCCTGGGAGGGGGAGAGGGGGTGGAGGCTGCTGCGTGCACAGAGGTTTCTGCTGCCAGTGCCTGCTTCACGGGGATAAACCTGATGGAGATGGGGAGGGTAGGACCAAATCCCCATGCCGGTGGCCCTATTCCAGCGGGGTGGGAGCTGGCAGCCAAAGCCAAAGGAGAGTGTCAGTAGGCATAGAATCATGGAATGGTTTGGGTTGGAAAGGACCTTAAAGCTCCTCCAGCTCCAACCCCTGCCATGGGCAGGGACCCCTTCCACTGGAGCAGCTCCAAGCCCCTGTGTCCAACCTGGCCTTGAACACTGCAGGGATGGGGCAGCCACAGCTTCTCTGGGCACCCTGTGCCAGCGCCTCAGCACCCTCACAGGGAAGAGCTTCTGCCTAAGAGCTCATCTCATCTCCCCTCTGGCAGGTTAAAGCCATTCCCCTTGGCCTGTCCCTGCATCCCTTGCCCAAAGCCCCTCTCCAGCTTTCCTGCAGCCCCTTTACCAGTGACTCCAGCAGAAAGCATCATTCACAGCTGTACAGAGTGCAGTTTTGGATTTACAATGTCAAAGCCCTTTCTAAAGCCTCTGACTGTGGCAGGGGGAGCACAGTGGAATAACAGCCATATGGCAAATCTGCTTCTGCCATAGGGGAAGCCTTTGCCGTCCTGGTGCCTATGTATGTATTTATATGTATGTACAGATAGGCTATAGCTGTGCAGCTGTGGGTGCTCCTGGTGAAGGGCAGGGGGTGGTACATGCAGCGAGGTCTGTATGAGGCTGGCGGGCCAAGCCCAGCTTTGGTGTCAGTCACCCTGGGCTTTCCTGCAGCCCACGTCCTGGGGTGTAGAGGAGCCACCAGGGGAAACCATGCACTGGGCTGCAGAGTTGAGGCAAAATGCGCACTGATGCTCTGTCGCTCCCTCATCCTCCTGCCCTGTCCCCTCTTCCTCCACCACCGCTGGCCTTTCCTTACTCCATGCTTTGCTCTCTGCTTCTTTCCTTTGCCAAGTCAGCCCATTCCCATTTCCTCACCCTCTCGCCGCGGCGGGTTCAGGTTCCTGGAGCAGCACAGTAGGAAGCGCAGGTGGAAGCGAGTAGAACAGCAGCACCGCGAGCATCCTGCCTTCACGTAGGTGAACGCCTTGGCTTTGGTCTCATAGACTGTCAGTGTCCCCACCATGTCACCCAGAAAGCCACGAATGCTGCAGCGGGATTGAGGAACGTGGTGCTGTGAGGCTCATGAGCGTTTCCATGTTCAGTCGGTGGCCTGAGCTTTCCAGGAGGGATGAGCGTGTGGTAGTCCCTGCTGCACCACTGGAGTGCTTCCTCTGAAGGCACCTTCCCGTGATCCCATCGAGGCTGGCTCCGTCCCGGGCCACCGTTTCCTCTTGAGCATGTGCCACATGATTCAGGAGCATCGGCCTTGTGAAAATTAGCGGGATAGAGTCCTAGGATAGTTTGCATTGGAAGAGACCTTCAAACAAAGGGCATCCACTCCAGCCAAAACCCAGCCCTTTTTGGCTGAGCCTCCCCCAGGATGGCTGGCGTTATCCTGGTGATGTTCCTTCCTCCCCTCTTGTCCCAGCGTTGGGCTCAGGAGTGTCCCCTTCTCCTTGCTCTCCAGCGAAGCCAGTGTGCGCCCAGGGCATTGTGTCCCCATGGATTCACACCTCTGCTGGCACAGAATCTCAGACTGGTTTGGGATGAAGGGACCTTAAAGCCCCTCCAGCTCCTGGAGTGTTCCAAGGGACACCTTCCACTGGAGCACCTTGCTCCAAGCCCATCTCCGCTCCTGGGCTCTCTCAGCGGATCCTGCGCTGGATCCTGTCCACCCACGAGGGTTTTCAGTACCCCTTGTCTCCATGCATCCCCATGGGGCGGTTCAGCAAGGACCCAGGTTTATTCCGGTGGTTTAGTTAAAACCCGCCCTTGTTCCCATCCCAGGGGTGATGATCTGAGGGGAATCCTTCCTGCCTCTCACCACACCTTGCGCTGTGCAGTTGCTTTGGGTGACGCTTTGCTGCTGTCGCCTCCCGAGCATCCTGCCTGGGAGCCTCCTCTGCAGCGGGAGCTGCTTCTCGCATCTTGCCTCTTGCTGCCTCCGAACCCTGATGTTGCTGATGGTGGTGATGTGGTAGGAGAGGATCCAGGGGCTCCTCACACTCCGTGCTGGGTGGGTTTGGTCCTGAAGCAGGACACAGTGAGACACATCCCAGGGCTTGGCCGCATGGGGGGGTCTGTGCTGGGGACAGCCAGGGCCGAGGAGCCGGCGAGCACTTCCCTTCTCCCACCCTTCTGCTTCTCCTCGTCCCTCTTCTCTCCATTCCCCTTTCCCATTCCATACTCCTTGCCTCTGGCCAGCACAGGCTGTGGGTGAAGCAGGGGGCAGGTCCCCTGTTACCCCCATCCCAACCCTCAGTGCCAGGGCTGGTGGCCTTGTGGCACCCAAGCCTTGAGGCCAGCGTTAGGGTGGGTGGCAGTCAGAGCTCTCGGTCCAGCTCCACGTTTCAGCAGGGACCAAAGGGATGTCGGGTCCAGCAGCAATGTGGGAATCTCCATTTCTCCCTTCTCCTACCTCCCACTCTCCACCTCCAAAAGGGCCTGGGAGCTCCTCAGGCAGGACAGCGCTGCTCGTAAGCACCGTTCGCAACCCCAAGTGGCACCAGGCTTTGGGGGGCACAAACCACTGTGCAGCAGAGGGTCTGCAGGCAACGGCTCAGGCATGGCATGGGGAGAGATGGACCTCTAATTCCTGCCGCCGGGATTAGAGGTTTGTGCCTGGCTCCCCCAGGAATAACGGGGCAGCGGCTCCGGGGGCAGGACAACAGCACACACACATGGATGTGAGCTGAGAAGTGCAGGGGACCCCCCTGAGGAAGGTGCCCCCAGTCCTGCAGCTGGAAGAGCATCGGGGTCAGGGTTCTGCGATGCTGGGAGCTGCAGGGTCCAGCTCCACAGGGACCCAGAGTGGCTGCAGGGAATGGGAGGGGGCTGGCGGCTCAGCACAGCCCAGCAGCATCCAACCAGCCCTGGCTGAGGCTCCCCAATGGCTGCAGCCACGGCCGCTGCCTTTGGACCCATGAGCTCAGGGCTGGGTGCTTGCTGCTGCCTCATGGATCTGGGCCTCCATCCCTCTGGTTCTGCCTCCATGTCCAAGTGCTTCCTTCCAGCTTCCACATGGGATGAGTGAAGGTTGGTGCAGGCAGCGAGCAGCCCCCTGCGCTGGGGGCTCCCTTTGCCCCATGTCCTGGGCTGGATGAGTCCCCCCATCCCCAGGGGTGCCCAGCGCAGTGTCCTGGCACTGCGACAGCAGCAGAACCATGGATGAGGCAGTGGGAGCAACGGGCTGCCCTGATCCTGCTCCCATGGCTCACTGCAAGCCACCAGCACAGGATGGGGCTGCCTTCAGGAGGGTTCCCTGCACTGCCCATGGGCCGGGGCTGCCCCGAGGGGTGTCCCTGCACCGAACAGGGCTGCCCCGAGGGGTGTCCCTGCACTGCCTATGGCACGGGGCTGCCCCGAGGGGTGTCCCTGCACTGCCCATGGGCCGGGGCTGCCCCGAGGGGTGTCCCTGCACTGCCCATGGGCCGGGGCTGCCCCGAGGGGTGTCCCTGCCCCGCCCATGGGCCGGGGGTGCCGCTGCACCGCCCATGGCTGCTGCATCCGCGTGTGCCCGGGTCGGGTCCGTGTGCCCGGCTCGGTGGCTCTGACGCCCTTTCTCTCCCTCCACCTTCTTCTGCCGCAGAGACTTGACTCGCTGCGACTCCGAGTCCTCCATCCCGCACCTGAGCGAGCACCAGCGCATGCCCAGCTCGGCGCCCAAGCTGCTGGCTGCCCGGCCCAACCTGCTGACCCGCTCCATCGAGGAGGCTGCCCCCGGCCACCCTGCCAGCGCCGCGGCCACCCCCAACGGCGGCAGCCGGCAGGCGGATGCGTGCGGCCCGGCGGCGGCGCTGCCGGAGCGGCTCCCCGAGAGCCCCCTGGTGCTGAAGAAGATGCTGATGGCGAACCACGGGCTGGAGAAGCCGTGCGGCCCGGCCGAGGGGAGCCACCCGGCGCCCGCCCGGCTCAGCCCCCCGGAGGGCTCCCGCTCGCACAGCCCCAGCTCCACCGAGCCCGACACGCCATCCCCCACCTCTGACTGCCGCGGCGGCAGCGCCAAGAGCACCCGCATCCCGCAGCTGGCTGCCAAGAAGAGCGCGGGGGACGAGGACAGCAGCGCCACGGGCGACGAGGCCGAGCTGGGCCCGAGCAGGAAGAAGTTCCCGCTGAAGATCTTCAAGAAGCCCAAGAAGTAGGAGGAGGGGAGGGGGGGCGAGGAGCCCGCGCGGCAGCGGCGCTGCGGGGCCGCGCACCGGAGCGCGCCGCGATCCCGCGCCCCCCCCCCCGGTTGCGGCCTCCGACCTTTATTTATTTCCTCATCTTGGAGAAGGGCGAAGACGAAGGCGCCGCCGCGACCCCCCCCCCCCCCCGAGGACCCCCCCTTCTGCCGCCGGCTGCTGCGGCCCCTTGGCTTTGCTGTGCATGGCTTCAGCCCCCGCCGCCCGCCCGCGGCTGGGCTCGGTCCCAGCCTGGGTTTGTCCTTTCCATTGGGTTCTTTGGTCCTTCCGCCGCTCCCATCCCTGCCCGGGGGGGGGGGGGCTCGGAGGGGGGGGGGGGGAAGCGGCCCCGCTCCCCGCTCAGGACCTGCCTGTGGGCATCACAAAGGTTCTCGTGGCCGGGTCCTTCCCCCCCCCCGCGGCCCGGCCGGAGGGGGGGCCCTGTGGGTGCGCTCTCGGTAAGCAGGAGCAGGTCGAACGCCCTCGAGGGGGGCTCTGCCCTCGCTGGTACTTGTGCACCCGGGAGCTCTGCCTGCGGCGCGTCCCCGGCCCGCATCCCGCATCCCGGGGCGGTCGCAGCATCGCAGGGTCTGTGCGCTGGAGCGCTGTGTGCCAGGGGGGATGCCGGGGGGGGGGCCGTGGCCCCGTCTTCACTTGCAAGGAGAACTGAGGAGTTCCTCCGAACCGGGCATGTCTTGGTGGGGCCCTGGGGATGGGGAGCACCGAGGGAAGGGCTGTCCCCGGGTGCAGAGCGGGGTCCAGCCGCTGCATCCGCACGAATGGAGGGGGCCCAGGGTGCAGGAGCCGCCCCTTGTCCCCGTGTCCCGGTTTGGCAGGGCTGGAGACGGGCTCCATCCAGACACAGGGTCAGCCTGGGGGCCCTGCCGCTGCTGGGCACCAGCACAGCCTATGGCGGGTCTTGGTCCATCCCAAGCTGCTCCCCGGGGCTCAGCAGCTCCCGTCCTCCCTCTGCGGGTCACATCCTGCTGGTCCGAGCCCTTCTCAGGTCTGGATGCTGCGGGGAGTCCCCAGGTCTGGGCAGTAACTGTGGCCGAGCCCAGCTCTATCGCGGGGGTGAGCCTGTCCCTAGGGATGAGCCTCGCTCTGTCCCAGGGCTGATCCCATCACTGGGGCTGAATCCTGCTCCATCCCCAGGGATGAGTGCTGCTCCATCCGTGGAGCTGATCCCATCCTGAGGGATGAGTGCTGCTCCATCCCAGGGCCGATCCCAGTGCCGGGGCTGCCAGCAGAGCCTCCTGCATTCCTCATGGTTGCTGCCCGGCACAGTGTGGCCCCTGAGCTCTGCACCAGGCCGGGGGTCCGTGTCCCCTCCTGTCCCTCCATCCCAACCCCTGCGCCACCGTCCCACGCATCCCGAGCCGTGCTGCTTCCCGAGGCGGATGCAGGAGGAGGCGGCAGCGGGCGGGATGCTGGGACCTGCTTTGCACAGTGACACGTGTCTGTCCCCACGGGGGGCTCACCGTGTCCCGTGTTCCATAGCTGGTAGGTGACAATCCCACTGTTGCTTTGAGACGTGAGCAATTCCTCTCCATGACTAAGTGCCTGATTCCCGCGCACGGGAAGGGAGGGACGCCCCGGGGGGGGGGCCCAGGCCGGAGCTGCGGGTGGTGGCAGAGCCCTGGAGCAGGGGGTCGGGGGCCCGGCGCACGGTGACTGTTGCTGCATCTGCCGACTCCTGAGGATGGTGGTTTCGGTGATTTTATTTGGGGGGGTCATTTCATAAAACTTTTAAATCCAATAAAGCATGTAGTCTATTTTACGAGCCCGCGGCTGCTGCTCCTGCTTCCGGCCCTTCCGTGGCGCCATTCCAGTCGGTGCTTGCCCATGGTGGGGATCTCCCTGGGGACCGTGCCCCCAGCAGCCGCAGCCTTGTGCCATGCTCTCCATGGGGTTTGAGTCGCACCCAGCTCCTCAGCACCAAATCTGACCCGGTGCTGCTTGGGTTGGCTGTAAATCACCGTGCGTAAGAGTCATGGAATAGGTTGGGATGAAGGGACCTTAAAGCTCCTCCAGCTCCAACCGCTGCCACGGGCAGGGACCCCTTCCACTGGAGCAGCTCCAAGCCCCTGGGTCCAACCTGGCCTTGAGCACTGCAGGGATGGGGCAGCCACAGCTTCTCTGGGCACCCTGGGCCAGCGCCTCAGCACCCTCCCAGGGAACAGCTTCTGCCCAAGAGCTCATCTCAGTCTCCCCTCTGGCAGGTTAAAGCCATTCCCCTTGGCCTGTCCCTGCAGGCAGGGGCTGGGGGCGCTGGATGGGGTTTTCCAGCTGTAACCAAGCATGTGATGAACCGGGGGGTGGCGGTGCCCTGTGGCACAGGGCCGAGTGGGATGCCCAGCACATGCAGCTCCATGGGCATTGGCACGTGTGGACATCCCCCCCCAGTCAGCAGCACGCAGCAGCATCGCTCTGGAAAGCGGAGCTTTATTCCCACGGCAGCAAAGACAGGATCATAGAATCAGCTGCATTGGAAGGGACCTGCGGGACCCCCCTTCCGCTGCAGGCAAAGCTGCTCCCAAGAGTCGTGGAATCAGCCAGGTTGGGAAAGAGCTTCAGGATCATCCGACCCAACCGCTCCCAGCTGCCCCATGGCACTGAGGCCTCATCGCCACGGGGTGTGAGCACCCCCAGGGACGGTGGCTCCAGCCCTGCCCTGGGCAGTTCCAATGCTGAGCACCCTGTGGGGCAGGAATTGTTCCTCAGCTCCATCTAAACCTGCCCTGGTGCAGCTTGAGCCCGGTTCCTCTTGGCCCATCCCTTGTTCCTTGGCAGCAGAGCGCAGCCCCCTCCTGGCTCCATCCTCCTCTCAGGCAGTTGTAGGGAGCCATCAGGTCCCCCCTGAGCCTTCTCTTCTCCATCTGAACCCCCCCGGTCCCTCAGCCCTTCCCCATCACTCTGTGCTCCAGGCCCTGCACCAGCCCCATTCCCTTCTCCAGCCCCGCTCCTGCACCTCAGCATCTCACACACTCGCAGCCTCCTCAGGGCCTGCCCAGGCTGCCCCTGCCCGAGGCTGGAAGCTGCCTCCTGCCCGTCCTGCTGGGGAGCGCTGGGCTGGGGCCAGGGATGCCCCGGAACTGCTCCAGTGGGGAGTGACAATGCCCAGAGGCGGGCGAGGGGCTGGAGCGGGGCCCGGCCGCCGGTTCTGCTCCGTGTCCCCCAGGAGCACCTTTGGAGCCTTTCCAGGAGGAAGAATTGAAATCCACATTGGGATCAGTGGTTCTCATGCACTGCCATGGCTGACGGTGACAGCACAGGAGGAGCCACCAGCAGCAGCCCAGGGCTGGTGTCCCCATCGCCAGCAGGTCCCCTCCTCCCGGGTGCCCCGGGGCCAGTGTCAGCATCCGCTGCTGCCGTGGGGCGCCGCGGTGAAGTCGGTGCTGGTCAGGGTGATGGTAAAGGGCACATCAATGACATCCCCCGCCGCATCCCGCGCCGTGGCCGTCCTCCAGGAGCGCAGCGGCTGCCTGGCCTTCTGGAAGCGCTGGGGGATGAGGGTGAGCGGGGGCTGCCCCGAGCCCCCATGGGCTGAGGGAAGGGGCAGCAGCCAGCGTGCACGTGGGGGGCCCAGATCCCTCTATCCCTGCAGCTCCAGCCCTTTTCCTCTCTTGGGAAGTATCTGCAGCACCTCTGCTCCATCATTGGCTTCTCCCACAGCATCCCCAGCACTGGGGAGCCCCTGCTTTGCCCCTACCTCATCCCCATCCCTGTCCCCATCCCCATCCTCATCCCCGTCCCCACCCTGTCCCCATCCTCATCCCCATCCCCTTCCCCATCCTTATCCCCACCCCCATCCCCATCCCTGTCCCCATCCCCATCCTCATCCCCATCCCCATCCCCATCCCCATCCTCATCCCCATCCTCATCCCCATCCCCATCCTCATCCCCATCCCCATCCTCATCCCCATCCTCATCCCCATCCCCATCCCCATCCTCATCCCCATCCCCATCCTCGTCCCCACCCCCATCCCCATCCCTGTCCCCATCCCCATCCCCATCCCCATCCCCATCCCCATCCCCATCCCCGTCCCCGTCCCCATCCCCATCCCCATCCCCATCCCACACACTCACGTCACTCAGTGTCCCTGACTCGCGTCCCAGGGCCACCAGAGCCCACACTGGGATCTGCAGGCAGGTGAGGACGCCCATGCAGATGCCCAGGCCCGTGCCCCAGTCTGGGTACTCGTAGGTGCCATAGCGCAGGGGCACGTTGTGCGTGTCCAGGAAGGTGTAGATGAGCGTGAACTGAAGGCAGGAGCGGGCAGGAGCGATGGGACACCACGGCCCAGGGTCCTGGCGGGGCTGGGACCCCCGAGGCTGCCCCAAACCCTCCCCTGCAGCCACAGAGAGGCCCAGGAGGGCGCCAGGACCAGGGCAAGCGCTCACCAGCAGCAGGCAGGGCGTGAGGAAGGCCCAGCACGCTCTGAAGTAGCCCAGCACGTGGCTGCACCAGGGCGGGCACAGGCAGATCATGTCCACGATGTCCCTGCAGAACTGGCTCACGCCTGCAGGGACCCAGGAGAGGGTCACTGCCGGGTCCCTGACTGTGCCCAGCGTGGCCCTGTGGGTGCTCCCGCTCCAGGGCATCCCCAACAGCCCGAGCTGGGGCTGAGCATCCCCCAGAGAGGGGCCCTGCACCTCGGCTGCGCACCGTCCCCTCGAGGGGCTGAGCTGCACGCGGGCAGCGGGACGAGGGTGACTCCCTCCTGCCCCAGCCCCCAGTGCCCTGCAGATCCCAGCCACGGGTTGCTGCGCGCCCCAGGAGCACTGAGCCATGGCAGCGTGGCGGCCAGGGGCTGCCCTGTGCTGTGAACACCCCGCAGCAGTGCCCAGGCTGCGGCACTGCGCGCCCATGATGGCTGCGGCCACCCCCTCCACTCGCCATAGCAGAAGGCGATGCCCAGGCACATGAAGAGGGCGACGATGATGAGCCCGAAGCCGGTGCTGTAGGTGTCGATGAGGGTGAACCAGAAGATGCCTCCCTGTGAGGTGATGAGGGATGGGGTCAGTGCGGCTCAGACCAATGGGGTGGGCACAGGGGACCCCGTGCCATGGACACCATCACCGCCAGGGCCCAGCACCGCCCCACGTCCTCCCATCTTGTGCAGAGACAGGGGGGGAGAGGGGGCTGTCCCCATCCTCTACCCTGGCATCACCCCAAGGGTGTGGGGTGACCATGGGGGTGCAGAGACCCCATACCTGGGTGACCATGGGGGCGCAGAGACCCCATACCTGGGTGACCATGGGGGTGCAGAGACCCCATACCTGGGTGACCATGGGGGTGAAGGGACCCCATACTTGGGTGACAATAGGGGTGAAGGGACCCCATACCTGGGTGACCATGGGGGTGAAGGGACCCCATACCTGGGTGACCATGGGAGTGAAGGGACCCCATACCTGGGTGACCATGGGGGTGAAGGGACCCCATACCTGGGTGACCATGGGGGTGCAGAGACCCCATACCTGGGTGACCATGGGGGTGCAGAGACCCCATACCTGGGTGACTATGGGGGTGCAGAGACCCCATACCTGGGTGACCATGGGGGTGAAGGGACCCCATACCTGGGTGACCATGGGGGTGAAGGGACCCCATACCTGGGTGACCAGCAGGAGCCCCAGCAGGTAGAAGGCAGTGCAGAGACCCCCCAGCAACGCCGTCTTCCTCCTCCAGCCGCGCAGGGCTGGGAACTCATCCACGATGGCTGTGGTGATGCCCTCGATGTTCCTGAACTGAGGATGAGGGAAGTCAGAGGGGGATGTCCTGGTCCCTGCATTCCCCAGGCTGGGGATGGTCTCACAGGGGGACTTTGCAGGGCACTGTCCCCATGTGCATCCCTCATGGAGAAACCCGCACCCAGTGCCAGGGGGATGCGGCTGCATCCCTGCCCATCCCCTCGCCTGCAGCCCCACATGCACAGGGCCACGCACCCCTGCCCCATGCACCTCATGTCTGCTGCATGCCCGAGGCGGGGTGTACCCGGCACCCCAGGGCCAGGCACGGGGCAGGACGTGGGGCTGCCCCAGGTGACAATCACCTGAGTGTCCACTCCCAGCGTGAGGAGCATCAGGAAGAAGAGGCTGGACCAGAGCGGGGAGCCCGGGAGCAGGGACAGGGCCTCCGGGTACGCCACGAACGCCAGCCCAGGCCCTGCGGGAGGGTGGTGCGGGCATGAAGGGATGTGCCATGGCGAGGCCAGCGCCGGGAGGTCCCCGGCATGGCACAGGGGAGTCCCTGCCCTCGAGCCCACACCTGAGTCCACGACACTGCCCACGGGGACGCGTTTCCTCCAGGCCACGTGCCCCAGCACCGAGAAGATGGCGAAGCCGGCGAGGACGCTGGTGCAGCAGTTCCCAGCGGCGATGACCAGGGTGTCCCTGCGCGGGAGGCGTCACAGCCCCACGTCCATGGGGTGAGGATGGAGACGGCGGCGTCCCCATGGGCCGTGGGGCTCGGACGTCCCCGCCACCACCCCGCTCCTCCCCGTTCAACCCCACACGCTCCCCTTGCTCACCGGATGACGTTGTTGTTGAACCTGTTGTAGGAGGCCATGGACAGCAGCCCCCCAAAGCCGATGCCCAGCGAGTAGAAGACCTGCGAGGCCGCATCACTCCACACCTGCGGGAGGACGGTGTTGGGGGGCTGCAGGGCCCCCAGCGCTGCTGCCGGGGACCCCATCCTGGGTTACCTGCGCGCTCTGCAGCCTGCTCCAGTCCGGGGACAGGTAGAAGTGGACGCCATCGAGGGACCCGTCCAGCGTGGCCCCGCGGATGATGAGGATGAGGATGAGGAGGTAGGGGAAGGTGGCTCTGAGGTACACGACCTGCAGGGCACGGCTCGGCTCAGCCCAGGCCACAGCGGCCCCTCCGCTGCCCCCACGCACTGCGGCTCACCTTGCCCGAGCTGCGGGTGCCCCGCAGCGTGCAGAGGAACACGAGGCTCCAGGCCGCCAGCAGGCACAGGGCGAGCGGCCACCGCACGGCGCCGGGGGCCCCGAGGCCGGGGCTGTGGGTGACCCCCAGCACCCGCTCGCTGCGGGCAGGGACACGGTCAGTGGGGCCCGGGCACCTCCAGAGACCCTTCCCCGGGCCTCCAGCGCCCCCGAGCGCTGCCGCCGCGGCTCAGCCCCGGCCCCGCGGGACCCGGGACATGGAGCCGGGGCCGGACCGGGCGCGGGTATGGGGGGCTCACGTGGAGGAGGAGGGGGTCTCACATGGGGGGGGGTGACTCACTTCCAGAAGGCCTCGCTGGCGCTGGAGCTCCCCGACGCGTTCTGCAGCACCGAGCCCCGGTCACTGTCCCCGTCCCCAGCACCACCCCTGGCCCAGCTCAGCCTCACCCCCCCCCTTCCGCTGCAGGCAAAGCTTCTCCCAGTGACCACAGAATCCACCGGGCTGGGAAAGAGCCTCAGGACCATCCGGTCCAAGCTATCCCAGCACTGCCAAGGCCATCCCTGCCCCACGGCACTGAGGCCTCAGCTCCACGGTGTGTGAGCACTGCAGGGACGGTGGCTCCAGCCCTGCCCTGGGCAGTTCCAATGCTGAGCACCCTGTGGGGCAGGAATTGTTCCTCAGCTCCATCTAAACCTGCCCTGGTGCAGCTTGAGCCCGGTTCCTCTTGGCCCATCCCTTGTTCCTTGGCAGCAGAGCACAGCCCCCTCCTGGCTCCATCCTCCTCTCAGGCAGCTGTAGGGAGCCATCAGCTCCGCCCTGAGCCTCCTCTGTCTGAACCCCCCCGGTCCCTCGGCCGTTCCCCATCACATTTGTGCTCTAGGACTTTCCTGGTCCTCATCTGACCCTCCAGCATCCTGCCCTGGAGCCAGACCCTGGGCACTGACCTGGCAGAGGCCCATGTTGGCGGGGGCACGGCAGGACCAGGGCAGGGGGCTCTGGAAGGAGGAGCCCAGGTAGTAGAAAGCCCAGGCGATGATGACGTTGTAGTAGAGGGACACCAGGGAGGACACGATCAGCATGGAAACCCCAATGCCTGCGCAGGGAGAGCGGTGCTGGGGGCAGGCAGGGGCCTGTCTGCACCCCACAGACCCGGGGCCCACTGCTCGGGGTGCCCCAGCCCCATTGTTCAGGGCGCCCCAGCCCCACCTCTCAGCAGCGGGCAGCACTTCCAGACGGAGATGGGCCCTGCAGCTCCGTACTGGCCCAGGCTCAGCTCCATCAGGAAGAGCGGCAGCCCCGTGCCCAGCAGCATGATGAAGTAGGGGATGAGGAAGGCACCTGGGAGAAGAGGAGGCGCAGGTCAGGGGGTGGCCGGCACCGGCACGGGCTCTCCGGAGGATGAAGGTGCATGGTTTGGGCCCAGAGCAGGGACACATCCCGGCAGGATGCAGCAGAGCAGGGAAAGCTCCTGGGGGCTGCTGGCTCCAGCCCAGAACCATCCGGAGCTGTGGGAAGCCCAGAGCTGTGGACCTTAAAGCTCCTCCATTCCCAATCCCTGCCACGGGCAGGGACCCCTTCCATAGAGCAGCTCCAATCCTGTGTCCAACCTGGCCTTGAACACTGCAGGGATGGGGCAGCCACAGCTTCTCTGGGCACCCTGTGCCAGCGCCTCAGCACCCTCCCAGGGAAGAGCTTCTGCCTAAGAGCTCATCTCAGTCTCCCCTCTGGCAGGTTAAAGCCATTCCCCTTCTCCTGTCCCTACATCCCTTGCCCCAAGCCCCTGGAGCAGGTCACCCCATGGCTGACCCCACACCCGTGGTCACAGGGTGCCCCCGCACCCCAGGGCTGCAGCAGCTCCCCTGGCAGCGGTGCTTCTCCCTCCCCTTTGCTCCCCCTCTGCAGCCCCGGTGCCACCATGGCCCAGGCTGTGCAGCACCGCTGGAGCAGGACAGGCACCCCAGGGGGACCCCATCCGGCCCTGCCGCAGCCCCGTGCAGGGCACGGCAGCCCCGGAGCCGGACTGAGCCCTGCCCTGAGGGGCAAATTCCTCCCCAGGAGGAGAGGTGCAAAGCTCAGCCCGGCCCTGGCATGGAGCTGCCCCAGACCTGCCCAGGGTGACCGGGAGGGCAGCGGGCGCAGCGGTGCGGGGCAGGGGCTCAGAGCCAGGCTCCACACCATGGAGCCATGGAACCAACCGGGTCGGAAAGAGCTTCAGGATCATCCGATCCAACCGCTCCAGCGCTGCCAAGGCCACCACTGCCCCATGGCACTGAGGCCTCAGCTCCACGGGGTGTGAGCACTGCAGGGACGGTGGCTGCAGCCCTGCCCTGGGCAGTTCCAATGCTGAGCACCCTGTGGGGCAGGAATTGTTCCTCAGCTCCATCTAAACCTGCCCTGGTGCAGCTTGAGGCCGGTTCCTCTCATCCCATCCCTTGTTCCCTGGGAGCAGAGCCCTCTCCTGGCTCCATGCTTTCTGGTAGTGAGTTACTTCAGCTGCAGTGAGTTAAGGAGCATCCGTGGGGAAGCCAGCAATTAACTGAGCAGTTTGGAGTCGGTGTCTGAAACCAGCACAATAAAAGCCACACAGACCATGCTGGGGAGGGCAGGATGTGAGCCCCAGAGCATGCAGGACCCTGAGGCAGCAGCAGAGCAGAGCCCAGCATCTGGGGATGCCCATGCCATGATGCCCAGCACAAGGGCAGATGCCAGAGGGCAGGAAGCACAGCAAAGCTGTGGGGCTCCAGCTGCGTGCAAGAAGAGACAACTTCAGGGCAGCAGAAGCTGCGAGAGGCTCAGGAGTGATCTTTGGGGAGGTTTCTCCCATCCCACAGCCTGAAGCCTTGTCAGTGCATCCCGGGGTGTTGCCACCAGGCTCCAGCTCATGCAGAGGCCCCTGCACTTTGTCCTGCCCAGGAATGTGGATGGATATTGCCCTGCTTGGCCACCTTCCCAGCCACTCCTGCTCAACCCAATGGGATTTCCAGTGGATGGGCGCCTCCGTACACCACGCACAGCACCAGGCGGTCCCTGCACCACTGCGGAGGGGCTGACACCGCTGCAGGGGTTACAGCACTTCTGGGCAGCCCCAGCAGCAGGAATCCACCAGCAGGTTCACGGGGAGATAGAACCATAGAACCCTGGAATGGGTTGGGTTGGAAGGGACCTCAAAGCTCATCCAGCCCCAACCCCTGCCACGGGCAGGGACCCCTTCCACTGGAGCAGCTCCAAGCCCCTGTGTCCAACCTGGCCTTGAGCACTGCAGGGATGGGGCAGCCACAGCTTCTCTGGGCACCCTGTGCCAGCGCCTCAGCACCCTCCCAGGGAACAGCTTCTGCCCAAGAGCTCATCTCAGCCTCCCCTCTGGCAGGTTAAAGCCATTCCCCTTGGCCTGTCCCTGCAGGCTCTGATGGAGATGCTTTGATCTCTCCCAGCGCCTCTCCCTGTGGTCCTCTCAGTGTGATCAAAGTGTCCGAGTGGGCACCACAAGATCCCAGGTCCCACCAGCACCCATTGCTGTCCTGAGAGCGCTGTCCCCCGCAGCCCCTGGCCTCCCTCCCTGGGAGATGAGCAGCACCCCGGGGTCCCCACAGCAGGACCCACCTCCTCCATTGCGGTAGCACAGGTAGGGGAAGCGCCAGACGTTGCCCAGCCCCACGCAGTAGCCCAGGCAGGACAGCAGGAACTCGTGCTTCCTGGCCCACGTCTCCCGGGGGGCGCTGGGGGCCGGGGTCTCGGGCTGGGGGGATGGTCCTGGCCAGCGCTGGGTGCTGGGGTCGGTGGTTGGAGCTTCCGTATGGAAGATGTTGACCTGTGGAAGAGAACAAAGCGTCAGGAGCCACGGGCTACAGCCCCCAGACCCCACAAGGCTCCTCAGCAGGGCTGGGCATGGCCATGCTCTCCCTCAGAAGGGCTTTAAATGTCTCCCTGAAGTGGGAGTGATAGGACAGGGGTGAGATGGAGATGAGCTCTTAGGCAGAAGCTGTTCCCTGGGAGGGTGCTGAGGCGCTGGCACAGGGTGCCCAGAGAAGCTGTGGCTGCCCCATCCCTGCAGTGCTCAAGGCCAGGTTGGACACAGGATTGGAGCTGCTCTATGGAAGGGGTCCCTGCCCGTGGCAGAGGCTGGAGCTGGAGGAGATTGAAGTTCCCTTCAACCCAAACCAGTCTGTGAGTCTATGATTGTACCTCCAGCTCCCACTTTTGCCAGGATCCTGCCCATGCACCCGGCCAGGAGACCCATGGCCAAGGGCTGGAGCCACCACCTCACCCTGCACCAAGGCAAAGCGGTTCTGGATGCAGGGAAGAGAGCCCTGGTGCTGTGCAGACCATTGCATGGCATGGCAGAGGTGCGGGACCAGCAGGACACCTCTTGCTAGCCCCAGACCTGCGCCCTGGCCCTGGGCACCTCTGCTGAAGGGGGGATGAGCATGTCGGGTAGAGGGAAGGGACATTCATGCCTCGGTTGTTATCATACCACAGGCTGGCAGGGCTCTGGGACCCGGCGAGGCTGCAGCACAGCTGCCCTGCTCCCAGGGCTGCCCAGGAGCTGAGAGCCCACACCAGCCTTGGGGCTCGGATCCCTCCCACCAGAACCAGCTCCTTGGGCACTGGTCCTGCCCCCTGGGAAGGCCACAAGGATCCCCCAGAGCATCTGTACCAGTGCCACAGCACATCAAACAGCTTGTTCTCAGCCCAACTGTGTCCTCAGCCCGCAGCGGATGGAGAAGGGGCTTCTGCATCGTGGGGTTCCCATCCCAGCTCTGCTCCAGCAAGCCCAGCGCTCCTGGGACTCTGTTTCCCCCACCCGCGGGTCCAGCACCGGGACCAGGGGCTCCTGCACCCTGCGGGTCCTGGCACCGGGACCAGGGGCTCCTGAACCCCTTTGGTCCTGGCACCGGGACCAGGGGCTCCTGCACCCTGCGGGTCCTGGCACCGGGACCAGGGGCTCCTGAACCCCTTTGGTCCTGGCACCGGGACCAGGGGCTCCTGCACCCTGCGGGTCCCGGCACCGGGACCAGGGGCTCCTGCACCCTGCGGGTCCTGGCACCGGGACCAGGGGCTCCTGTACCCCACTGGTCCTGGCACCGCGACCAGGGGCTCCTGCACCCTGCGGGTCCCAGCACCGGGACCGGGGGCTCCTGCACCCTGCGGGTCCCAGCACCGGGACCGGGGGCTCCTGTACCCCGCGGGTCCTGGCACCGGGACCGGGGGCTCCTGCACCCTGCGGGTCCCAGCACCGGGACCGGGGGCTTCTGCACCCTGCGGGTCCCAGCACCGGGACCAGGGGCTCCTGCACCCCTCGGCTCCCGGCAGGCACGGTCCTACCGTGGGCTCCGGTGGCGTGGCGGGGCCCGGGGGCTCCGGCGCGTCGCGGTGCTCGGTGCCCGGCATTTCCTGCTCGTCAGGGAGGGACGGGGGGAGGGACGGCCGCGCTCCGCTCCGCTCACCTGCAGCAGGTACAGCTCCGCCCCGGGCAGCCCGGCTTGGGGTGCAGCATCTGCTGGGGTGGAGTCCCCATCAGCCCCCCCGGAGGCAATAGCCCCCGCAAAGGATTCGTCCCGCTTGCTTCTGCAGCCAAGAGATGCTTCTCTCAGCATCAATCCTCTGTTGGGATGCGGTTTCGTAGTGGGCTCCCCCACACACCCACGGATGAGCCATGATGGAGGAGCAGTGCCTTCTCAAGGTGCGGCTTCACACATAAGGGCACGGGGACATCAGGGTTGTGGCACTGCCGAGATCCCAGCCCTGCTGCAGAGCAGTGAGTGGAGGCAGAGAGCGATGCCAGGCTTCTACCCAATGCTGACAGTCGGCAGGCATGAAGGCATGAGGAATAGGTGGGGAGTGCTGTGAAGGGACACAAAGGGGACTGCTGCCCCCCCAGGCTGAACAGCATCCAGGTGGAAGGGAGGAGCAGCTTCAGGAATGGCTCCATCTCCCTTTCCAGATTATCATGGAATCACAGTGGTTGAGGTTGAAGGGACCTTAAAGCTCCTCCAGCTCCAGCCCCCTGCCATGGGCAGGGACACCCTCCACTAGAGCAGCTTGCTCCAAGCCTCGTCCAGCCTGGTCTTCAGAGAAGCTCTGCACAGGAACTACTGATGCGTTGTGTCTCCAGCTTTCCTGCAGCCCCTTTAGGCACTGGAGCTGCTCTAAGGTCTCCCCTTCAGGAGCCTTCTCTTCTCCAGGCTGCCCCAGCCCAGCTCTCTCAGCCTGGCTCCATGGCAGAGCTGCTCCAGCCCTCGCAGCGTCTCCATGGCCTCCTCTGGCCTCGCTCCAACAGCTCCACATCCCTCCTGTGCTGCTGCCCCAAGGCTGGATCAGGATGCAGGGGGGGTCTCCCCAGAGCGGAGCCACCCCCAGACACCTGTTGTGTTATAGGGGAGAAAATAACCCCCCTGCTTTCCAGCTGGTCCTCAGATATCAGAGGGGCCGAGTACGGCTCCAATGCACAGCTACCGGTCCTGCCGCGTTCGCTATGTTGAACCTTACCGATCGGATTCACCGGTAGCGAACCACACTGCCAGTCCAATCGTGCTCATGAGCCCTCATGGCCACATCGAGAGATGGGGTCGTGTTCAGTGAGAAAACTACGATCGGCTACTGAAACAGTGCATTTATTGATTGTGATTGGCTACCGAAACAGTGCAGTTTATTGATTGCGATTGGCTATTGAAACAGTGCATTTATTGATTGTGATTGGCTACTGAAACAGTGCATTTATTGATTGTGATTGGCTATTGAAACAGTGCATTTATTGATTGTGATTGGCTACTGAAACAGTGCAGTTTATTGATTGCGATCGGCTACTGAAACAGTGCATTTATTGATTGCGATCGGCTACTGAAACAGTGCAGTTTATTGATTGTGATTGGCTACTGAAACAGTGCATTTATTGATTGCGATCGGCTACTGAAACAGTGCAGTTTATTGATTGTGATTGGCTATTGAAACAGTGCATTTATTGATTGCGATCGGCTACTGAAACAGTGCATTTATTGATTGTGATTGGCTACTGAAACAGTGCAGTTTATTGATTGTGATTGGCTATTGAAACAGTGCATTTATTGATTGTGATTGGCTATTGAAACAGTGCATTTATTGATTGTGATTGGCTATTGAAACAGTGCAGTTTATTGATTGTGATTGGCTATTGAAACAGTGCAGATTATTGATTGTGATTGGCTATTGAAACAGTGCATTTATTGATTGTGATTGGCTATTGAAACAGTGCATTTATTGATTGCGATCGGCTACTGAAACAGTGCATTTATTGATTGTGATTGGCTACTGAAACAGTGCAGTTTATTGATTGTGATTGGCTACCGAAACAGTGCAGTTTATTGATTGTGATTGGCTACCGAAACAGTGCAGTTTATTGATTGCGATTGGCTACTGAAACAGTGCAGTTTATTGATTGTGATTGGCTATTGAAACAGTGCAGTTTATTGATTGTGATTGGCTACTGAAACAGTGCATTTATTGATTGTGATTGGCTATTGAAACAGTGCAGATTATTGATTGTGATTGGCTACTGAAACAGTGCATTTATTGATTGCGATCGGCTACTGAAACAGTGCATTTATTGATTGTGATTGGCTATTGAAACAGTGCAGTTTATTGATTGCGATCGGCTACTGAAACAGTGCAGTTTATTGATTGTGATTGGCTATTGAAACAGTGCATTTATTGATTGTGATTGGCTACTGAAACAGTGCAGTTTATTGATTGTGATTGGCTATTGAAACAGTGCAGTTTATTGATTGTGATTGGCTATTGAAACAGTGCAGATTATTGATTGCGATCGGCTACTGAAACAGTGCATTTATTGATTGTGATTGGCTATTGAAACAGTGCAGTTTATTGATTGTGATTGGCTACTGAAACAGTGCAGTTTATTGATTGCGATCGGCTACTGAAACAGTGCAGTTTATTGATTGCGATCGGCTACTGAAACAGTGCATTTATTGATTGTGATTGGCTACCGAAACAGTGCAGTTTATTGATTGCGATTGGCTACTGAAACAGTGCAGTTTATTGATTGTGATTGGCTATTGAAACAGTGCAGTTTATTGATTGTGATTGGCTACTGAAACAGTGCATTTATTGATTGTGATTGGCTATTGAAACAGTGCAGATTATTGATTGTGATTGGCTACTGAAACAGTGCATTTATTGATTGCGATCGGCTACTGAAACAGTGCATTTATTGATTGTGATTGGCTATTGAAACAGTGCAGTTTATTGATTGCGATCGGCTACTGAAACAGTGCAGTTTATTGATTGTGATTGGCTATTGAAACAGTGCATTTATTGATTGTGATTGGCTACTGAAACAGTGCAGTTTATTGATTGTGATTGGCTACTGAAACAGTGCAGTTTATTGATTGTGATTGGCTATTGAAACAGTGCAGATTATTGATTGCGATCGGCTACTGAAACAGTGCATTTATTGATTGTGATTGGCTATTGAAACAGTGCAGTTTATTGATTGTGATTGGCTACCGAAACAGTGCAGTTTATTGATTGCGATCGGCTACTGAAACAGTGCAGTTTATTGATTGCGATCGGCTACTGAAACAGTGCATTTATTGATTGTGATTGGCTCCCGAAACAGTGCAGTTTATTGATTGCGATTGGCTACTGAAACAGTGCAGTTTATTGATTGTGATTGGCTATTGAAACAGTGCAGTTTATTGATTGTGATTGGCTACTGAAACAGTGCAGTTTATTGATTGTGATTGGCTATTGAAACAGTGCAGATTATTGATTGTGATTGGCTACTGAAACAGTGCATTTATTGATTGCGATCGGCTACTGAAACAGTGCATTTATTGATTGTGATTGGCTATTGAAACAGTGCAGTTTATTGATTGCGATCGGCTACTGAAACAGTGCAGTTTATTGATTGTGATTGGCTATTGAAACAGTGCATTTATTGATTGTGATTGGCTACTGAAACAGTGCAGTTTATTGATCGCGATCGGCTACTGAAACAGTGCATTTATTGACTGTGATTGGCTATTGAAACAGTGCGTTTATTGATTGTGATTGGCTACTGAAACAGTGCAGTTTATTGATTGTGATTGGCTATTGAAACAGTGCATTTATTGATTGTGATTGGCTATTGAAACAGTGCAGTTTATTGATTGCGATCGGCTACTGAAACAGTGCAGTTTATTGATTGTGATTGGCTACCGAAACAGTGCAGTTTATTGATTGTGATTGGCTACCGAAACAGTGCAGTTTATTGATTGTGATTGGCTATCGAAACAGTGCAGTTTACTGATTGCGATTGGCTATTGAAACAGTGCAGTTTATTGATTGCGATTGGCTATTGAAACAGTGCAGTTTATTGATTGTGATTGGCTATTGAAAGAGTGCAGTTTATTGATTGTGATTGGCTATTGAAACAGTACAGTTTATTGATTGTGATTGACTACCGAAACAGTGCAGTTTATTGATTGTGATTGGCTACCGAAACAGTGCAGTTTATTGATTGTGATTGGCTACCGAAACAGTGCAGTTTATTAATGCAACAGGTACAGGTTCTTATGGATTGCCGGTGGTAAATACCGTCTGCAAAAGCGCGTGCAAATAATGGTTACATGATACAAGCGCTCCATGAAGTTAACACAGCCTGGCTCTAAAATGTACAGGTCACAGTGAAAAGTAACATGTAACCATTCAAGCAATCGTTCCCGTTCCTGTTCACCGTCTATGCCATCGATTTTCCTCAGTCGTGTGAGGCTGTCCACTTCTTGGTTAAACCGAGCAGTGATTGAGTGTGAACGATCGTGTCCTTTTACCCAACCAACATGGAGCTTCCTTTGTTCCCGTCTCTAACAGTTGTTTCCAGCTATTGCTTTCCCAAACTGGGACTCTATTCACCTGCCAATTATTTGCTGCCCAATGAGCCACCCGTTCAGTGGCTCCTTTGAAAACAGCATATGAATCAATGTCAATGTGACTCGCACCATGCTGTGCAGCTAGCAGGACTGCTCTGAGCTCCCCCACTTGTGCACTTCCTTCTCCTCTTTCAGTTGTTTTTTCTCTTGTTGCTACTCCCAATGCCAGGGCTGTGTATTTCCATTTATTGTTTTCTCGATGGGATGATGCATCTGCAAACCACACTCCCCTAAGATCACTGCCTCTCCTCAGAGGGGTGCTTCCTGAATCGGGAATGGTTTGTTCGGTGGAGATTGGAACAACAGAGTACCATCTATGTCCTTTCGTAGTCTCCTTCTGAGATTGGCATGATCTCATTAATGCCCTCTAAATAAGCATGCCACCTACGAACTGCAGGGCTCAGAGCACCGCCGGCAGGTGGTGCTGTTCCCTTACGGACCATGTCCAGGAGGCGGAAAGGTCCCGAATGATTCCTCTTTGCTCTCCCCTTATTTGTTCTGCTCGTTTCGCTGCTCGTACCAGGCCTTTCTCAAGATCTGAACGCCTCCTTTCGGTATCATTGAAGGAGTGGGAGCTAAATTCTAATGGTCTCGCTGGTCCTTCTCGTCCCTTTTGCCATAAGTTGCAGTGAGAGCCATGTTTGTTGAACCCCATTCTACATGGATTGGGTCAGTCGGATTGCAGGACCGAACTGTTGGAATAACCTTAACTCTTTTAGTAGAACTTTAGTGCATTGGTGTGTTGTTCAGTCCATACCCAGGCTTTTCTCTTTCTAAGCAGATTATAAAGAGGACGGGCAATAATGGAAGAGCCAGGAATGTGTTTACGCCAATCACCTGAAGTTCCCAAGATTTGCTGTAACTCTTTCACACTAGATGGATTTTGCCCACGCTCCAGGGTTTCCAGGGTGTCTTGAGGAATAGAAGCAGCTCCTTTTATCCACCAGACGCTCAGGAATTTAACTTCCTGTGCAGGCCCCTGACACTTTGAGTCCGGAACTTCCAAACCCGATTTGAGTAATGTCCCTCGCACGATTTCCATTGTGTCTTTTACGCTCCTTGGTTTTCTCCCCTGATCAGTACATCACCAATGTGTTGGTATACTGCAGCACCAGGTGAGGCAGGAATCTCTGCCAACATTTTTGCCAAAGCATTGCGTGCAACGATAGGGGAATGTTTATATCCCTGTGGAAGTCGGTTAAAGGTATATTGGGTTCCTTTCCATGTGAATGCAAACTGCGCTTTGTCCTGTTCAAGGAGGGGAATCATGGAAAACATATCCTTAACGCCTAAGGCAGCCATCCAAGGGTGGGCAGCTCCTTGTGTCATTGTCACAATTTCGGCAACATTTGGGACTGCTGCAGTTAAAGGTGCAGTATTGGCGATTAGTTGTCGATAATCTACTGTGAAACGCCATTGTCCGGTGGGTTTCCGTAAGGCCACACCGGGGAATTATAAGGTGAGTGAGTTCATTTAATGATACCCCTCTTTTCCAAGTCCATCACCACCCGTCAACCCCTGCAAGTGCTGCTGCAGGCGACGGGTATTGCCGCACATTGGTAATTTTAGACGGAGGTAAAGGTATGGATGTTTGTAACAGGCTTAACCTCATTGTGCCTGATCCCTGTTCATGTCCTGCAAAACTCCACGTAGTTCCATCCGGGAGCTTCCACGTTCGCCCACACAAGATATCAGATCCTAACAGGTTAGTATGTGCAGCACCGACTAGTACTTCTACCCGGGTCAGTCTCCGCTCCTCTGGTAGTCAAAGGGTTCTTTTTCCAGTGGGGCATTCCCTCACTACACCATCAAATCCTGTGAATTTAACTCTGCTTTGGGTCGTTTTCTGCCTAAAGCTTGTGCTGTCTCATCCGTGATCACCGACACTCGAGCCCCAGTATCAATAAGAAATTCCACCCGTATTTTTCGGGGTCCCACTGGAATGGCAACAACAGGTTCAGAGCTGTCATTAGAGAGCCACTGCACTGCCAACACCCGCTGGGCAGGGGGGCTCACTGCCCTCCCCGGGGATGGGAGGCTTTTTGCTGAGGCTGACAGGTCAATCAAGTCACTTCCAGGTGCGGAAGGCACACTCTCCTCTCCGTTCGGGAATTCCGTACCCACTCGTTTTTCCCCCATTGGATTATTCCTCCCAGACAGAAGCTGGATGAATGTATGGAGGTCCTCTGTTGACATACCACGTAGGATATGTCGAGGTACACGCAATTCCAGGGCTTTGCGCCACAACTCATGCTGTTCCTTGTCAGATCGGAACCTCCCATCAACTTTAGAGTTGGGAGTTAGGCTTTTCAGTCCAATTTTGGTCAGGGTTGGAATTCCGAGTGTGCACTTGTGGTCGGAGGGCTTTTCCCTCGATGAACTGACCCATCCCATTCTGTGCCCATATGGGTCTATTCCATGTACAAGTTCATTCCAGGTGAGTGTGTAACCCTGTCAGCCTCGCCTGTGACCGCAGTCTCGCATGCGGTCCTGAATATTGACTATAAACATCTTAAGGCAAGCAGGGAAACCGCGAACGAGGGGATTTAATTGGTCAGGGTCTATAGATGCTGACATCGGGGATTTTCACAAATCATCCCTATTGGACATTGCTTGTATGCAAGCTGCCTTCTGCACTGCCTCAGCTAAATCAGAGTAGCTAGTGGCTTGAATCGATAGTGGTTCTCCTCTCTGTCGTGGGTCTAATCCACCTGCCCAATGTGCTACTGGAGCAGTTAGGGAATAGTGGTGATCCCCTGGCGTGGTGGTTAAAAACACTCCAGGTCCCCAAAAGCCTCCTGCTTCTTCCTCATTTAACATAATCATATCTCCCCCCTGAAGGGAGATTCGCCACAGGTATTCGGTCTCGGATTCTCCCATACGTCTGGAGTATTTTTCCCTTAATTCCATTAGCTCTATGGAGGACCACGGGCTGGGATGTACAACTGCGTGGGCCTCCTCATCACTATCGACAGCAGCCTCAGTTTCAATCAGAGGTCGCAAGGGAATCAGGGTCTTTTCCTTATCGCTAGCATCACTGTCAGACCACAGATCTTCAGCCTGAGCTGGGCAATGCATTAACCTTCGAATCTGCTGCACTGTGGCAGATGCTGCGTTTTACCTAACAGCCCGCTCACCTTTTCCAACAGTAGTTCGAGTTGACCACTTTGATCCACAAGTGGATCAACTTGGGCTCCTAAGGCCTTATTTTCACCCCTGAGTTGATCAACCCGTGATACAAGGCGAGCATTTTGAGCTTCCAGGTTTTACGTTCGCTCTCAAGTTGATCATTTCGAACTCCCAATTTTTCTCCTGCCTCCTTTTGAAAGGCTAAGGATGATTTCAGCACTTCGTTTTCTGACTTCAGAGCAGTGTATTCTGCATCAGAAGTCAGATTAGGAGCAGGGGCGTTTTTAGCTTCCTCTTGTGCACAAGACAAACAGGCACCTAACACTGCACACATAACGCTTTTCCTTTTCCCACTTTCAGCCTGTGTAAAGCCCGACACTGTTCAATGCGTTCTACCACTTTCTCTCCATCCTTCCAGAACTTTTGGGCCCCCTCCTTCCCAGCTGGGGAAGGGGCCCAATCACGTATTTGCAGCAGTTTATCCATGGCAATCCTGCTGACTACGCCAACTTTCTGTTGCGTTAAAGGGGAAAAGATAAACTCCTTGCTTTATTAGGGGGGGCCAGGAACAGCCCTAATATGCAACCAGCAGTCCGAGTGTGTCTGATTCCGGATTCACTGACAGTGTACCATTGACTACAGCCATCAGTGGGGATGTGTACTGATTCCGGATTCACTGACAGTGTACCATTGACTACAGCTATGAGTGGGGATGTGTACTGATTCCGGACTCACTGGCAGTGTACCATTGACTACAACCATCAGTCCAGACGCGTACTGATTCTGGACTCACTGACAATGCACTACACTGCAGGTTCAATTGTGCTCAGGAACCCTCACGACCACACAGAGAGATGAGGTTGCGTTAAGTGAGGAAATCACAATTGGCTACTGAGATAGTGTAATTTATTGGTGCAACAGACAGAGGTTCTTATGGATTGCTGGTGATAAATACTGTCTGCAAAGCATATGCAAATAATGGTTACATGAACACAAGCGCTCGATGAAGTTAACACAGCCTGGCTCTAAAATATACAGGTGACAGTAACTCCATAGAGATTCTAAGTTTTCCCAGGGAAGCACTGGATACAGTGCAAGTCTTACCCACAGGAGTCCCTATGGGGGGGAAGAGAGGTCCAGCCCATCGACCGGTCCCAGGGGTCTGTTGATGTTATCTTCCTTAACTCATCCACGATGGCATCTTCCCTGATATTCCCCTTTCTCTTGGGTCATTTTATACTATTTTCGCCTTTAAAGTGGAGCTTGAGTGATATGTACGACTCTGTCACACACACCTTTATTATTATTAGTGCAAATCTCTCTCGCTTCGCTTTTAAAGGTGTATGACACCAAAAAGTCAGAGCGCACGCGCAGAGAGGGGTGGTCTCATTTTGGAGGGGCTCGCATTGGAGATGGGAGTGTATTTGAGAATGCAGTGAAGCCAGGTTCACGCTGAGGACGGCAGTCTGTCGCATGATGTCTTGCACCACCTCGTTCCCTTTCTTTGGCTGAAGTTAGGACAGAGCGTAACCGCAACATCTCCACCCGCTCCACCCTCCGTCTGTGGATGCATGGGATCGCTGAGGAGCGCACATTCCAGGGGTGGCTGCGTCCTGTTTTGAGAGGTCCTGCAAGCCTGGCTGTTTTCGTGTGTGAACAACGCTGCTTTGCAAATAGAAGTAATTATTCCACAGCCTTCAGCTCAGGCATCAGCCATAGCGCTGCTGCACTGCGGCGTGCAAAGTGCGAGACCTTGTGAGAGAGACAATCAGAATCAAGCAGCCACTTCTAATGAGCAGCATTTCTACACAAGCCTCTGGGTCAAAGGATTAACGGTGATTCCCCCAAGGAGGGAATGGAAGAAGGGTTTTAACTTGGGAAATTCTGGTGGTCTTGTTTAGCACAGAATTCCAGAGTGGTTTGGGCTGGAAGGGACATTAAAGCTCCCCCAGCTCCAAGCCCTGTCACGGGCAGGGACACCTTCCACTGGAGCAGCTCCAAGCCCTGTGTCCAACTCGGCCTTGAGCACTGCAGGGATGGGGCAGCCACCACCTCTCTGGCCATCCTGGGCCAGTGTTTTACCACCCTCATTGTAAATAGTGTCTTCCTCATACCATAGGCAGGACAGGAGCGTGTGGGCAAGAGGTGGGAACCACGTTCCCCGATCCAGGGCATGGTCACATCCTTTGGGTTTTGACTTCTGCATCCGAGGTTCTGAAGCAATCTTGGTTTGGTTTTGGTGCTGTCCCAGCTCACAGCTTGTTTCCTGGCTGGGTGAAGCCCAATGCCCTTGTGCCGGCCGCACGCGCTGTGCTCCGGGAGTTTGACGGCAGCAGCCTGCTCGGAGAAAGGAAAACACGCCGAGGAGCGACAGGAACGTGTGGGCACAGGCAGTGCACCGCGGGCTCTGGGCTGGGGGAGCCGAAGCCTGCGCGGGCTCAGGACGTTTGGGGTTTGTTGTTCCGTTTCCTTCCAAACCTCACCCCCTGAGGGCCGGGTTTGCCTTGGTCCTTGCTCTCCCCGGGCCATGCTGCAGCGGACCAGGCTGTTTGCTGCAGCTGAACCCACCACCCGCAGCCGCAGCCTCACCAAATGGAACAAGTGCTCCACCTGGTACTGCCTTTCAAAGAGGGGCGAATGAAACACCGAGAGCTTGAGCACGAGGATCCGCGCGAGAGAACAGCTCACATGGATCCAAATGCCATGGTTTGTTCCTCCATAGGCTGATTTTCAATAAAACAGAGAAATGACCCAAATTGATTCCCATTTCTGACCAGTTCCAGATGTCCCTGCGGCACATCTTTGAGACGGGAGCTCACTGAGCTGTCACTCTCAGTGCAGTGTTTGTCTTGCTCAAGACAGGACCAGGCTGAGATGCACTGCGGACTCCCAAAGCAAACCTTGGTGCTGAGGAATCACTGATTGCCATTGCTGCTCTGAGGCCGAACGGAATCAACATCCTCCTGTGGGAAGTGACAGTGCTCATAGACTCATAGAACCCCAGACTGGGTTGGGACGAAGGGAGCTTAAAGCTCACCCAGCTCCAACCCCTGGCACAGACAGGGACCAGGTTGCTCTAAGCCCCGTCCAATGTGGCCTTCAGAGCAGCACAGCAGAGGAACCGCTGTCGCTTTGGGTTGGTTCATGCGCATAAACCTTGGGGTGCTTTGGGTGCCGCTGCCCGTGAGCCCCGCCTGGACCCCAGCCGCTCCCCTGCTCCGCAAGGAGCGAGCGGTGCGGAGGGAGGCGATGCCTGCCCACGGGGCAGGGAGGGGCTCACCCTCGGGACGTGCATGGGGAGGGCGGCCATGGGCTTCTGTAGGACCCCAGGAGCTCTCTCTGCAGGGACGTTGAGGCTCAACAAGGCAAAGTGCCGGCTCCTGCACTGGGACCACAAGAACCCCACGGAAAGCTCCGGGCTTGGGCAAGAGTGGCTGGAAACTGCCCTGGGGAAAGGGCCAGGGGTGCTGCGTGACGGAGCTGTGCGGGACCGCCTCTCGTTCGTGGGATCGCGTTAAAGACAATGCCAGCGCCTTGCTTTAGTATAATTATAATGGGTAATCGTTAGTGACACTGATTATCGCGGGACGGGGGCGGTTTGTCCCTCCGCGGCCCCCGTACGTCGCGCCCTCCCGCCGGCCTGCCCCGCCCCTTCCCGTCCCACAGCCGCCCTCGGGAGCCGGCTGCCCGCCGCCATCTTGGAAGCGGGCAAGGGCCGGGCGCTCGCGGCGGGGCGCTGCTTCCCGGGGCAGCGCTCGGGGAGGGCGGGACGGAGCGAGGGACGGAGTTCCGCTGGCGGGGCGAGGCCGCGCTGCAGCCGCGGCGGCGGGGGAAGGCCGCGCTGGAAGGAGGCGGTGCCCGGACGCAAGATGTCGGCCGCAGCCTCAGCCCGGGGGCGGAGCGCTACGGCGGGGCGGCGGGGTCAGCGCGGTTGGCGGGAGCGGGAAGCGATCGGAGCGCGCCTGGCGCTGAGGAGCCGTTGGGACGCCGACCGCCGCCATGCACGTCGTGAAGCGCGGTGAGGGAGCGCCTCCGCCGCGGCGGCACCGGCGGGGGTGGCGGGATCGCTGCCCTGCGGGGGGGACCCTCATGGCGCCGGCGTGAGGGGACGGGGCCCCTCTGCTTTGGGGGGGTTCCTTCTCATGGCATCTGGTGCAAGGGGATGGGGCCACCTTGCTTTAGGGGGGTACCTCCTATAGAATCTGGTGTGAGGGATTGGGACCCACTGTGCTTTGGGGGGTCCTTCATGGCCTCTGGTGAGAGGGGATGGAATCCCTCTCATTTGGGGGGGTCCTTATCACGACACCTAAAGTGAGTAGATGGGGCTCCCCTGTCTTTTCTGGGAGGGTCCCTCATGGAAGGAGGAAGGATGGGGTCCCCTCTGATTTGTGCACAGCCTCCAGGGCACCGAATGTTAGGGTCTGCTCTGGAGAGACCCTAGAGTGAGAGAGCTCCCCCCGTGATTGTAGCGAGGGATGAGACCCCGCAGTTTGCTGTGGGAGCCCCTCCACTCCCCACCATGGCCGTGAGCTCTGGGCTTGCTCACCATGCCTTTGGTCAGAGGAGGGTGCCTGGCCACAGGAGGGGTCCCCAGCCTTTGGGGGGGTGGGGGTGGCCCTCAGCAGGGCTCCCCCTCCCTGCAGAGGTGGTCCTGGGACTTAGGCAAAGTTTTAGGTGTCACAGGGTGGGAATGTCTCCTCCTGGCCTCCCCTTGCGTTTGAATGGTGGACCTCAACACGGTGTCCTTGGTGAACCCACCCAAGGCTCCCCCAGAGAGGGCTGGCTCCTTGCACGAGGCGCTGGGTAGGAGCGCACAGGGCTTAACTGGTTCTTGACTAACGGACCTGTTGTGCTGCACCCTCTTCTCCACAGATGGACGCCAGGAGCGTGTCATGTTTGACAAGATCACGTCGCGCATCCAGAAGCTCTGCTACGGGCTCAATGCTGACTTTGTTGACCCTGTGAGTCTGTTCTGTATCCTGTGCTCTGCTCCTTGTGATAGAACCATGGAATAGTCAGAGTTGGAAAGGACCTTAAGATCATTCAGTTCCAAGCCCCCTGCCATGGGCAGGGACACCTACCACTAAACCATGGCACCCAAGGCTCTGTCCAACCCGGCCTTGAACACCGCCAGCGATGGAGCATTCACAACTTCCCTGGGCAACCCATTCCAGTGCCTCACCACCCTCACAGTGAAGAACTTCTTCCTCATATCCAATCTGAACTTCCCCTGTTTAAGTTTGAACCCGTTACCCACTGTCCTATCAGTGCAGTCCCTCATGAAGAGTCCCTCCCCAGCATCCCTATAGCCCCCTTCAGATACTGGAAGCTGCTCTAAGGTCTCCACACAGCCTTCTCTTCTCCAGGCTGAACAGCCCCAGCTTTCTCAGCCTATCTTCATATGGGAGGTATGATCCACCCCATACGCGGGTATGATCCACCCTAAAATCCAAGTGTTACCCAGTTACTCTTCCTTGGCCAAAGCCAAGCACAGCGGCCTGTGCCGGGGCTCTTGACAAATGCATTCATGATGTGTTTCTTCTCATTGTGTTTCACAGATACAGAGTCTGAGGCTGGTGAGGGAAAAATCACTTTGCCTATTATTGTAAACTGCTTTTACTTCAAACGTTCTTGAAGTGATTGAGCTTCTTGTCCTTAAAGAAGAGTTGTTTGTTGCTCCAGTTCACAGGTTTTGGTAGATTGCTCTCAGCTTTGATCTGCAAGGCTTGAGCAGTGATACATGGAAAGTAGCTCATGATCCTCTCAATAAAACAAGGTGTTCTTTCTGTCTGAGAGCGCCCTTCTTGTCACTGTAATTTCCTTGCTTTGCTTTTTTGAGCTGTGTAGGATGCTGAGTGCACGCTGAGCCAACTCCTGCAAGCTTCTTCCAAAGCCTGGGAAGAGATGACTCCCTCTGGATCCATTGATCTCTGTGAGGTGTTCATGCAGCTCTGCAGACCCAGTCTGTTCTTTTGGAGTTGCCAGGTTAAGGCTCTTCCCATCTCAAAGACCTGATGGTCCGTTTCTGTGTCTTACATTGCATCTGTGAAGTATTTGACATTCACCTGTAGCAAGAAGTGCTCTACAGCCACAGAAAGGAGGAGGAGCTTTAGGGACTCCGTCACTGGAACACAAAGAATGCTGGCTTGATCTCAGTGATGGTGGGAGTAGATGAGGACAGAGGCAAGATTCCTGGTCCTTCTGACTCCTAATTACTGCTCTCTCAATAATCTAAGCACTGCATTCTTATTTACTCCACAGTAGCATGTGACATCTCTCTTCCTGGAATTGAGTTTCTCCTTTTCAGCTTGGGTCTTCTTGAGCCAGATGCTTTACAAGCCAGTGCTAAAACTCCTTAACCTGACATCCTTACTGTCAAAGAGTGAGGTTTGAAAGTGCATGCCCTGCTTTTGGGAGGCTGTTGGCACTTCCAGTGTGTTTGACAGTTACTTTGTTCGATCAAGCTTCTCTTCTCCAGTGCAGAATGTGCCCTTTCTTGTAGGGATCAGTGCTAAATGCATGAGAGAAAAGCAGCAAATACTTTGGAGTAGATGAAAAAGTCTTTTCCCATAAAAGGTCCCAACTGGGAGGTGAGGCTTGGAGAAAGCTGTGAAGCAAAAGGCACTGTGTCCCTTCCAGGGTTGGAGGGTGTTTTTCTCTTGTCATGAAATGGTTTTAAGAGCAGCGCTTCCATGTCCCTTCAGGCATTCCTGAGGTCAAGCTTCATTTGGAGTTTCCAAACTCCCAAGCAGATACTGTTTTAATCTGACTTTACTGAACTTTGAACTTTGCTGCTACTCTGCCTTGAGGAAAGTGTCTGTGGGGAAAAAGCTGGTGATGATTCTGGACCGACAGTTCCTGTTTTCTGCACTCTTCCCTTGCTCTCCCTTCTGCCTTAGCATTTAACATTTTAGGAGTCAGTGCTTCACCAAGAAGTTTGGCATCTTAATTTGCTTTCCTGCTCAATCATACTGCTTATAGTAAAGCAGATTTGACATCTTAAATGGTTGAAACATCATGTGATGACTCTTTTTTTCCCTACCAACAGGTAGCTAACCTCCAGGGTTTTCCTTTTACAGGCCCAGATCACCATGAAAGTGATTCAGGGGCTCTACAGTGGTGTCACAACAGTGGAACTGGATACGTTGGCTGCTGAAACGGCTGCAACCCTGACCACCAAGCACCCCGACTATGCCATCCTGGCAGCAAGGATTGCGGTGTCCAACTTGCACAAGGAAACCAAGAAGGTGTTCAGTGGTATGTCTCTGAGGGACTTGGATAGAATCATGGAATGGTTTGGGATGAAGGGACCTTAAAGCTCCTCCAGTTCCAAACCCCTGCCATGGGCAGGGCCACCTTCCACTGGAGCAGCTTCCTCCAAGCCCCTGTGTCCAACCTGGCCTTGAGCACTGCCAGGGATGGGGCAGCCACAGCTTCTCTGGGCACCCTGTGCCAGCACCTCAGCACCCTCCCAGGGAAGAGCTTCTGCCTAAGAGCTCATCTCAGTCTCCCCTCTGGCAGGTTAAAGCCATTCCCCTTGGCCTTTCACTACATGCCCTTGTATAGCCATAGTCAGAAAGAGAGTGGGAGGTTTAGAGAATATAAATATGGAAATCTCTTTCTTGAGCAGGAGTTACTCAGTACCCAGGCTAACTAAAAATGCCATGGAAATGAAAAAACATGATGAGTTGTAGGGATATGACACAATGAAATTGCCTAGTTTGTGAAATGTATATGTATAAATAGATTGATGAAAAATGCAACTGATAGAAATGAGGTTGCACCTACTTTCTTTCCCATTTATTATGTGTTTAAACTATAAAAAACTCTTCTAAGTGAAGTGCATTTTTAAGGTTAACAGTAGTGAATAGGTAGAAGGGAAGTTGTGTGTTTGTAGAGCTGGAGGGGATTATTTTAGAGGTTGGTTACTGCTGCCCTTGAAACGAGATGACAGATGATGCACGTGCAGGTCTGTGGATGTCCCTCTTTATAATCCCCTTTCTGTTGCAGATGTGATGGATGATCTCTATAACTACATAAACCCTCACAACGGGAAGCACTCGCCAATGATCTCCAAAGAAACTCTGGACATAGTCTTGGCCAACAAAGATGTATGTAACTTCTTATTTCACTTCTGAGTTTTAAGGGGTCAGTGAAGTGGTTCAGATAATCGATTTCTTGTATTTTTAAGCAAGCCATATTTGGTTCAGGACAAGATGCCAATGCAGAAACCAGTGCAGGGAGAACTGCTCCATCCTGGAGAGTTTAAAAGAGAAGATGTAGGAATTTCTTCATGTAAGGATGTTTCTGCAGCAGAATCTATTTTCTCAGATGTAATAGAATCCCAGACAGGTTTGGGTTGAAGGGCCCTTAAGATCATCCAGTTCCAGCCCCCTGTCATGGGGAGGGACACCTTCCACTAGAGCAGGTTGCTCCAAGCCCCATCCAACCTGGCCTTGAACACTGCCAGGGGTGGGGCAGCCACAGCTTCTCTGGGCACCCTGTGCCAGCGCCTCAGCACCCTCACAGGGAAGAACTTCTGCCTTACATCTAACCTGAACTTCCCCTGTTTCAGTCTGAACCCATAGCCCCTCGTCCTATCACCCCAGTCCCTGATGAAGAGTCCCTCTCCAGCATCCTTGTAGCCCCCTTCAGACACTACAAGCTACTCTGAGGTCTGCACGCAGAACAGCCCCAGTGTTCTCAGCTTGTCTCCATACAGGAGGTGCTCCAGCCCCTGATCATCCTCATGGCCTCCTCTGGACTTGCTCCCACAGTTACATGTCTTTTTTACGTTGAGGACACCAGAACTGCACACAGTGCTGCAGGTGGGGTCTCACCAGAGCAGAATCCTCATAGTCATGGTCAGCACAACTCAAGAATTTGACAAAAAGCCCCTTTTGCTGTAGCAGCCTCTTCTGGGAGCATGGAATGGAGACCTGAGCTGTGGGCTCTGATTTCAGCTTGTTCTGGTGGGGAGGTCACCCTTGTTTGTCTATATGTGTATAGACAAACAGTTCCTTGGACTTTGATTCTATGTTGTGTTTCTTGGTGTCTAGATAGACTTCAGGAAATGGAGCCAACAATTGTGCATTGTACTTGGAAATAACTGTTAGAACTGTGCAGTTGTTTCAAGCTTTTCCCTCCTTTATTCCCCTGAGCTGCTATCAGTTTTACTAGAGCTGTGAGGCCAGGAATGCCCAACCATGACAGTGTTGTTACACCCTAAAGTGAGGTACAAAACTCCTGATTGTAAATGCCACTTTTTCTCTGTGTTATTTCCTCTCAGCGCCTGAATTCTGCCATTATCTATGACAGAGACTTCTCCTACAACTACTTTGGGTTTAAGGTAAAAAGCATGTTATTCGTAATAACCAGGAGTGCTGTTTTGATGTTGTTCTGGAGCTGAGTCCTTTGAGAACAATGGAAACATCTAGATTGGGCAAGCGGGGCACTGGATTAGGTGGGACATCAGTGAGTTTGATAAAAACCAAGACTACCTGCACAGAGCAGTTGCTGTCTGGGTGAGTCGTGTACTTGTTGGCTTCACTGTGTGCCCTTGGCTGCTGTAATGTAACTGCTGGGCTCTTAGCTGTGCAGCCAGCCCTGAAAGTTGGTGGAAGCTTCCCAGCTCGTGCCGTTCCTCATGGGAACAATGTGATTCTGAAGAAACCAAAAAAGGGATTTCTTTTGTTTCCCCCATTGTGTTGTGGAGCAGTTTTGTCAGTGTGTCATCCCACACTCAGCCTCTGTCATCTTCTACCCTGCTGGAAACTCTGCCCAGGCTGCTGTGCCCCCACCATCTGCTCTTCCTGCTCTCTCAGACAGACTGTGCTTTGCTGAGTTGCTTTAGCGGTGACACAGTGGGGTCTCTGGAGAGCATGTCTCCATTCCACAGCACTACCTGCTTCAGATGGTTCTGGTAGATCTCTGCAGGAGCTGGGGGGCTTTGCCAGGACTTGCCACCAATGCGCCTGATGTGGTGCCTTCTGGCTGGGGGAAGTAGTTTGCAATGAGGAAACAACTAGAGGGTGTAAGAGCAGAGCAGCTGCAGAAGCAGCATAGGCAAGGGTGGGAAGAGGGGACCTTGAAGGGGGTGTGTTTTATATTTGTGTGGACAAAAAATTCCTGACATTCCCTCCTGTAGTTACTGCTGTAATCCATTGGGAACAAGCTTCAAAGGCAGCTGCTGTAGTTGTAGTCTTGCCATGTTTGTCGTTTGGCTGCTCAGCACCCAGGCTGTGATGTGGTTGTCTGGAAAGCTTTATCGTGATGGAGCTGCCACACTTGGGGTTGTGGGGAACAAGCACGCCCTTGTCTTCGAGCTTTCACTCGCTGTGGGGTGAGAGGCAGAGCTGAGCCCTGTGCCTGGGTGCTCCATTGCTGCTCCAGAATCCAAAGCAGCGAACCGGGAATCCTGCAGTGGACTTCTGGCTTATTTTAGTCATTAGTCACCCCATCTGCTGTGCCATTTGCAAGGAGTGGAGTGCAGAGTTGGTGCTTCTGTTGAAGTCTGGGATAAGGAGCATGAAGATGCTCCAGTTTGGGGTTAATTAATAGGATTTTTGTCAGACTGCATGTCTCCTAAATGCATTCTCTCTTTTTGAAGACTCTAGAACGTTCTTACTTGCTGAAAATCAACTCAAAAGGTAAGAACTGTCTCTATCAGCTTCAAGTATTATCTAACTTTATTTTTGGCTGGACAGGGTGCTGGGCCATCTAGTCTAGGTCATGCTTTGCCTAGAAAGCTTGGACCGAATGATCCTTGAGGTCCCTTCCAATGGGATTCTGTGGTTTAAAAGTCAAGACTGCAGCTCAGAGCAGGGCTTGAGGGGATAAAAAGGCCACCTCAGAGGTTTCCATAAAGCATTCCAATGGAAACTCTGCTTTGAAAAGCAGCCATATGTTTATAGTGGGTGTTCTCTGGGCATGTGCAACTTCTTTTCTTAGGCCAGGTCTCTGGTGGGGTTTGGTGGCAGTGCAGTGCTTGCATGAAGAGCAGCTGATTGATAAAGGGCAGCACTGAGGCGCGTTTGGGTGTTCCGAATGATGGCAGTGTGACCTGGCCCACTGTGCGTCACCTTCTGTGTTAAGGACCCCAGTGATTTGGAGGCTGTCCTGTAACCAAGGATTTAGAAGATGAAGGAGTTCCTGTCCATCTGATAGCGTGTTCCATAATGCTAAGCACTTCATAACAAATTTAAAGTTGAATAAGCTACTGTGCTGTCAGCACCAGCTATCGCAGGCCCTAGTGTGACAGGGACACCAGGAGGGTAAGAGGATAGTTGTAATATCATAGAATCCCACGGGCAGGGACACCTTCCACTAGAGCAGGTTGCTGCAATTCTGTGTCCAACCTGGCCTTGAACACTGCCAGGGATGGGGCATATATCACTCATTGGGCACCCTGTGCCAGGGCCTCACCACCCTCCCAGGGAAGAAATGTCTCCTAGTGTCTAATCTAAATCTCCCCTCTCTCAGCTTAACATAATAAACCTGGAGAGCAATTGGATGCTGGATTGGGCATTTGATTGGATTCTAACTGTTAATACAGGTGGGTTTTGTTTTCGCTCCCATGAACATTGGTGCAGGTTGTTGAGAGGGTTACCCAGGCCCCATCCTTGGAGTTCTTCAGAGCCTGACTGGATCAAGTCCTGAGCAAACTGCTCTGATTCTCTCAGCTGACTCTTTGAGCAGGAGCTTGGACTGGAGACCTCCTGAAGTTCCTTCCAACCTGAATTACTCTGGTTCTATGAAAGCCACGGCTCTCAAGTGGCCCATTGCACACTGTTTGTAGCTTATTGCTACAGCCTCCACGTCTGTGCTAATGTAAATGTAAATGTCGCACTGACATTGTTTTTTCTCCTTTGTCTTTAGTTGCTGAGCGTCCTCAACACATGCTGATGAGGGTGTCAGTGGGGATCCACAAGAATGACATAGAGGCTGCAATAGAAACATACAACCTGCTCTCTGAGAGGTGGTTTACTCATGCTTCCCCCACGCTGTTCAATGCAGGCACCAACCGGCCCCAGCTTTCCAGGTACTGTGGGCTTCCAGGTTTGCTTCATGCATAACAGGGTGAAGAGAAAGTTCTGCAGATTGGGTCTGGTCAGTGAAATGCTTTCACAAATAGCAGCTGTGCTTCTGTGGTTGGTTGATGAAGGTTTGAGAAGCTGCTGTCAAATTTAACCTGGTATTTAGTGTTGTCTTTGGGGAAAACCACACAGGTTTCTGTAAGCTTCTAAAGCTAATGGAAATATTTCCATTTACAAGTTACTTAGTGCTTAGTGTTTTGTAGATGACCAAATGAATCCTGGTAGTTGTTTCGTAGCACATTACTCTTGCTGCTAAGAGTAGCAAGCGTAACTGATATGATTTAAAACTGTTTCGCTTTGATATTAGAACTATTGCTCAGGATGTTATCTAAACCTGTTCTTTATTCCACTTTGCAGTCTGTGGTTTTGCTTTATCTATTTGCTTTGCAGTGTTCACCCTTGGTTTTCTGCAGCCCTCATGAAATACTTCTTGACTTCTTTCTGGTTTAACCTTTGTATGCTAAAGCTGTGTGTTTTCATCAGTTGTTTCCTGCTGTGCATGAAGGATGACAGCATTGAGGGGATCTACGACACTCTGAAGCAGTGCGCACTGATCTCGAAGTCTGCTGGTGGGATTGGCCTCGCTGTGAGCTGTATCCGAGCCACAGGCAGCTATATTGCTGGGGTAGGTGTGCAGATGGTGCTCGCAGCAGAGGTTAACCTTCTGCTTTCATTACATGTCTGCACTTCAGTTACCAAATCAATGCAGCTTCTACTGACTCAGTTGAACACAGCAGTTAGTCTTCTCTTTTCAGTATGCTCTAAGTCAAAAAGGTTGGATTTCTGTGCCGTTCTGGCTGCCTAACAGAAGTCCTTCCACAACGAGGATCTTAGTCCACTGTTAGATCAGATAGTTCCCACTTTCCTATGTGCTAGCAACCTGGGAGTGTGCTCAGAGACTCGTGCGTTAGCCCTTCACCTTTTTGTACGTCTGAGTGCTCGAGATCATCAGTGAAGCTGTGGCTGCCCCGTCCCTAGCAGTGTTCAAGGCCAGGCTGGATGGGACTTGGAGCAAGCTGCTCTAGTGGAAAGTGTCCCTGCCTGTGACAGGAACTTGGAACTGGAGGAGCTCTAAGTTCCCTTCAGCCCAAACCCTTCTGTGGTTCTGAGATCTGTGGATGTGTGTTTGCTGTTTCTGTTACAGTGTGTGTAACCTCTGCATGGCTTTACATTACCTAATGCAGAGGAAAGAACTTAGGAGCTACATTTGATTAACTCTTAAGACCAGTAGCAAATATATCCAGTTTTGTCTCCAAAAAGAGGCAAGGGAAGGGACTACCACATAACTGATTGGGTTGGTGTGTTCCTGGCTTTCAGTGTAGGCAGCTTTGCAGGCTGCTGAGAGACAACAAGGAAATGTAGGCCCATCTCTTCAGGCAGATGCTTTTCAGTATTAATGGTTTTCCTGTGCCTCTGCAGACAAATGGGAATTCTAACGGGCTTGTTCCAATGCTGAGGGTCTACAACAACACTGCTCGCTACGTGGATCAAGGAGGAAACAAGGTACTGTCATTACATCAGGGTCAAGAAAGCAGCCTTGGGTCAGAGGGGGGAGATCCTCATCTGTGAAAGATTGACGCCGTAGCATCTGTGAGCTGGTGAAGTGGTTGTAGATGACACATCGAAATAGGGTATTTCGCCCCTTCATAATTTAGTGTTCCTCTTTCACTATACATTTTGTCATGCAGGTCTGTCTCTTATGCATGATGGGCACATGTTAGAGCAGCCTCTTGCACTGGGTATTAGTTACTCCTTGAGCAGCCTCTAGTGAATTACGGGGCAAGACTGTAGGAAACTTCTTGATCCTGTGTCTCCACGTAGTCCAGAGGTCAGCGGAGGCCTGACACAGTAAATCTGTGATTGTCGAGCTCCTGCTTACACAGAGGAAATACAGTTGTGGTACTAAATCACTTTTACTGAGAGTCTGGAACTGGTGACATGGCCCAGTTCCAATAGTGAGAGCAACTGTGGGGCAAAAAAGCATCTTGAGATGGTGTTATTGACACTGTAAAGCTCCAGTTAGTTTAGGCTGTTGGATGCACTCAGGAGCAGTGCAGGAGATTTTATCTTCAAGGCAGTTTGTCCTGATTTTGATCATGTTTTACCTCTCAGAGACCTGGGGCTTTTGCCATCTACCTGGAGCCCTGGCATTTGGACATTTTTGAGTTTCTGGACTTGAAGAAGAACACTGGGAAAGAGGAGCAACGAGCCAGAGACCTTTTCTTTGCACTTTGGATTCCTGATCTCTTCATGAAGCGAGTTGAAACCAACCAGGTAAGAAGCTTTATTGGTGCAGAATAGGTCTGTTACTGGAGAAACGGGACCAGCCGTAGGATGAGCTTCATGCAGGGCTGCAGCTCCATCTTCCTAACAGCAGAGGAACTGCCTGAAAGAGCTGCTTCACCTTATTTTAGAGCTAGGCTGTGCAGGTAGAAAGTGGAGTTGGAGAATTCCAGTGGGATGCTTTGCTTCAGTGCTTGATCTTCCAGCCCATGACTTGTGTTGTTACACTATTACACCTAATTTACTCTGGACTTCCATTAAAGCTTCAGATCTTCTCAGGCTTCACATGACTGCTTGTATTTACTTTACAATGGGTTATATCTCAAGAACCAGACATTTCAGGATTGAAAGTGCAGTTTGATCACCGATATCTGTATAATGACTTTTTAAATATACTGTCTCATCTGATAAATCCCTTCCCCATGTCTGCTGGTAGAGTTGGTTCCAGTTTTTTGGGATGGGAAGTTGGCATATTCCTCTTTGCAGCAGGGTCTGCTGATGAAGTTCAGTGCTTTTAATAAGCAGGATGCCTAAAGACTTTCTCTGACTGTGCTTCCTTCTTACAGGACTGGTCATTAATGTGTCCAAATGAGTGCCCTGGCCTAGATGAGGTCTGGGGAGAGGAATTTGAGAAGCTGTATGAGAGGTAAGAAGCGTGAATAGACTTTGAAGCAGTGGCCACCTGTTCAAAAGGCTGCCCTTGGTGTGTGGTATCTGGGAGCCAAAGCATGGGTTTGTGGTGTTGGTCAGTGAGTTCTGTTATGGGATTGATAAACCGACAAAGATGGGAAATGTCTGCTCACTATTTGCTCCAAACTGGGACCTGCTCAAGGTAGAACTGTGTGTGAATGATTGTTTTAGCTTCTTGGAAGGAAATTCTGAAGTGCTCCCCATTTACAGCAGTCAATAGCTTTACTTTGAACTAGTAATGAAAGATTTGTTCCCTTTAGACAAGGGCAGTCTTGCTCCCCTGCTGTTACCACTCCTGGCTAGTTCACAAGTGAATGGAGTCTTGCCTGCTTGAGAACCTGATGTTGAGTTGGTGATTGTCTTTCACTCCTTTTTTGGAGAGCCTGAGAATTATTAAGCAATATGTGCCCTACAACTAACTGAAACAAGGATGGAGCCAGGAGGTGATGCTGGGGGGGACTCTTCATTAGGGAGTGTAGTGGTAGGACAAGGGATAACAGGTTCAAACTTATACAGGGGAAGTTTAGATTGGATATGAGGAAGAAATTCTTTACTATGAGAGTGCTGAGGCACTGGAATGGGTTGCCTGGGGAAGTTGTGAATGCTCCATCCCTGGTGGTGTTCAAGGCTGGTTTGGACAGAGCCTTGGGTGCCATGGTTTTTGGGAGGTGTCCCTGCCCATGGCAGAGGGGTTGGAACTGGATGATCTTAAGGTCCTTTCCAACCCTAACTGTTCTATGATTCTGTGATTCTATGACTGTTCTCTGCTCCCAAGGAACAAGGGATGGGACAAGAGGAAATGGCCTCAAGCTGCACCAGGGGAGGTTTAGGTGGAGCTGAGAAACAATTCCTTCCCCAGAGGGTGCTCAGGCATTGGAACAGGCTGCCCAGGGCAGGGCTGGAATCACTGTCCCTGCAGATGCTCACACACCATGTAGCCGCGGCCCTCACTGGCATGGGTTAGTGGTGGCCTTGGGGTAAGAGTTGAAGTTGCTGATCTCTTCCAGCCTGGTTGATTCCATGATTCCATGGTTCTGTTGCAGCTATGAGAAGCAGGGCCGCGTGCGCAGGGTGGTGAAGGCCCAGCAGCTCTGGTACTCCATCATCGAGTCACAGACTGAGACCGGCACACCCTACATGCTCTACAAAGACTCCTGCAACAGGAAGAGCAACCAGCAGAACCTGGGCACCATCAAATGCAGCAACCTGTGTACAGAAATCGTGGAGTATACCAGCAAAGAGGAGGTAGGTGGAGAACAGCAACTTGTGTTTAGGAAAGCTGTGGCTGCTGCTGTGTACCTTTCTAGAGTAAGTCTGACTTGGTTGGGGAAGGGAACAGGGAGCGACTTCTGGGGATGCTTTGACTTGAGTACTTGCAGCTCCTTCACTGCCTCTGAGTGGGTTTCTCCTCCCTTCTGACTCCCATGGAGGGTTTGGTATAAAACAAGAGATCCCATCAATGAAAACCTCTGAGAGCTTGAGGGAGAAGTGAGCTCTGTGGCTTGCTGGTGGCTAATGTAAGCATCTCCTCAGTTAATGATGTAGTAAAACCAGGCCTCTTTTAGTCCCAGACTTACACTGCAGTAGCAATTCCCCTTGAGCTCCCTGTGCACTACCCTAATCTTGGTGCTTCACTGATGTGCTGTGTTTGGACCCCAGCATTGTTAACAAAGGGGAAGATAGGACATAGAACCAGGGAATTTCTAGCGCAGTAAAGCTCTTTGAGGCTGTTGTAACTGCGAGTATCTGCCTTAGCCACAAGCTGCCTGAGCCACAAGCTTCTGTTGCCTGAGCCACTGACAGTTCTGTAGCTCACACTCCTTGGCATGTTCATAAAGTCATGAAGAGCCTAGAAGAGGTGGAGACCTATCTTGCCTGGCTCTGCAGGAGAAATCTTAGCTGACTTCTTTCATAGAACCATGAAAACATTTAGGTTGGAAAAGACCTTTAAGGTCATCAAGTCCAACTGTTAACCTAACACTGCCAAGGCTACCACTAAACCATATTCCTAAAAGCCAGATCTGCATGACTTCTAAGTAGAATCATAGAATAGTTAGGGTTGGAAAGCACCTTAAGATCATCCATTTCCAAGCCCCCTGCCATGGGCAGGGACACCTCGCACTAAACCATGCCACCCAAGGCCCTGTCCAACCTTGCCTTGAGCACCACTTGTTACTGGTCTCCAGCTGGACATCGAGCCATTGGGCACAGCTCTTTGCATGCGGCCATCCAGCCAGTTCTTTATCCACCAAGTGGTCCACCTATCAAATTGATGTCTCTCCAACTTAGAGACAAGGATGTCATGTGAGACAGTGTCGAACGCTTTGCACAAGTCCAGGTAGATGACATCAACTGCTCTACCCCTGTCCATCAGTTCTGTAGCCCCCTCATAGAAGGCCACCAGATTGGTCAGGCAGGATTTCCCCTTAGTGAAGCCCTGCTGGCTGTCACCAACCACCTTGTTGGTTTTCATGTGCCTCAGCATGCCTTCCAGGAGAATCCACTCCAAGATGTTGCCAGGCACAGAGGTGAGGCTGACTGCTCTGTAGTTACCCAGCTCTTCCATTTTCCCCTTGAAAATGGGGGTTATATTTTCCTTTTTCAGTCGTCGTGAACTTCACCTGACTGCCAGGATTTTTCAGATATGATGGACAGTGGCTTAGCAGCTTCATTTGCAGCTACTTCAGGACCCGGATGGATTTCATTAGGTCCCATGGACTTGTGCACGTTCAGGTTCCTAAGATGGTCTCAAACCACATCCTCTCATACAGTGGGCCCAGGGTCTTCATTCTCACAGAAATACTTCCAGGCATGGTGACTAAACCACTTCCCTTCCAGTTCTCCTGGGGCTGGAATGAATGTTGGTGTTAAAAAATGACCAAGAAAATGCCCTAAAACAGTCTGGACTTCATTGAGATCCTGTTGATTCTGTAAGACAGGAAATGCTTAGGCTTAGTTTGTGTGAGGATGGCTTGCAGGCAATAGGATTGACCAGGCCAGAGGATTAATTCTTATGGCGATAACTAACTAAACCTTTCTGAGTTGTTGTTACCCTTTTTACAATTCAGAAGGTAGCAGAGAAATGAGGAGTGCATTTCCCAGCCTTGCAAGCTGCTTGCTTCTTTGTCTCCGTGTGTTTCGGATAGAGAGCGCGCTCTGGAAGGAGAATGGTGTGGGTTTTGCGTGGGGTTTTGGCTGGGGCTCCTGTTTTCACTGTGTCTTCTCCACAGGTTGCAGTCTGTAACTTGGCCTCCATAGCCCTGAACATGTACGTCACTCCCGAGCACACCTATGATTTCAAGAAGCTCGCTGAAGTCACCAAAGTGATTGTCCGAAACCTGAACAAAATCATTGATATCAATTACTACCCCGTGCCAGAGGTGAGCACTGAGCTGCTGCAGGGCTGGAGTGTGCTGGGGGCCTGGGGACAGGGCTTCTTGTTCTGGAGCACCCCCAGTCAGCCTGGAGCAGTTTGGAAAGGGAGCTCCTCCGGTCTCGCTCCAGCAGCTCCGCGTCCCTCTTATGCTGTTGCCTCGGAGCTGGATCAGGACTGCAGTGAGGGTCTCCCAGAACGCAGCAGAGAGGGACTGCTGCTCATGCTCTGGGGGTGCAGCCCAGGACGTGGCTGGTTTCTGGGCTGCAGGCACACACAGCTAAGTCATGTTGCACCCATGTTGACTCTTGGGTGGAAGAAATAAGTGAGGGGTTTTGTAAGCCTGTTTCAGCGCATAGTTGGGAGTTCCGTTAACAGCCTGGTTGCAGACATGGCCCATTGTTAGTGCTGCCTTAAGCTTCAACCCCGACAATTCCTTAGTGGAGCAGTTGCAAAAAACCCCTCTCCTTGAGGTGGTTCTGCAGCTGGAATTTTTTCGTGTGTGATTTCCTTGAAGCACAGGACAGCACATGGAATAGAGCAGGAAGTGGAACAGAGAGGAGGATTCTGGAAGGGTCCCAGGAATGTGTAACTCAGCCTCATTGGTTTTATCCATTTTTCAGGGGTGCATAGACTGCTTTCTGGGAAGGAAAGTGGGGAGAGATTTTGGTATTGCTGAAGAGGAATGGGAGCAGGGTTTGTGGCATTGCAGAACACAGAGAGTCAAGCAAGAGCTGGCTGTTGAGGAGGAAATAACCAAATACTCAAAGTATGAAGCCAAACCTGCTGAGGGATCAGGATTTTCTAGCCCTTGCAGTTTGAATGCATGACTTAAAATGTCTTCATGGGGCTGTGTTTCAGAGTGTGCTTGGTGTCCACTTCTGAATCACTGCTCCTTCTGTCAGGTTGAGCAATTCTAACAAACTGAGTCCGGGTCCTCACTCATGCCCCAGCAGACAGTGGGGACTGGGCAGAATTGAAATGGGGGTTGTTGCAGCAGAATGAAAGGCCCATGAAACTTAAGGCAGTGTATGACAGTGTCTCGGAGAGGTCCTTTCCAACCTTATCTACCCATCCTGTGCCTCTCTTGCTGCGCTGAAGGTAATGTTCTCTTTGCTAATGCCATGCAGGCGGAGCGCTCCAACAGGCGCCACCGTCCCATCGGCATCGGGGTGCAGGGCCTGGCAGATGCCTTCATCCTGATGAGGTTCCCCTTTGAGAGTCCCGAGGCCCAGCGCCTGAACCAGCAGATCTTCGAGACCATCTATTACGGTGCTTTGGAAGCCAGCTGTGAGCTTGCCAAGGAGCAGGGACCCTATGAAACATACGAGGGTTCTCCTGTCAGCAAAGGAGTAAGTACCAGAATGTGTCCTGTGTCAGAGCCAAAGCTATGGAAAGCAAACATGTCTGTGCCTGGTCTTTTAATACAGGAAGAGATATATGATTGGAGCTCTTTAGCTGATAATACTGCAACTACAAATGGTGCTTGAGTTTTCCTCTATCATTTTCTCCACCATTCTGAAGTGCAGTGTGAAATGCAGGACTTAAACTGAAGTGGAGAGAGAAGTAAAAGAAAAACAAGACTCAGCCTGTGCTGCTGTCCTTCCAATGCAGTTAAAATAGGGTATGAGATTCTGATACAGGAGCTGAATTGAGGGGAATGGTTAATAGGAATCACAGGTCAATTACAATGTGTTAAAAAGCATGGAGAAGAGAGTGTCTTGTCTAATCTGAACTACCCCTGTGTTCTTCAGATTCTTCAGTATGACATGTGGAATGTTACCCCCTCGGATCTTTGGGACTGGAAGGCTTTAAAGGAGAAGATTGCCAAGTGAGTAGCCCTGCACATGTTGTGTTGGATGTAAAATACATTTACGTTGTTCTGACTGATAGGGTGCAAGTGGAAAAATGGTCCTGGGTGTTTCCCCCTGCCCCAGTTTCTTCAGAGCTGTTTTGTGGATGGCTTTCGTTTATTTTTGTCCTTGCAAGAGGGAGAGCTCACCCCGAGACTCTCATTTAGCTGAGCTCTTATTTCACCTTGAGTACATCAGTGAACTGGTTTGTGTTCCTATTAAATGTAGTGATGAGTGAGACAGTGTCAGCTGGGCTCCTGCTGACTGGGAACTGAGCCTTGACCATCCTGAAGGCAGGAATTGTTTAAGCCTGAAGTGCCTGTAATGAACTTCTTCAATTTGTGTGGGTCTGAGTTTTAGCTTTTGTAAATGTCTGTTGTCTTCTCTGGATAGGTCTCAGGTTCTTCATGAGCTGCTCAGTTTGGTTTCCCTAAGTGCCGTGGGCTTGTGGAGTGTCTGACAGATTGGGGGGTTTTCTCTACACCCTTTCTCATGACTAAATAATTTGGGAAAGCCTCGTGGTGAGTCCAGAGGAGGGCACGGAGCTGCTGCGAGGGCTGGAGCAGCTCTGCCATGGAGCCAGGCTGAGAGAGCTGGGCTGGGGCAGCCTGGAGAAGAGAAGGCTCCTGAAGGGGAGACCTTAGAGCAGCTCCAGTGCCTAAAGGGGCTGCGGGAAAGCTGGAGAGGGGCTTTGGACAAGGGATGTAGGGACAGGCCAAGGGAATGGCTTTAACCTGCCAGAGGGGAGACTGAGATGAGCTCTTAGGCAGAAGCTGTTCCCTGTGAGGGTGCTGAGGCGCTGGCACAGGGTGCCCAGAGAAGCTGTGGCTGCCCCATCCCTGCAGTGCTCAAGGCCAGGTTGGACACAGGGGCTTGGAGCTGCTCTAGTGGAAGGTGTCGCTGCCCGTGGCAGGGGTTGGAGCTGAAGGAGCTTTAAGGTCCCTTCAACCCAAACCATTCCAGTATTCCACAATTACAGATGAAAATAGCAAAGACTTTAGTTCTGCTTCCATGTTGACCCACATTACAAGTTTAGCGGAGCTTCCCTTTCTTCCTGCAGGTAAGCTGAGGTTCGTAGGGTACCCTGAGGAGTTGCTGATTTCTGAGTGTGAGCTGAGTGTCCCGTGTACCTCTGATACAATGCCCTTCTAGCTCTTTGCAGGCAGTTTTTAAACTGTGCTTGTCTTGGATCTCTTCTGTCTTGTCTCACGTGGTTGAAGCTTTCTTACTCTTGCCTATTGTTATTAGGTATGGTGTTAGGAACAGTCTTCTCCTTTCTCCAATGCCAACTGCTTCCACTGCTCAGATCCTGGGCAACAACGAATCCATCGAGCCCTACACCAGTAACATCTACACACGGAGAGTCCTCTCAGGAGAGTTCCAGGTAAGAAAGCAGAAGAGCTTTTCTGTTTTCATGTCTTTTATGACTTTCACTGCTAGGAAAGACGAGGTGGAGACCACATACTTGGTGACTCAGCTCATCAGATGTCTGTGTCAAAGGCCAAAAGCACGAAGGGGAATATGTGGATTGTTCTATATTGCGTTCTGTGTGCTAGTAGTGAGCTTGTCCATATTCCACAGCAGTCACGGTGGAATGTGCTGAGTTGTACAGAAGTGCTGCTGCTTTTGTCTGCAAAAAACCTTTATGAGGCTTCTAGATGGCCTGCTGGAATAATTGCTAAGGGAATGATGAACAGTGATATTATTGAAGGCATGTGTGTGCTATGGGAAGAGTAACTGAGATGATCCCACTCTCCACAACTACCTGACAGGAGGATGGAGCCAGAAAGTGGCTGGTCTCTTCTCCCAAGGGATAGAGCAAGAAGAAACAGCCTCAAGCTGCACCAGGGCAGGTTTAAACTGGAGGTGAGGAACAATTCCTTGCCCAAAGGGTGCTCAGGCATTGGAACTGCCCAGGGCAGGGCTGGAGTCACTGTCCCTGCAAGTGTTCACACACTGTGGAGACGAGGCCCTCAGTGCCATGGGGCAGTGGTGGCCTTGGCAGTGCTGGGGAGCAGTTGGACTGGAGGAGCTTAAAGGTCTTTTCCAACCTGGTTGATTCTGTGGTTCTGTTTTATCCTTTCCCCTGCTGACCCAAGTCTTGCCGATTGTTTACCGCTTTACTTAGTAATTCAGGTTGTGGTCAGTGGCTTTGTTAAACCCGGATCTCTCCATTTCCCATCTTTTGGCATTCCTCATGCTCCTCCCCTTTCTTATTCGTGAGGTCCAGGAACTTCTCCTGGTGCTGTCCTAGTAGTTGGTGTCAGCCAGGCCTTGCAGACATGCTTGCGTTGCCTGCAGTGGCCAGCAGCATCTCACGTTTGTCACGCTGTTGTTTTAGCCTTGTCCCCTGTCTGGTGTCTGTGTGCACAGCTCAGTGCTCACTGAAGAGTTTGTCAGTACATGTTTAACCATTTGAAAACCTGTGCACATTGGGTGGATTTGCCTCCTCTTGGAAGCTGTCTCCGTGCCATAAGGCAGGCCTAGAGCTTCGAACGTGCAGTGCTTTCCTTCTTTGCCTTTGCCCATTCCAGGTTGTGAACCCACATTTGCTGAAGGATCTCACAGAGAGGGGCCTGTGGAACGAGGAGATGAAGAACCAAATCATTGCCCGCAATGGCTCTATCCAAGTAAGTGTGAGAGGCCAGGAGAAGGCTCAGGGGTTCCTGTGGGTCTGTGAAGTGCTGGGGCTGTTCTGCCACATTGTGCTTTTGGGGTGTGCTGTATTTGAGTGACTCAGGCTGGGGTGAAAAGCTGTGCAAGGTAAGAGGGGATGTGTCTGATCTCAGTGGTGGTTTGCTCCTAATGGAGCCTGCTCTGTAACTGAGAAGCCCAGTGGAAATGTACCACTAAATACTGCTGGAAACACACAGAGTTGCGCTGCTCCACTGCAGACTGATCCTGCAAATGTTTGTATTCCCATTTATCATAAAGCTGATAAAGGGGGAATTTCACAGCAGGGAGTAGGCTTGAGACAGGAGCTGAGTTTGAGACTGTGTGGGATTAATGATTTATACTGTGGAGTCTGAAATGCTGCTGTGCTTGTTGTGCTTGGAGTCAAGCTGACGAAGTGCATACCGCTGGTCATGGAGTTTGGGTCTGGGTTGCTTTTTGTGAGACCTCACAACTATTTAGGGCAAATGGGCTGTTTGCAAACAGCTTTTTCTCTCCAGTTCCCCAGAAGAAGCTGTCCTGTTGCAGGGAGCAAGGTTTCTTTAAGCTTGGTGCTTTCAGGTACAGGATGCTCCAATTCAGTGCTGGAGTTGAAAAGCTTTATTCTGGTCAGGGTTGCTGAAGTCTCAGAATTTCAGTACATCAAGGGGGCTGACAAGAAACCTGGAGAGGGGCTTTGAACAAGGGCCTGTAGGGATGGGCCAAGGGGAATGGCTTTAACCTACCAGAGGGGAGACTGAGATGAGCTCTTAGGCAGAAGTTCTGTGAGTCTATGAACTTGATGTTATAAATATGAACATTTGGGCCTTGGAAAACTCCTGTTCCTTTTAGAACATCCCTGAGATTCCGGATGACCTGAAGCAGCTCTACAAGACCGTGTGGGAGATCTCCCAGAAAACTATCCTCAAGATGGCAGCAGACAGAGGAGCTTTCATTGATCAGAGCCAGTCCCTCAACATCCACATTGCAGAGCCCAACTACGGCAAGCTCACCAGCATGCACTTCTATGGCTGGAAGCAGGTACTTGGGCTGGTCGGGAGCCTTGTCCGGGGTAGAGAGCACGTGGGGCAGATCAGTTCTGTCAGGAAAGGTTGCTCTGGCTGATTCTCAGGAGGGTGAATGGCTGCTTCCGTCCTAGAATGTGGTGTTACCAGCGGAGTATCTCTAGAGCAGTGAAGCCGTGGGCGCTCTTAGCATTGCTCCTGTTAATCCTAGCTGGTGCTGGACATGACTGTGGGGCTGGTGCAGTGGCAGAGCTGAGGGCGGCTGCCCTCAGCAGCTCAGTTTGGCTGTCACTTGCCTCACCTCCAGCTCTGAGACTCAGGTTTTACTCTGCAGGGCCTGAAGACGGGCATGTACTACCTGAGGACAAAACCAGCTGCTAACCCCATCCAGTTCACTCTCAACAAAGAGAAGCTCCGAGAGCGGGAGAAGATTTCCAGGGAAGAGGAAGAGAAGGAGAGGAATAAAGCAGCCATGGTGTGCTCCCTGGAGAACCGGGATGAGTGTCTCATGTGTGGCTCCTAGTGGATCCACCCTGCAGGACCAGCAAAGCCGTTCCACCTGGAGCCCATCTTGGATAGAAGCGTCTGCTGTAACGTCAGGACGTGGAGGCTTGCTGGAGCTGTGGCAGGAGCTGGGGGTCACAGTAGTGTGTTATAGCTTCCCCTCCATTGGGGGTGTATGGGGACGGATAAAGGTGCATGAGAAGTTTTTATATTGCTTTAGTAGCTGGAAACATAAGTGCTCTTTCATGGTGTTACATTGAACCCTGGAGGCAGGGCAAGTGCTAATGCCATCTGCCTTAGAGACCTGTCCTGGGGACTTCAGACGTTCATTTGCTCAAGGCTGTTACTGATGGCTTCAGAGGAAGAAGCAGACCTCACTGTGCTTTCCTTTGCTGGGGGCAGCAGGACAGCGTCCCCAGGCCAAGTGTGCTGTGCACTCACTGTGCTGTCTGTCATAGCCAGGCGGTGACTGATGTTAAGCTTGAGGAGCTGGAGTGTGTGCACATCTGCCAGTGAGGCTTTCCCCCACCATTTTCTCCCCCTTGTCCCCACCTCTTCTCTCTCCAGCAAGCTTTCCAAAGGAGCAGGCTGATGGTAGGTGCATCTTCTCCAGAGTTGCACTTGGGAAGTATTCCCTTCCAGTTCTGGCCAGGAAATGGCAGAGCTGCTGCAGCACATTGCATTCTGTATTAAACCATTTATCAGTCAGATTTCTGGTAATGGGCTTTGCTCTGGCCTTGGGCAGAAACCTTCTCAAGTGCACACACCATCCTTTCCTCCCCGCAGAGCTGCATTTCCCCCCCAGCTGGTTATTTGATCTTTTAAAGCTAATACATTTTTACTTGTCCATATACTCCCCCCCATTCCCTGCTGCTGTGACGGGGCTCCAGCATCAGTTTTACAATATTTATTGAATTCATGTAGCACAAACCAGCCAGTTAACCCAGCCAAAGCCAATAAAGTCTGGAATGTGGAAGGAATGAGCAGGTATCGTGGGGAGGCTCTTCTGTGATTGAAACTGAACTGGAGCAGCTGGAGGCTGCGGCCTTGGTTGTGAGCCCTGAGCCTCCTGCACACAGCTTGGCCAGAACACTGGCTGAAGGCTCCTGGGTGTGAGGTGAGGCTGAAGGCTCTGGCGTAAAGGGAGGCATGGGAGAAGTCTCTTTGGTGTTTGCTGAGGCAGCTGTGCTTAACTCAGTTGGATGTCTGTTACATTGTGTGTTTTGAAGATTTGGGCCTAAGGTAGACACAAAGTGATGAAGTGGTTTTGGGAATGTGCAGAGGAGGTTGGGGAGTTCACAGGACAGACCTGGGAATCTGCTGGAGGAGGGCTTCCGGCCTCATCTCGTTTCTCCGGCCAGCACTTGCCCTATTGCCTCTGCTGCTGGGTTTTCTTACAGGGCACCACTGCAAGTCACAGAATCCCAGCCTGGTTTGGGTTGAAGGGACCTTAAAGCTCCTTCAGTCCCAACCCCTGCAATGGGCAGGGACCCCTTCCACTGGAGCAGCTCCAAGCCCCTGTGTCCAACCTGGCCTTGAGCACTGCAGGGATGGGGCAGCCACAGCTTCTCTGGGCACCCTGTACCAGCGCCTCAGCACCCTCACAGGGAAGAGCTTCTGCCTAAGAGCTCACCTCAATCTCCCCTCTGGCAGGTTTAAGCCATTCCCCCTGGCCTGTCCCTCCATCCCTTGGCCAAAGCCCCTCTCCAGATCTCCTGCAGCCCCTTTAGGCACCAGAGCTGCTCTAAGGTCTCCCCTTCAGGAGCCTTCTCTTCTCCAGGCTGCCCCAGCCCAGCTCTCTCAGCCTGGCTCCATAGGAAATGGGTGCTGTTACGTCTTCTGTTGTTGGGCTATAGCAGCACAGCACAGGCTGTTTCTTGAACATCTCCCCACTTGACAGCAAGGTGCTGCTGCTCTCCAGGAAATAGCTCTGAGCTACGAAGGAAAACGTAAAAGGGGATTTACTGCTGGAGACCCAGACTGGTGCTGATGTGCTTAAATCTGTAGTGGAGGTGGTGGAACCACCTACACATCTCTCCATGAGGCTGGGATAGATGCCTGCCTCTGTGCAGAGTGCCCTGAGGAGCTGCTCTCCATGGCTCTGGGGAGGCAGTCAGGAAGAGGAGCGAGTCTCTCGCTGGAAATGGGCCTCTGCAACCCGAAGGTTGGACCGGAGTGCAGCCTGAAGGACCGTGAGGAGCACACAAAGCAGCTGCCTGCAGGAGGTGGCCTGGGCTCTGCTCCTGCTCACTCTGGAACATCCCTTGAGCGCTCAGCAGCTCTCCCTGTGCCTGCCGAACCCCAGACTGGCACCAGTGCTGGGCACGATGTTCCTCAGGCTGGGCTGAAGCTGATCTTCGGTGCAGCTTTAGCAGTGGTCCAGCCCTGCATCAGGACAGCGGGAATCATCCCCAGGGTGGGACACGTCAATGGCAGGTGAAGGCTTGAACTTCATCACAGGGGCCTGTAGGGACAGGCCAAGGGGAATGGCTTTAACCTACCAGAGGGGAGCCTGAGATGAGCTCTTAGGCAGAAGCTCTTCCCTGGGAGGGTGCTGAGGCGCTGTCCCAGGGTGCCCAGAGAAGCTGTGGCTGCCCCATCCCTGCAGTGCTCAAGGCCAGGTTGGACCCAGGGGCTTGGAGCAGCTCCAGTGGAAGGTGCCCCTGCCCGTGGCAGGGGTTGGAGCTGGAGGTGCTTTAAGGTCCCTTCATCCCAATCCATTCCAGGATTCTGTGATCACGTCTGGGTGAGCTTTAAGTGCAAGACCTGCCACCTCCATGCTGATTTCTGTACGTGTCCTGCTGTCCATCCATAGCAGCAGCACCTCTGATGTGCTGAGCCTGTCCTGCAAGCAAGGACAGGATCGGTGCTTCCCTGTGGTGTTGGGTTGGGGGCTGTGAGTTCTTGACTTAGCAAAGTGTGAGCTTGTGCAGAACTTCCTTGGTAAGGAACTTGTTACTGACATTTCATCACTTGCAGTCGTGGAGGAGGCGGGTTTGCAGCTGGATGGTGCTGATCTAAGAGCCCCTCCAGCCCCTGCACTGTCGTAGCCATCATCCTGCTTGTCTGCCCAAGGAGGAATCGGTGTTATTGCCATGGGCTGTGCCATGTGCACTGCTGGAGCCAAGCGATGGGAGGCGGCGGCTGGGAGCAGCTGAGGAGTGGAGCCCCTGAGTCACAGTGGGATTTAGGATGGGCTTAAGCTGAGTTTGAGTTGTGCCCAGGGCCCTGCCCATGGTCCTGTGTAAGGCTCTGTGTGTAAGGCTCTGTGTGTAAGGCTCTGTGTGTAAGGCTCTGTGCCAGAGCAGTGAGCTCTGGGGTTGAACTTCCCACTGGGTTTGGCTGCATTTCACATTGCATCCCTCCTGTTCCTGGGGTGGGCACAGTCCCCGCCTGGCCCTCAGACCAGGTTTTACTCCATCACTTGAGCTCCTTTGGGAATGCTTTAATAGCTCTGGCTCTGAGCTGAAGGGCTCAGCCTGTTTTCCTTTCCTCCCTGCCTGTGTGTGCGTTGGAGCTGGTTGTTCCTAATTTACGGCAGTAAAGTGTAACAGATCCTTAACTCTGCAGCCGCAATGCAGCAGGGAGAGAAGGAGCTCGACTTGGGGCAAGGCTTTGTTCTGTTTCCCATTTAAAAAGCGCAGGTTTTGGTGTTTCACTTCCTCGCTGTAGGAAGCGTCCCCTCAACTTTCCATAGGCAGTTGTGAGCCATCAGATGGCAATTACAGAGATGCGCTCACTGCCTCCCCCTGCCCCTGCCCACGACTTGTTTGTGCTCCATTGAAAATGAGCCTTTTATGCTGGGGGAAGATCATAGCATCCCTGCCCGGTTTGGGATGAAGGGACCTCAAAGCTCCTCCATTCCCAACCCCACCACGGGCAGGGACCCCTTCCACTGGAGCAGCTCCAAGCCCCTGGGTCCAACCTGGCCTTGAGCACTGCCAGGGATGGGGCAGCCACAGCTTCTCTGGGCACCCTGTGCCAGCGCCTCAGCACCCTCCCAGGGAAGAGCTTCTGCCCAAGAGCTCATCTCCATCTCCCCTCCGGCAGGTTAAAGCCATTGCCTTGGCCTGTCCCTGCAGGCCCTCATGAAGTTGCTCATTCCCTGGAGCTCTAATTGTCTGGATTTCAGACTCCGCATCAAGCAGAAAACGCTGCTGTGCACCTGGTTAATATTCATCCTGCAGCTCAGCCCTCTCCTGCTCTCTGCTGCTTCTCGTACAAGCTTCTCCCACAGTGCAGCAGCGCTGTGCGGGTGATGAGGCACCCAGCTCCTCGTCAGCTCCAGCCAGGTTGAGAGGTTAGCGGGAATAAAATGATGGAAGGCTTGCAGCAGCCTTTGGGGCTGAAACAGCTGAGGGGGACGGGAGAAACAGGAGCCACCAGCGCAGTGTCCGTTCTTTGGGTTGCTCCCGATCTTTGTGAGGATCTCAGCAAACCCTGGTGCAAGTGAAATGATGGACGCGAGGGGTCTGAGTGCTTCACTGAGAGAGAGCTTAAGGGTTTTCCACCCATCCTGTACTGCATCCCAGTGTCCAGTTCAGCCTCTGAGCCGGGAGGAGAGAACCAGGCAGCACCTGGGACAGAACAGCGTTGGTCCCACCACCCATCAGAGCAGAGGGAAGTGGAGCTGGAGCATCCATGGGAAGCAAGGGTTTTTTCCCATCCCAATTCCATGGGTAACCACTGGGCATGTGAGGGCAAAGGAAGGAGGAAGAGCAGAGCCTGAGGTTGCCAGAGCGAGGGGTGAACCTGGTGCAGGGTCTCTGCCTGGCTTTGCATCCCTGTGTCCTGGTGAGCAGCCGGGATTGCTGTGCTCAGCACCGAGCTGCTGGGGATGTGAGTCCCTCTTCATGCAGGTCCTGTGGGACCAGTCCTGGAGCATCCAAATCATGGAGCTCCGAGTGCGAGCACGTGCTGAGAGCTGCCCTCCGCTGCCTGCTGCCCCGCTGCGGTTGTGCCATGTCCTGTGCGGTGAGGACGTCTGCTCGCGGTTGTTCCGGTGCGTTGGCTCCGTTCCATGGGGGGTGTGGGGGGGTGATGGGGTCTGGTTTGATTGGTTGGGTTCATTTTGGTTTCATTCCCGGTTGGACGCCCCATGGCCCTGAGGAGGGTCCTGCTGCTGCCTTAGGTCTTAGGCAGAAGCTCTTCCCTGTGAGGGTGCTGAGGCGCTGGCACAGGGTGCCCAGAGAAGCTGTGGCTGCCCCATCCCTGCAGTGCTCAAGGCCAGGTTGGACACAGGGCTTGGAGCTGCTCCAGTGGAAGGGGTCCCTGCCCATGGCAGGGGTTGGAGCTGGAGGAGCTTTGAGGTCCCTTCCAACACAAACCAGGCCATGATTCCATGACTGAGACCCCTACCAGAGGCTGCAGGGGCTGATGGAAGCTGCTGACAGCCCTAGGCGGGAGGTGGCACCGAGGAGGATGGGGATCCATCAGAGGGACCGGGGTGGGGGGGGAGGCGGTTTTGAGGCCTCTTGCTGACACCCGGGTTGTCCACAGAGCCTTGCTGGGGTGGAGGATGGAGCAGCTGCCTCGAGCCCGCGCTCAAACAGCCTCCCAGTGAACAGCACCGCCTCAAGCTCCGCGCGTGACTCATGAGCATCCTCCACCGCTCCCACTCATCCCTCAGCGCAGGATGAGGATCTTGCTGTGCTCCGTCAGAAACGCACCCGTGGCAAAGCCCACGCTTCAGTGCAGGAACGTTGAATCCTGCAGGAAAACCCAGCCCGCTTCCTCGCCGCAACCCTGCCTCTGTCAAACCAAGCTGCTGCAGCCTCTGGTTCTGTGGTGGCAGCGTCCCTCAGTCGCCTCGCAGGGAGGTGAGATTTGCACCCACAGCAGGAGGAATGGTGCTTTCCCCTCCAGGCCCGGGAAGCTGAGCCCTTTGGCAGGTTGACCCCTGGGATGGCCGATGGGGAGCAGGCAGCACCTCCCAGGCTAAATCCCTCCTGGCTGCATTCCCTGGGCTCCGCCAGCGCGCATCGCTCCTCCTCACCCCTTTTGGTCTTCTTGCACCTTCTGGTCCTCACGGCAAGCCGCGTCCTCGCACAAGGGGAGTGGAGAGGGAGCCTGGAGCGCCCTGCTCTGGTGGAGGGTGTCCTTGGCCATGGCAGGGGTTGGGTCCTTCCAGAGTTTCAGCCTAAGGGCTCATCTCAGCCTCCCCCTGGCAGCTCTCAGCTTGCCAATGAGCACCTCAAGCAAGGCCCAGGATGCCCACTGCTGGGGCTGGCGCATCCCTCGATGCTGCTCTCTGATACCGTCGCTCCTGCGCTTGTTCCTTGTCAGGTCAGCATCTCCTGAGCTGTCCTGGGGGCATTCACTGCCTCGTGGGGTCCCGGCTGGCCTGGCACCATGGCCAGCAGTTATCCGGGTCCGTTGGCCTGACAGACCCCTTCCCTTTGGGTCAGCCCTTGCTGTGGTTGACCTCGTTTCCACTCAGGGCTGATGGATCTCCTCATTCCCTGCCTGCGTCCCGGGGGAGGAAGACTGGGCCAAACCCAGATCCAGGCCTGGCAGGGGTTATAAACGCTCACCCCCAGCTGCTGCACGCAGAGGAAGGTTGGGAGCAGCCTCTGTGAATGCTGATGTGCCATGGATTCAATTGGAAAGGAAAAGCCAAAGTCCTCAGGGAAGGTTCCTCAGGGAAAGTTCCTGACTCAGGGCAGGGGCTGAGGAAAAACCCAACAAATACGTGGCTTGGTAACTGCGAATGAATTGAGAGCAAAACAAAGCAATGTGCAGCACATCACTGCACATCAGTGCACTGCACATCACATTCCTGCACAGCACTGCACTGCATTGCACAGCGAAGTGTCCTCTCGCTGAGTGATGGCTGCAGGGAGAAGGGAAGTGTTGAGCGCAGTGTCTGAGCCACTGCCCTGAGCGCAGGCAGGGGTTAAGAAGCACCTTTCGATGCTTTGGGGACAAAGTGCTCGTCTGCTGTAGGGAACGGTCTCGGGCTGACCGCTGGACTCCTCGTCCTCCTTGGAATGGGTAAGAGGGACCTGGCCCGGGATCGGGAAGCAGGGATGTGCTGGACGTGTGACCGGGTTTCCCTCCCTGGCAAGAGAGCGACCTGAGGGTGATGCTGCAAGGAGCAGGGGGTCAAACCGTGTGAGTGTTCACACACAGCGTGCCCGAGGCCCTCAGTGCCATGGGTTGGTGGTGGCCTTGGCAGTGCTGGGGAGCGGTTGCGCTGGATAAACTCAAAGCTCTTTCGGGCTGGTTCCATGGTTCCATGGTTCTATGACGATGCCGGTCGGTGTGGGCGCCTTCTGAGTTCCTTGTGTTAAACAGAGTCCAGCCTCAGGTAATGTGGGAATGGTGCCTGTTTGTACATCCCGTTGTGGGGTGTCCAACCAGCACAGGGAGCTGCTGGTCCCTGCAGGCCCTGAGAACTGGAACTGCAGACTGTGGTGGCACTGCAGGGGGTGGCAGGAGCAATGAAGGGAGGTGGGAGTGCGGGGATGGGGCAGTGCAGGGATGGGGCAGTGCTGGGATGGGGCAGTGCTGGGATGGGGCAGTGCAGGGATGGGGCAGCGCTGGGATGGGGCAGTGCTGGGATGGGGCAGTGCAGGGATGGGGCAGTGCAGGGATGGGGCAGTGCAGGGATGGGGCAGTGCTGGGATGGGGCAGTGCAGGGATGGGGCAGAGCAGGGATGGGGCAGAGCAGGGATGGGGCAGTGCAGGGATGGGGCAGTGCTGGGATGGGGCAGTGCAGGGATGGGGCAGTGCAGGGATGGGGCAGCGCAGGGATGGGGCAGCGCAGGGATGGGGCAGCGCAGGGATGGGGCAGTGCTGGGATGGGGCAGTGCAGGGATGGGGCAGTGCAGGGATGGGGCAGCGCAGGGATGGGGCAGCGCAGGGATGGGGCAGCGCAGGGATGGGGCAGTGCAAGGGGGCAGTGCAGGGATGGGGCAGTGCAGGGATGGGGCAGTGCAGGGATGGGGCAGTGCTGGGATGGGGCAGCGCAGGCAGGCGGTGGCCGCGCTGGGACTCGGCAGTGCTCTCTCCTGGCCAGGAGGTGCCTCCGTCGCTCCACGCCGGCTGCCCCGCTCGGTGCCGCCGCCGTGCCCCGTCTGCCGCCGGTCGGTGCTCGTCCGCAGCAGAGGGAGGTTTGCGGCCGCTTTGGTTCATCCGCTTGCTCCTGTCCCGCACAGCCCCGCAGCGCTGCAACCGCGGCAGAGGCGCGGGGTCCCCTCCCGGGCTCTGCGGTCACGGCTTCGAGGGCCACGTCCTACCCGGGAGGTGCTGGAGGTGTGAGAGCATCACCGGAGACACGCACCCCCTGCCCCTGAACTGCACCCACGGGCACACAGCAACAGGGACAGAGCTGGAGGGTTCGGGCGCCTCTACTCCCACTGCCCCTGCCCCTGGGTGCAAATGACCCCGTAATACAGACCCATGCATGGCTGAGCTGAAGAGAGCTTAAAGCTCCTCCAGCCCCAGCCCCTGCCACGGGCAGGGACCCCTTCCATAGAGCAGCTCCAAGCCCCTGTGTCCAACCTGGCCTTGAGCACTGCAGGGATGGGGCAGCCACAGCTTCTCTGGGCACCCTGTGCCAGCGCCTCAGCACCCTCCCAGGAAAGAGCTTCTGCCTAAGAGCTCATCTCAGTCTCCCCTCTGGCAGGTTAAAGCCATTCCCCTTGGCCTGTCCCTACATCCCTTCTCCAAAGCCCCTCTCCAGCTTTCCTGGAGCCTCACAGGGGGATGCAGCAGAATTGGAGTGTTCTGTGATCCAGACTCTTTCCCTGACCACTGCCACATCAGCCCTGTCCCTTGGCCACCCTTCAGCTGCCTGGACCTGCTGGGATGTCCCAGTCCATCGGTTGGGATGGGATCAGTGACCAAGGGATGAGGATCCCACCCTGGGCTGCTCCACACTTGCTTTCTGCTGGGGCCTGGCCTTGACCCTGCTCAGCAGAGCCTGATGACACCGGATCATGCAGGGGGGCTGCAGAGGCAGGCAGAGCTTGTGGGGCTGCAAGAACCCCCATCCCAGTGCAGACCAGTTTGCTCCTGACTGTGCTCCTGAAGCAGCTCCAGGGCAGCAGCCCCAGGGTAAGCAAGGTACATGGTGCATGGCACAGGGTGCAGAGTGCATGGGAATGGTGCATGGCACAGGGTGCAGAGTGCATGGGAATGGTGCATGGTCAGGGTGCAGGGTGCATGATGCAGGGTGCATGATGCATGGTGCATGGCACAGGGTGCATGGTGCCTTTTGCATGGCACAGGGTGCAGGGTGCATGGTGCAGGGAGCGAGGTGCAGGGCTCAGGGTGCATGGTGGATGGTGCAAGGTGCATGGTGCTTTATGCACTGCAGGGATGCTGAGCTGGGTCTGTCCCCAGGGCAGTGCTGTCCTGAAGGGGAAGGACTTCGGTCTGGGGGGGCGCAAGCTGAAGGGTTTGCTGGGAGCTGCTGTCAGGGCCACAAGCACCCCTAAAATGATGGCAGTGGGGAAAGGGCACCCCAAGCATTTCAGAACCATGGAATCATGGAGTCAATCAGGTTGGGAAAGAGCTTTAAGCTCATCCAATGCAACCGCTCCCAGCGCTGCCATGGCCACCACTACCCCATGGCACTGAGGCCTCTTCTCCACGGTGTGTGAACACTGCAGGGACGGTGGCTCCAGCCCTGCCCTGGGCAGTTCCAATGCTGAGCACCCTGTGGGGCAGGAATTGTTCCTCAGCTCCATCTAAACCTGCCCTGGTGCAGCTTGAGGCCGGTTCCTCTTGGCCCATCCCTTGTTCCTTGGCAGCAGAGCGCAGCCCCCTCCTGGCTCCATCCTCCTCTCAGGCAGTTGTAGGGAGCCATCAGGTCCCCCCTGAGCCTTCTCTTCTCCATCTGACCCCCCCAGGTCCCTCAGCCCTTCCCCATCACTCTGTGCTCCAGGTCCTGCACCAGCTCCGTGCCCTTCTCTGGCCCCGCTCCAGCACCTCAATGTCTCTCTTGCAGTGAGGGGCCCAGCACTGAGCACAGGATTGGAGGTGCAGCCTCACCAGTGCCCAGAGCAGGGGCACAATCCCTGCTCTGGCCCCGCTGCCGCACTGGTGCTGATCCAGGACAGGATGCTGGGGGCTCCCTGGCTGCCTGGGCACAAGCTGCCCATACTCAGCTCCATCACTCAGCAGGTGTTGCTGGGTGGTAGAAGCAGAGGCTGCACCACTCACACCCAATGCACTCAGCATGGTCCCAGGGGGATAACCAGGCTCCTGGCTTGCGGAAGAGCCATTCCTGCACTCGGGACCCTCCAGCAGTGTTCATTGATGGAGCATCCCTGTGCTGGCAGTGAGCTGAGCACTCCTCGCCCCTGGGACCGGCCTGATCCTGCAGCAGGATCCCAAACCATCAGCCTCACCGCACTGCTGTGCACCATCCACCCCTGTGCCCGAGGCAGACATTCTGGGCTGAGTGGCTGGGACATGGGGCAGGAGCATCCCTCAAGGCTCCGGGGCCCCTGACTTGTTTTCTTCCAACAAGTCGAAGTTAACAGCGACAGAACTTTGTTTTTTCCTTTCCATCAGGTCCCTCCCTGGGAATAGCCCAATTACCGCTAATGAAGCTGGGTGGTAACGACAGCACACAGCCGCAGGGGGTTGATGGCTGGTGACGCTGCCCGCCCCCCCCCGGCCTGGCTGCCCAGGGACCAATTAGTGGGTGTGCAGCTGATGATGCTTCACTGGGGATCTTGCAGCAGTCTCTTGGCTGGAACCAGGGCTGGTGGCACTGGGGATGTGTGTGTGACATCCCCACATCCCTCCGTCATCGCTCTGCGGGCACAGACTGCGGCAGGACCCAGTTGGACTTTCCAGCCCCCCCAGATATGAACTTCTGCCCAGCTTTAACCTGGCAGAGGGGAGACTGAGATGAGCTCTGAGGCAGAAGCTCTTCCCTGTGAGGGTGCTGAGGCGCTGGCACAGGGTGCCCAGAGAAGCTGTGGCTGCCCCATCCCTGCAGTGCTCAAGGCCAGGTTGGACACAGGGCTTGGAGCTGCTCCAGTGGAAGGGGTCCCTGCCCATGGCAGGGGTTGGAGCTGGAGGAGCTTTAAGGTTCCCCCAACCCAAACCAGTCTGGGATTCCATGATTGATGCAGAGAGCAGGAAGCAGAGACAAGGATGGATCACGTTTAAGTTTTAGTCCTTCTCTCTCTCAGTGTCCCCATGTCCAGAGTTCAGTGAAGCATCTCTTAGGGCATTGGTGGCAGGAGCACATTGTACCACACCAACACCTACAGCAGTGCTGGTCCTGAGTGGGGATAACCCCCCCGTTTCACTTTGCTGACTGAGGAGGTGATAAGCAACACAACCAGAGTTTGCAAGGACGGATATGGAAGGCTCTTCATCCCAGCTGGAAGCACCCTGTGCGCTGTCCTCAGCACAGCAAACGCTCCCAGCTTCAATCTCACACTGCACAGGAACCCCTCCTGGGTTTGTCTAATCCCTGTCAATGCCTGGGGAGGTGCCTGCCCCTTTCTCCTGCCCTGCAGGATGAGCAAGGTGCTTGTACAAGGCTTTCTGCTGGGGCATTGCCTCTGTTCCAGTGCTGGACACCTCCCTGGTAGATGTCTTTAACCATCTCTAACCTCAGGCTTCACAGCCAAGATGTTGTAAGTCCAATATACAATGGCCTGCCAGAATTTAAGGATCATCTGGACAACGCTCGTAGCCATATGGCTCAGTGTTGGGTTACCCTGTGAGGAGCAGGGAGCTGGACTCCTGATCCTTCCTTTCCAGCTTGAGACATTCTGTGATTCCTTGAAGTTTTCCAGTGGGTGCACATCAGGACGGGTGAAACTGGATGATATTTCTGGTTCCTTCGAAACCAAACCATTCCGGGATTCCATGACTTATGTCAGTGCTGCCAAAGGTTTGGATGAGGAGAAGGAAGAAGGAATCAAAGACGGGCGGGCGCATCGCACTGTGCAGGGAACATTTGATTTTCCTCATTCTGGAGTAGATCTCCCCCCCTCCAAGTGGTGACAAATCCACACCACTCTGCAGAGTTATGAAGGAAGTCCCCTTTCTGGAGCAATCTGTGATCGTTCCTGGCACTGGGAGCGGGGGATACGTCAGGAACAGGGAACAGCTCCCACTTCACATTTCTGGGTGATTTTCGGAGCTCAGTGCAGGCAGCAGCAATGCTTCTACTCAGAGCAATGTCCCCATCTTGGGTTTCTCCTTTCCAGCTGCCTCCTGCAGGGCTGGGACTTGGGTCAGCTCATTCCTTGCATTGGCCTTAGAATGACAGAGTCATAGAATCAACCAGGTTGGAAAGAGCTTTCGGATTACCAATTCCAACCATTCCCAGCACTGCCATGGCCACCACTAACCCATGTCACTGAGGGCCTCATCTACACAGTGTGAACACTTGCAGGGATGCTGACTCTAAACAGCAGTGCATTGGTCAAAGGGAGAGCTGCCCAGCACCCAGCAGGACTGAACCATTGGTTTCATGTACTTCTCTTTTAACCTCCCTACCCTTACCTCCACTGTGGAGCCAGGCTGAGAGCTGGGCTGGGGCAGCCTGGAGAAGAGAAAGCTCCTGAAGGGGAGACCTTAGAGCAGCTCCAGTGCCTAAAGGGGCTGCAGGAAAGCTGGAGAGGGGCTTTGGACAAGGGATGTAGGGACAGGACAGGGGAATGGCTTTAACCTGCCCAAGGGGAGACTGAGATGAGCTCTGAGGCAGAAGCTGTTCCCTGGGAGGGTGCTGAGGCGCTGGCACAGGGTGCCCAGAGAAGCTGTGGCTGCCCCATCCCTGCAGTGTTCAAGGCCAGGTTGGACACAGGGGCTTGGAGCAGCTCCAGTGGAAGGGGTCCCTGCCCATGGCAGGGGTTGGGAATGGAGGAGCTTAAATCTCCCTTCAACCCAAACTATTCTATGATATGACATTGGTGTACTGTAAGCTACCGCCATGTCAGCATTAGGCATCTGGTCTAGGTTCCCTTTGTAGTCACTGGAGGGAGATGGACATTCCTGGGGGATAATGCACTACACTTCACACCTGTTCCACGATGGGATCAATCCTTTTCTGGGGGTGCCTCCTCTTCTCAGCATCTGACCTGTCTTTGTCAGCTTGTGGCACACTGAGTCGCACCAACTGCCTCAGCAGCTTGAGCATCCCTTCCTGGATCTGCTTCATCTTTAGGCCATAAATGAGGGGGTTGAGCATGGGAGGGACCGTCAAATAGAAATCAGCCACCAGGACTTGGACATGAGGTGCTGAGCCGACAGAGAACATCTGCAGGTACATGGAGAGAAGGCCACCGATGTAAAAGAGCAGGATGATGGAAACATGGGACCCGCAGGTGCTGAGGGCCTTGAGACGAGCCTCTTGGGATGGCAGCCTCATCACGGACCTGAGGATCATAGTGTAGGAGAAGGCAATGAAGACTGAGTCTGTCCCCACCAGCAGCGTTGCCACGATGATGCTGTAGAGATCGCTGACAGCGGGGTCGGCGCAGGCCAGCGCCACCACGGCCATGTGCTCGCAGTAGGAGTGAGGGATCACTCTGGTTCCGCAGTAGGGCAGGCTGGTGAGGAGGCACATTAAGGGTGTCATGACGCCAGTGCCCCTGGCCAGAGACAGCAGCCCTATCTGGATGGTCCTGGAGGTTGTCAGGATGGTGCGGTACCTCAGGGGGTTGCAGATGGCAATATAGCGGTCAAAGGACATTGCCAGGAGCACCCCTGACTCCACTGCAGTGAATGTGTGGATGAAGAACATCTGGATGAAGCAGGCCTCAAAACCAATCTCCCTTGAATCCAACCAGAGCACAGCCAGCATTTTGGGAACTACAGCAGTTGAGAAGATGAGGTCGATGACAGCCAACATGGAGATGAAATAGTACATGGGCTCGTGGAGGGTTTTGTCCAGCACCACAGTGAGCAGGACCATGCCATTTCCCAGCAAGGACATGATATACGTGAGGCAGAATGGGATGGAAATCCACATGTGGAGAGCTTCCAGGTCAGGGATGCCCATCAGGAGAAAAGGCGAACGGTTGGTGTTGGACTGGTTGGTGGTTGACATGGTCCGGGTGGGTGAGATAACGTCTTTGCTCCCCGCTTGTGTTCCCTGGAACAGTGGCAGAGAGGTTGGGGTTTGCTGCCCAGGGAAGTTCTGCACCATCGCAAAGTTCTGTTGTAGGCATCTGGGGAAAAGCTCGAGAACCTGTTACCTACAGACGGGGCTTTGAACTGACGCTGTGCCCAGTGCTTTCCAGAGCACATATCACTGGAGAGTCCTGGCCATCCTATTGCTCACATGCGGTCACCTTCCCTTTGGCTTCTCCTTCCAGCCCCTCTGATTTACCGCTAGCTTTTGCCATAAGCCTATCTATGTTCTAGGTGCAGTTCTGGAATGCCCAACATAAGGAGGACATGGAACAGTTAAAGCAAGTCCAGAGGAGGACACAAGATTGATCAGGGGCTGGAGCATCTCTGTATGAAGACCGGCTGAGAACACTGGGGCAGTTCAGCCTTGAGAAGAGAAGCTGCATGGAGACCTCAGAGCAGCTTCCAGTGTCTGAAGGGGGCTACAAGGATGCTGGAGAGAGACCTTCATCAGGGACTGGAGCGATAAGAGGAGGGGTGATGGGTTCAAACTGAAAGAGGAAAGTTCAGCTTGGATATTGGGAAGCTCTTCCCTGGGAGGGTGCTGAGGCGCTGGCACAGGGTGCCCAGAGAAGCTGTGGCTGCCCCATCCCTGCAGTGCTCAAGGCCAGGTTGGACCCAGGGGCTTGGAGCTGCTCCAGTGGAAGGTGTCCCTGCCTGTGGCAGGGGTTGGGACTGGATGGCTTTTAAGGTCTCTTCAACCCAAACCAGTCTGGGGTTCTATAATCAGTCTAAAGGCTGGCAACAGGGTGTCCCGCCCGGCTGTGGCTTCCAGCCACTCTCAGTGGGCAGAATTGGGGCATAATGACCCCAGGCTCTTTGGTCTTTGCCCACCCTTTGTGAGCAGTGCAATGGTAGGACTTAAGGACTTGCTGCAGGGACTTGCAAGTGTCCTTCCTCCCTGTGCCCTGCTCGGGATGAAGACAGAGCATACGGGTCCAGGTCACACACGTTCCATCCTGTTGCTGCCTTGCGTCAATGCAGAAGCTGCACTGAGACAACATGTCCATGGTGAAACTGGGATGAGAGAAACTGCAGACTGAACCATGATGCTCCAAGCTGTCACCCAGCACTAAGGGGACAGAAGCACCATTGACAGCCTCTAGTAGCTAGCTGCAGTCAGGAGGGTACAATTCCAATGGTGCTACCCCTCCTCCATGGAGACTGAATGCCAAATGAAAGCAGAACAGTGTCCTGTCACAAACAGTGGAGTTTTACACCCATTTTTCCCTCTCTGGAGCCCAATAACATGGGATTTGCTATCACATGCTTTGCTGGAAAAAGCTGCACTGGCGCAGGCTTGTGGGCATCCAGAGATGAGAACCTCCATCTCTTCGCTTTTGCCTCAAGTGCTGCTTGTCCTCATGGTTGTAGCCATGTGGTTTTCTTCCATTTGACATTGCCTGCCTGCTCCTCCCAGCCACAGCATCCTCCTCTATCTCCTGTGCTTGGCCAGAGAGCCCTTTATGGCCCCTTCATTGCATGAAGGTGGGTACTTCCCATGACCAAGGGGCTATTCTTGGTATAGACCCAGAGCACTGCAAGTTCTCCTCTCCCCTCACTTCTTCCACTCTGTCTTACTGAGAAGGTTTTTGCACATTTCCAAGGTCAGAACACCTGTTCTGAAAAAGAGAAAACCTCTTCCATTTCCCTCATGCACCAAAATTGGGGCCTTTGGGTCCCAGCGTCAGCCTCTCAACCGGTCTGCTGCTTCCAGAGCCTCTGCTCCCTACTGCTCCCCGTAGCTAAATACTCTGGTACTTGGCTATTGCAGGCAGTTCCTTTGAAGGGCCAAGCCTGTGCACCCCTCTGAGCTGCTCTGCATAAATAATGCTGGGGAAAGGCAAGTTAAGACCCAATTTGTGCTGAATTTGGGGACGACTGCTGGAAGTCCCACAGAGTCACTTCTAGTCTGGGGCCAGATCCTGCAGCATTGCTGCAGAAACACAGGCTTTTTGTGATGATGCTTCTGACAGCTTCGTTTGGAGGGCTCTTGGTCTCCCAGCTCTTCGCCCCCTTTGCTGGTGCTCCACAGACCTTGTGCTGTGTCAGCCCCTCACCTCGGAGCAGCGCGATGGAGAGACGCTGCTGTTGGATAACTCTGTGATGATTAACTAAACTTGCCGTCTCATCAGCAAATGAAATCAGGTTGGTTTGACAGGGGCTGTTTCCTGCAAATCCACCTTGATTGCTTTAATTTAATTTGATTCCAATCCTTTAATTCTTTATTGACCAAATCTCCCGTGAAGTTCTTGGGCGTTCTGCTGGGCATTGACGTCAGGCGGAGCAATCTGCAGCTAATCACATCATCGCTCCTTCTCGCTAAAGTAATGGCCTGAGGAAGCGTCTGCAGTGACCATGGCATGCCAGGACTCGCAGAAGTTTGGCAGAAGAGGCCAAAGACCTCCTTGGCCAACTCAGAGATGCTTTTCCCTTGTGCAGACTTCCCGGACCTGCTGCTTTATTTGCTTTCTGTTCTTAGCAGTGCATTCATTCTATCCAGCGTCCTTCTCAGCTACCAATCAATCAAATTCATGTTACAGCTGGAGTCCTCTGACTGCCTTTTCCTCCGGTGGATGTCTCTTCTCCATGCAGATGCTTTCATCTGCTTTTATGTAATTTCTCTACCTAACAGCCCCTAACTCCCATCAGATCCTGACCAGCTCCCCCTTTTCACTGTATCCATGGTGCTTCGGCTGTGACTCCTGATGCTCCATTCCCTTCCCTGACTACATCTGTCCTCTCCTCCAAGTTTGTAGTGGAGCTTGGCCATTTGCTGTGCTCGTTCAGGACACCTCCTAAGTGACTCTGCAGGTTCCTTCCCTAAATTCCCTCTGTTTTTAAGTTCCCCAACTTTGGGAAATGGAACTTCAATGAAAAATCAGTACTGTGCATTGCGGTCACACCATCGGGTCCATGGTGCCACCAGCTTTCTTCCCTGTAGCTTTAATCATCTTCACTCCTCACAGCTAGTGCTGGATGCAGAACCCTCTGATTGAAGGAGTGGTCCCTGCACTCTCCCACAGCACTTTATGTCTCCTTTGTCACATCTTCCAGTTTGAGCTCTCCCCACCTCAACCCCTGCATCCCTTTCCTTCTCATTGCAGACACCTCAACCCCTGCATCCCTTTCCTCCTCATTGCAGACACCTCAACCCCTGCATCCCTTTCCTCCTCATTGCAGACACCTCAACCCCTGCATCCTTCTTCCTCATTGCAGACACCTCAACCCCTGCATCCCTTTCCTCCTCATTGCAGACACCTCAACCCCTGCATCCCTTTCCTCCTCATTGCAGACACCTCAACCCCTGCATCCCTTTCCTCCTCATTGCAGACACCTCAACCCCTGCATCCCTTTCCTCCTCATTGCAGACACCTCAGTGGCAGTGGGAATTGTCTGCTGCAGCAGAGTGAATCCTTCATCGAACTACAGAACCATGGAATGGTTTCAGTTGGAAATGACCTTGAAGCCCATCCAGTTCCAGCCCTGCCGTGGGCAGGGACACCTTCCACTAGAGCAGTTTGCTCCAAGTCCTCAGCATTAGAAGAATGTGGAGCTGTTGGAGCAAGTCCAGAGGAGGGCACGGAGCTGCTGCAAGGGCTGGAGCAGCTCTGCTCTGGAGCCAGGCTGAGAGAGCTGGGCTGGGGCAGCCTGGAGAAGAGAAGACTCCTGAAGGGGAGCCCTTAGAGCAGCTCCAGTGCCTAAAGGGGCTGCAGGAAAGCTGGAGAGGGGCTTTGGACAAGGGATGTAGGGACAGGCCAAGGGGAATGGCTTTAACCTGCCAGAGGGGAGACTGAGATGAGCTCTTAGGCAGAAGCTCTTCCCTGTGAGGGTGCTGAGGTGCTGGCACAGGGTGCCCAGAGAAGCTGTGGCTGCCCCATCCCTGCAGTGTTGAAGGCCAGGTTGGATGTTATAGATTCATCCATACAGACAAAACCAAGCTGTCTCTTTCGCAGCAGAATCTGGGTTTGGTTAAAATGTTGGGATCTACTTGGTCACTTTCCTAGCTCAAGTCCTATTTTTACCCATTAAAGTACTCACAAACCAGGGCTCTGCAGCCTTGGGTCTGCAGTTTCAGTTGAGGAGAAACTTCAAAAGCCTAAAAAACATTCCCCAGCAATTGCCTTTTCCCAACTGACTCACCCTGGGAATCAAACAGGGCGGACACTGATGTCCCACCAACCTCCCACCCTTTGGCACCCCGAGCTGTCTCCGTGCCCTGGCTGATGCCCATCCTGCCATAGAGGCACCCACCTTGCTCTCTGCTTGCTGCCACCCTTGGCGGTGCTCACGCTGAGAAGAGAGGAAACATTTCCTGTGTGCAGGGGCATAAATCACCCCAGGCAATGCCGGTGGGAGCCTCCTGGATGGAGATCCCCAGGAGCACCCAGAGCCCTCTCCAGGCACCCTCTGTAATGGCCTCAGCAGGGGAATGGAGGATAACAGCCTCAATCCCAGCTCAGTTCTCCCTCATCTCATTTCCTTTACAAGTGGTGGGTGTCAGGAGCTGACTGAGTCAGGCAGGAATCGGCTGCACGCGTTGTCTCCCGCAAGGGGAAGTCCTTCCTTGCGTTTCTGCCTGCAGCAGTGCATGGGCAGGTTCGTTTCTGGCTGTGCCGAGCCAGGAGCTGTTGGTCTCTCAGTACAAAGAGCAGGAGCTGCCCTTGCCCCCACCAGGCCCCTATTTCAACCGGCAGAAGGCTGAAATGTGCAGTTTCTCTGCAGTGAAAAGCAGTTTCAAGGCAGCACAAACATTCTGTCAAAGCCGATCTCAGGATGGCAGGAAAAGTCCAGCAGAACGTCAAATAAACACCAAAAAGGCAGGATAAAATGGTTTTGAACCAGGAATGGCACATTCCAACCCGTTTTGAAGCTGAAGGTGTTTCACTGAGTTTAATTTTTAAACTAATGTAGAAATGAGGACTGAGCACAACATTTTGGGTGGGATTCACCTCAACAAACACGGGCGGCTGTTGTAGACCTGGTGCCAGCCCGTGCCTGGAGCTAGTCCTCCAAATTGCCTTCGTATCCATGGGATCAGTGATTTTAGGGCAGTACTCATCCCAGCCTAAATCTGACAGCTGAAATAGGGCAGAGGAATGGTGCTGCACCAGCTTCTTTCAATGCAATGATGGAAGGGAGATGGTGGTGACCATGCGGATCTCTACCCTGAGTGTGTCTGAGGAGGATGGGGTTTGTCCCACTCCTTTGCTGTGGGAGGAAACACGCCATCTCCGAGTGCTTTTCTTCTGAATCCTGGTGTTAATGGACACAGTCGCCCGAGTTCAACCCTCTGCTCTTCCACCACCCTCAGATCCAAGCGAGGTCGTGGCTCCTCTCCTCTAGCAGAGGACCATGAGCACTTCTGAGATGAGGCCATTCACTTCTGCTGAATTCTCAGTTCTATTTCATCACTGGCTTATCTTAAACATCCCGATGGGAGCTGTCACATAACCCTGGCACAACATCTGGGCAATCATGGAACCCCAGACTGCTTTGTGTTGGAAGGGAGCGTAAAGCTCCTTCAGTTCCAGCCCCTGCCATGGGCAGGGACACTTTCCACTACAACAGGTTGCACTCAGAGAAGCCTCAGCATGGGTGGGTGCTGCAGCCCCTGGATGGAGCCTGCGGGTCCCGGTTGGACATAGCTGGCTGGCTCTGAGGGCTCGGAGGTGCCTGGGGTGCAGCAGGTCCAGCAGCAGCAGGAGCTAGCTGGGCTCAGGACACTCAGACCTATGGCCCGCTGTGCTCCAGGCCTCCAAGCAGCCTGGATTTGCTATTCAGGTACTTCTGGTCATCGCCACAAGCAGACACAGGAGTGGTGAGTATCTCCAAACAGACCCAGTGTTTATTTCCGCATCTTCAAGCTGTGGCCACCAGGACACAGAGCTGGACCCCACGGAGCATCTCCCCGCTCCAGGTTCCTCATCCCACTGCTATGAATTGCTGGATGGGCAGAACGCTTTGAAGAGTTCATTTTTGGGAATGTTCAGTTTCCATCATCACCCAGGAACGTGCAGAAGCTGCTCTGGGCTCAATGAGGATGAGCCTATGGTACAAGAGAGGCCAAGAGAGGAGAACCTCTGCGGCCACTGCATCTGCAGTGGTGACAGTCTCCCATTGGTGGCCCTGATAGCCCAGCAGGGGCTAAAGAAGACAACACAGGAGACATTTCCCATTTGGAATGGAATCTGTGTATTGACACAATTACACCTGAGGCCCTGACATGTCAGTTCAACAATCACAAGGATGTTCCTGGCATCAGGAACATCTCAAAACTCAAAGGTGGCTCTCACTTCTCTGTATCACCTGGAAAGAGGGAAGGGAAATAGGACCTCATATTTGCTCATGCTCCCCTTCCCAAATAGCTCTCATCACAGAGTAGGGTCTCATGTGCTTATGGAGGTTCTCCCTCCCCCTCTCATTGCTTCTGTTCACCATGTGCATTTAATGGGAAAGAAACTGGTGTTGTCCCTGCAGGGACGGATACACCTGGAAAACCACTGACCCTGCGTCAGGCCTGAACCCTCCTGGAAAAGAGCATTTTGAGCAGAGCCCCCCGGATCTGCTTGGTCCTCATGCTGTAAATGATGGGGTTGAGCATGGTGGGGAGGGTGAGGTAGAGATCAGCCAGCAGAACCTGTGCAGGCACGGACATGGTGCTGCCGAACTGCTGCGTGTAGATGGAGAGCATGCCAGGGATGTAATAGAGCAGCATCACGCAGATGTGGCACCCACAGGTGCTCAGCGCCTTCCGGCACGAGCACTTCCCCAGGACAGTGTTAAGGATCATCCCATAGGAAGCAGCAATGAAAGCCACATCCATCCCCACTATGAGGGAGGACACAGCCACACCGTAAAGCCTGCTGGGTCTGGGGTCTGCACATGCCAGCATGACCACGGCCATGTGCTCGCAGTAGGAATGGGGAATCACACGGGAATGGCAATAGGGGAGGTTGGTCACCATCCATATCAAGGGAATCATGATGAGGAAACCTCTGAGCATGATAGCCAGGCCTATGTGGGCAATGGTTTGGTGGCTCAGGATGGCGCGGTACCTGAGGGGGTGACAAATTGCCACGTAGCGGTCCACAGCCATGGCCAGGAGCACTCCCGACTCCTCCGACGTGGTGGAGTGAACAAGGAACATCTGCACAAAACAGGCCGGGCCACCGATCTCTGTGGAGTTGAGCCAGAGCACTCTCAGCATCTTGGGCACGATGGATGTCACCATCAGCACGTCAACCACCGCCAGCATGGCCAGGAAGCAGTGGATGGGCTCCCGCAGGGACTTGTCCAGCCCAATGACCAGCAGCACTACTCCATTTCCTAGCAAGGCGATGACATAGGCTGAGCAGAAGAGGATGCCAAGGCAGGCAGAGAACGCTTCCAGGTGGGGGACACCCACAAGGATGAAAGAGGAGGAGCTGCTGTTGGAGGGGTCAGGAGCCATGCAGGCCAATGTGGCTTCGTGCTTAAACCGAGGCAGCCCAGTTATGAGCCCTGCGATGTGCACAGCTAAGGGGCGAAATGTGGGCACTCTGCATTGGTGCAAGAGCCGAGCCAGGATTCCAAACCGTTAGTCCCTCGCATGCTACAGGAGCACCAGGGCAGAACATGGGTGGCTGGGGAATGGATCAGGAATGGTGAATAAATGGGATGGTATGGCTCAAAGACCCTATGAGGTGAAGAAGTTCATATTTCAGGTGGTGCCACCAGGAATAACCAAGGGGCTGTCACAGTCTGTTGCTTGAGAAAGGCTCATTTCTTTGTTGGTTGCTCAGGTGACACTTAGAAACGAGCTGCAAGAGGAGAGAATCAGGTCAGCATCCAGGTTCCAGTACAAGACAGTGCTCGTACCTGAGCAGCCGGGTTCCTGCAGTGGGCACAGCATAAGCAGTTCCTCCAGATCTGGAAAGCAGCAAGTGGCCTCAGAAAGTGCTCTGGAATGAGAAATGTGATCATGAAAAGGCCTTTTGCTGTTCTGTCTTCATTCTGTCCTTCAGCCATGAGAGAAACCTGCAAAACTGGGTGGTAGCAAGAGGAAACGATGAATCCCTGAGGGTTTATTCTGATGGGAGAAGCTTGAAGTCAACAGAGACATTCCAGGGAACAACCTGGGCAGACAAGGAGAAGAGTCCGAGCACGCTGGGCAGCAGCATCTGCCCAGCCATTTGTGCCCACACCGTGCTCCTGCTTCTGCTGCTTCTCCCCACGCAGTGGCCAGGACCAGGCAAGCGGCGACCACCGCAGACCCCTGCCCTTGCCTGGATGATCCTGCACCAGCAGCTTCATAGCGAGCAGCAAGTGTGGGGTGGCCCCTGGCTGACAATTCCCATGGCAGGGACAGCATGGGGTAAACTCACACGTGCAAAGCCCCACAGGAGGGTCCTTTAGGCTAAAACGAACACAAGACATGGCCAGGGTGGCAGCAGGGGAAGCAGCAGGGAGGGAGGCTCAGGGTGGGAATCAGGAGTTTGGGAGGCAGCTGAGGAAACAGCGCCTGAAGTTTTCAAACAGAGCATCAGGTTTTGTAGGCATGAAACCCCCCATTGACCTATGGCTCAGCCCCAGGTCTGGGGGTGCTGCAGGAGCTGCTGCTGTACAGCCCGCTCAGGACAGAAGCACTCACCTGAGCTAAATGTGAGTGAATCGGGATGCTGGTGAGGGTCTGCATCTCGCACAGGGATGCCTCAGGTACCGGGAGGCATCCCAAGTGGCTCTGGAGATCCAGGTAAGAGTCAGTGGAGCGATGGGAGCCTTCCAGTGTCTAAAGGGGCTCCAGGAAAGCTGGAGAGGGGCTTTGGACAAGGGATGCAGGGACAGGCCAAGGGGAATGGCTTTAACCTGCCAGAGGGGAGGCTGAGGTGAGCTCTTAGGCAGAAGCTCTTCCCTGGGAGGGTGCTGAGGCGCTGGCACAGGGTGCCCAGAGAAGCTGTGGCTCAGCCATGAAGCACTCATGCACACGAGCATCTGTGGCCACCAACCTGCAGCACTGACATGTGTCCGAATCCAGAGCCCGGGCGCCCACAGCCAAGGCAAGAGCGTATTTGCTTCCCGAAGTTCTGTTCCACACCAGGGCCTGGCACAGGAGGGTTTCAGTGCAGCAGCAGCAGCAGTGAAGAGCCCTGATCTTGGGATGTGGTGGCCTGGGAGAGGGAAAAGCAGCACAGAGGAGCTCTGCAGCCCAAGGGCAGGTTCTGCTCCCGGTCGGAGGGGAAGGATGAGCACAGGTACTTGTCTCACATGTAGGGCTGTCGCCTGCAGCAGTACACCTCCGCGTGCAGCAACGTGAGTATTAATCCAGCCTCTGGGGATTCCCTAAGGGACCGCAGATGGAAGAGGCTGAGATCAGGCTGTGTCCTCTGAGGAGATGGAGATTGTCATCATTGCTTCAGCCTCTGTCATTACCTCTCCCCCTTCCTGTCACCCCACTGGGTCTCAGGGTGCTGGTGCTCTCCAGAGCCTGGCGGTGCCCATGAGACCAATGCACAGAATGTAAACTGGAGACGTCCATCTCAAGTGGAGAAAAAGCCCTTTGGTTGTGCCAGAGAGAGCAAAATGCTTTGGAATCTCTGGGTTTCCACTCTTGTCTGCACTCAGAACCAGCACAGCACCCGGGATGTCTCTCGAATCCCCAAGCAGTGCTTGTGCAAGAAGCCAGGCAGGGAGGTGGGATCTCACAGCAGGTCCTGAGCCTTGGCTGCATCAGGCAGTTCATAGGAGAGGAAGGATGCCGACTGACCATGGAATCCCAGACTGGTTTGTGTTGAAGGGACCTTAAAGGCCCTCCATTCCCAACCCCCAGCCACGGGCAGGGGCACCTTCCACTGGAGCAGCTTGCTCCAAACCCCTGTGTCCAACCTGGCCTTGAACACTGCCAGGGATGGGGCAGCCACAGCATTGAGAGTGGAGGCAGAAGAGACAGGACAAGGGGGAAGAGGTTCTCATCAGCACAAAGCAGGGATGGAAGGTCCCCAGCAATGTTCCAGCTCTGTCCTCAGGGCCATGCTTGGCCCTGACACAGCCCAAGCACTGATATAAAACCTGTGGAGCTGGATTCAAACACACGTCAGTGCCTGCAGGTTGGTGGCCACAGATGCCTGTGTGCATGAGTGCTTCATGGCTGAGCCACAGCTTCTCTGGGCACCCTGTGCCAGTGCCTCAGCACCCTCCCAGGGAAGAGCTTCTGCCTAAGAGCTCATCTCAGTCTCCCCTCTGGCAGGTTAAAGCCATTCCCCTTGGCCTGCCATGAGGTACGTGGTGCAGAATGGGAAGGCGATCCAGAACTGAGCATACTGCAGCCCAGGGATGCCTGTCAGGATGAAGGACAAGGGGCTGGAATGCTTTGGGTAGAACATGAGGCAGTGTTGCAGAGCTGAAAGGGAAGACAGGGAAGGTTGGTATAGACAATGCCAATAGAGAAAGAAATGAGCTTTAACAGGCCCTGCTGTGGACTCCAGTCACAGACAGAACACCCCTGCCTGTCTTCTCAGGCACACAGAGCAGATGATCCTTACGGGTCCCTTCCAGTGTGAAGGGATATGACCCTCCTGTTTCTTATCCAGGTACACTCTGTCCCATCATTGCCAAGACACAGACACACAGGGTCTTAACCCATATATTTGGGGTTATCTTACCTCTCCTCCCATGCTGGCCTCTGGCTGTTATCTCCAGCCCTTCCCTCCATAGCCTGGGAGTTACAAGGTAGAAGTTGAGCACATTTAGTTGCCGTCAGTACAAAAATCAAAGGTGGGAGAAGGGGGAAGATCCAGAATACTTTGAGGATGCAGCTCCGCAGGACTCTGGTCACCAACGCACCTCTCAAATACAAACCAGATCTTCTAGTGTGAGACGTCGCTGCCTGTGTCAAGGGTATGGAACTGGATGACCTTCGGGTCCTTTGGACCCCAAAGCAGCCCATGGTTCTATGACTGTCCCTGTTTTACAGGGGAAACAAGGTTAAATGAGCTGCTGGCAGCGCAGGGATTAGCTGCACTTCTCTCAGGCGCCTGTACCCTGCTTTCCGCAGAGCACCAAAGAGCCAGACTTCATTTCCTCGGCTTTCCAGACATTTGAGCTCCTTGACCGCTTCGAGTCCTCTAGATGACACAAACCAAGAGGCATTTTAGTCAGTGCTATTTGCAAGGTAAGGACTGCAAAGCCAATACTGAAAATGCTGCCAAGACTTGTTATTCGTAATAATTCATTGCAAAGAGGACTGTCTGTGGTCAGATACCTTGGCTGTGAATTCAGGGAGGCAGAAGCCACTCCATCAGGAAATGTGTCTCATGGCAGGGTTATTTGTGTGGAAAGGCCAAACATCTGAGATGCTGTAATCTGTGACTGGAAAGAAAGCAGATCCTCCGTCCTTCCTCTCTGTCACAGGTAGCTGATCTCCAGTCCCGTGTGCTGTCCTGGGCAGATGACATCAACTGCTCTGCCCCTGTCCATCGGTTCCATAGCTCCATCATAGAAGGCCACCAGATTGGTCAGGCAGGATTTCCCCTTAGTGAAGCCATGCTGGCTGTCACCAAGCACCTTGTTGGTTTTCATGTGCCTCAGCATGCCTTCCAGGAGAATCCGCTCCAAGATGTTGCCAGGCACAGAGGTGACACTGACTGCTCTGTAGTTCCTCTGCTCATCCATTTTCCCTTCTTGACAATGGGGGCTATATTTCCCTTTTTCAGTCATTGCTTAGCAACTTCATTCACCACCTGCTTCAGGACCCACAGATGGATTTCATCCGGTCCCATGGACTTGTACACATTCAGGTTCTTAAGATGGTCTTGAACCAGATCCTCTCCTACAGTGGGCCCAGGGTCTTCATTCTCAGAGTCCCTGCATCTCCCTTCCAAGACTTGGGTGGTGTGGTCAGAGCATTTGCCGTTCTTACCAGGCTCTTTCATGTGCGCTCATTACATGCTATGCCAGTCCAGTTCCTTTAGCAGGGTCTGGTTTCTTGGGTGCACTTCAATGCAAGAAATGCCAAGGAATCAGCCTGGCTGGTTCAGTCTCTGACCAGCCCATTTGGGTCATGCAAAGAAGCTGCTCCCACTGCACTTATTTCAGCCACCTTACACCGCCTCTATATTCCCTGGATCCTCCTCTTGACATGCCCTGTACCAGCAAAGGAACCCCCAAGATCCTGACCACCGCACACACACACAATGTCAGGCATCTGGTGCCGCATCCTGTACTGAGCATCACACCTTGAGGTCTCCTCTTTCATCTCCTCAAACCCGATCAGCCCCTCATGGACCTCTCCTACCACAAGCCCAGAACAGCAGCAGTTGCAGCCTACATACAAATGCCACGTTAGGAAGATGCTGCTGTTATTTTGGCTGGCACATGGAGCAGCAGGGATGGGAGCAGCACTTTCAGACTCGCTGCTGCTCCCGTGGGCCTGTTGACCCACTCCTGAGCGTTTTCTTTCTGCTTCATTGGCATGAAAAGCTGATTGAGTTTCATTTGTGCGACTGAGCGGCAGTAACTTGTGAAGTCACAAGTATTGCTCATTGCAGTAGTCAAATCCAGAAGACTTTTGAGATGAGGCACCTCGACCTCAGCTTCCCGTTAGGTCTGTTGCAAACTTGTGATTTATTTATAAACAGTGGCACAGGTTAAAGGCCCTTCAGAGCATGAGATGCTCAGTATTGAACACAGCGCACACGGAGCTGAAATCTTTAATTGCTTCCTTACCGGCAAAGCTTCCCCTGACTTTGTAAGGATTGAAGAGATGCTGTGCTCGAAGCTGAGCCTTTAACTCTTTTCTCACTCATTTTTGCCAGATCTGCCTCTGCTGCTAAGTAACACCCATTGAGTTTACCAGGTATGATACATTTAACATTGTGTGTGATTCTTAAACACTGTAAATCTCCCAGCCATGCAGCTTGAGCGCCTCAAAACCATACAGCCAACTCCTTTTGCAGCCCCATGCTGATGCAATGGTGCTAAAAGCCACCCAGCACTCCTGCTCAGCGCACAGCCTGCCACGAAACAGAGCTCCCCTGGGTTTTGGGGTTTAATAGAGCTAGATTCTACAATTCCATGATTCCAGAGTAATTGTCCAGTGCAAATCCCTGCCCCAGTATAACCACAGAAGGGTTTGGGTTAGAAGAGACTTTACAGCTCATTCAATTCCAACCCCCTGCCACGGGCAGGGACCTCTTCCGCTAGGGCAGCTCCAAGGATGCTCCAAGCCCCATCCAACCTGGCCTTGAGCACTGCCAGGGATGGGGCAGCCACGGCTTCATTCAGAAGTGATCTCTGATAAGAAACATGCACAACCCATTGCAAAAGCTCCATCCTTTCCCCAAATCATCTATTTCGGAGCATTTTCCTAGTGTCAAGCCTGTGTCCCACTGGAGCTCGTGACTTTTCTCCTTTCCGTAAGGGAGAAGAACAAATTATTACCTTCCTATGGTGTCTGCCATCCTCTGCAGGTTTGCACAAGCAAGAAGGACAGTGCCAGAGCTACGATCAGGTAATTGCAGGTCTTCACAGGCAACTGGGTTTGCACATGCTACACCTATGTGATAACAGCTTGCTTGAATCTGTTTCATCAAGGAACAGATTGCAGCCCAATAACTAACACTGCTGTAATTAACCTGTGCAGGAAGCAGAGCGAGGCCACGACTGGCAGTGCTCTACAGCAGCCACTTAATGTGGGATATTTACAATTAATAAAGCAGCTCTTAACTCACGAAGAGTTGAAGCCCACTTTGATGTATTGACATATCTGCATAGCGGCTCCTGGGTGGATTGCTGTATATACCAGCTCAGTTGGCTGAAGCTTGAGCTTGGCATCTTCCTTCAAAATCCTGGTATAACACCGGATTGAATTGATAAAGCCACCTCCCCTTCTCAGCTGGATGGTGTGACCCTGCTGTACCTACATTTATTTATTTATAAGTATTTATACAACCCGAGGAGCCTCACTGCTGGGGCATCAGAGACTGTAATCACCGCAGAGGAGAAACTGCTGCCTGGGAATAGCTGGGAACAACAAGGGTTTGTAAGCAAAGCCGCTCCTCTTCACCTGCAGGGGTTATGCATCTCAGCAGCACCAAACAGACCTTGGGTCTATAACCAGGGAAGATTTAATCTCTGGGTGGACAAATACCCCTCTGGGGGTTGTAGCTGTTCCCTGGTATGCACTCAGCAGTGTGTGTGTCCTTCAGCCCTAATCCTGTGGGTGTAAAACTCACTTTGGATTTGGATCCAGTGTCACTGCGCTCCTTCTGGGAACAAGGTAACAACTGGATTCTTAGGCTGTGTTTGAGATCATCTTTCCTCTGAGGATCCTGAAGCATCCATGAACTTTGGGGAATGCTTGGAAAATGAATGCTGATCCTTTAGACCTAATTTAGGTATCCGCTGTCCTTGCAGTCTATGAGGGTGGAGGTCAGGTATGAACCACAGGTGATCCTCCTGGTTCTCTTCATCATGGAGTTGGATCTGTTGTCTATCGGTCTCTCCTACCTCAGTATCTTGAGGACCATGTAGAGCCTGGCATCCACGGAGGAGGGACAGAAGGTATTTGAGACCTGCATCTCCCACATATGCATCATCCTCCTCTTCTGCATTTCTCTTGTCACTAACCTGCAGGTTTGGTTGCCGCATTGCCTCTCACAGACACACCTTGATGGCCAGTTCCTACCTCCTGCTCCCCACTCTCCCGTAAACCCCACTGTGTGTGGTGTCAAACCCAAGCAGATCTGGTTTGTGTTAGAAGGGACCTGAAAGCTCCTCCATTCCCAACCCCTGCCACGGGCAGGGACACCTTCCACTGGAGCAGCTCCAGCCCCTGTGTCCAACCTGGCCCTGAGCACTGCCAGGGATGGGGCAGCCACAGCTTCTCTGGGCACCCTGTGCCAGCGCCTCAGCACCCTCACAGGGAACAGCTTCTGCCTCAGAGCTCATGTCAGGCTCCCCTCTGGCAGGTTAAAGCCATTCCCTTGGCCTGTCCCTGCAGGTCCCTGTAGATGTCCTGCACGTGTCCCAACATCCAGCCCCTCTTCATCCTCCCCTCTTGCCCTGTTTCCAGACTTGGGGGGTGTGAAATGTGCCAACTGCTTCTGAAACCTCTCTTGTTCCTGAGCACAGCGCCCTGCGCCCTGCTCCCTGTCCCAGGGAAAGGCTCTGAGGGATCAGGGGGTTTCCTGTGCTGGCCCACAGGCAGAGCTCCTGTAGGGAAACTGAGGCACCAACAGGGCGGCTGATCACCCAAGTGCCATGAAATGCTCAGGGCAGGATCTCCCTCAGGACAGGGGATGATCTCTGGTCCAACCCTGGTCTGTGCCTGGGTGCTCATTGCATTTTCTCTCAAGAGAATCTAACTTTCTGCATCCCATCCATGTACAAATTCATGGCCCCTGATGAGGGGCACGGGAACTAACCCCAGATACATTAGTTCTGCAGGATGTACATGATCCACGTCAGATAGCTCCCACCTCTTCGCACAGGTCTTTCCGTATTAACGACCTGAGAACTGGGAGAGGATGGTACCTATGTGCTGGTACCACTTCAGCTGCTCCCTGCCACAGTGAGCAGCGGATCGTGCTTAGCAGGCTGAGGAGGATGCCACGTCCAGAGGTCAGCCTATGTAGCAGTGGAGCTTTGAGTCACTGAGCTGATGGTGAGCGCGAGGGAATCAACATTCTGGTTTGAGGTGCACAGGCTGCGTTCCTTTTGTGCGCCGAGGGAATGAGCTGAGTGCTCAGGTCCTCTTCAAGGGCTACTGATGCTGCTGGACCATTTAACTGAAAGGGGTGGGGGGAAGAGGGACAAAACCACCTTGCATTGGTAGGCAAGTGGGAAAAGAGTGGGGCTCGGGGTGCTGACCCTCGCCAGGGGTGATGCCAGCTCCTCAGGCACAGACACAAACCAGCCCAGAGCACAGACCTGCTGCACGGGTCTTCTCCCCCTCCATAACAAAGGCAGAGCACTGACCCCCTCTTCCAGCCCTGTGCACACTGGGGGATAGGGGGATCAGCTCCTGAGTCCATGGGGAGGAGCACAAACAACCGCGAGCGCTGATTTTCTCCCCGTCTTTTCCGTTGCGATTGTCCTCGTCTGACTTGGACGCGGTTTCTGTTGCCTGAGTGATGTATTGCTGCGCGAGGTCTGATTCATAGGTCACTGCTGCAGATGCAGCACGAAGCAAGGATGAAATGCACAACATTTGGGCTGAATTGATCCATCTACCTTGTTATTTCCTCCAGGTCTCAGAATACAAAGTGTGCTCTGCAGCGCAGCTGGCATGTTTATAAATGTGGGCTCTTACAAAAGGAGATCCCTGTTCGCAGGGTCTGATGAATTCATGTGCCACCAGAACAACGTCTGGGCTATTTTACCCGGATCTCTGCGGCTCTCGCACCTCTGACGTGGCTTTGGCAATCAGAGCCCCCCGATAAGAAATCCCCACGTCCAGCAACTCATGTTTTATGGGTGGATCGCTGCCCACGCTGGGTCCCTGCTTGCTCCCCCCAAGCAGCTCTTCCCTTCCTCCAGCCCAGACGCCACGGCCAAGCAGAAGGAATAAATAGTGATTTCTCACACCTGTGGGAGGCTGCCACTTCAGCTGAGCAGGGAGCTGAGACGTTGGCGTGCTGGGAAGGATGGGAACTGCGTTGGTATGAAGCTCTTTATGAAACCACTATACCCAGAGTAACAGAGATGGGGGACTGTGGGAGAACTTTGCAATGCGGAGTATCCTGGGCTGCCTCAAAAGGAGCGTGACCAGCAGGTCCAAGGAGGGGTCCTGCCCCTCTGCTCTGCTCTGGTGAGACCCCACGTGCAGCACTGTGTGCAGTTCTGGTGTCCTCAACATCGCAAGGACGTGGAGCTGTTGGAGCAAGTCCAGAGGAGGCCACGAGGATGAGCAGGGGCTGGAGCACCTCCTGTATGGAGACAGGCTGGGAATATTGGGTCCGTTGAGTCTGGCGAAGAGAAACTGCGTGGAGACCTCAGAGCAGCTTCCAGTGTCTACAAGGATGCTGGAGAGGGACTCTTCATCAGGGATTGGAGTGATAGGACGAGGGGTGGTCGGTTCAGACTGAAACAGGGGAAGTTCAGGTTAGATCTAAGGCAGAAGCTCTTCCCTGTGAGGGTGCTGAGGCGCTGGCACATGGTGCCCAGAGAAGCTGTGGCTGCCCCATTCCTGGCAGTGCTCAAGGCCAGGTTGGACAGAGCCTTGGGTTCCATGGTTTAGTGGGAGGTGTCCCTGCCCATGGCAGGGGGTCAGAACTGGAGGATGTTAAGGTCCTTTCCAACCCAAACCATTCTACGATTCTATGAAGTGATGAACTGGACAGTAAATTTCAATATAGATTCATTAAAACTGAGCTGCTCCGGCAAAGCACAGCCCTAATTTTGTACAACATTGTGTGTGACCTGTCTGTTCCCGCTCAGAAACAGGCGTTATCTGAGTTATAACTGGACTTAGTAAGTGTTGGACTTATGACTCCTTGGGAGCATCAGAGCTGCACTCAGTCACTTCTTCACTCCGGACTCCTCTCCTCTCCTTGTTACCACCGCAGGTTCCACTCAGTCCCCTCAGCAAGGTGATGTTTGTTGCAGGTCAGGGTCAGTACACAGCAGCTCCTCTCTGCTACTCCGTCCTTCTTGCTCATTTCCAGTGTTCCGTGGGCTGATCCACAGGCTGCAGTCCCTTTGGGGATGTACCTGCTCCAGTGCGGGTCCTCCGCAGCCCTCAGTGGGAGTGCTGCCACCTCCATGGAGCACCTCCTATTGCTCTGACCCTGATGTTCCCTGTGCTTTTTCTCTCTGTTCACTCCTCTCTTGGTCTGACATTTTCTGCCCTTTCCTAAGTAGGTTTCCACAAACACCTCTGACTGGCTCAGCTCTGGTGCAGGAGGCTGGACCTGGGTGATCTTTAAGGTCTCTTCCAGCTCTAACCAGTCTATGACTCTGTGATGGGTCTGGTACTGATGCATCCGGAACCATCTGTGTCTGGCACACGGCAGCCCTTCACCTCCCTCCTGGCCACCCCTGCAGCCCCTCTACAACCAAACTCTTCCCATCCACATCCAGTACCCCCCCACACACATCTTGAGCTGCTATTACAGATGCTGTTTGCTTTGTGGTGTGTGGATAATGAGTAAATTTGTTCCTAACTCAGGAAATGAAGCTCTTAATCAGATTTGTGCTGGAAATTTCTGCTTCCATGAGGTGGCGTTTTTCTGTTCCTCCCAGAGATAATTTCCTAAATTATAGGCAGTGGATAAATACCAGAAAAAGAAGATACAGTGAAGAAGTGAATAGTAGATGGAAGTGGTTTATAGTGTCTGTCTGTCTCATCCTGCCTGGGGTGCACTGGGATGCACTGCAAGGAAAGGAACAAGCCCCAGCTCAGTGTTAACTCCCTAAGGGCTCTGACCACATCCATAAAGCCATCGACATGATGAGCTCGTGTTGCCTTTTATGACAGCATTGAGTGTTTATTGCATGAAGTATGTTTGCTCGACAATTTGCTGTCATAAAACGTTGTTTTTGTTGTGATAGTGGCTGAGAGCCTGCCAAGGGCTAAGGCAGCACGCTGCGGTCAGAGCAGCACATTCCCTGTCTCTAAAGCCACCAACCCAAGCCAAGTGAAGTCAGGAGCTGGGTGCAGTTCAAAGGCAGTTCTGTCACCAGAAATTGTCCCTGAAGTCAGGATCCTGCTCTGTACCCATTTGGTTCTCACCCTGAAGATGAGGAGGTTGAGCACAGCAGGCACCAGCACCATAGAATCCTGGAATCCTAGGCTGGAAGGACCTCAAGGATCATCTGGTCCATGAGCTGCATAGGGGCACCCAGGAGGTGGAAGGCACCAGGTCTCACACTGCAGAGGTTTCACAGAGTGAGGGATGAGCAGGGAATTTTCTGAATACACATTTTTTTCCCATTTCCTTCTTTTTTCCCCATCCAAACTGCTTCACCCCTTTTCCACACTCTGCTGTGTTTCCAAAGGCAGGGAAGCCTGCCTGTAGCCAGCCCCATGGCGTCTCAGCCCTGAAGAGCACAGAGCTCACTGTGCTCTGGGTGAGACCCGTGGGGTTTGCTCTGGGTTAAAGGCAGCTCCCCAGCCCTGTGCAGAGCCTGCCTGCATCACTCTGCACCCCTGGCTGCTCCTGGTCCCCGGCCCCTGTCCTCTGCTGTCACCAGGTAGGTGCAGGGTGGGCTGAGGGGGGATGGCAGAACAGGGGTGCTCTTCCTCTGCAAGGACCGTTTGTTTGAGGGCATCAGAACAAGGATTTGAGGGATTCTCTGGCAGAAACAGCAAAGCAGCATGACGGAAAAGTGGTGGGAGCAAACTGCTTTAGCAAATATCACTTTTGTTCTTTTATATGGGCTTGCTATCAAAAACCACCCTAAAAACCTGACCTTGGCCAATAATTACACATTTCCTTCATTCTCTCAAGTGTTGCACAAAGAGGATGCGTAAATTAATTTCATAGAACCATAGGCTGGTTTGGGTTGAAGGGATCTTAAAGCTCATCCAGTTCCAACCCCCTGCCACGGGCAGGGACACCTTCCACTGTGATGACAGCCTGGAGTCAGGGAGCTCCTGGATGCAGAAGGAGGAGAAGTGGGATGAGACCTGGAGATCAGCCCTGGGAATGAAGGATCAGCCTTGCCCGTGCTGGTCCTGCAAGGCAGAAGCATCTGGACAGGAGAGGGAAGGGGGGATGGAGGGGGAGATGAAGGCAGAGAAAGATCAATGTTTGTGCTGAACCGAATGCGATCAGACAACAGAGATGCCGTCTCCCTCCAAGATGGGAGGCAGCCCCGTTCTGTGTGGCTCTGTATTGGTTCCTTCCCTTTTAGTGTAAGCATGGCAAAATGTATAGTGTTTCAGAGCGCTTTATCAGCTAAACCTGCAGGTCAATTATCCAAACCACCCCAATGGGAGGAAAATGGATCTGTGCTTTCCAGCTGCCAGGAAGGTGAAATGGGAAGAAAGAAACCCAGAGGTTCGAATAGGACCGAGAACCTGAAGTGGTGCTTCATCTGCCTGAGGCCATCAGGAAAACCAAGAGGAAACCACCGGCTTTCCTGGGCCGCTCCACTGCCCCTGAGCAGGAGCACCAGATGGGATCCTCAACCACGGGAGGCTGGGAAAGCTGGAGAGATTTCCAGGTAATTATTCCAAACAGGCTTCCCTGCCAACGCAGTTGAATTCAGTGCATCCTAAAGGCACCAACTCCACAGCTGGTCACAGCAGCACATCCTCAGCTCTTGCCACACAGAGCGTGTCTCTACTCAGCTGGAATTCAGCTGTTTCGCATACATGAGGAGCCAGAATGAGTAAGTTTTGTCCCGGACACACACGGACACACTCTGAGACCTCATCTGTTCTCAGAGATAAGTAAGTGGAGTTTTCGCATGACCAAAGGGTCAGACCTGAAAGGCAGCAGTGGGAGGGCAGCTCTGCCTGCACAGAGGTGCTGTGCTCACGTTGGTGCAGGTCCTCAGAAAACACTTTAGAGGAAAGGGTCACATAGGGACAATACAGAGCTGACTGCCCCTGGGATGAGGGGGAAAAGTGCTCTGAAACTGAACCAAACAGGGTGGGAGAGGAAGAACAGGGACAGCAAAAGAGGTTAAGTGAGGGTGTAAAGAAAGCCAAGGAGCTGGAGAGCCCCCCTTGCTCCTGTGGGGGGCAAAGGCATTGTGGAAACCTGGAGAGGGGCTTTGGACAAGGGATGTAGGGACAGGCCAAGGGGAATGGCTTTAACCTGCCAGAGGGGAGATGGAGATGAGCTCTTAGGCAGAAGCTCTTCCCTGTGAGGGTGCTGAGGCGCTGGCCCAGGGTGCCCAGAGAAGCTGTGGCTGCCCCATCCCTGCAGTGCTCAAGGCCAGGTTGGACACAGGGGCTTGGAGCTGCTCCAGTGGAAGGTGTCCCTGCCCATGGCAGGGGTTGGAGCTGGAGGAGCTTGAAGTTCCCTTCAACACAAACCAGTCCATAATCCTGTAGTTTAAAGGCTGGGGATGGAGTACAACTGGCAGAGACATGTTAAACACCACAGTGCTCTTTCCTCTTTATCTGCTGTTGTGCAGAGCGCAGACAGAGATACTGGGACTGGCCCACTGTGTCTTTAGGCTGATGTGATGGTTATTCATGAGGGCAGCTGCACAGGGGGTTTTTGGCTGTTGGAGCCTGTCCTCCCAGCACCACTGCAGATGGGGTACATGGGGTGTCTCATAGCACAGCTTTTATTCCATGACACTGTTATTTCCAGCCCCTCGGACCATCCGTTCTTGAGATGTCATCTTCCAGTGGGACTGACTTCAGTCCCCTGACCTTCATCCTCACCAACATTCCCAGTCTGCAGTGAGCAGCTCCTGGGTGGCATTGGCTCTGCTGCTCTACCTCCTCATGCTCCTGGGGAGCTGCACCTTGCTCTGGGTGACACAGGCAGGCCACAGCCTCCCTATACCCATGTACTACCTGCTCTCCATGCTGTCCATGCAGACCTGGGCTTGTCTCTCTCCACCCTGTCTCACTCCTGCCTGCGCCAGGACACGCTGAGGCTGCTGTCTGGGGATGTCCTGGTCAGCAGCTTCTATGGGCTGACTGTGGTGATACGGACCGAGGGCCTGGACTCCTGCCTTGCGTGTTGATCCTCGGGGCCATCCTGAGCTTTGTCTCACAGGATGCGTGAGCCGAAGCTTTTATCATGTGCATCTCCCACCTCTGCGCTGTCCTGATCTTCTACATCCCGCTCATCGGCTTGTCCATCATCCACAGGTTTGGGAAGCGCCTTCCCCTCTTCACTCGCACCCTCCTGGCTGATGCTCATCTCCTGATGCCTCCTGTCCTGAACCCACTCGTGTACAGGTGGAAAACCAAGCAAATCCATGGGAGAATCCTTGTCTTGCTCTGCTGGAGAGGGATCCAGCAGCGGATCTAGTGCCAGAGTGGACCGAAACAGTGCCCCAAAGCCAATCTTCTCCTTCCTTTCCTCCCCAGCCTGTCTGCTCGTGGGTAATATCATCTTCCGGAGAAAATCATTCATTCTCTTTCACTCCCCAGGAGAAACCTGTCCCCTCCCCTGCAATACAGCCCCTTTCCTCTCCATGGAGGGATGGACTGTGGCAATTCCCACTATTCCTCTTTTGGGATGCCCCACCTCTCAGAGAGCCTGCAGGGCTGGTGTGGCCGTGTGGGAATCTGTTCTCCCTGCAGGTGGGGAGAGGGAAGACTGCTGAGAGCCGGCTTTGCCAAGAAATCCACTGCTGGAGCCGCAGCTCTGGTCTCTGAAGGAACACAAACGGCGCTGCCAGACTTGTGCTTTTAATTACAATATCCCCACGTTGGCCCATTATGTGAAACCGTCGGTTCCCAGAGTTACGCGATGAGGCTTTCATTGTACAAATAATGTGATTCGCATCTTTGCAGCTATGGAGACAGAAGCTCACGGCCCATGGGCTGTAACCTAAGGACACGAACCCAGAGAAATGAGCCAGGTCTCATTGCAGGGCCTGCAAGGGGAGTGTTTGGGTTTTGCTGTCTCATGATATCAAATCCTCTGCCTAAAACCCTCCTGAAAACATCACAGGAATCTCTCTCCACCTCCCAGGTTATGGTCCAGATGAGGATGGGCTGGTTCCATGGTTGAGATGGAATGGAGGTACAGGGTGCGGTGGGATGCGATGACATCCAAGGTGCTTTCTGTACCTTGCCACTTTTCCTTAGGGACACACATGATGTGTGACAGCGTTAGGCTGCCATTAGAGGAGCCTCCAACCCATCCCAAAGCAACATGCCTCCTGGTTAACACCTTTGTCATTGTGTAAAGCCAAATCCCTCTGACCTGCTTGTGACTGCAGGGTGATGCCAAAGCATTTGCTCCTTTCTGACCCCAAATCAGCGCCTTCAGGGGGCTGATCTCCTCCTTTGGGCTATCTCAGCCCAGCATTTGCCTCATCCCAGTAGCTGAGTGGTCAAGAAGCAGGGTGAAAAGGAGGAGAAAGAGAAACCATGAGTGTGTGGCCCCATCCCATGGGAGGGAGCATGGTGCAGTGATGCTGCAAGCAGTGCTTGTGCTGGGGGGGATGCAGGCAGAGGAAACCACTGATTTCAGCGCGGGCACTTGGCAGGGTCGGTGTCCAGCCACACAAGAGCTACAAGAGCTGGAGCTTGGGATGTTCTGCCCATTGTCAGCAAACTGGGAGGTGCTGGATGCTGCTGGGGTGTGCTGGGGACTTTTGGTGGGGAGAACAAATGGTGTCTGTCTTCTGCTTTTCATTTGTTCCCCACATACCCCAGACAGCTCCAAAAGCTGCTTTGGTCAGTGCTCTCCTGCTGTGCTCAGTGCTGCTGTGGAGAATCCAAATGGCAAAGATCAGTTCCGTGGATGGGACGCAGGTGCTTTGGTGCTTTTATTTTTGGCATGAAAATAATGGGGAAAGTACCTTGGTTTTTCCTTGTTATCATGCTCTGTCTTTTCCAGAGTCTCTTCAGTGTGCTCACTGGGAAGTGCCAAGCACTATAACCAGCAAGAACACATGGCTGCTGCTGTGCATGTGGCAAAGCATCATCTTAGCCACACGCAGGGAAGACACCGGTGTCTGCAGGGGAAAGGTGCAAAACCAAAGGTGGATGAAGGTGGCTGCATGGCAAATGTGAGTGTTCAACACGCAGACACCGGCCTCGTGGCCAGGAAGATGCCAAAAGTCTCTCCTGCGTTCTTCCAAGGGTTCATAAAGCGCATGGCTGAAGACAGGGAATCTCTGTATGTCCAGGTAGTGCCTGCCGGAAGTGTGGGGCAGCTTCAGTCTGCCAGCAAGAGGTTAGGAGCTGGGGACCTCATTATAGCCTCTTCACAAGGTAGTCTTTAGCTGTACTTACGTATGCGTTTGTCTGCAGGGCATATTGTGAATATGGGAGGACATTGTTCACTGATCAGCATAAAGAGGCTTTGGAGTCATCATCTGGCTTTTATACAGCATGGCAATAACTTCAGACACTGAAAGGAGCCACAGGCACCTCACACTGTCACAGCGGTGGTTGGCAGTGGTTGGGTTGGTGGTTGTAAAATGTTGGTCCCCAATTGCACACAAGAATCAAGTAAGAAATGACTTACAGATGCTTGTTTGGGTCTGCGTGGGCAGGGCACATTTTGCAGAACCAGGCTCTGTGTGAGAAGCTTCTTAAAGGAATACATCCGTAGGACATGCAAAACACAAACGCAGGAGAGCCTCAATGAGAGAAGGACACGTGGGACCCTTGGACAGCGCTGAGGAAGGTGAGTCTGTTCTGTTCAAACAGCCCTGCTCATGGTAGTGAGCATGGTCGGCTGCCAGGGCAGCGCTGGAGTCACCGTCCCTGCGAGTGTTCACACACCGTGTAGACGAGGTCTCAGTGCCATGGGTTAGTGGTGGCCTTGGCAGTGCTGGGAGCGGATGCGCCGGATGAGCTTGAAGGCCTTTTCCAACCTGGTTGGTTCCATGATTAGTTTTTACCTGTCCTAAAACCGCCTCACCCACATCACAGGGTAACGTGGCCAGGTACCAGCAGCTGCTTGGCTCAGGTTCCAATCAGAAATGTGCTGCCTCGAGACGTGCAGACAGTGGCTGATGTGAACCGAACTGAGTCAGCTGAATGCTCTGGCTGAGCTTATTTTGGCTGGGTGGTTCTGTTCAGCAATGAGCAGAGCCGAGCATGGGGAGCAGAAGTTGCTGGAGTCTTGGGCTGAAAGCTGCCAACTCCCATCTAGATAAAGCTGAACTTAATTTACAACCTGGGCTCAGTTACGCAAGTGAAGGCTTTGAGACCAGTGCAGATTGGTAGATAAAGGAGATACCTCCCTCTGCAGGGAGCAACAAACCAGAGAGATAAGAAGGAATTGAGAGATTATAAGGAATTTGCATCCAGATGATAAGAAAGAGCCTAATGATGGTTCCCCCCTCTTCAACTTCTGCAGTGACAGGACAATGGGGAATGGGTTCAAACTGAAACAGGGTAGATTAGGTTGGATATAAGGCAGAAGCTCTTCCCTGTGAGGGTGCTGAGGCGCTGGCACAGGGTGCCCAGAGGAGCTGTGGCTGCCCCATCCCTGCAGTGCTCAAGGCCAGGTTGGACACAGGGGCTTGGAGCTGCTCCAGTGGAAGGGGTCTCTGCCCGTGGCAGAGGTTGGGACTGGAGGAGCTTTAAGGTCCTTTCCAACCCAAACCAGTCTATGGTCCTATAACGAGAAGACCCTAGACCAGAATTCACCACTGGACCAAGAGACAAGTGCAAGACGCATGCTCAGCATGTGATGATCGGGTGCATGGAACACCAGAGTATAAAACCCCAGTAACTTCTTTTCTCTGGGTCCCTCCCTGGATGCGCCATCTCGGGCTGCTCCTGTTCCTGTCCCACACAGTTATTATATTATGATTCTAAGACTCAGCCATAGACTCACAGAAAGGGTTGGGTTGGAAAGGACCTTGAGATCGCTCAAGACCGCTCAAGGAAATGCAGGATGAGGAATTCTCTTTAGCATCCACCATTCCTGCAGCTCCCCTGAGCCCAGCTCTCCTCTGGCTGTCCCCACGTTACAGTGATTCCCAGCTTCATTTAATCATTGACAGACCCGTGCGTGTTCCCAGCGCCACTGTTTGCTCCTCTCTGTTTGACTTTCCATCACCAGCACCCAGAGCAATAATGTACACACCAATTCTGCTACAAGTGCTTCCCACGTGTCCATCCTGCCTCTTATCTGCATTTGCTCAGTCCTGCACCTCCATTTGCCGCCACACAATTCCCTTGCGCCAGCAAAATGCACGAGCTGGGAACTTCACAGCAGCACCTTCTCAGGCTGGTAAATACAGGGGCTGTGGCGATGTGAGAGTAAGTGATGCCCAGACGCTGCCTCACGTGCGTCTTATTCCGGTCAATATTTGCTTTGTTCCAATCTCCTCTTTAAGCCGCGTGTGAAAGCTTCCTGCTGGACTGGCCAACCACGAGCTGCCCCTGCGATGGATCCAGCTGGTTTTGTGCTAACTCATTTCACAGGGTTTGTCTTCCCAGATGATGCTGCTGCAGCGGCAGAGCTTTCTACTGTAAAACCTCCTCTGCTGCGCAGGACATTAAAGATGGGCCCTAACTATGAAGTGAAGCGAGTCTATAGACAAACTGGGTCAGATCTGGGACACTGATGACACCACGGAGATACTTCCTTCTTTTTATTATCTCCAGTAGCAACCATCCAGCTCCTTTGCTTCTGCATGAGAACTTTGTAGCAAATCAACATGAATGGGGTGACCCTGAGAAGGGTTCATTGGGAAAATTTGCTTTATCTTTGGTATGGGACATGGACCAATGTTCTGACTCTGTTTAAGACCACAAAATCCTCTGTTGATGCTTCCGCACCTGTGTGTTTGTGCATCACTGGCCAGAGCAGCTTTTGGCTCCATGTAAACAGATTTCATACATTAATCTCAACCCTGAGAATGAGGTAGATCATGGGTGAGGCCAAAAATGAATTGGACTTTTGAAGTGCACAAAGTGGGACACCATTAAAAGGCTCACAGCTTGTCAAAGTGCTGAGGAAAACCCCAAGAATCCAGCTTCTGGGTTTCCCTGCATTCAGCTGGACTCAGTGTCCCAACTCTGGGACTATATGTGGGTCTGGGTCCCAGCTCCCATGACAGTCAGGGGTCCATGAAGCCCACGGAGCTGTGGAGCATGTCTGCTCTAAGGTGAGCTGAGATGCTCGCATGGTTAGAACAAGGAAGGTTCAAACTAAATCCAAGCCCCAAAACCACATCCTGGATAACAAACATCTGGAATTGCCCCTGGTGAGTGTGACACCCTGAAGGTGTCCACAGCTCTGCAGGTCATGGCTGAATAAACCCTCAGCTTTTGCTCACAGTGTCCTTCAAGGAGCTCAAGGTGGGTTTCAGGATGTGCAGCATAATCCTGATCTCCAGCTGTGGGAGAAAGTGAGGCTCATGGATGCTGAGCCTGACCTTGTTGGATCACTGGGGGACATGGGTAGACCGTGCCTGGGAGATGTTGCTGCTCACTGTCACCAGGGGGTGGCTCCCCTGTTCTCCTTCTCTTCTCCTTCTCCTTCTCCTTCTCCTTCTCCTTCTTCTCCTTCTTCTCCTTCTCCTTCTCCTTCTCCTTCTCCTTCTCCTTCTCCTTCTCCTTCTCCTTCTCCTTCTCCTTCTCCTTCTCCTTCTCCTTCTCCTTCTCCTTCTCCTTCTCCTTCTCCTTCTCCTTCTCCTCATTCTCCTTCTCCTTCTCCTCATTCTCATTCTTCTCCTTCCCCTTCCCTGTCCCCTTCCCCTTCCCCTTCTTCCTCCCTTTCCCCTTCTCCTTGTCCTTCTCCTTCCATCTCAGCAACTCAGTTAAACATGGTGAGTCTTGTGGCTGTCGACCCTACCGTTGTATCTCTTCTTGCGGAGAGGAGGAGTTTATCCAGCCTCATTTAGAAACCCATGAACACATTTCAGTGTGAGGGAAGGACCTGATGGGCTCTTCAAGTCCCTTTTGACTGAATTGTCTTATGAATTCTAGGATTAGCACAGAACAGACAGCATAAAACTGCAGCATCATGGCTTGGATGGTCCTTAGGGCACTTAGTTAGGTATCCATCTCCGCTTCCATTGCAGGGTGATGCATTACTGACTTAGCCACAGCATCCAGAGACTATTCCCCAGCAGCAGCAGCATCTTTAATCACCAGACACCCATCGTGACGGATTGGGCTCTGTGCTCTAATCTCCTTATTCTGGCTAGAAACTACACCCCCGTGTTGCAAAGGTGAAGAGAAGCTTCCATGCACCCAGACAAGTTTCGTGCTTTGTCCTCAGATCCAGTCCTACCGGTACACTTTGGCTGTCCCTGTGGTGCCTCATCTTCTGACCCTGAGATGATGATGCTGGACATCACAGGACAGCATCTCGGAGCCCTGAAACCAGCACCCCTCCCATCAGTCTTCACCAATTCCCACCTTTCCCCTTCTCCTGCAAGGACTCGTGCTTGTGCACAGGCTGGGGAAGCAGCAGGAGGAACAGCAAGGGCAGCTCTGCAAGAGATCTGAAAACCAGATTGTCCAAAAGGCAGAATTTTGGTCACAAATTTGCTCTCCAAGGGGATGTTATTCTCGAAAGAACTGGAAGATCGATGAGCACCAATTCTAATGGATATATTTCCTTTCACTTCCAACTTCCTTTTGGAAAAGAGAAGGTGGAAGCTTTTATTTTGGAGGCTTTTCTGCCTTGAGAAATGATTTCAGGTTCCCATCTGGTCTGTGCAACAAACAAACGGAAACCTGTGTGTGCAGGAGCAGCAGCAGGGTTCTGACTCCACTCAAATTGAGTTACTCATGCGTCAGTTATCAAACCCCTTGATCCTTCCGCTGTCCCTTTTGGAAGCGGAGCCGTCTGATGGCGTTTTCTCATTTGCCAGATTGAATTTCAAGCAGGTCGATGATGTCTCAGGATTTGTTTTGAAGAAATCATTTTGCAAACAGCAATGTAATGTCATTACTGCCTCCCGCCGCTCCGCCGCTGGTACCCACGTGCCCGCTGCAACAGCTTCTTCCAATCAGGTCTGATAACCTGAAACCACAAAACACATTGGTGAGATCAAACCCAAAGTCTTCTCAAGCTTTTCAAAATGATGTTGTAGAATCTCTCTTTAAACGTTGCAAGTTTAAAGGGGTAAAGACAAATGTGGAATTCCTGTGGGACATGCGCAGTGCGATTCGGCCACCTTGATCCAGATGGGGCCTGGAGACCGTTTGGATTGATTGATTCATTGGCACAGGAAATCTTCCTGCAGAGCAGATAGTAGCTTTTCCTTCCCCCAGCAAGCACCTGGATCCATTTGATCCCATTTTAAACACTCAGGGATGTACCTAAAGCAAAGTGATCTTTCCACATGCACTTCTTGGGTTTGTTTTTGGCAAAACAGTGGTGTCTCTGCCACTAATGCCATGTCCTCTCCTTCCTCTCCTGGTGACCTCAGAGCAGCTTCCCGTGTCTGAAGGGGGGTACAAGGATGCTGGAGAGAGACTCTTCATCAGGGACTGGAGTGATGGAACAAGGGTGATGGGTTCAAACTGAAACAGAAGAAGTTCAGGTTGGAGATAAGGCAGAAGCTCTTCCCTGTGAGGGTGCTGAGGCGCTGGCACAGGGTGCCCAGAGAAGCTGTGGCTGCCCCATCCCTGCAGTGCTTAAGGCCAGGTTGGATGGGGTTTGTAAGGAGGTCCCCCCAGAACGATGCTTGCCCAGGAGTCATGGCACTGCTGAGTTTGGGGACCAGGCACATTCCCATTGGGGTCACACACCAGCAGCGCGTGTCACAGCTTTCCCTCCACATTCTTTCCTCATCAGGGTTAATTTATCACATCCCAGATGTTTGTTCAGGCAGTGTTATCCTGCTGGTGGAGGTTTGCGCCACGCTGTACATGATGCTCTGCATGACGCTGTATTCTAGCAACTTATGTTCAGGTCATGTTGACCTACTCTCACCTCTCAGTTGCCTCTGAATCACCTCCATCTACCAGCTTTGCTTAACACAGGAAAATGAAATAGAGGGCTTGCAATGTTTGCAGATACCCCCGGGATTGTTTGATTTTCCACCCCACGTACTAAAAGCAGAGGCTCTGCTGCTTTGCAGCAGCACTCCCTGTCCTCTGCAGTTTCTGGATCCCCACATCCTATTATCCCCCTGATGTACCCAGCCAGGCATTAAATATGTCAATGTTTGCCCGCACAAGGGCTCATTCCCTTCCCAGGCTGCGGCGCGGTTACCAAGGGTAGCGGAGCAGGAGATGGCTTCACTTCACTTCACTTCACTTCACTTCACTTCACTTCACTTCACTTCACTTCACTTCACTTCACTTCACGCAGGGCTTTGTGATGGTTTCAACCAGAGACACCGTTTTTTGTGCTCAAGCAGCCCGGGCAGCTCATCCTCTGAGCAAACTGCCACTGCACGGGCTTGAACACAGGTTCAGCTCCACGCAGGTTCCACTGCCCTGCTCCATGCAGAGGACCATGCTGCAGTGACACTGCATGCCGCTGCAGCTCCTTCCCGGCTCTGTGTGGGGTCACCCCGTTATTCCCAGGGTGTGTAGTTGAAACAGACACGTTTCAGGGCGGATGATAGAGCTGGAGGCTGCAGTGCTCGGGCAGAAGATTGACTCCTGTTTGCAACCGCCGAACGAGGGATTTTGCTTGAAGAGATGTACGAGGTGGGCACTGAACACAGAAACATCCATACATGAGAACCTGGGGAGCTCGGGAGGGCTTCGCTGCAGCTGCTGCCTGGTGCTGTGGCGGCAGGAGCTCAGCACAGGACCAAGAGCCAGTGAAGGTGTCTGCAGATTTGGCAGTTGCACCGAATTCCGGACGCAGTCACATCTGAGCTTCACCTCCGCTTGTCCCCACCTTTCACAGGCTGCACAAAGCCTCGCAGGCAGCTTAGATACCTCAGACATCTGTGCTGACACCAGGCACTGCAGCGAGGGCATGGTCCCCTTTCAAACCTCCATGATTGAAGGGGTGACGCTTGCGGAGGTGTCTGCAGCAAATCCTGACCCAGGGGACTCCTTTGTCCTCCCGTCTCCCATGCCCATGTACAGCTGCCCCTGACCTGAGTCCTGACACATGCAAGTCCCTCATGCACTTACTGCAACCCAGGCTGGAGCCTCCCTTCTCCGTCCTTCCCCAGGACTTAGGGACATGGCTTAGTGGTGGACGTGATAGTTTTAGGGCTTGATGATATTAAGGGTCTTTTCCAACCTAAACGATTCTGTGCTTCTTTGACTTCCCACCACAAAGCCTGGCCCATGGCATCATTCTCCAGCATCTACCCACACCTTTCAGGCCAGGCTGCAGTCCCAGGCCCCCTGGTTCCACCATCTTCAAGCACAGCCCTCTCACACACACAGAGAACAGGGATCAGCAACAACTGCCCCTGCAAGGAGCTGCTGGACCTTAGGTTTCTACCCCATCACATGTCCCCTGGGTGGTTACCGGGTGCTGCAGCCTCAGCCATGGAATCAGAGGGATTCTCCCTCACAGTAAGTCCCAGAGGAGACCCCAGCACAGGAGAGCTGCCAGCTCAGGGATGTGTTGTCCTCTGAGGGATCTGAAAAGAAGCTGGTCCATGCCCAAGCCCCCCCCCAGCTCCTTTCCTCAGAGCTATTTCTGCCCCTCAGTAGATGGCTGACTTGGATTAACGTTGCTTCACTGCTGGCGATGCCAGGGCTGCCAGTGCCAATGCTGCTCCTTGGTAGGAGGTGAAAAGAGCAGCCTGCCAAGGAGCAGACATCCCTTCTGGGCTGCAATCCCCCTTCCAGGCAGCCGCTGCAGCCAAAGAAACCTGTGTGCTGTCGAGCAGCATTTGCCTTTTTGAACTTCTCTGAAGCAGAGGATGGGACATGGAGTGGGTTGGGTTGAAAGGACCTCCAGATTACCACATCCAGCCTGGCCTTGAACACTGCCAGGGATGAAGCGGCCCCACCTTTCTCAGCCTGTCTCCATACAGGAGCTGCTCCAGCCCCTGAGCATCCTCGAGGCCCTGAATGCCTGCCAGCATCCCCTGCCCTGGACCTGCCAAGGCTGGAGCAATCCTGAGGGATGCTGCTGGGCTGGCAGGAGGTGAAACCCTCACAGCAGCAGCCTTTGAGTCTCAACATTCAGTTCGGACCCGTGTGTGCACACACAGATGGTGGAATCCCGCACCAGGAGAAAAGAGGAAAGCCAGAACTGGTTCCAGTGTGGTGACTGGGGATTGGAGCAAGCTGCTCCAGTGGAAGGTGTCCCTGCCCATGGCAGGGGGTTGGAACTGGAGGAGCTTTAAGGTCCCTTCAACCCAAACCATTCTGCGATTCCACTATTCTAGGATTTCAGGCAGCAATGCTGCTCCTGTCCTCCTGGATCTTCCTCTCCCCTTTCCTGTCCTTTGTGCTTCTCCAATGAGCATTCCTCTCCTAAATGCTATGAACACGGTGTCATAAAGGCTATTACATGGGAGGACCAAGCTCCCCACCTTCCCTCCTTGCCATCCCTCCTCACTCTCCTACCCGTGCTCACACACTGAGCTCTGGTCTGTACAGCAAATGTGATCAGGAGTGACTCAAACTATCGACGTTTCCAGCAACAGAGCAATGTGTGCCAAGCGGGGGCTGAGTCCCCCTTAGCTTCTGCGAAAGCAGGGGGTTTGAGTTGGGAAAATAGAGCAACAGATCCTCAGGCCTCTCCCTATCTACAGGCAATACCTGCGCTTCTGGGAAAAGGGATTAAGCAGAAAACCACTGGGAATGACTTGGTGGGAAACATCAGCCTGTCTCCATAAGGGAGGCTCCAGCCCCTATCATCCCTGTGGCCTCCTCTGGACTTGCTCCAACAGTTCCATGACAACAATTTACTGGTACCCAGCCTGGGCAGTGCCCCGGCTTGGTCTGGTTTACAACTACACACGTATCCTGAGGTCCAGTCGGTGCATTGACAATAGAAATCTCATAGGAGAGCAGGCAAACCCATTTGCTCACCTCTGTTTTGGTTTCACAGCCACAGAAGTAGGGGTTAATAGTAACTTCATAGTAGTCTAGATACAACAGGGCCATCTGCGAGGATATCCGCTAATGTGTCAGTGTTTGGCTTGGTAATACTTAGTTTGGTTTTATTGTGCAACATCTCACCATTTTAATTAAACCGTCGATGTCTCACAGGTCACAGGGGGATAGACACAACCTCACCTCTGTTAATCCCTCGAGGAGATGCTGCAAGCACTCTTCTGGCAAGATTTATTGCTATTTGCATTACAGACCCACTCGCACAATAAGAACGATGCGCGTTGCCAGCGCAGCAGTGTTGCCAGCCATAAATCACAGCGAGCTGTAAACGTGTCGCCCAGAAAACCACCAGGAGCGAGTCCTGCCGCTGGGAGAGCATCATAAATGGGAAAGGATCATTTCCTCCTCGCTCGATTCCCCTGGTGTGGCTCACGCGGTTTGCGCGTGGGGAGCTGGGGCTCCGCCGGCTCCCGGGTGATTGGGCAGGGTCAGACCTCGGGGTGTGATATAAGTGCTGCCCTCCCAGTGCCGGGATGCGGACGTGGGTTCTTCCTCTGCATCACAACAGGGTCGTGCTGCCTGCGAAAGTCCCAAAGCCCCTGGCCCCCGACGCTGCTCTTGGTAAGTACCGTGGGCAATGGACACCTCCGTCACTGCACTCCTGTGCTTTATGGGGCTGGCCGATGGGGAGATGTGTGTCTGAAGCACTGCTCAGAGGTCCACACCACTCCATGGGATGCTCTGGGCTGGATGGGCTGGAGGAAGTGGGTGGCTGTGATTTCAGGCAGCGCTGGCACCATGGTACTGCTGGGGATGATGTACCCTCAGCGGTGCTGCTTACCAATGTGCTGTAGCCTTTGTGCAGGAGTCAGCATGCCCTTCCACCCTCTGGCCTGCCTCAGCTGGTGGGAATGGCACATTCCTGTCCCTGCCTGGAAAGTCAACGGAAACTTGGCTCTGTGGGTGCTGCATTCCCAGAGCCCCTTTGCTGATCCTCCTCCCTTGGCTGAGCTCTCCCTTGGTTGCTTGAGTTGGCAGAGATGCAGTTGTGAAAACAGCAAAGTCTCCTCTTGGGAGAGCAGCAGATCTCTGGGTCTCAGCCTTCCCCAGGCTCCCAAGCCCCTGCTCTTGCCCACGCTGAAAGAACCCTCAAAGCACCAGCACTTTGCTGAAGTTACAGGTGAAAATCAAAGTCAGAGACAGGCAAGAAAGCAGGAGGTGGCTTTTGGGGGCTGGAGCAGGAGGGAGAGCCCCATGTCCTCCATGAGGAGCCTGCATCCATGCCTATCTCTTTCCCCAGTAGTCTGGGGAGCATAAATGCCTTGAGCAGATGCTTTATTCCCTGTGGCAGGGTGCTTGGCTCGTCCAGCAGCAAACACTGCCCAGGAGCTGCCTTTAACCTTTTCAGGTACATCCTTCACTGTCTGGAGGTTTGTTTCCTCACCAGGATTTGGCTGCAGTGTGAAAGGTATATTTGCTATACCAGGATAGTCAGATGGGAGGTGTAACATATGTGTGTGTGCCATATGTTGTATATACACATATAAATATTTATAAACATAAATTCCCATGCATGCTTGATATATATTTTCTATATTTGATGTATTTTATATATTTATATATATTGTTTACAGACACATGTATATATATATACACACACAGAGAAAACACGGAGCGAAAAGATGAGGCTTGGAGTGGGATCCGTATCTGTGACACGTAGGAGCATGTAACACTCCAGAGCAGATCAGAGAGGAGCAGCGGTAGTAGAGCCCATTCCTAAATAGCTTCATACAGCACAGTAGGAGTTGCCAATGTCCAACAAAATCAGGTTGCAAGAGGTTTTCTTGTAGGAGGAACATCCCTTATGGACCCCGGTGAGTTCTGACCAGTCTTTTCCCACTGTGCTCCAACAGTTTCTCCTCTTTATCCACCTCCATATTCCAGGAAAACTCTCGAATCTCAGTACCTTTGAGTGCTCTGATATCTGCCGGATGCTGCTGGGAGGAAGGCAGCTCGGGACAAACAGGCATGCACAGATTTGGGGTTTTCTAACACAGCCTCCAGATAAGGCTGAAATGCAGGAGGCCACAGATTAATTCTCGCTGCTCAGATGCTGTTGGAGTGGCAGAAAGGGACAGCTCTTACCTTTGGGGAGCTCCAAGATGCCCCTTAGGAGCAGAGATACCTCTGGACAGTTTCCTTCCATCAATGACAATTGCTGTCGATGCATCAGGAAAGCGCTGGCTGTCCATCCACACCTGTGTCATCTCCTGAATCATAGAACCATAGAATAGTTTGGGTTGGGAAGGACCTAAAGCTCCTCCAGCTCCAGCCCCTGTGTCCACGGGCAGGGACACCTTCCATAGAGCAGCTCCAAGCCCCTGTGTCCAACCTGGCCTTGAGCACTGCCAGGGATGGGGCAGCCACAGCTTCTCTGGGCACCCTGTGCCAGCGCCTCAGCACCCTCATGGTGAAGGAGGGCTGTGACTTGTGTCACTTCAGCAGCTGACACTGACTGTGGCCACGGCAGTTCCTGACACTAACGTGTAACTTGGCGATGAAGTGGAGGAAATAAATTGACTTCGGGTGTTCCCAGGTTCCCATCAGTTACTTGGTGCTTCTGCCCTGGAGCAGGAAGATTCATCCTTGCTGAGCTGTGGGATTTATTGCTGTGTTAGGGTCTCGAGCAGGCTGAGAGGCTAATGGAGCAAAATTGCATTAGGAACATAATAAATACATCATGGATGATATGTGTGTTTATTCAGAATTGAACTGTGTTAGAGTAAACACTCCTGCTCATAACTCAGGCACTCTCTGGCCTCTCGTGACCATTAAGAAGCTGCATTAAGTCTGACACCACATGTATTTCTCTTCCTTAGTCAGCTCTGGTTTTGTACATCCACTGCTTTCCCCATCCACCCAGCCAGTCATTCTGTTACAGAAGGCAGAGAGGGGGCTCGGGGACCCCATCAACCACTCCAGCAGCTCTGCTAGGATGCACTGTCATGTGTAATGTGGGAACCTGGATTGTGTTGAGATCGATGAATCCTCCAAGAGGACTGAAACCTCATTGATTCATCGGATAATCCAGGTTGGAGACACTTCAGAAGACCTGTAGCTCAATGCTCTGCTCAAAGCAAGGCCAACTATGAGGCCAGACAAGGCTGCTCATGACATCGTCCAGTTGGGTCTTGAAAACTTGGAAGCATGGAGATGCTCAGCCTCTCTGTGCAACCTTTTCCAGTGCTTGACCATCCTCATGGGAAGCATTTCTCATTATATCCAGGCTAAACCTCCCTTGTTTCAACCTGTACCTGTTGTCTCTGCACTGCTCTGAAGAGCCTGGCACAGCCCCTGGAGGTAGGTGAAGGATGCTGTTGGGTCTCTGCAAAGACTTCTCTTCTCCAGGCTGAGCAAGCCTCTTTCCTTGGTCTCTAATCCAGGGGCATTGCTCCAACCCTTATCCATCCCAGTGGCTTTCTGCTGGCCCCTTTCCTTGGTCTCTTACCCGAGGGCATTTCTCCAACTCCCATCCATCCCAGTGGAACTCACCGGAGCAGATATCTACCAGGTTTCTGTAAAGGCCTCACTCACCTCATACTCTTGATCCCTGTGTGAAAATCCCACCATATCCCTTGTGCCCTTTTCCCTCCGATTCAGACCCAAAGACTTTCCATAGAGGCCTCCACATTGCTTCTGAACCTGCAGCTTCTTGTGCTTTGACCTGTCATTAACGAAGTCACAGGCACCTCACAAGTGGGGTTTTGCTCCTTTATTTCCCTTCGCCCAACAGTGAGGTGGATTATGAGATAAACAGCAACTTGGATGCGAGAGCCGCTGGAAATCCACCTTATCCTGGTGGCCAGCTGAGAGCAGCGGCCTCCACGCACCTGATTCCGTGACATATTCTGCATTTGTTTCCAATGAATTTCTTAACTAAGAATTCTGAGTTAAAATTCACCATGTTCGTGTCCTTCGATCTCCAGTTAGCATCAAAAAGAAGCCAGCACCTCAGCAGCTTAGTTGAGTTAGGATGGCTGTAGAAAAAGCATTTGCTTGCGCAGTAGAGCATCTCAACCTGTGCAATCTGGGGACATCTGCAAACCAGAAGCCCTCACCAGGAATCTTTCCACTTTCATTAAAAGAAAAACTATTTTTTTTCCTTTTAAAGAAAGAATGTTCATCCTTTCTCTCCATTTTCTAGTTTAATGGTTAAACAAGAGTGTAGTCATATGTGGCACTATGGTAGATGTACCAGGGTCCTGAACAGCATGGGCCACCTTCATAGGTTGGTGGGGAGGTGGAGGGATGTGGCACTTGTCATTACCCACTTCTGTACTCAGAGGAGAGTCCAACTACATGGAGTTTCTGTTGTTGGTTTGTTTTAGGTGTAGGTCATGTGAGAGCTGAGCTGGGATGGAGAATGGCTTACATACCATGGGGGAAGTCAATGGCTCGTTCTATCAGCCCTCAGCTTTCTTCATGATGGGCATCCCAGGCCTGGAAGCCTTTCACTACTGGATCTCCATCCCTTTCTCTGCACTGTACCTTATTGCTATCTCGGGAAATTGCATGATCCTATTCATCATAAAGAAGACCCAAAGTCTTCACGAACCCATGTACTACTTCCTCTCCATGCTGGCAGTCACCGACCTAGGCTTGGTTTTCTGTACCCTGCCCACTACCCTGGGCGTTTTCTGGTTTAATGGGCGAAGGATTGGGTTTGATGCTTGCCTCACTCAGATGTACTTCATCCACACACTGTCCTTCATTGAATCCTCTGTGCTCCTCGCAATGGCATTCGACCGCTACATTGCCATCTCCCATCCTTTGAGACATCCATCCATACTGACCAAGACGACTGTCATGAAAATAGGTCTGGCAATTATAGTGAGAGGTATGGTCTCCCTTCTTCCCATCCCCTTCTTGCTCAAGAGACTGACCTACTGTGGGAAGACTGAGCTTTCTCACTCTTTTTGTTTCCACTCTGATATCATGAACCTCGCATGTGCAGATATAAAAGTCAATGTCTTCTACGGTATGATTATTCTCTTATCAACAGTGGGGATGGACTTCATCTTCATTGTGCTGTCCTACATCCTGATCATTAAAACTGTGGTCAGCCTTGCAACCAAGGAGGAGTGTCTCAAGGCTCTGAATACATGCGTCTCCCACATCTGTGCTGTTCTAGTGTTCTTCATCCCGATGATCGCACTGTCCATGATCCATCGCTTTGGAAAGAACGTTCCTCCTCTGGTTAACACTTTGGTGGCCTACACTTACCTTATAATTCCTCCTGCTCTCGACCCCATTATCTACAGCATAAAATCCAGCCACATCCGAGAGGCTTTGATCAGGGCACTGTGGAAGAAGAGTGAATTTGAGTGGTAGCTCCTGCACCAGGTCTGTCAGAAAGCTCTAGTGGATGGGTTTCTTGGCCAGAAGTAGTAGCCTGGTTCTTGGTGCTCCATTCACACAGGTCGCTCCAGATGTAAGAACTGCAGGTCCACTCGGGTGCTGTCCCTCAACCTAGAGCTGTGATCTTCCATGTTTTGTCCCAGCATGATGCCCCTTCCAGCAGCCTGCAAACTCCTCAAGAATGAATGCCAGTGATGTAGACAGAGTGAAGCCCCAGTCAGAGGGAGGCAATTAAAGGAAAATGGGCTGCATGGCTTTCTTCTTGCAAGTCAGAGAATCACAGAATCAACTTGGTTGGAAAAGACCTTTAAGATCAAGTTCGATCAATGGACCTTTTAGATCACTAAGTCATGCCGTGGGTAGATAAAGGACATGCAACGCGTGTTGTGCAAACTCTAGTAGCCAGATAACAGTGAGTAGGCTTTACTCAGGCTCCCTTGCATGGGGTCATCGCTCCCTAACTGCATGCTACAGCATAGGCATAGCTAACCCAGGCAGCAAGCTGAACAGGGCCAAGAGTTTGGAGCCACTTTGAATATCCCAGTCATTGTCCAACTGGAAGCACCTCACAAGATGGAGCCCAGCTCCAGAAGCATGGAGAATTTTCTGAGGGTTAGGTCCTGTTAAGCTGGCCAACAGCACTCTCAGTCCTTCTAAAGAAAAGCTCAGCCTTTATCTTCACCTGTTTTTGAAGTGTGATACCATCACAGTGATGGACACCTGCTGGTTTTGCACCTCTTTTTGATGTCGTTGAGTCCTGCCATGCTGCCAGACCTCAAGTTCCAGCCACTGTTGTGAACTGAATGTAATGTGTGTGCGCAACACCTTCAATAAAATACATCTATTCATTGTGAAAAGCCAAAAGAACTGGTTAAGCCATTTTGTTTTCTGTTTATATGACACAGAGATACCAGGTTGGGTACCAGGTTGCTTAAAAACTTCAGTATTTGCTGTAGATGAGCAAAGGATTGTATGGAGCGTGTATGAAGTATTGTATGAAGTATTGTATGAAGTATTGTATGAAGTAGGTCTGCACCAGGATGGTGCTTGGGAGTCTGGTGTGGTGAAAAGAGCACAATAGCAATGACTGAACTTCCTGGCACCAAGGACCACGTACTACAGCCAGGCACTGACTGAACCCTTCAGAGGGATGGGAGGAGACCTGCAGGATTGTGAGGTGACGGCATGTCCCAACATCCCATTGCTCTGCCATAGCATGCAGAAAGGTTTCATGATCCCTGTGGCTTCCTCCCTCCCACAGACAGAATAAAATGGCCCCAAATCTTTCGTGCCTCCAAATTGTGGAGCTGTGTTTTTGTTGATCTTAGTCCATATTTTGGCCAGTCTTGATCATGGTGGAGAATAGGAGGAAATGGTCCATGTTCACCTTGGAGGGGTGAAGCAGCAGAAGGTTTCAGGACAGGATTACACACCAGAACTGGCCTGCTTCTGCCTGCTGCTCAGCACTTAACACAAACCAGGGTTAGTCTTTCTATTCTGCTCTACACAAACCAGCACCTGGAATAGAGAGAAACGAATAATGAGGGAGCATCTCCATTAAAAAAAGGGAAAGAGAGAAGGGAGCATTCCCAAGGGGGTGATTCCCAGGACACTGCTTGTTTTGTGTGAGTTACTTTGCTGAGGATCCCATGGGCCCTTGCACAGGGTGAAATACTCTTCAGCACAGCCCCAGATCCTCTGCCAGAGCCTCAGCACAGAGGGTCTTGGGGTGGAGGTGCCTTTGCATTCAGATAGCACCCAATGGGAGCGCACTTTGCTACTGCCAGAGGGAAGGTCAACGCTAGGGAACAAACAGAGCTCTCAGCAGAAAAGCCTAGAGAAGATCTTCGCTGGAGCGATGTTTGTCTTGAGGATCCTCACACAGCACTGCTCCCACTCTGAAACCTTCCAGAGCTCCAGGGAATGCTCAGCCGTTCCCTGAAACAGCAAAAGCCCAAAGAGCCTCTGCCGCAGGAAGCAAAGGCTGGGGAGGAAACGTGTGGGAGATACATCAGCACAGTTGTGAGCAGAGCTGGAGACCACGGTGGAGTGAGGGTTGCAGATGTGGGGCATCTCCATCACCCACCTCAGCAGAGCTTCATCTGCCGCCCCGTGTGCTTCCTAGCCTGTGGAGCTGCAGGGTACCAAGCAGGCGGCCAAGATTTGGGAACCTCTGCGTAAGGTACTGTCTTTTAGAAACACATGTTCAAAAGCCTTTGTGGCTGCCTCTGGGAGCTGCAGTTTGACATCTGCGTGAGACCAGAGAGATGAAACACTTTGAGCTGCTAATTCCTATCCTGTGGGGCCCTGAGCTCTCCTCTTTGTGCCTTGGGATCACTGACAGTATTGCCAATGGATTCATTTCCTGTGAGACACAGGAAGAGCAGTGTGAGACATATCAGAGGCAGAGCAGAGAGGAGGACAGGAGAGGAGAGAAAGATGGGAAGAGGAGGAGAAAGAGGGAATGGGAGATGGAGGGAGAGGGGAAGAGGAGGAAGGGGAGGGGAAGGGGAAGGAGGGGAAGGAGGAGAAGGAGAAGAAGAAAAAAGAAGAAGGGGAAGGAAGCCCATTCCTGCCACCTCCAGTTGGTTCCCACTGCCAGGTCCTCATATCCCCATCTTTCTCTGAGCCCTGCACTATCTCCTCTGCCCTAGGAAACTCTCCTGTTACCCTCCTGCATGCAGAGTGATGCTGCAGACCCTGCTATGCTCTGTGTCTGTGTCCACACTATAATTAAAAGAGGGCTAAGGATAATTCTGTCCTGGAGACCCCTGGTGCTTCCTGGACAGCTCCACAGCACTTCCTCTTCCCTTCAGAAGAATGAGGGCTTCACTCCACACCCAGTGGATGCTATTCCCTGCCCGGTGCTGCACACTCTTCATTCCTGGGGCAGGGCGAGCTGGAAGCAGCCTGGGATGTCAAGGAATGGGTTAATGGTGCAGATGATGGTGGGATGATGTTCCAGCCACGTCCTGCTCACTTTAGTGCAGGTGTTGCTTGTATGGATCCCAATACCGCAAGTGCCAGCTCAGAGTGAGTGACGTGGTCAGGACTGGGCAGCAGAGCTGAGAGCAGGTTCAGCTTTTCTGCCTACAGGTGATGACAAACAGCCAGGAAATAAAATCCCCCAAACTACACATTTGATCAAATCATTGATTAAGATGAGCTCAATTTTGGTTGGAAAATGCTTTGAATTTGAGCGATTCCTTCTGGCTTTCATTTTTCTCTTCTCTTTTCCCTCTGAAGCAATAGTTAAGTTTGGTTTATGCTTTTATTTCTGGTGAGATGATATAGAGAAATGGCAACATATTCAAACGGTTCCTTTGAGGGGTACATACATTCCTCTCTCACTGCCACATTGCAGTGGAGAGATGGATTCAGATGCTGAAGAGAGCCCCATTGCCTGCTCCATCCTGGGAACTTGGTCTTAGGCCGATTCTGGTTCCCTGGGACAGTCTGGTCACTGTTGGTGAGCATTTACTGGGATCAGCTGCTGTGGCTGCTGCTCATGGTCCTCCAGCTTGGATGGGTTTGCTGTCTGAATGTGCTCACCTCACTTTCAATGCAGTTACTGGGGTTTGTAAAGACACGGATCCGGTTTTATCTCTACAGAAGGAAAGGTCCTTACAGAACTTGCCCCTCACCCCACTCTTCATTAGCAACCCAAACTCATCAGTCACTTCTGCATTTATTGATGCCAAAGAACTGAAGATGAACTGAAACATGCAGGGATTATCAACTTCGAGCGCCTGCCTTTCACAGCCACATTCCCTCAGATGCTTTACAATGACCCTCACGCTGTAACCACACTTGAGGGGCTGGCAGGAACCTGGCTCAGGCACCGGCTGGCAATCACTGAAGCGCTTTGTTCATTCAGCTTCCACCTTCACGGAAGTGGCTTGCTGGAGATTTCATCACTTGAATAGCTTTTAGACGACTTGTCAGTAACAGTTCACTTGCACTGCATGTGAATTGTGTATTAAAATCTAGAGCATAACTTATGTGTTATAGACTCAAGCAGGAAAACCCCCACACCAGGGAAATAAATCCAGATTGCTATTTCAGGAGAAGGGCTTTGCCACGGATGTGCAGTTAAAGATTAATATTGTTTTCGCAGCTGAATGTTACTTTAAAAATAGTGCATTAACAGCCTGCAGAGCTTGCCATAAAACACTCTGCATCCCTGTTTTACATGGATAGGGAGGAAATAATCGGAAAGCTCAGTCATGTTGCAGGCAGCAGTTATGTGCTTAGAATCATAGAAGGGTTTGGAATGAAGGGAGCTTAAAGTTCCTCCATTCCCAACCCCTGCCACGGGCAGGGACACCTTTCACTGGAGCAGCTCCAAGCCCCTGTGTCCAACCTGGCCTTGAGCACTGCCAGGGATGGGGCAGCCACAGCTTCTCTGGGCACCCTGTGCCAGCGCCTCAGCACCCTCACAGGGAAGAGCTTCTGCCTCAGAGCTCATCTCAATCTCCCCTATTTCAGTTTAAACGTCCCTGTTTAAGCTCTCCCAAGCCACGCTGCCATCGCATCAGCCTTTGACGTTCCACCTCAATGCTTTCAAAATCCCAATATTTAAACAAATCAGATCCCTGAGAGCAGAAAAGGACCCGGAGCAAAGGCTTCATCTCCCTGCCTGTTCTCCTCAGCGCACGGCACTCCTGGAGGTTTACAGGCACACAGTGAGGTGAATAATCAGATTTTCTTCTCTTCTCCACTGATATTCCATCTGTTTTCAGGCCGAAAGGATGAAAATCCAATTTGTATGTGCAGGCAAATGAACACGTGTTGTCTCCCTGCAGCACTCGGGAGTGCTGGACCGTGGGAGGCGGCTCAGCCAGTGCCTCAGACAGCATTTCCAACAGGGCAGCGCGGCGCATATGGAAAAGCTGAGGGAGAACTGAAGTTTAGCAGGAAACACCAAAAATCTGTTGGGTTTTTTCATTTTGCCCTTTATAAGTAAAAGAAAACTGGTTCAGTTCTTGGGTTTGTCACTTAAAATGTAGATTTTAGTGCTCCACATTTAAGAGAATCTAAGCGATTCTTGTTCAGATACACATGCCAGCATTTTGTGGCTCCATGTGTTATTGTACGCAGCCATAGTGGGCTAAAGGAATACAAAGGGAGCACTCTGCATTGTGGTAACTCAAAGATTCCTTTGGATTTCACAGGCACGGCCCTGTGGGATTCCCAGTCATGGGAAAGGGTTACTAAAGCTGCTGTTTCTCTTTCCCTGGCAGCAGGGGATGTGCCATGACATAGCATGACTGCTCTTCCCTTCACTTGCCATGACCTTCCCCAACAGCTCTGACCTCAGCCCATCCTCCTTCATCTTGGCCAGCATCCCAGGGCTGGAGGCTGCCCATCTCTGGATATCCATCCTCCTGTGCTCCATGTACATCCTGGCGGTCACCGGGAATTGCGTAGTGATGCTCATTGTGAAGACGGAGCCCAGCCTGCACGCGCCCATGTACTTCTTCCTCTGCATGCTGGCTGCCATCGACCTGTCCTTGTCCACGTCCACAGTGCCACGCATCCTCTCCTTCTACTGGTTCGACACCAGGGAGATCAGCTTCGGCGCTTGCCTTGTCCAGATGTTCCTCATCCACACCCTCTCAGCCATTGAATCCACTGTGCTGCTGGCCATGGCCGTGGACCGGTACGTGGCCATCTGCCACCCGCTGAGACACGCTGCCATCCTCACCAACACCATGACAGCCAAGATAGGGCTTGTAGCCATGGCGCGGGGAGTCCTCTTCTTCCTGCCATTGCCTTTGCTGCTCCTGCCCCTCCCATTCTGCAGCTCCCGGATGCTGTCGCACTCCTTCTGCCTGCACCAGGATGTGATGAACCTGGCCTGTGCCAACACCACCCCCAGCATGGTGTACGGCCTCACCGCCATCCTGCTGGTCATGGGGCTGGACGCCATCCTCATCTGCCTCTCCTACGTCCTCATCCTCAAGGCTGTCTTGCGGCTGGCATCGTGGAAGGAGAGGGTCAAGGTGTTCAGCACCTGCGTTGCCCACATCTGTGTGGTCCTGGCCTTCTACGTGCCCCTTATTGGGCTGTCCGTGGTGCACAGGTTTGGAAAGGACCTGGCTCCACTGGTCCACATCATCATGGGGAACGTCTACATCCTGGTGCCTGCCGTGCTCAACCCCATCATCTATGGGGTGAGGACCAAAGAGATACAGAGGAGGATCCTGAGTTTAATTCATATCTATGACAGAACTGTCCAGTGACCTGTGCTCTGCTGCTGCCTCCTGCATCCTCATACTAGACAATCTCACTTTACACTTGGAGTCCTTCGTGCAGGACTGTTCTCTCTTTGTGTGGCACACAGCACATGGTAGGAGACTGAGGTGCTGCCACAAAGCAAAAAGGAAATAGCAATTGTAAGCTGCCAAGAGTCTTTATGCTCACCAAGCTCGGAGAGAATCATGGAATGGTTTGTGTTGGAAGGAACGTTAGAGCTCATCCAGCTCCAACCCCCTGCCACAGGCAGGGGCACCTTCCAACTAAACCAGGTTGCTCCAAGCCCTGTCCAACTTGGCCTTGAACTGCCAGGGATGGAATCTGCTACAGTGAACTAAACCCAACCCTGCTCCAGCAGGTGACACAATGGGAAGGAAAAGGGGCTCAGCAAACTAAGAAGGATGTCTTGACTTTTTGCTTCTTTGTTCCCATATCACCCATAACAGAGGCAGAACTGAGTGAATGCTATAGTGGGGTTTGACTGTTTTTTGAGTGATGACTAGTGGTTTCTGAATGATAATTCATGGGCTTTGAACGATAATTCACAGTTTCCACTTGTGGCACATTCACTTTATAGAGGAGCTGATAGAGAAGGAGGAAAGAGGAAAGTAAAAGTTATAGAACATGTAAATCTGCACTGATGACACCATGCACTTGGAAGTGTGCATGAAAGTCTAAGATTTGAAGTGGTTTAATGTGGAGAGCTATTTGGCTGTGAACGGGCATGTGAGCAATCCAGACAATTGCTTGACAATTGTAAGGTAGTGACCCGCAGGCACTGAGGCCTCGCCTGAGGGTTACTAAAGTTCGTGTACGTGCAGAAGCCTTGGGAAAAGTTAGCACGGAAAACTACTGAGAGAGATACGCAGAGAAGGAATGTTAACTGTAACCTTGAAGCATATGCTGTCATAGTGAACCAATCATTAAACTGTAACTGAGTGAATCCTATTCTGTATTTAGTCGCGTGAACAATGCATGTATCCAATTAGAGTTGTGTGTGTTAATGATAGACAAGTAGAGTGCCTATATATACTGAGCTATCTGCGCAATAAACTTTGGCACAGCCTGATCATATTGGTCTGTGTGCCGTGTCTGGGACTTCTGCGTCAACAAGTGGTGCCCGAACAGGGACCCTCAGATCGGCGTTGGATAAAACCGACGAGACCGACAGGAAGGAGGGGGCAGAAGCCGGTCGATATCGGGTGCTGCCCCGGCACTCGGAAATCGCTAGCGCAAAAAGTTTGGGAATCTCGCCCTGATCAGGTGAGCGGCCGGGGAGGAGAGGGGGTCCACACTGACCAAGGAAGAGTCAGAAGTGGTGAAGCTCCTCCAACACATTCTCTCTATGAGAGCAGCGAGTTATGATGAGCCTGCCTTGAAAGCTTTGCAGTATTGAGCAAAGGGAAAGGATTTAATCCCCTCAGCGGATGCTGCCTTTCAAATCGCAACTTGGGAAAAAATAGGAGCAACGCTGTGGGAAGAGGTAAGTAAGGGATCCAAGGAGGCAAGTTAATACCCACTGTGTGGAGACTAATCACTGACTCTTTAAAAAACAACCGATGGATGGGCCAGGGGATACGAATTTGCATCTTCCTGTATCACTTTCGCCGCCCCTGGCCTCCCTCCCCCCAGAGCCCGATCCTCAAGATCGTCAAGGGTGGGACAAATGGACAGGATTGTTAGATGAGAAAGTACAGACACTTCATGGCGGACTTACAAATTTACAGCTCTCCGACACGGCTAAGTCAAAGAATGAGATAGTGGAGCCCAAACCACCACCACCCCCACCACCACCCCGAACCTCCGCCGATCGCTGCTACGGCTGCGGAGACTGAGGATGGGGATGAAGGCAATCCTTTTGCCCCAGACCCTGTTAATCCTGAGAAAAAGCCTACTCTCAGATCACCTGAAACCTGCGGGAGGAAATGTTTTAATGGCACTTGATAACACTGAAACTCCAGAACACATTAATGAGGAGCCTGTGCATTTTCATCAGACTGTTGTTGCTGCTCCTGAAGTTCTGATGCCTGATAATTCTGATGCTGACCTGGATAGTCCTTTTGACCCGAGACCTGTTGATCCGGAAAAGAAGCCTGATTTAGATCCCCCAGATCCCCATGATAAATGGGCAGTTATAAAGGGAAAAGTAAGATGGATGGGGGATGCAGATGTATTGTGTGCTTATAGTCTCTCTGTGATATTCATGTACTAAAAGTTAGCAAGTGTAACTACGTCTGTGTTTCTATCGACCCTTGCAGACCTGTATAGATACTGTTGGCCACTTCTCCCGATGTAGGCTGGCCACCTGCATTGGAATGAGTGTGCATTTTGGTCAGTATAAAAGCCCAAGCCTCATGCGATGTGAGGGAGGCAGAGCCTCTGCGGGGATGCCCGCTGAGATTGAGCCTGCCACCTTGCACTGCGATGATGCTGCTCGGAGCTGGTTTCCTGATTGTCTTCACAGGGTCATTGCAACTACATTTTGTACGTGGGACCATGTAGTGGGAGTAATGGTTGTCTGCATTTTGTGTTTCACATATTGTAGTTGTGTGCAGTGTGTTTGTGGGATCCCATGAATGTGTGTGTATGTGTGTGTCTGTTGAGGGCAGACAGTGTTCTGGGTATTTTTTGTTATTGGGTTAATGTAAAAGTTTTTAATGGGTAGCAGATAATCATTTTGGGCAAGAAAGGGTTAATAGAAAAGTGGTGCTGCCTGCAGAGATTTATGGCTGCTGCTCAGCAGGCTGGCAGCTGTAGCTGCTGCTGGGCAGGCAGGCGTTTGTAGCTCCTGCTGAGCAGTCCTGCTTAGTGTGTTTAGGGTAACCTAGGGGAGAAACACAAGCTTTACCAACCTCCACCCAAACAGCGCCAGGGTGGCGGAGACAGAAAAGAAAACAAAAAAAAAAAAACCAAGAAAAAAAAAGAAAAAAAAAAAAAGGAAAAAAAAAAGGGTAATGACGCAGCAAACTCCTTGACTGTTAACGCGGTGCAGTTTGCTTCTGCAGCTGCTTCACGTTCCTGTTTCATCAGAATGCCTTTGCTTTACGGAATCCTTGTAACCTGACTTACTTCTCAAGAGCTGATAACATGGGGGAAGGGGTATATTTGTGTTCTACCTACAGGTCCATGGAGGCACCCTGCAAAGTTTCTCAAGCCTTGCCATGAGCTGGACAGATGAGCGGAAAAACCCAATGGCTTGGCTACAGGAGCTTGAATATATGTGCATGTAAAGTAGCTCTTGTTAGAGGCTGTGATTTTGTGTATAAAACCACCTGTACTTACTAGCCAGTTGCTAATAAGAAACTACACCTTGTATTGTATGGATTTGTCACTTGTAAAACAGATGTGAGAGTATGCATATTTGCAGCAGCTGCTAGAAAATGCTAAGGCAAAAACTAGAAAGATTCTAATACAATGATAGTGGTATAAAGCAGGTTATGGAACGAATAAAGAGGTTGGGAGAGCACCACTGGTAGGAAATTTCTTTGGCTGGTCCGTCACTGCCACTAGCATCTTCAACATGCTGCTGCGCCCTGTAGTGTATACACTGCTAATGTAAATCTGTATGTGCTTTGCCATAGTAGTGACTTGTTACTGGATGAAGCAGGTGAACCTCTGCACTCACAACAAGGTGCGACGACTGAGGTTGGCCAAATACCTCCTACCGCAGTCAAGGGCAAGACTGGGTTGGCCTCTGTGTTTGCCACCAAGAAGAACCTTTACCTCTGCTGCTGGCTGCAACCCAGCAGGCGTTGAGTGGTGGGGACACATGCCATGCCAGACCTTGATGTGAGGGATGGCCTCTCCTGTTATCAGAGAACTATACAGGAGAGAAAGGCAGGCCAAGCAGCCTGTGGTTGGCATGTGTTAGAGATACGATCTAGTCCAAATCCTCTGCTCAAATAGGGTCGTCTAAAGCAGGTATTATATATAAAAACACCCAAGCGAAATGTAAGGATTTTCTTCAAACAGTTTGCAAAGCGTAATTTCTACAAAAGCTTTTGAATTTGTCTAGTTTTGATTCTCTTTCTGCAATACAGCATTTGTGACATCTAACAGATGATCCCTTGCCCAAACCACCAGTTCTATATAAAGACCTACATGATAACGAGTGGAAAGGACCAGAACCATATCAAGTTATAGAATGTAACAAAGGATGTAATGTGACTGCAAGACTAAAGCAAAGTGTGCAAAATGATTCCAGTGGAAGTTTGTTATGCTGTTTTCAATGGTAATACGTATGTGACTAAGTTAACACAAGTAGAAGTAAATTCTTTAAAAAAGATAGTTTTGCAGAATTGTAAGGCTTTAGATATATTAACAGCTCAAGTAGACAGAGTATGTACTTTAATTAATGAATCTTGTTGTAGTTATCTTGATCAGTCTGGAAAGACCTTGAAAGATGTTAAAGAAATTTGGAAGCATGCGAAAGTACTTCATGATGTCTATCAGAACGATAAAATTCCTTGGTTAGATGCCCTTCTTACATCTTGGGACTTTAATGGTTGGCTCACATCTCTGATTAAAGGTATTGGAATGATTTTGGTAGTAATCTTGACCATAGTTATGATTGTACCTTGTATTTTGCAATGTATTCGTGGTATGATTGAAAACCTGGTAAAACAGCTTTGGCTTACTTAAGAAAAGAAAAGGGGGAGATGTGGATGATTTCTTGTTAGAGAATGGACATATGCCTGCTGTGAATGAAAGCAAGTATGTGCAGCTGGCCATGTAGCAGGGGTAACTCCTGGTTACCTCTGTGCAGCCGACCGTGGAAAAGAAGCAACTCCCGGACAGTTAATGAAACAAGAATGCAGGCCTGGAAGATAAGAAGGAGCTAAGATAAGAAGGTTGCTGAATTGGACTGTAAATTTCGCTTGCTTACAAAAAAACACCCTTTAGGTTCTCACGAGTGCAAAAGTTACAAGTACTCTCAGAATGGGATTGGTTTCAAAAGCTGTTACAGGGTTGGGGTATTGGTGGTTGACTAGGAGTACTAATCAAACAAGGTTTAACAGTTTTAATGGTATTGATTATTATTGTTTTAATCTTTTGTTGTTTATGGAAGTGTATTGCCAGTATGCTATCTCCTGCTTTGAATCGGGTCTGGATTGCTCAAAAACAAAAAGAGGGATTTGTGGAGAGCTATTTGGCTGTGAACGGGCATGTGAGCAATCCAGACAATTGCTTGACAATTGTAAGGTAGTGACCCGCAGGCACTGAGGCCTCACCTGAGGGTTACTAAAGTTCGTGTACGTGCAGAAGCCTTGGGAAAAGTTAGCACGGAAAACTACTGAGAGAGATACGCAGAGAAGGAATGTTAACTGTAACCTTGAAGCATATGCTGTCATAGTTAAGCAATCATTAAGCTCTAACTGAGTGAATCCTATTCCGTATTTAGTCGCGTGAACAATGCATGTATCCAATTAGAGTTGTGTGTGTTAATGATAGACAAGTAGAGTGCCTATATATACTGAGCTATCTGCGCAATAAACTTTGGCACAGCCTGATCATATTGGTCTGTGTGCTGTGTCCGGGACTTCTGCATCAACAGTTTAATGTTAGGCCAGTTTGTGCAGGGTTTTATCCAGTTGGGTTCTAAAAGCCTTCAAGGATGGAAGCAGCACAACCCCTCTGAGCATCCTTCCTTCGCATTGCAAGTGCTTCGGCTGCCCCTGTACTCGCTGGAGTAATAAAAGCAAGTTTAGCTGTGAACGATAACTAAACTATTCAAGAAAAAGAGGGAAATATGTGGCATGAACAACGAGTTGCGTCAGGGAGGACAGGAGATGGGTCTAAGAGCTTCACTCAGGGGCTCTTGCACCTTGTCCATAACTTCCAGCTGAGCTAAAAGAGGTGTCTTACCAAAGGCAGGCGCTGTCTTGCCTCAGGGCCTCCAAATGACAGCAATAAATGGTGGGTTTGTGCAGTTCCTTCCAGTTCCCTGCTGACACTGGGTGCAACCGGAGTCCTTTGTGTAGTCTGCGCCTGTGCAGCATCAACCACATCTCGTGAGAACCTCTTCTGCTCAGTTAGAACACGCTGTAGTCCACAACAAGCACTTGGCTTTTGGTGCTTTCCGGGTCCTTTCCTCCTGGGGTTTCGAGGCTATTTTGCCCCGTTGTTTTGCCGTGTCCTGGTTTATCAGAGCTGGGAAAGGTAAAACAAATTCATCGAAATGGACCCAGTCTGTTCCTGACCGGTGTGACGGGGGACGCGTGAAGCATTTCTCCGGGTGCGTGATGGACCCAAGCCCTTTGCGGATGCCCTTTGTGGCACTGACAAATGGCTCCTGCTCATTCTCCAGATGTTCCGTGTGGTTTTCTTTCCTTTTGTGCCGAGAGAAAAATTAATAAAGAAAAATGAATGAACCACCCCCAAAATGCTGGGTTACTTTTCCTTGCCTGTTCCTCAGAGTGACAGTTAATAGAGCTCAGAGCACTGGGGCATGGTGAACTTCTGGGGAGAGATGAAAACCATGTGAGATTCTTGATCTTCATCTTGTTTTCTGAACTTCAGCCATGGGGACTGAAGCCCCTTCCCTTCCTTCCTTCTGCTTCCCCTTCCTCTTCCCCTTCCCCTTCCCCTCCCAGTTTTACCTGAATTTGGCTGTTTCTTGCCTGAGACAAGCCCTTGTTGCCTCTGTTTGCCCTGGCAAACAGCTCAGCACTGCCCAAACCTTCTGTGGAGCAACAGGGCTGATGCTGATGAATTCCTATGTGCATCACACACATTTCACACCAGCTTTCCCCCATCTCCTGGACTGGGCACGCTGTGGACACTGGAGAGTATCAAGTGTGACCCGTGTGCAGACATCCCACTCAGTATGGTCCAGAGGAGTCCCATCTGCACACTCCAGGCAGGATAAGGACTCCCAGTGGAAACTGGCAGGATGCTTGCCTCAGAAGTGTCCTCCGGAGCCAGAGCAAGCAGCTCTCACAGGGATCAATGGCTGTGTGGGAAACCTGAGCTCCTAAACCTGAGCTCATGCCACTCTGGTTGCCACTGACCAGGTCAGGTCGATGGTGTTTGATGCTTTTTTACAGGACTCAAGAGCCCTCAATGTGGCAAGCAGGGCTTCATGTCTCTGAACTCTTCTGCCTTATCCCACCCTCCCTCTTGCCTACCTGTCAGCAAGCCTGTGCTGGAGAATCATAGGATCATAGAAAGGTCTGGGTTGGAAGGTGTCCCTGCAGTGGGAGGGGGTTGGAACCGGGTGAGCTTTAAGGTCCCTTCAACCCAAACCATTCTGTGATTCCATGATCCTAAGAAATGATGATGGTCCTCATAGAAGGAAATGAGTAGAATTCAACTTTAAGCATTAACCTTTCTTCTGTAAGGAAGGTAAAACCTACAGTAACCTTATGTTAGCAAATGCCAGAAGTCCTCTGTAGACATAAACCCTTTCAGACATACCAGCAGTCCTCCCTGATGCAATTTCTTGGAGCGACCTGTCACAGGAGATCATTGCTAACTGGGTTGCACTATGCTAATGCACGTGAAACATGCCAATAAACAGGCAAATATGCTTTAGAGGATCCCTGCTCTATGTCTGGGAGAGGCAGCAGGACGAGGGGGAGGTCAGACGACCCAAACTCAGTTAGGAAACTCAAGCACATTATGGTCCTTCGCTCTATTCTTAGTACTAACTGAAGGGTCCTAATGGATGGAGAGGACATCTCTGACCTGGCCCCATGTTTCTTGCAGCTCTCTATCTTCCTGAGCAGCCCTGGCTATCGTGGCCACCACAAGGAGCCTCCAGGCCCTGCTATCTCTCCGTGAGCTGGATCCAACGGGGAAGCAGGAGGTGGAGCCCCAGGAAGAGGACACGCACTTCTGCTGAAGCAAAGCAGATGTCGGGCTGCAGACAAAAGGGGAAATGAGACTTTTTGGCACCATTTCAGTCAAACACTTGTATTTCAGCTCAGTGCGTGCTCTTTCTTCAAATAAAGCAGAAGTAGTTTGGCAGACCACAGGCAAGAGGCAAAGGGGAACCAGAGAAGGAGAGGTACAAGTGCAGTTCAGGTCCTCTAAGAGCTGTTCTCAGAGCACCCACTTCATAAAGCAGGGCTGCACCTTTCTCGTGGGCTGATGCTCACCCACCGGGGAGGTAGAGCCCCATTTTAATTAAGGCCTCACAAAAGATGTTCTTTTCTTCCTTTTCGTCTCCATTAAGAACACAGGAGCTGCACTCACGACCAGTGTCCATCCGCTCCACCACCCGCCTCCTGCAGTGGAGGAGTCTTCTAAGAGATGTCTTTTTAAAGGAGGTCTTCTAGGAGATGCCTAACCCAAGGCAATTCCACAGTAGCCTCCCAGTGACATTCGCTCTTAACAGTAGGTTTTCATCACCCCCTTCGAGATAGTGGATCAGCCAAACAAGCAGGAATCAGAGGCACCCAGCGCCTGGAGTCCTGGGAGATCTGTGGAGTGGTGATACAAAGATGTGTGCGCTGGCAGCTGGGATTCAAGATGCTCAGGTTTGGGTATCACTCCACATTTAAGGCACAGTGATCTGCTTTTCCAGGCTGCTTTTCACACATCAGCTCTTGAGAATGTCAGATACTTTCATCAGTGTTTCTGCAGACCCTGTGTTAAAGTGATTTTTAGTTCTAAAGGGAGGATGTGCCCTTCATGAAGAGGTTGCTACCCTCAGACCCTTCTGTCTGTGACGGCTGTACATTTGCATGCCCACCTCATTTACCTGAGGGGGCAGACACCAGGGTGAACCAAACTGCCCCCCAGCCATGCCTGTTCCCCACTGTGGGGTCCCAACAACCCTCTAAGATGCTGACGCCTGCACCCAGTGACTGCAGGGAACGACAACCCTTGCCTGTGTTACAGCCTGGCAAGGTGGATTAGCAGGGCTGAAATCTCTCAGCATGCAGAAGTGGCTCCTGTGTGACACAGGGAGTGCCGGAACTCTCCTCCCTTGGAGAAGGTGATGTGGTTACTGTTCACTTCATTGGTGCTGGAAAACAGCACTTACATTGGTAGACACGGGAATATCCACCCCAGAATCCTTCACTCTTGGGCCAGTGATGTTCAGATGCTGCCTGTTGGCAGCAGGCTGGTGGGTGCTTGTTGGCTGAGTCCCACAAAGTGCTGCTGCACTGCCTGGGTTCTCAGCTGCGCACAGCTCCAGCTCTCGAAGACACAGAAACCACTCAGTGCAAAGGCTCTGCAATCCGGACGTTGCTGCCAAGGTTATTTTAGGGAAGGAAAAGAGCACCAAGGCCGACGCTCCTGCACAGAAAGAAAGAAAATGGAGGTACAAAGAGTAATAATGATAAAAATAGAGCTCTAAAATGAGGGTGCAGCTCGGAGCCAGCAGAGTCCTGCTCTGCAGCACCCGCACAGGAGGGATGTGGGAATCTCATTCACAAAGCACTGGAAGCCACACTCAGATGTCCATGTGAGGAGTGCCAGTGCCAGAGCCCAGGTCCCCGAATGGTGCTTCTTCTCTTGCTCTTCTACAGGACAAGGAAAAGCCGGAGCAAGAACCAGTGAACTCCCTCCACGACTCCCAAACCCAGAGGTGGGCTTTCTGGATGAGTCTGCTTTCACCCTCCATCCAGGATACCACCTCTTAAGTCTTTTTGCCCTCTGGTGCAACACAGTCTATACAGTATCACATCACAGCTCTGCATCCTGGCATAGAGAAGCTCATAATTCAGTCCTGGACCAAGTACTGTGTCCCTCCATCACCATAAGCTTTCTGCCTTCTGGCCCTGTAGCTCTCCATGCTGAGAACTGTTCACCAAGGTGAGATGCCTTCTTGCTGTCTCAACAAACTCCGAAGTCTGGATCTCATCACTGGAGTGAGAGATGTGAAGACAGCTTTGCTTTATGGCATGATTACTTTTCTGTGAATTCTTTTGCAGGATAACGGGGATCTTTCACCGGATGAAGATGCTGCACTAGGAAATGAGCACCAGTAGCTTCCTCAGACCTTCTCCTTTCCTGTCAGTAGGAATCCCAGGAATGGAAAGTGGGAATGTGTGCCTTGCCCTCCCTTTCTGCTGCTCATGCATTATTTCCATCCGAGGAAATAGTGCAACACCCTTCGGCATCAAAGCAAAATGCAGCATTCATGAGCCACATGTCTCCCTGTGAGTGCTGGCTGCTGGCTATTGTAGAGCCGAGAGTGCTGCTCTTTGGTTCAGAGGATATCAGGTTTTATCCCTGCCTCTCCCTGATGTTCTTCATTTGGTGCTTCTCCATTTTTCATGGGCCTTTTGGGTAGTCAAGATTCCCACTTCCCAGTGACTCCTGGGCTGCCAGCCATGGCCAGGCCTGTGTTTGACACAGGAGCCAGAGGCGGCCTTTGTGAATGGGGCTGGTTGTCATGCTGTAGATGACGAAGAGGTTAAACACAGGTGGGACAAAAAGGCAGATGTTTGCCATGAGCACGTGGCTGAAGGGTGCAGTATTCTTCCTGTACTGGTGCATAATGGATGAGCTGAGCATGGGGACATAGAAGGTGAGGGCAGCACAGAAGTGAGAGGGCTTTGGTCTGCTCCTCTCTGAACATGACCAGCAAACCATCCCCAGCCCCATCTTTGCAACCCTGGCACTGGTGAGGATGGAGGAGCACCTCAGCAGATGGCCATGCAATGCCCGAAGGCTGTGGCCAGCAGCACTGGGGACTCCTTGAAGGAGAAGGTATGGATGCAGAGCATCTGGGTGAGGCTGGAAGCTGATCTCTCCAGCCCCAGCCCAGAAGACATGCAGCACCATGGGCAGGGTGCACAGAGTCAGGCAGAGGTCCTTGGTGGCCAGCATCAAAAGGATGGCCTGGTGGAGCCTTTGATGAGCAGGATGGTGCCATTCCCAGCACTGCAATGAGGTACCTCAGACAGCCAGGGAAGAAAACCCAGCAATGGAAATGAGCCATGCAGGGAATGCCCATCAGCGTGGAAGCCAGGGCTGCTGTTCCCTGGGGACATGCTCCGTGCTGATGCTCTGCCTCCCTTAAAGGCCCCTTTCTCCTTAGCAGTCTGAGGTAGCGCAGGATTCAATTACCCAGGGCAATGAGAGCAGTCTGGTTTCTCAGCGTGAAGATGTCATTTCTTTTCCCCTCCTTGAAGATGTGACAGAGCAGAGATGAGCACTTTGAGTTGCTGGGTCAGGCCTTTCCCCAGGCTCCTCATCTGTAAAGCCAATGATACCATCATCTGTTGCAAGGGGCCACATCCCTGCAGGACATTCATAGAATCATAGAATCGTAGAATAGTCAGGGTTGGAAAGGACCTCAAGATCATCGAGTTCCATCCCCCCTGCCATGGGCAGGGACACCTCCCACTAAACCATGGCATCCAAGGTTATGTCCAACCCCACCTTGAACGCTGCAGCCTCTTCTCTCAGCTGCTGTGAGCAACACCACTGTCCCTCCCTGGCACTAAGGGAGGTCTCTGCTTCCATGTGGGTCCCTCTCCAGTTCTTTGTATTGGATTTGCAGCCTTTCCTCTAGATTCCCAGCCTTTTCCACCCTTCCACTCTCTATGTGCACAGCCTCACCCTGTCCATGCAGGACACAGGGGCTTATAGCAACCTGTTCTAGTGGAAGGTGTCCCTGCCCATGTCAGGGGGCTGGGACTGGGTGAACTTTAGGGTCCCTTCAACCCAAATCAGGCTGTGGTTCTATTATTGCCGGAGGACAAGGGTCCCTCCCACCATCCCTGCCTCCGCTGGGCAGCCCTGTCCTCTGGAGCTCTGCAAAGCACTTCCCTGTGCCCGTGGCTTGGACCATGGCTCATCTCCCGGCAGATCCTGCTTGTCCTGCACCTTCACCCTGCGCTACCCCATCGGCTGCCCTTCAGTGGAAGGGGAAGGGAAAGGGGCTGCAGCTTTCTCCCTGTTCTGTGCCTGTGCAGCTCCCAGCGCTGCGTGGCCTCGACATGGAGCTGCAGGAGCAGCAGCAGTTACTGCAGCGTCTCTGTCACATGTCCCCATGGGCACACAGTCACTGCTGCAAGTCCACCTTCGACAAGGCACTGGCAACTCAGAGCATTGTCATCCCACTTAGGAGATCATTCACCTTTCTAGCTGTTGCCATTGCTATAGCTCCTACTGACAGCACACCGAGCTGCTCAAAGTGACAGGTATCTCTGTGTGTCACTGATACAGCAACTCCATCCTTAGCAGGGACGTTGTTGTTAGAGCTCTCAGTTGTGGGTAAATGCAGCACAAACCCAGCTCTCATTTCTTCTACACAGCTGTCAACCGAGGAATTCCAATGCGCAGCCCACAGACACCTCGGGGAAGGAAAGTGCTGCGTGAAACACGGATCATAAAGGAAAAGCGGCGCTTCGAGGGCTGAAACTCTGAGTACAGGAACGGTGCCTTTTGGGATAATGAGTAAACAAGTAAGCTATAAAATGCTCTGTTTCACGTGCTATTTATTTGCCAGGTTTTCTGCTGCTCTTCTGGGGACTGCGGTGGCTGACATGGAAGAAGTTAAACTTCTCCAGCATGCAGCACTCAAGGAATTCACTTTCCATCTGCCTGTGCAAACAGTGAATGTGGCATTCACTGTTCAATGGGGGAGCGTGGCATTCACTGTTCAATGGGGGAGCATGGCATTCACTGTTCAATGGGGGAGCGTGGCATTCACTGTTCAATGGAGGCATGTGTCTAAACTCATTAGCGCACCGTGAAGAATGGAATCCGGCTATTTCCAGCTGCCCCACTTCCCACACAAAGCTCCAGACATCTGGGCCTTTGCTCTCCCTTTGCCAGCTGAATCATGAGCTGGTGAGTTAAATTAGCAGACAGCTTTCCAGGGCGCTGTAATCACCAACATGCAAATAGATTCAAGCATCTGAGTCTGGCTGTACAGATGTGAACATGCTCCTCATCTTCATCATTTGTGAATGTGCTCTGGATGTCCCACAGATGTCCCTTGTTCACTCTGTGCATCATTGACTGTTCTGGCCTGGGGGAATAGCCATTAAACTGAGAAACTCAAGCCACAGGGCTGCCCCAGAGGATGAGCATCCTGCCCGTCAGTGCACCTCTGTGAAGCACTTGGATTGCTCCAGGGCGAGCACAAGGAAGGAACATTCTGTGCCTGCTTCTCCCTCCTTGTTGAGGCACATAAGCAACGTGTCTGCACACAGGGAAAGGATGGGTTTGCGCAGCCAAGCTGGGTCTGTGCCATGGGGGAGGCTCCGGCCCTGGTGGCTGCTCAGCTTCTACGCAGAAGGATGAGCACGGAGCCTGTAGACAGAGCATCATCCTTGCTCAGTCATGCTTTACAGAGCCATCTGTCAGGCTCTCTATGAGTAAGGACCAGAGGAGGCAGTTTCCCATCTCTGAGCATGCTCAGCACCAGCCACTTCAGAGGCAGGAGCAAAACCCATGGGCACATCTGTGTTTAGTGAACGATTCAGTTCTTAAAGCTTCACTTCAAGGCTTTAGATCTTGTCTGAAATACGGGATCTAAACAGCACCCGCTGTTGTTGTAGCACTGGGTGGTGGTCCATTCCCTCCTCCAGACCTCAGCAGCTGCATCCCTGCAGTGTCCCTGTGTTCCAGCAAGGGGCACCCGGGCTGTGGAAAACACTGAGAGGAGATGGTTTTGGGGGGAAGAAACAGCGGAGGATGATGAAGATGTGGATAGATGGACAAACAGGCAGCAAGGGCTGTGCTGGAGATAGCTGCCTGGGTGGTGAGGTGGTGGCTTTGGAGTGCATATGGGCTGGGACAGAGCTCTTTTTCCTCGCAGCAGCTCCTCCGATGCTGTTTTGGATTTGTGACCAAAGTAGGGTTGAGAAAACACCGTCGCTTTCTTTATCTCTGAGCAGTTCTCACTCAGCACCAAGGTCTTCCCTGCCCCACCAGCCAGGGGCCTGGGAGCCTATGGGCTGGGAAGCTCAATCGGATCCCTCTGCTCTGAGAGGCACAGAGATTTTCCATCCAAACGTGTCCGTAGTATAATGTGCAGTGTAAAAGCTACCGGCAGTGGCTGCTGCAGGGACATGGAGCCATTCAGGGCTGCTGCTGCGTGGGGAAAACAACATCTTGATTTACTTCTCAGGAGCAATAAAGTGTCTTTTGCGGAACCTGAACAAGTGCATTAGCATCCATCCGCATTTCCCTTGGGAAAGCACCACAAGCAGATCGCACGGACGGCTGAACTGTGTTCTGATCACATCCCAGCCCCGACAGCTCTGAGGCCTGTCTTCCGAAGCTCTGACACTCCTGACAGAGAATTCCCTCTAGAGGCATCAAATCCTTCCTTACACTATATATAACTCCAGCAGAGGCAGCAGAGTCACTTAAAGAGTATTTTTGCCTTATTCTAAGAAGTGAACTGCTTTTTTTTCCCTGCTCCTGTTATTTTGGCAAGTGTGGGAATCAGGATGGATAAAAACAGTTATTCCCGATAGTCCTTTGGTTATCCTGCTCCATCCACTGACAGGAAACATCGAACGAAAATCCCTTTGAAGGCTCTGGGGTTTGATTGACTCGTTACAGGTTTAAGGAGGAGGTTTGAGGGCTCCATCTCAATGTGCTGCAGCATTTAACAAGAGAGAAGCCCCAGGACTGCTTCTCTCCTAAGCACAACAGGCACCAGCGCACCTTTCACTGCAGGGACTCCATTCACAGTCCCAGCACAGACACTCGGCTGATTCTCTTCCTTAACACCTACAGCATCTGCAAACAACGTTTATTACAAGAGAAACGCGAAGTTGTATTTCCCATCCCACCGCCTGCAGACCGGGGGGCTCCATTCTCATGATGGGTCTGCAGGGGGGCAGGCTCCAGGAGAGGCGGCACTTGATGGCTGAGGAGGAGCACCATTTCCTAGTGCTTTTCCCCAGCAATTTTCTCAAGAACAAATCCTCCTCTCATGGCATCTACTCAGTAATTTGTCTGTGCTGTTGTTATGGAAATTCCCTTCCTTCCCTCCCAAAGCAACACCATGCGCTCATCCATCAAAGCTTTGCAGGGCTGTCTTGGGTCTCAGAGAAGCTGCTGCGACAGAGCAACTCGTCAGCCTGCTGGATGAGCTGCCCATCACTTCAGGGCTGACGTTCATGGGCATTCAGGAGGTTTCTATCATTTCTAAACTAGACCTGAACCAAATCTGGGCTGTGCAGATCGCGATTCCTAAGCAGTGAGAGGACACCAAAAGCACTGGACCAGCCTCATGGTCACCGACCTTCTGGTAACCACATTGCCTGGGTGTGAAGGACATCGTCTTACCCCAGATTCCCACCTCAGTCTATTCTGTTCATGGAAATGGTGCTATCCTGTGTGCCATCAAAGCGGACCAAAGCCTCCACCAGCCCTGCTTAATGTCCTCTCCGTGCTGGCCCTCACTGACCTTGGGTGACCAGGGGTGTTGTGGTCCTTGCCCATGGTGATGAACCCCTACCCCCCTGTGCCTCAGCTCTTCCTCATCTCCTTTCTCACCCCTCTGGACTCAGCAGTGCTTTTTGCCATGCCCCTTGTCCAGCTGATGGCTTCCTGCTCCCCCCTGGGGCTCTGTGACCATGCCAACGGGCACGAGGGCAGCCAAAACAGGACTGAGGCACCCACAGAGGAGCACAGTCCTGATCATACCCTGGTTCTCCATCTCCTCTGGCTGCCTGGTAACCTGGAGAACACGTTGTCCTGTCCCCTTTGCCTCCATCCCATGGTGACCTGCCTGCCCTCCAGAGAGATGGCAAACAACAGCATCTATGCCCTGGACCTTATTTTCTTCACCATGGGTTCAGATCTCCTCTTCATTTTGTTGTCCTCTGTCGCAGCCTGTGTGCCACCTTTCAGCATTGCCTCCAAGGACAAGGGCCTGCAGGTTGCACGGTCTGAGCCTTCTTCATCCCAGAACTTGGCTTGGAACCCTGCACAGACATGGGAAAGAGGCCCCCCCATCTTCCACACTGTGATGGGAAAATCTGCATCCTCCGCCCACCCCACTCCAGCCCTGTCTTTTACAGCGTCCAAACGAAGCAGTTGCAGAGGCACCTTCAACTTGCGTCATTCCCTTCAAAACAAGCCATAGGTGAGGAAAGCCGGCAGACTGCTGCAGCCTCCGAGGGCAGACCCATGGGATCACACAGTGGGGAGGGCACTGCAGGAGCCCTGCTCTGATTCCCTGCCGGAGGCAGGGTCAGCACACGCTGCCTGCACGGCACTGACAGGAGCTGCGTGTTCTCTGTGGGTTTGGCTCATGGGAGGCGTTCGCTGAGCCCAGGTGAGGTGAGGGCATGTTTTGAAGGATTGTGACCCAAAACAACCGTGTTTTCCATGAGAACTCCAGAAACTTCGATCAATCAGAGCCAGGACTCTGCTGCCCCAGATGCGGTAAACAGCTCCGGTTGTCAGCCCCCTTGTGCAAAGTCTCCAGTCTTGGTTTCAGACAGGATGTAAGAGGAAGGTAAACACAGTCCTGACCACATTCGGGGGGGGGGGGTATTAATGTGTCGCATAATAAAATAGCTAAAAAAAGGAATTCGTCACCATCGTCCCAATGAAGGAACAGCCAAGCCTGACCCACAGCCTTGCTCCATGCACCATGAAGGGCCCTCGGACGGGAGGAGCCCAGATTCCAGTTACCATGGTGGGTTTTAGTCACTGGGTGACACTGGGAACTGAGTGATGTCAGTCTGTAAGGGGTGGCCGTTGGCACCGTGGGTGCATGGGGGTGAGGGTCTGATACATGCATGATAACCCCCTTGGGAAGCAGCGGATTCTTTGCAATCCCTTATTATTCTCATGCCCCTCTCTGGAACACCCCCTCGCGCCAGATCCCTTTGCATGGGTTTTCCCTTCCCAGCCCCTGTCATGCACCGGCAGAGAATGCACATGAGGGAGCACTCCAGAGTCAAGGAAACTGCCTGCAACAGCCCTTGGAAACAAGGAGTGTGCTCGCAGAGGATGTCACTGCACTGAGAGCACAACCTCCCCCGGCCCCCTCCCCGGCACGGACACTGGGACACTGCAGACGTGGTGCTGGAGAAGGACTTTATTTGGTGGTCGATACCCAGTGAGCATCTCCTTGTGCTCAGCAGCGCTGGTGGCGGAGCAGGGACCTGTCCGTCGCGCGGGGGATGCTCAGTGGTACTTGCGGGCCAGAGCGTGAGCCACGACACCCACCAGCTTCTGCCAGGCGAACTGGCAGGCAGGGGTGAAGTCCTTGGCGAAGTGGGAAGCCAGGACGATGATGAGGATGTCCCCGAGGAGCTGGAGGAGAAGGGGAAAGCAGAAGGGTTAATGCTGCAGACCACGGCGCAGGGACCGTAGCTGAGGGTGCCCTGTTGGTCCCACAGCCCCTTGGAGAAGGCTCCTGCTGCACACAGCTCCACAGCCTCACCCTGTGCTGCTGCGTCTTTAGCTCTAAACAGCTCCTTCCTTTCTGTAGCCTCTGCCTCCCGGTCTTCCTGCTGCAGGAGACTTCCCCCCAGTCCCTCTCCTCCCCACACAGCACCATGCAACCCACAGGCTGCGCTTCCTTCCTCCTGACTTCTCCCCCGAGGCCGGATTCCCCTCCGGAAAGGATCCTCACATGGAGGACCCTCACATGCTGCACATCCCTCTTCTTCCTCCTCAGCATCATCAGAGTGGCCCTGGGCTGCAGGGCTGGGTATGGGGACTGGTTATGGGGCTGCAGGGCTGGTTATGAGGGCTGGTTATGGGGCTGCAGGGCTGGTTTTGAGGGATGGTTATGGGGCTGCAGGGCTGGTTATGAGGGCTGGTTATGGTCAGTTCGTGTTCCCTGAGACTGCTACAGCAAAACCCTCAGCTTTTCCATAGAAAACTCTGGGATTTTTGGGAAGTTTCTATTGATTCTATAATTCTAAAATTATGTTCGCTTCATTCTTTAAGAAATGAAAAGAAAAACAAAAAGGAAACTTTTAAACTATTCCCCCCCATTCTGGGGATTTTAAAGCACTTTGGCCTGGGGTCCCACCCCACAAAATGATGGTTTTTCTCTTTCTCTTTAGATGCAAATGAAGAAAACGACCTGGTTTTACATAGAAGTATTGGAGGGAGGGTCCTGTCCGCACAGGCAGCACACACTGGACAAGGCAGGACCCTGCCCTGTGGTCCTCAAGCTGCTCATCTCACTGCAGGACCCATGATCTCCTCTAGTGCTGTGCTTTGCTTCCCTCTGCCCCTCCAGCCAAGCTGCACCTTCCCCTCCACGTCTCTTATCCCCAGCCAGATCTCCTTCAGGTCTCCCAAGACCTTCTCCTCCCCACTGCTGTGCTGGGGCCAAAAATGGGACTTTGGGGTGTGAAAGTCACCAAAACTGTTAAAACCAGCCCCAAACAAGCTGTCACCTCCCTTGGGTACCACCAGCCAAAGAGAGCATCCCTTGACAGCGCTGCAGGGGGCAACACGCCCCGTTCCAGAGCAAAACCTGCCTCTCCCCACACTACTGGAAGGGGCTGGGGCTGCAAACGCGGCTCACCCTGAAGTTCTCGGGGTCCACGTGCAGCTTCTCGCAGTGCAGCTCCGACAGCTTGGAGTAGGTCGCCTTGATGTTGTCCAGGTTCTTGACGGCCTCCCCGAAGGAGGTGAGCACCTTCTTGCCGTGGGCACGGACCTTGGGGTTGCCGATGATGGCCGTGGGGCTGGACAGGTTCCCAAAGGAGGAGAAGAACCTCTGTGTCCAGGGGTAGACGATCAGCAGCCTGCGGGGACACAAGGCACGGACACGTTAATGCTCCCGAATGGAATCACCGCAGCTCCTCTGTCCGTGGCGCAGACCCCAGGGTCTGGACCTACCTGGCCAGGGCCTCGGCTCCGCATTCCTCCACGTTGACCTTGCCCCAGAGGCCGGCAATGAGCTGCTTCTCCTCGGCTGTCCAGTGCACCATGGTGTCGGCGGAGGCTGCTGCGGCGGCAGAGGAGGACACGGACCCGTGGCTGCGCTGCGGACCCCGCGCAGGCTTTTATCCCCTGGAGCAGCTCCTCCCCATGGGGCCATCGGCTGGGGCGCGCTGGGGGTCCCCACAAGGGGCAGCAGAAGGGGATGGTCAGGGTGTGGTGCATGGAGAAGGGGCCTCTGGTTATCCTGATCGCAAGAGCTTTATCCCTGCCCTTCTGTGCAGGCACCCCCCGACCAGCGTGGGCCCCTCTGCAGGGAAAGGGCTGCACAAGCCCCTGCAGTGCAGTTCCGTCAGGGATTGACATGGGACTCGGTGGGTGGGAGCCTGGAGCCGTGGCACTCCCAAATGCTGGATTTGCCTCAGCCTCCACCAGCAAAATTGTAGACTCAATGAACAGGGTTGGGAAAGAGCTTCAGGAGCATCCAGTGCAACCGCTCCCCAGCACTGCCAAAGCCATCGCTGCCCCATGGCAATGAGGCCTCAGCTCCACGGTGTGTGAACACCCGCAGGGACGGTGGCTCCAGCCCTGCCCTGGGCAGTTCCAATGCTGAGCACCCTCTGGGGCAGGAATTGTTCCTCAGCTCCATCTAAACCTGCCCTGGTGCAGCTTGAGGCCGGTTCCTCTTGGCCCATCCCTTGTTCCTTGGGAGCAGAGCCCAGCCCCCTCCTGGCTCCATCCTCCTCTCAGGCAGTTGTAGGGAGCCATCAGATCCCCCCTGAGCCTTCTCTTCCCCATCTGAACCCCCCAGGTCCCTCAGCCCTTCCCCATCACACTGTGCTCCAGGCCCTGCACCAGCTCCGGTGCCCTTCTCTGGACATGATGGATGCTCCTGCCAAAATGCAGCCCCTGGCCGAGCAAACCCTGCAGGTCCCAGCACTGCAGGAGAGCTCCAGTCCCCTTCCACCACTGGGATCTGTGGGCAATGCGGGAGTTGTTCAGAGGATGCTCAGGCTTTGCCCCTGAAATCTGCATTGACCCTGCATTAATGTCCTCCCCCTGTAACAGGACTTCCTTAGTTTACTTGTCCCTTCCGGAGCAGGCAGAAGCTCCCCCAAATGTTCTCCCCTCAGATGTGACAGGACCAGCCAGATGCTGTGCTGCTGGACAGGGAGCAGCTACCAAACAAGGTCACCCTTTCCAACCTGCTGTTGTGGAAGGTGTCCCTGCCCATGGCAGGGGTTGGAACTGGAAGGAGCTTTAAGGTCCCTTCCAACAGAAATCATTCCATGATTTTCTGCATAAAAAAACCCAAGAAACACTATCCTTGCTGGAAGCAGAGGGGCTTTGATCCTGATCCCAAAGCACCTGGGGCAATCCACTGTATTCCTGTTCTCCATGGGATTTGGGCTGGGCTAAATAAGAGGCGCTGGATCTTGTTGGATGGGGTGTTTAGGTGGCCAGGCTGCAGCAGAGCTCAAGGGCTGACCAAGCTGCTCTCCAGACATCAGGGCTTGCTTTCCTTCATGGGCCACCTCCTGCCAAGTGTCTTCTTGGCCTCGTACTGGAAACACAGGAACGGGGAGGAAAATCAGTCAAAAAAAGAATTTAGAGACAACATCTCCTTCCCTCTGTAGCTGAGGATGTTTTCCCATGGAATAGGGATGAATTGTCCCGACCAGAGCTGCCTACATCTGCCTTTCCTGCAGGAAATCCAGTGCCTGTGGGCTGCTGAGCTGGAGCACGACGATGAATCACATCGAGCACCTCACTGGGGAGAGAGCAGGCAGGAAAAATGTCTCTGGGACAAACTGGGAGCAGGAAAAGCAGCGCAGGGAGAGCACATCTCGCGGGACCTCTCTGCTGGGAGACAGGGCCCAGGGTGTCATCCCCTCTCTGGGGATGGGGGCAGGAATGATGCCATGGGCAGCACCAGTGGCACTGTGTCTATCCTGCCATGCTGCCGGTGCTGGGGATGGAAACCCTCATCCCTGCTCCTGGGAAGGGGAACATGGCCAGAGGGGAGAGCACAGCCCTCCCTGCACTGACCCGCGGGGTCTCACCTGAGAGGTCTGCTCAGCTCTTTTCTAGCCCCAACACTTTGCTTGCAGGAGGAGACCCACTTGTTCCCACCATTCAGTCTGAAGTCTCAACAGTCGTTTTGTATGGAAGTCTGTGACAATCTGCCCAAAAACCCAAGAAAAGTCACACAGGAGCCTGGTTTCCCTGACCCTGGACACCTGCCCCTTGTGCCTGCCCAGACCCCGCAGGGAGAAAACACTTCGGGACTTACTACAGAGCATCTTCTGCCCTTTCCGGTGTCTGCCTTGACACCAGAAGCTAAATCATGGAATCAGCTCATTTTATTGGACTGGATGACCTCTGCAGGTCCCTTCCAACCCCAGCTGTTCTATGATTCTACTCCTTTGAGCAAGAGAAGGGGCATTTATGGTCACTTTCAATACCCTTCAGTGGGTCGGGGGCAGAGGGTGGGATGCCCACAGATGTGCATGAAGCAGGGGTAGGACACAGTGCAAAGAGCGGGTTGGAGGCACAGGGACATGGAGCTCTGCCACGTTTTTCCCTTTAGAAATCCAGCACGTCCTTCCAGCAGCGCTTCCACCGCGTCGCGCTCGGTGCAGACGGTGCTGCCCATGCCAAGAACAAACTCTACCCTGGACACTCCTGCTCCGCAGGCACCGAACACCCGCAGGGTGACGCGCAGGGCATCGGCTGGTACCCACCTCCAGGAGTGATTAGGGGCTGGCAGGGCTGTGCCCCCATGGCTGCAGCATGGGGGGCACAGGGAGAAGGTGAATAAACAAAGTCTGGACATGTCTTGATAGCACAGTGTTTATCTCCAGCCTGCCCCCACCCAGCGGCTGCTTGGCCACCGTGAGTCAGCTCTTTTCGCGCAGGCTTTGTGCCAGGAGCGGGGTTAAAGCCGTTGATTAAAGTCTTCACTTTATTTACTCCCTACAAAATAGGAATCCTCCAATTTGCCCGCAATAAACACGCAGGTTTCGCACCAAAAGCAGACTTCCCAGCGCCTGACCGCAGGGGTAGCAGGGCTGCACCTCCCCAGCGCTCTGTGTCATTTCCAAAGGCAGATGCCACACAGCCCCCCAAAACCCAGAGCAAAGGCAGGTGGCATTTTCCAGGAGCAAACTTCCCCCCCTGCTCAAGCGGGCACCCGGATCCCCAGACCCCCGTGTCCCCCCAAGCCCTCGAGGCTCCCAAGGACACCCAGACTCAGCGGAGACTTCACAGATGAGCTTTATTTGGCTGTTAGAAGCTGTTGGCTCCGCAGCAGCATGTCAGCGGCGCTGAGGGTGCTGCCAGGGCTTTGGCGCTGCTCCTTAGTGGTACTTGCGGGCCAGAGCGTGGGCCACAGCACGGACCAGCTTCTGCCAGGCAGCCTGGCAGTCGGGAGTGAAATCCTTCCCGAAGTGGCCGGCCAGGACGATGATGAGGATGTCACCCAGGAGCTGGGGGAACAAGAGCACCCTGGGGTTAGCAGCACCCCACACATCCCCATGCAAACACTCGCATCAGACCCAGGGAAACCTCTGTGCATTTGTAGGGTTAAAGTCTCCCTGGAGTCCCTAAGATGGGCATTAGGCTTGTTCCCTGCTCTTACTGTAAAGATGTGGGCTCTGCTGCTGCTGTGGGGAGAGTGGGCAAAGCTTCTCCAGGAATTTAGTGCATTACATTATAACTTCTCCCTTCTGGCTCTGTTTGGGAGCTTCTCTGGAGCAGAACTCACGGCCCCCATTGCCCTTTTGCTTTCGGCATCTAGCCGCCACCTCTCGCTCCTCGCTCACATCTCCTTTCTCCTCTGTGCCAAGCTTCACTCTTGCTCCTTCGCTTTCCCTTGGCCAAAACCTCTTCCTGCCCAACAGCTGCTTTCGCTTTACTCCCCCCTCCTTTTCCGCACTGAAACCACCCCCTCGCCCCCTTCCCGTCTTCCTCCTGGCTTGCACCCTCCAACGGCCTCTCCATCACCCAGCACCTCCCAGCTCCTTCGATGCCTTCTCGCCAAGCTGCAGGTTGGTCCCTTCCCTCTCTGTCCCTCTCCTGCAGCTCCCCCTTGCCCCAACCACCAGCCCCGCTTCCTCCTGCACTGGCACATCCTGGGTGCATCCCTCCCATGGCGGTGGGACGGGAGCTCAGCTCACCCTGAAGTTCTCGGGGTCCACGTGCAGCTTGTCGCAGTGCAGCTCCGACAGCTGGGCGAAGGTGTTCTTGATGCTGTCCAGGTTCTTGACGGCCTCCCCGAAGGAGGTGAGCACCTTCTTGCCATGGGCACGCACATTGGGGTTGCCGAGGACGGCAGAGGCGCTGGACAGGTTCCCAAAGGAGGAGAAGAACCTCTGTGTCCAGGGGTAGACAATCAGCAGCCTGCGGGGACACAAGACACGGACACGTTAATGCTCCTGAATGGAATCACCGCAGCTCCTCTGTCCGTGGCGCAGATCCCAAGGGCAGGACCTACCTGGCCAGGGCCTCGGCTCCGCACTCGGCCACATTGACCTTGCCCCAGAGGCCGGTGATGAGCTGCTTCTCTTCGGCTGTCCAGTGCACCATGGTGTCGGGCGGAGGGTAGCGTGTGGCTGCCGCGGGTACGGACGAGGTCTGGGCTCTTGCTCCCAAGGGGTCGCACGCTGGCGACCGGCGCTGCCCGGCCACGCTTTTATACTGTGCGCCCGGCTCCTCCTCCTGCCCGCACCCCTGCCTGCGCCCGGGGGGGCCCCGCAGCCCTGGCACCCCGAGGGAGGGGACACGGTGTCAGGGCGGGGCCCCGGGGCACGGTGCCCAGACCCGCACGGGCGCTTCCCTCCCCGTCCTCTGATTTCCAGGTCCCAAAGAAGGGACATGAGAGGGTGCTCGGGCATGGACCAGGCTGCGCAGCGCAGGGCTGGAGGCACCGTCCCTGCGAGCGCTCACACACCATAGAGACAAGGCCTCGGTGCCATGGGTCAGTGGTGGCCGTGGGGCAATGGTTGGACTCGGTGGTCCTGGAGGGCTCTTCCAACCCAGCTCATTCTATGAGTTTTCTCCACCCAAAGCCGCAGCACAGCGAAGCTGGTGCCTCCTGATGGTGCGAGGCGCAGTGGCTGTGCGGCTGCGAAGCCAGAGGCTTGGGCTTGGGGCTGTTGGGCTCTCCCTCTGAATGCACCAGCGCGTGAGGGGGTGCTCCCTGTCTCTTGCAGGACGTGTCAGGCTTTGGGTTCTCCTTGGTTTTCCTATCAGTTTAACACTTTGATAACTTTATTCTTCCCTGGGACGGTGCTGAGGCGCCGGCACAGGGTGCCCAGAGAAGCTGTGGCTGCCCCATCCCTGCAGTGCTCAAGGCCAGGTTGGACACAGGGGCTTGGAGCTGCTCCAGTGGAAGGGGTCCCTGCCCGTGGCAGGGGTTGGAGCTGGAGGAGCTTTAATCTCCCTTCAGCACAAACCCGTCCATGATTCCACGATTCTATGACCCTGGTTTAAGCCTGGGGGTTAACCCTGCTCCCAGCCCTCACACTCAACAGTGCTGTGTTTACTACAGACCTGCTCCGGAGCCTCTGCCTCCTCCCTGATAAGGGATGGGAGGAATTCACTGCCCAGAAACCTCAAGCACTTCCTGAGCTGCTCTCGGTGCCTTGGGGATGCTGCAGCCCAAGAGGGGGGCAGAGGCTGCGGAGGGCTGTGGGGCTCTGTGTGGCACAGACTGCTCAGGGAATGTCCCCTTGCCCAAAGTTCTCTGTAGGGGCGGGTGAGAGCCAATGCTCTGTCCCTCCAGGACACGAAATGAGCATTCTTGTTGTGTTTTTCACCATAATGCATTGTTGTGTCTATTGCATTCTGCCTTTAACAATCATAGAATCACTGAATCCCAGACTCGTTTGTGTTGAAGGGACCTTAAAGCTCCTCCAGCTCCAACCCCTGCCATGGGCAGGGACACCTTCCATAGGGCAGCTCCAAGCCCCTGTGTCCAACCTGGCCTTGAGCACTGCAGGGATGGGGCAGCCACAGCTTCTCTGGGCACCCTGTGCCAGCGCCTCAGCACCCTCCCAGGGAAGAGCTTCTGCCTCAGAGCTCATCTCAACCTCCCCTCTGGCAGGTTAAAGCCATTCCCTTGGCCTGTCCCTGCAGGCCCTTGTCCAAAGTCCCACTTAGTCTGAGAATGATGATGATTTAGACAAAACAACAACAAAAAAAGGCATTTTTCCTTCCCTGAAGGCAGTGACAGCGATTTCCCCCATCTCCCACTGCACGTTTTTGTACAAAGTTTTGTTCCACTTAATCCGCCTAAGCCTTCACCATCAAACCCAGCCATGGTACTGATGCCTCAGGGTTTCTGTTTGTGCTTTGCAACGTGTTTAGTTCAGTTTTTCTTGGACGTTTGCCTGAATTCTCCACCATAGGCAAGTCTCAGTTGAATGAATTCATAGACAAGACCATGTCTCTTATTACCCCGTGGTGTGAGCATCCCATTCCCCAGCACTGCCGGGTGCTTCCCACCCCATTCCCACAGACAGGCGACACCTCCTCATGGCAGTTGGTGTTTATTTGGCAGTGACAGACCAGCAGAACCAGAGGCTGCTCCCCTGGGGGCTGGGAGGGTTAGGGTTAGGGTTAGGGTTAGGGTTAAGGTTAGGGTTAGGGTTAGGGTTAGGGTTAAGGTTAGGGTTAGGGTTAGGGTTAGGGTTAGGGTTAGGGTTAGGGTTAGGGTTAGGGTTAGCCTCAGTGGTACTCATGGGCCAGCGCATGGGCCACCACCCTGACCATCTTCTGCCAGGCAGCCTGGCAGGCGGATGGGAAGTCCTTCCCGAAGTGCGAGCCCAGGACAATGATGAGGACGTCACCCAGGAGCCGGCAGTGGAGGGAGGAGAAGCCGTCAGCTGTCAGCCTGCGGGTCCCTCTTCCCCCCCCATCATCCTCCCACCATTCACATGTGGACAGACATTGGTTATTGGGGCATTCATCCCAAAGGAACAGATCTATCACAGCCCCGTGCTCCTTGCACAGGTGAACCTCCGGCACTCACCAGGATGCCTGGATGTGCTGGATCCTCCTCCCCACATGAGCCCCTTTGCCTGCTGTGCAGTCTTCCCTCTGCTTCAACTTACGCTTTGTTTTCACATCCTAACCCTTTGCCCTCTTGATCAGGTCCCCTTCTGCTGCAGGGCCTGCTTACATTTTCTGTCCTGATTTAACTGCTTCACCACAGCCAAGCTCAAATCTCCCCTCCAAACCCTGTCTGGTTTCTTCCCTTCTGGCCTCTGGCTTCTCCAAGCCAACTTTGCTGCCTACCAGCCTGTATTTCACTGTGCATTTCATCCCCATCCGGGTCTCTCCTCTCACAGATCCCAGCCCCATAACTCCTCTCTATTCTCACCACATGCACTTATTCACTGCTGCTTCTCCTCCAGCACCGTGCGCTCAGCGGGTCCCTATTGGTTCTCTGTAGGTCTCAGTGACTGTCAGACACCTCAAAGACCCCTAAATCCCTTTCCAGAGAAGAGAAACCTCCTCTGTGACCCGCACTCAGCTCCCCCGAAGTTCTCGGTGTCCACGTGCAGTTCATTGCAGTGGAGTTTGCTCAGTTGATCGAAGCATTTCCTGATGCTGTCCAGGTTCTTGACGGCCTCCCCGAAGGAGGTGAGCACCTTCCTGCCATGGGGATGCACATTGGGGTTGCCGAGGACAGCGGTGGCGCTGGACAGGTTCCCAAAGGAGGAGAAGAACCTCTGTGTCCAGGGGTAGACGATCAGCAGCCTGCGGGGACACAAGGCACGGACACGTTAATGCTCCCGAATGGAATCACCGCAGCTCTTCTGTCCATGGCGCAGACCCCAGGGTCTGGACCTACCTGGCCAGGGCCTCGGCTCCGCATTCCTCCACGTTGACCTTGCCCCAGAGGCCAGCAATGAGCTGCTTCTCCTCGGCTGTCCAGTGCACCATGGTGTCGGTGGAGGCTTTCCCTGCGACTTCAATGGAGGAAATGGGGCCGGAGTCTGCCCAGGGATTTTTATGCACCAGTAACGGCCTGTGCTCATCTCAGCTCATGGAGCCATTGGTTGGGGCTGCAAAGGGAAAGAGAGTGATTTCGGATGCTGTCCAAGGGAAAAAGACCCCTTTCCCCCTCTGTCTTTGAGTGGACAAGCATCACCGCATCCCCACGCACTTGTGCTCACAGCCCATGTGCAGGTTGAGCTGCCTGTGCTGCTCCTCCCCAGCCCAGGTATCCAATATTGCAGAGGTAACTGGAGGTTGGGGGCTGAACACGGGGCGCAGACCCAAGAAGACACACAGTGATGCTCAAAGAGTTTGCAATCTCCTCCTTGTCTGTGTTTTCAGATACTCAATGGCGCCCTGCACTCCTGGGACACATCCTGAACAGCTCTCGTTGGGCATCATCCACCCCAGCTCAAAGGACCAGAAGCTCACTGGGAACCAAGGATTGAATGGTCACCCCAAATCTAGGCTCCAAGCTTCAAACACAAAAGCCTCCTTTCTTGTCTGCCCTAGCGAAGAGCTCCAGAGTTGCTGTCCATCATCATGGAGGACCACAGAGCTGCTGCGAGGGCTGGAGCAGCTCTGCTCTGAGCCAGGCTGAGAGAGCTGGGCTGGGGCAGCCTGGAGAAGAGAAGGCTCCTGAAGGGGAGACCTTAGAGCAGCTCCAGTGCCTAAAGGGGCTGCAGGAAACCTGGAGAGGGGCTTTGGACAAGGCCCTGTAGGGATAGGGACAGGCCAAGGGGAATGGCTTTAACCTGCCAGGGGGGAGACTGAGATGAGCTCTTAGGCAGAAGCTCTTCCCTGTGAGGGTGCTGAGGCGCTGGCACAGGGTGCCCAGAGAAGCTGTGGCTGCCCCATCCCTGCAGTGCTCAAGGCCAGGTTGGACACAGGGGCTTGGAGCTGCTCTATGGAAGGGGTCCCTGCCCGTGGCAGGGGTTGGGAATGGAGGAGCTTTGAGGTCCCTCCCAACCCAACCCATTCCATGACTCCACAATCACTGTCCCTGCTGTTCTGAGCATGAGCTCTCCTGTTTCCCAGGAGTTCATCTTGTTTTGGAGCTTGGCTGCCCCGTTACTGTATGGGGCTGATTGACTGCCCCAGTCTAATGACTGGGTGACACAACCGGGCATGGTTGTGAGCCTGACTGAATCACACCCGGGCTGTGCACCAAATGAATGGCAGAACCAAGTAGGAGCCATGGTTGTATTTGAGACTCCTGGCAGAAACATGCAGTACCCCTTGTCTGCACGGCACGGGGCGAGTGGTTTCCCTCTATCAGTCACCAGCACTGATGCTCCTGACACTGCTTACGCTGCAAAAGAGCTCTGATACCCCAAGAGAAACAAGCTTTGTCCTGGCGAAGCAGCATCTCCACTGCTGGTTGAGCTGTCATGACCACATCGCTTGCTCACATTAAATGACTCAGCCTTGCAGGGCTGATCTCTCACCTCATGCAGGATGAAGCCTGTTCCCTTGCCTTCTTGGCAGCTGTCATTACAAATCTGAGGAGCACTACGCTGTCTCTTATCTGCCTGCTCCAAATAACACTGAGTTCTTCCAGCAGATCAATGCCATCCCTGCAGTTGCTATAGCTTCAGAAGTGTGACTTCTTTCCACCCTCCTGTTTGACAGGGCACCTCGGTCCACGGCGTTTCTCACTAACAGGAGAGGCTCTCAAAGAATCGAAGCATTCTCACCAGTGTAATTGCGCAAACCCTGATGCACTGGAAGATGCACTTTAAGTCATGCAAGGAGGCTGTGGCAAAGCCAGGGACGAGCTCTGCCTCCGTCTGTAACGGGTGAGCTGGCCTGAAGCTGGGTTCTCCCACTGCAGCTCTAGTCCTGCCCTGTGTCTGCCCATGCACCTGCTTCATCGGTCCACACAGACCTGAAAAATGAGGCGGCTGCGGTGTCAGTAACTGCTCCATGGACACGGCTTCCATGTGCTGTTAGCAGAGACGGTGGCATCCACCCTGCGCTACCCCAGCACCATCCCGTGAGGGCAGTTTCAAATGCCCACGCAGGCGTGAGGTGCCAACCCAAGAGAAGCATCCAGAGGTGAACAGCCCCTGGGGCTTACTGAGCTTCACCTCATCTCCCCCTCCTCCTCCAGCCCTGTCCCCACCAGCCCATGCGGCTCCTCCTCTCCCACTGCTGTGGCAGCAGCGTCTCCAGAGCTCCCGGTGCCACTGACAGGGAACATCCTCCCATCCTGCAAGTGATTCCTCCTGAGTGCTTTTCACATCATCTCCAGCAATTACATTAGTGCCGCAGGGCAGTCATCAGATGGGAGAAAGGGGAAAATGGGATTAAGTTCCCTATGAAAGACTTCCCGGGGCTCTTCAGTTGTCTCATTAGTCATCACAAAGACATTCTGAGCTGCACAAGCAGGCCCAGGGGCTGTGCACAGCGCACAGGCAGCGGTCCGTAGCACAGCGCTGTCAGAGGCACCAGCTCACAGCCAGATAAGGCCCCAGAGGTGCCTCAGGGATGTCACTGTGTTCCCAGCCAGGACCCCAGCAGGATCCACAGCTCTGTGGGGGGGGGGCAGCAGAGGCACTTGCCCAAAGCAAAGGTCTGAGAGCCCAGGCAGCACTGACAGCCCGGATATCCCGGAGAGCCCATAGAGCGCACGCAGTGCGGACATCCCGGACATCCCCTGTGCCCCGGCTGCAGCTTCTCCAGGATCCACCTCACCCATGTTAGAGGAAAAGGCTCATTTTGAGCACATTTTACCCACTGCTCGATGTGCTGGGAGCAGGGACCGGGCCATCAGCGTGAGGATGCTCTGAGTGCCAGCACAGCCCTGTCTGCTGAGAGGGCTGCTTGGTCGCACAGGGAGGGAGGGCAAATGCTCATCACAACGTGACAGGGGGAGGCAGTTTCTGTTGCTGTCTCTCCATTCACAGTCAAAGGCGGATCCTTCCCCTGGTGCACCCACGCAACACTTGGCAGCACCCTTATCCCAGAAGGAAAGCTGTCTGCCTGGGATAGACGTCACTGTGCTCAGGGCTCCTCCCGGGAGCATCCTGCCAGCAAGCTGAGCCCATTGGTGCGAGTGGAAGGTGCCCACAGTCACTCTTCACCTCACGGCCCCACACCGAGCCATGTCCATTTCCACAGATGGGGACATTCTTGCTTACAGGAGTCCCATCAATGGCAAAAGGCGACTCCTGAGACAAGCAGAGTTTGTTGGTCACGCTGATTGCAGCAGTTCCGCGCCAAGCTTCACCAGAGCCCTTATCAGCAGGAGCGGTGGCATCTGTGCCCAGCCTCCACCGCCTGGACCCAGGCCAGACCCTTCTCTCCTCCAGAACACGCAATCTCCTGTGTCTTGAGCAGCGCGTCTCGAGGTGCCTGGTTACCACTTCATGTCATAGAATGAGCCATGAACCACAGACTGGTTTGGATTGAAGGGACCTTAAAGCTCCTCCAGCTCCAACCCCTGCCATGGGCAGGGACACCTTCCATAGGGCAGCTCCAAGCCCCTGTGTCCAACCTGGCCTTGAGCACTGCAGGGATGGGGCAGCCACAGCTTCTCTGGGCACCCTGTGCCAGCGCCTCAGCACCCTCACAGGGAAGAGCTCTGCCTAAGAGCTCATCTCAGTCTCCCCTCTGGCAGGTTAAAGCCATTCCCCTTGGCCTGTCCTTCCATCCCTTGTCCAAAGCCCCTCTCCAGCTTTCCTGCAGCCCCTTTAGGCACTGGAGCTGCTCTGAGGTCTCCCCTTCAGGAGCCTTCTCTTCTCCAGGCTGCCCCAGCCCAGCTCTCTCAGCAGATGTATTCCTGAATCACACAGAACACGATTTCCCCAGTTCGAGCACCACACATCTGTCCTTGCTGCTCTTTCAGTTATTCCTGATAAAGCACTGCTGGGAGTGATGTGCGGAATCCTCCCATTGCAGAGCAAATCATTCGCCCATTAAGCCAGTCTGGGTAAAGCAATAACCTCTGCTCAGACCTGTTCACAAGCTGCCCTCACCCCTCCCTTGGATCATACACACTTCAGATTCTTTGTTCTGATCAAAACACACACAAGTCATGGCAGAAGCATTCTCATTGCTGATGCAGGAAGTGCTTTGCTCAGCACTTGCAGAACACACCAGCACAGGAACAGGAAGGGCTGGATTTCTGCCCCGTCTGCCCTGGCTTCAGTGAATCTCCATGGATTCATCCCCTTGCACACACCACAGGTTGGGAGGCTCAGCGCCAGAGAGGCCCTTGCTTGCCCTGCAGCTGGTCCTCTGCACCCTCCTGGGTGATTTCAGCAAGCTCAGAGGCACTGCATGGGCTGGGATGTGCCCATCACTGTTTCAGAGCCAGCATCCCCCAGGATCCCACGGGAGCTCTGTACGTGATGGGCACCCCAGCATCACTCTGTACATGAAGGGCACCCCAGCATCACTCTGTGCATGATGGGCACCCCAGCATCACTCTGTGCGTGATGGGCACCCCAGCATCACTCTGTACATGAAGGGCACCCCAGCATCACTCTGTGCGTGATGGGCACCACAGCATCACTCTGTGCGTGATGGCCACCCCAGCATCACTCTGTACATGAAGGGCACCCCAGCATCACTCTGTACATGAAGGGCACCCCAGCATCACTCTGTGCGTGATGGGCACGCCAGCATCACTCTGTGCGTGATGGGCACGCCAGCATCACTCTGTGCGTGATGGGCACCCCAGCATCACTCTGTGCGTGATGGGCACCCCAGCATCACTCTGTGCATGATGGGCACCCCAGCATCACTCTGTGCGTGATGGGCACCCCAGCATCACTCTGTACGTGATGGGCACCCCAGCATCACTCTGTACGTGATGGGCACCCCAGCATCACTCTGTGCGTGATGGGCACGCCAGCATCACTCTGTGCGTGATGGGCACGCCAGCATCACTCTGTGCGTGATGGGCACCCCAGCATCACTCTGTACGTGATGGGCACCCCAGCATCACTCTGTGCGTGATGGGCACCCCAGCATCACTCTGTGCGTGATGGGCACGCCAGCATCACTCTGTGCGTGATGGGCACCCCAGCATCACTCTGTGCGTGATGGGCACGCCAGCATCACTCTGTGCATGATGGGCACGCCAGCATCACTCTGTATGTGATAGGCACCCCAGCATCACTCTGTGTGTGATGATCCAGCCTATCTCCCCTCTTTCCCTCCCTCCTGCCCCACAGGAAGCCTGAGAGACACCGGAACACAGGAAGAATCACGGAAAATGTGGGGTTTTATTGACTGTCACCGCCACATCGCCCTGGGGGGTTTTAATGGTACTTGTAGGCCAGAGCGTGGGCAACCACACCGACCAGCTTCTGCCAAGTGGCCTGGCAGGCAGGGGTGAAGTCCTTGGTGAAGTGTGCGGCCAGCACGATGATGAGGATGTCTCCCAGGAGCTGGAGAGAAGGAAGGGAAATGGGTCAATGCAGTGCTGGGTGCCCCTTCCCCTGCCAGGACCCCATCGCTGGTGGCTCCTGGAGGCTGCGACCCACTGTCTGTGTAGGAAAACAGTCCTGTGCTGACAATAGACAGCAGCAGCCACCTCCTCTGCCTCTTCCCACGCCTTTTTTCCAGCTCTAGACATTATTCCCAGACACTTTCTGTCCCTTTCCAGCTGTGAAGCCCCAGGACTACGTGGGCTCGGGCAGTGCGGGTCTGCTTGCTGCATCCTGAAGTCAGGCTTGAGCAGAGACCGAGTCAGAAGCTGTCAGCCCCATCCAGTCCTCCATCCCTCCAGCCTGACCCCCCCTCCTCTTCCACAGTGACATCTGCCCCCTGCACCCGCATCTCTTTTGCTTCATTCCCCTCCTGCTCCCTTCCCTCATGGGCTGACCTTGTCCCCACACTCAGACAAGTCCCTTCTGTCTCCGACACCGGTCTGCATCTCTTCCCATTGCTTCCAGCCCCTGCTCATCCCACACTTGCTTTTCCCTCTCCTGCCCTGTCTGCCAGCCTTGGAAAAAGGGGGATAAGTGGTCCCAATCCTTGGGGCCAGGAGGAGCCAGGGAGAGGATGCCTCAGCACAGTGGGACTTCCCTCCATGCTCCCCATCCTCATCCCACTCAACCTCCTGGCATCCTTCTCCTGCTCTTCTCAAGCAATGTCCGCAGGAGCCTCCGGGCTTTCAGAGCATCACCCCATGTCTGTCCCGTATCACATGCCCACCCTTCCCCTGCCCCAGCTCCCATCCAGGGCAGGCCCTTTGGTAACCAAAACACAGGCAGCGATGCCCGTTTGAAGCCCTCCAGCACTGACACTCTGGGGATGGAGGGAGGTCAAGCCCTGGGCTCGGCTCACCCTGAAGTTCTCGGGGTCCACGTGCAGCTTCTCGCAGTGCAGCTCCGACAGCTTGGAGTAGGTCGCCTTCAGGTTGTCCAGGTTCTTGACGGCCTCCCCGAAGGAGGTGAGCACCTTCTTGCCGTGGGCACGGACCTTGGGGTTGCCAATGATGGCCGTGGGGCTGGACAGGTTCCCGAAGTTGTCAAAGAACCTCTGCGTCCAGGGGTAGACGATCAGCAGCCTGCGGGGACACAAGGCACGGACACGTTAATGCTCCCGAATGGAATCACCGCAGCTCCTCTGTCCATGTGCAGACCCCAGGGTCTGGACCTACCTGGCCAGGGCCTCGGCTCCGCATTCCTCCACGTTGACCTTGCCCCAGAGGCCGGCAATGAGCTGCTTCTCCTCGGCTGTCCAGTGCACCATGGTGTCGGCGGAGGCTGCTGCGGCGGCAGAGGAGGACACGGACCCGTGGCTGCGCTGCGGACCCCGCGCAGGCTTTTATCCCCTGGAGCAGCTCCTCCCCATGGGGCCATTGGCGGGGGCGCGCTGGGGGTCCCCGCTGGGGGTCAGTCCACCCGTGGGGCTTGGTCTGTGCGAGGCGTGGTCTGCGGGGACAGCCCCGGCACTCGATCACCAGGGTCAGGACACGGCTCCCTCTTATCTCCTGCCCTGCCCTGCTGACCGCAGGCAGGAACAGCTCTCCCCATGGCCTGCGGCAGGCACTGACCCATGTCCAGGAGATGCTGCGAGGGCTGGAGCAGCTCTGCCATGGAGCCAGGCTGAGAGAGCTGGGCTGGGGCAGCCTGGAGAAGAGAAGGCTCCTGAAGGGGAGACCTTAGAGCAGCTCCAGTGCCTGAAGGGGCTGCAGGAAAGCTGGAGAGGGGCTTTGGCCAAGGGATGTAGGGACAGGCCAAGGGGAATGGCTTTAAGGAAGGTTTTATCTTGTTGCATTCCTGGGGTAGGAAGACATGGACCAGGGATCATCCCCTGTCCTGAGGGAGATCCTGCCCTGAGCAGGCACTTGGGTGATCATTGTCGCTGCTGGAGCCTCAGTTTCCCTACAGGAGCTCTGCCTGTGGACCAGCACAGGGACCCCTCTGATCCCTCAGAGCCTTTCCCTGGGACAGGGAGCAGGGCGCTGTGCTCGGGAACAGGAGAGGTTTCAGAAGCAGTTGGCACATTTCACACCCCCCAAGTCTGGAAACAGGGCAAGAGGGGAGGATGAAGAGGGGCTGGATGCTGGGACATGTGCAGGACATCTACAGGGACCTGCAGGGACAGGCCAAGGGAATGGCTTTAACCTGCCAGAGGGGAGATGAGATGAGCTCTTGGGCAGAAGCTGTTCTCTGGGAGGGTGCTGAGGCGCTGGCACAGGGTGCCCAGAGAAGCTGTGGCTGCCCCATCCCTGCAGTGCTCAAGGCCAGGTTGGACACAGGGGCTTGGAGCTGCTCTATGGAAGGTGTCCCTGCCCATGGCAGTGGCTGGGAATGGAGGAGCTTTGAGGTCCCTTCCAACCCAAACCAATCCATGATCCTACGTGCAAGGTTACATGCACTTTATAGCAGCCTCACACCAGCAGCACCCAGCCACTGACTGCAGCATTTACCTAAGGGACATTGATGGGGGGATGACCGGGTTTACGAGCTGAAGCCTCCACAGACCCTTCTGCACTGGAGCACACTCTCGGGGATGCTGAGCGCTGCTGCTGGGGCTGCAGCTCTGGACACAGAGAGAATCCATTTCCCTAAGCAGGCTCCTTTCATTGGGCAGAGCCTGGAAAACGTCAGCCTGTTGATCCAGCCCCAGCCCTGTGTGGAGACCCACGGGTGTACATCCATGGTTGGTGTTCATGGAACAGAGATCACGTCCCCATGCTCCAGTGTTGAGGAATCCCTCTGGGATGCTGGGGCTGGGGCTGGGGCTGGGACTGGGGCCAGGCTCCTCTGCTCTGCTAATGTGTGTACAGTGTGCACAAGGCAGAGACTTCACTGGCCTCTCCCTACTTGGAAGTTAAACGCCTTGCACCAGGGAAGCAGGACATGTTACAACCCATTATAGAATGCAAGCTTGGAAGGGACCTCCAGGAGCATCTGATCCCATAAAGAAACCCCAAACCAGACCAGCAACATCCATTCCATCAGTTCAAGGTCTGACCAAAGGCTTTTGGTTTGTTTCCCATTGACCTACAGGGGTGTTTTTCAGGCTTCAGGTGAAGCTGTGCTCCCATGCTGAGGAGCACAACCCCAGGATGCACAGGCTGAAGGGCATCCTTAGGAGAGCATGGACGCTGGGTCTGCCTGGAGGCGGTTTAGGAGGTTCCACTCAACCCACTCCAGTTACAGATCAATGCTGGTGCACTGATCCCATTGGGGACACACTGAGCAGTGGCACGAGCCCATCGCTGTGGCCCAGCGGGGGCAGCTCAGGTCTGTGGTCATGCCCCAGCTCACTGCCACAGGGTGCTGGCATTATCCTTGTGAGGGTGGGTTTCTGACCCAAGGCAATGCCCGGAGGCCCTTCCCCAGGCAGTGGCTGCTCTGATAACACCCCTGAGCCAGGCTGCTCCCTGCAGATAAGGGCATCAGCGCCCGCTCAGCCCCTCACCTCCAGAGACAGAGACGCCATCACCCACCCTCAGCCCCCCGAGCACGCAGACACTTCCCCTTTCAGTAACGTGGGGCTCAAAGAGTGAAATCAAACACATGCAATGCTCAATCCATTGCTGACATTCCTGTCATGCCCATGGCACGGAGCACAGCGCTGACCCAAGCAGCTGTGTGCTCAGCTGGGGGGACAATGCCCTGCCATGGCCCTTCCCGCTATTCCTTCTCATCCTGCAGCCTGAGTTCCGCTGTTTGCATTGCAAATGAAACCCAGGCTACATCCAGGTCCATTATTAGGGGTGGGTTCGCCTCAGCTGCAGCCGGGGTCTCATTCGCAGCTCTGCAAAGCTGAACTCTAAAAGAGAACAGATAAATGATGCTTTTCTCCTGCATTCAAACCAGCAGCATGGGAACGCTCAGGGAGGGGTGGCAGGGAGCCGGATGTGGGGCTGGGACAAGCAGGACAACGTCCAACAGAGGCGTGGAGGAAAATGCTAACTGCAGCATTAAAATCAAACCGAAACGCGCTTAATGAATGCTGCTTTCTGCAGAAAACCAGGCAGAGACGTGGCCTGGAGGGAGCATCCTCAGGCCCTGGTCCGCGCTTCGACCCGCTCAGGGTCTGGTGTTGCAGGGAGCAGGACCACAGGACGGGTAATGATGGTCACAGGGAGCTGAGGGCGAGGGGAGGGCAGAGGACACAGGAGGCTGAGGCTGCTTTCATCAAGCCAAGCTCATCTGGCGCTGCTCTTCTGTATCGATTCCTTTTTAATGGCTTGGTTTATACCCACTGTAATTCTTTAAGCTCTCTCAAGTCCATAGGACAGGCACTACAAAACCAGGAATAATGGCAGGTGAATCAGCCAGATAATTGGCTTAGGGTCACATAGGAGACTCTGGATGTGGAGAGTCCAAAATAGCAATGAGCTGCTACAGCCACCCTGTGAATTCCTATATGAGCTTCAGCCCGCCCCAACCCACAGCTTCTGCTGTGTCCAGACCAGCACCAGTGCCTTGATTTAACCTGAAAGCTTCTCCAGGGCACTGCTAATGCACTGACCCTGCCAAGGGGTGCTCCAGGAACGGGGCTGGGGCAAAAGGGGCTTCAGCCTCGTGCCCAGGACCAGAGCAAAGCCTTCCCAAAGCCTTCCCACCAACGTGAGGAACCCGGAGAGCGGCTGCTCTAACCCCCCTTGGATGGCGTGGTCAGTGATGACTGGGGGGAGGCTGGTCTGCATCACCGACTCCCACAGCTTCCCCTGGCTGGCACCGGTGGTCTCCAGCCCAAACGTGAGATCCAAGGGGGATACCTGAAAATGCAGGGGTTTCCTTAGGAGAGAAGGGGAAATAGGAAAGACCAAACCCAGGGGCACAGTGGAGATGTGGAGCAGAGTGCAGTGTACAGCAGGAGGGCAGGGAGCCGGGTGTTCGTGGTGCATCGGGAGCGGTGGCTCTCTGCTTTCAGCACAGACATTGCAAACCCCTCCTGTGCCCTAACAACCACCTGAGGGGAAGCCCAACTGCAGGTCCAATGAATCCTCTGCCCTGAGGTGGATCTGCAGTACCAGGATCCAGGTCGAACCCTCTGCACCCTGCGGGCCCACAGAGCATCCCTTGCTCTCGCTGCTCCGCCTGGATTTCATGCCACGCCATGACTCCTGGTCACACAAGCAGAGGCCTCCGTGGGTTGATTCACTGCAGAGCTTTCCACTCCATTGATTTGGTTTTGCAGGAAAACTCCTGGGTCTCAGCCGCGACGAAATCCAAACCTCTCTGGAGGTGGGGGCTGCCGGCAGCAGAAATGCAGGGGGGACCCCCGGGCCATGGCAGATGTGACCTGGCCCTGTGCGTACACCCCTGTCCCCATAGCCCTGCAAAGGGATTCCCCAGGACAGAGGCCTAAAGCCAGTCCAGTGTCACAGGCTATGGGTCAGAGAGCAAGGAAGTGAAGGGGGGAGAGGATCGGGTCGGGCGTAAAGGCCAGGATACACAGGGAAAAGCTAAAGATTCCATTAAAGAGCTTCTGAGTGACCCAAGCACCACAACTTGGGCAAAAGCAGCTTTTTTATTCATGCCTCATTGAAGCAGGTTTGTCAAGCCCATAACCAAGGGGATGGTTTGCTCTCAGCCCTCACCCTCACTGGGTTTCCATCCGCTCAGCACAAACGGGACACAGGCTCCAGGGAGGAGGAGGGACACCTTCCATAGAGCAGCTCCAAGCCTCTGTGTCCAACCTGGCCCTGAACACTGCCAGGGATGGGGCAGCCACAGCTTCTCTTCCCCCTTGTCCTGTCACAACCTGCTCCAGTGGAAGGTGTCCCTGCCCGTGGCAGGGGTTGGAGCTGGAGGAGCTTTGGGGTCCCTCAACCCAACCCTTCCCATGGCCCTGTGTGTCTCCATCACAGCATGGAGCGCTCCCTGCTGCTGCACCACTTCTCCCAGAGCTTTGCTTTGCACTTCTCTGCTGGTGCAGCATCCCTGGCCCCAGCAACGCACCACAGCAGCCGGTATCAGCCCCGCAGAGGCCGGCTGGGACCCCACCACCCTGGCTGTGCCCAGCGCCCCTCTATCACCATAGGGCAGCCCATGGGCGCCCCACGCCCTATGCACCCCACACCAGATAGCTCCTCACCACCCTCGCTGCACCCTGAGATAAAGCCGTGCTGCAGATGGGACAGCCTGGTGTCTGCCCCTGCATGTACCACAAATGGGCTCTATTTGGGGGGGGGGCTGGGCTCCATCCATGGTACATGGACCCTGTAAGGAACACCTCCATCCACACAGCAGCTCCCACATAGCCCCAGCACCCTTGCAGGGAAGAGCTTCTGCCTAAGAGCTCATCTCATCTCCCCTCTGGCAGGTTAAAGCCATTCCCCTTGGCCTGGCCCTACATCCCTTGTTCATCCCTTCCCTCTCCTCTGCTCATGTCCTGCTCCGCAGTGCCCAGGGCCCTGGGAACACACATTTAGGGGTCCCCACATTGCTCAGTGACTGGGAATCAGCTTCCACCCTCCTGAGCAGCTCTGCTGTGTGTGCTGCGCTGTGACCGCTGCCTGTGGGCACCAGGCAGTGCTGAAGGAGACCCCGAGACCCTCTCCTGGGACACCTCTCACCTGCCCTATGGGACAAAATGAGAGGAAAACTCCCATGGATTTACCCTATGGACACGGGGGCTGCACAGTTCATGATTCTATGAAAATCAGACCCACAGAAAAGGTCCCTCCCGGGGTCCATCCAGATGAAATAAGTAATTATAACACCTCAGGGTGACACAGCACCGTGACTTACAGAGCCCTGGCAGGGAAACCTACGAAGCAAAAAGCCCTCGGGCAGTGACACAGCCCCATGGGTTACTCTGCCCCTGCAGTGCATCCCTGCTGCTGCCACTTGCTGGCAGCTCGGCTGAGCCATGGCTGATCCAAACCCTGGGCCGGGCGGTTTGCAGCATCCCCGAGCTTCTGCAGGCACAAACAGTGTCTGGAGCGGGTGCTTCACCCCCTGCTGCTGCAGGGCTCAAACTCACAGTCACCAGCTCAGGAGAGCAGAAAGCGGCCAGAAACACCCATTGCCCAAGGCTGGGCCCAGGGGGCTTTAAGTGCCAGGAAAGGAAGAGCCGCGGAGCTGAAGGGGCGCTGGCCCAGGGGGTCAGGATCAGCCCATGGAGCACAGAGGGTCCATGCTCACCCACTGTAGAGAGAATTCCCTGTGCCCAGCCATGGGCAGGCTGGAGACTGTGCTCAGGACCTCAGACAAGAGGCGTGGATCAGAACCATGGGATCCCAGACTGGTTTGGGATGAAGGGACCTTAAAGCTCCTCCATTCCCAACCCCTGCCACGGGCAGGGACCCCTTCCACTGGAGCAGCTCCAATCCTGTGTCCAACCTGGCCTTGAGCACTGCAGGGATGGGGCAGCCACAGCTTCTCTGGGCACCCTGTGCCAGCGCCTCAGCACCCTCACAGGGAAGAGCTTCTGCCTAAGAGCTCATCTCAGTCTCCCCTCTGACAGGTTAAAGCCTCTGAAATTCCTGGGCTTGCGCAGTGCTCCCAAGGCCCACGTGGCTCCAGATCCCAGGAGCAGGCACCAGCCGCATCCTTTGCTCCATTGCTAACAGTGCCCAGTGCTGCCTCTTCCATCAGCCCTTGCCGTGGTCATGCCTTGGGGAGCACCCTCATACTGAAAGGTGAGGCTGCTCTGCTCCTCTCCCCTCAGCTTCCCTCATGTGCGGTCACTCATGGAGCCCAGGGCTCCTTGGGCAGCCTGGGGTGAATCCTGCTGCAGAAGAGCAGAGGAGGCACAGGAAGGTGTTGTGCTGGGCAGAAGCCTCCCATCTCAACCCCAGGGACCCAGAGTAAGGGCAAGACGCCTTGCTTTCCCCCTCAGCATCCTTCCTGCAAGGAGCAAGTTAGCTCCAAGGGACCTCCCAGCCGTTAGCACCACTGCTGCGGGTGTAGCTCCTCTGCCTGTCATTGCTCTGCAGAAGCCTCCTTTCACCACAGACACCCACCCAAGAGCCCCCAACACTGGACGGGAACCACGAGAACCGTGTTCCATCCAGTCCGGGGCACCGGTGAGAGATGTGCCCGTGAGCAGGGAAGGCTCTCACGGGGCCACTCAGTGCCACTGCTGAGCTCAGACAAGGACTTTTCCCCTCCTGTTTGTGGCACAGGACCACAGGGTCAGGAGCGCACGGGTGGCCACGTTCCCCTGATGCCATTCAAGCAGTTGGTGCTGGCAATGGACAGGGCCAGACCCATTTCTGTGTTGGGACTTGGATTAGGGAGGCAGGAAGGGAGACCTGGCCCCAACCTGGCCCCAGCCACTTGTTCAAGTAGCAAAAGTGGCTCTGAAAATGGGGTGGCACCTGGAGCAAACCCTTTGGGGCCACCAGGTAGCTGTTAAAGGACTGCCTCCAGCGCGTACCCCCCATAGGAGAGAGCAGCCCCTGCCCCAAGTGAGGCACCCAGAGCCTGTGTCTGGGGCAGAAGCCCCGGCTGCCCTCCAGCTGCCCTCCAGAAACCCTGGTGTTGAGCAGCTCATCCCAGCATCTCTGTGGTCCCAGCACTGCCGGGTGAATCAGGGGCTGGCCTGAACGTGCTTCACAGCACTGAGCCCTCATCCCAGCACCATGCACCAGGCATCTCCCAGCGAGTTCCAACAGCTCCATCCCTGTGGGGCTGAGCTGAGGCGGAGGTCAGGGCATGTCCCATAGACCCTGTTTCACCCCAGCCCAGAGGACACTTTATTCTGAGGGTCCTCTTCAGACATGGAATCCCAGGCTGGTTTGGGATGAAGGGACCTTAAAGCTCCTCCAGCTCCAACCCCTGCCATGGGCAGGGATCCCTTCCACTGGAGCAGCTCCAATCCTGTGTCCAACCTGGCCTTGAGCACTGCAGGGATGGGGCAGCCACAGCTTCTCTGGGCACCCTGTGCCAGCGCCTCAGCACCCTCCCAGGGAACAGCTTCTGCCTCAGAGCTCATCCCCATCTCCCCTCTGTCAGATTAAAGCCATTCCCCTTGGCCTGTGCTCTCAAAGCCCCCGGGCAGCTCTGCCGCCAGCAGCCCGGAGCCGGGCTCCCGTTCCCGGTGTTGGGGCTGTTCCTGCTCTATCGCTGCATCCCCCCCCCCATCGGCAGCGCAGCGCCCCGAGCACCGGCACCCGCAGCGCGGTGCTGAGTCACGGCAGCCGCTCCCGCCCGGGCTGCGGGGGGCGATAACTGAGGCACAAACAGGAGCGGGGGGGCCGCGATAAGAGCCGCGGCCGGGGCAGCGCTCCCGTTCTGCTGTGTCAGAGTCGTGACGCAGCAGAACCGCTCCTGCGGGGCGGGGGGGGGGCGGGGGGGGGGGGAATTAGGGAATTGTTCCTTTCGTGGAAGAGCCGGGCCCTGCCTCCGTGGGCAGCAGAGGCTGCGCGCCCTGCACTGGGCTCCAACACTGCCCCCCGTGTGCGGGCAGAGCCACGGCAGGACTCGTGTTCCCAAAGGGATGGTGGGCACAGAACCAAGGAATGGTTTGGGTTGGAAGGGAGCTTAAAGCTCCTCCATTCCCAACCCCTGCCACGGGCAGGGACACCTTCCACTGGAGCAGCTCCAAGCCCCTGCGTCCAACCTGGCCTTGAGCACTGCAGGGATGGGGCAGCCACAGCTTCTCTGGGCACCCTGTGCCAGCGCCTCAGCACCCTCACAGGGAACAGCTTCTGCCTAAGAGCTCATCTCAGTCTCCCCTCTGCCAGGTTAAAGCCATTCCCTTGTCCTGTCCCTACATCCCTTGTCCAAAGCCCCTCTCCAGCTTTCCTGCAGCCCCTTCAGGCACTGGAGCTGCTCTAAGGTCTCCCCTTCAGGAGCCTTCTCTTCTCCAGGCTGCCCCAGCCCAGCTCTCTCAGCCTGGCTCCATGGCAGAGCTGCTCCAGCCCTCGCAGCAGCTCCGTGCCCTCCTCTGGACTCGCTCCAACAGCTCCACATCCCTCTTGTGCTGTTGCCCCGGAGGTGGACCAGGACTGCTGTCAAAGTGGCCTCTTCCACTGGGATTGAGGAGCTTTGGGGTAAAATGTCCTTCAGGATGATCCACGGCACAAACCGTTTGTGTTTGACACCATTAATCCGTCCAGACTCAGCTCCCGTGTATCACAAGGCACAAAATTCCCCCGGCATCTCCTGTCATTGCAGGAGCCCCCCCCCACCAGCAGGCACAGCCTGGATTTGAAGGCACCATCCCCGCCTTGGGAAGCTCATTTTCCTTCATGTTTCCTTCCCCTAGTGTGAGGTGTCCCTGCCTGTGGCAGGGGGTGGAGGTGGATGATCTGAAGGTCCCAAACCGTTCCATGATTCTCTTTGGAATGTGGCTCTCCCTGGGGCAGGCTCTGTGCTGGGGCGTGGATGCAATGGGGTGATGAGGACCAACAGCCCTTCAGGCTGGCGCAAGTAGAAGCGAACCCTCTCTTTCCAGGCAGGGAAGCTGTGGCAGGGGTTGAAGGCAGCAGGGAAGCAGAGCTGATCACACGGGACCCTGGGGCAGGATTGTCCCTTCCGGACCCGCTGCCTCCCCACTGCCGCCCCCCCAGCACCGCGAGTGGTGCCCGTGGCTCTGCCCGGTGCAGGTACCGAGCGGCTGCGGGGACCCGGCCCCGCGTCCGGACCCCGGTCCCGCTGTGTCCCCGGGGGCGGGTTCGGTGCTGGGCGGCAGCGAACCCATGGCCATGGGAGGGCTCCTGCTCCCTCTAGCGTCGGTGAGACCCGGGCAGCCCTCGGAGCCCGGGCAGGGTGAGGGGGGAAACTGAGGCACGGCCCTGGACACCCGCCTGTGAGGGCGTCTGTGCCTCGGGGGGCACCGGACCCCCCCTGCGCTGCGAGGATGGGGCAGGGGGTGCCCGGTGGTACCAGAGCTCCACTGGACCACGCTCCATCAGTCACAGGACACACTGCGGCTCGGATGCCTCAGTTTGGGAGCTGGTTCTCCAGCCGGGATGTGTTTGGTGCTCACCGCTGTTCATCTGGGGCTTCAGCCAAAGCCACTCTCTGAAACACAACACGGGTTTGAGCCCCGTGTGGTGACGGGCAGAGGAGCACGGAGCAGGGCTGGGGAATGAGCTGCCCCCAGCTACTCCAAGGTTTGATTTATCCCGCTCGTCTCCAGAGGTGGCACCGGCGTGAAGCCCGAGCAGCAGCGCAGCCCAGTGCACTGCGCTCCCATCCTCACACCTACCCCACAAACACCACTGCAGGTCCAACCTGGACCTGCCCATGGCCGGCCCATGGCCCATGGGATCCATCCTCTCGTATGGAGACAGGCCAAGGGGAATGGCTTTAACCTGCCAGAGGGGAGACTGAGATGAGCTCTTAGGCAGAAGCTCTTCCCTGGGAGGGTGCTGAGGCGCTGGCACAGGGTGCCCAGAGAAGCTGTGGCTGCCCCATCCCTGCAGTGTTCAAGGCCAGGTTGGACCCAGGGGCTTGGAGCTGCTCCAGTGGAAGGTGTCCCTGCCCGCGGCAGGGGTTGGGAATGGAGGAGCTTTAAGGTCCTTTCCAAACCCGAACCATTCCATGATTCTATAGACCCCTCCCTGTGCCACCTTCATCCCCTGGTACAGGCGGAGTTGTTCCTGCAGTGGTTGGTTCCACCACACCTAATGCTGCCTCTCAGGCAGAGGAACCGGGCGCTCGGTTCCTGCACTCGGATGCGCTCCTGGCTCCAGGTACTGCTGCTGCAGATGTTCCTGGTGCAGCAGCGTGTGTGTCCTTCGGGAATGGGCTCCTTGGAGCTGCTTTGCTGTCCCCTGTGTCCACAGCTGGTGCCTGTGCTTTCATGGACCAACCTTCCCTTTCCATGTCCATGTGAATTGTGTTGTCCATGTGTAGCTGTGTGGGATTTCCACCCAGGATGGAAACGTGCTCTGGTTCTCTATGTTCACCCTGGAAACAGGGTAACGGCCACCACTCCTGGGCCACCAACCCTGGCTGGCATCAGCCTGGATTGGTCCCTTGGTCAGCAGGGGCTGTGATGCTGCAGTATCAAACCTCCCTCACAAACTCAGTGGTTCAGGTCTGTAAGTACCATTTCCCCACTGCAGTTCCTCCTTGCAATAAAACCACATTCACCATCTCCCCGTGCACTCTCTTTCTTCATTGCTGCTTTGCTGGGGACAGGGGAAGAAGCACCCCAAGGAATACAGAACTAAACGTTCCTTTAGCTACTGAAATCTGACCATCCCCATGCACTGGGAGGCTCCCGAGCTCAGTGCTCAGCATCAATATCCCATTTCCCTTCCCCGCCGAGGCCATTAAAGCGTTTTGTGCCCATAATTTCCTCCAGGCACATAAAATTTTCCCAGGGCATTTATTTTATTAGTGTGCTGTTTTCAAAAGGCTTCATCCATCAGTAGTAAAACTGATGCAAAACCCATCCCAGCATGCAGGGAGATGCTCAGGAGCCTTCTGCCTCTCACAGGAACCTTCCTGAGGGCAGAGAGGATCCCAGACTGGTTTGGGTTAAAGGGACCTTAAAGCTCCTCCAGTTCCAACCACTGCCATAGGCAGGGACCCCTTCCATAGAGCAGCTCCAAGCCCTGTGTCCAACCTGGCCTTGAGCACTGCAGGGATGGGGCAGCCACAGCTTCTCTGGGCACCCTGTGCCAGCGCCTCAGCACCCTCCCAGGGAGCAGCTTCTGCCTTATATCCAACCTACTCTACCCTGTTTCAGTTTGAACCCATCAGCACTTGTCCTGTTGCTACAGTCCCTGATGAAGGGTCCCTCTTTTCGCTGTATCTCCTTGCTGACTGTAATGGATGTTGCTGTCACATTTAAGAGAGGCCTGAGGGTCTCCATCTCTTTCTGAGAAGCTTCTCTTGCAGCACATGGGGGTTACCAGTTATAACGGGTCCCCAGAAACCCCCTTTGCCCTCCTGCACCAGGCTTGCATTCTAAAAGCCTCTGATTGTGTCCAAAGGTTGGCAGCCTGGTCTGGATGAGGATGTCCCTGCTCACTGCAGGAGCTCTAAGGTCCCTTCCAACCCAAACCATTCCACGATTGTATGGAGCTGATGGAGCAGCCCTTCCTGCAGAGAGCAATGCAGAGCTCTCCTGGTGCCAAGTTTTGAGCCAACCAGCCCGCTGCTGCTCGAGGCACAAGCACAGGGCACAAGACTGGGCAGAGCAGAAACATGGGGCAATTAAAATCAGCCTCTGGCACCTTCTGCACCTTCAGGTGGAGCCTGCACCGGGAATTGTGGCTCCTGTAGCTGATCCTCTTGGCTGTTTGTGTCTCCTCCTTCCCTCCATGTGATGTGGGATGAGCGCTGAGCAGTTCCTCTGGGGGACCAGAGGGAAAGCTCCCACATTGAACCTGCAGCTTTGCTCAGGCCCAGCTCTGACCGTGGGGCTCATTCTGCCTTTGGGGTTATCCACAGGAGCTGCTCTGGGCCATAAACCTGGAGCCGGGACAGGGAAGGGCAAAGATGCTGTGGGGTAGAAGCTTGAGGGATTTGAGGAAAGAATGGCGATATCCTTACAATTGTCTGAGCAGAGAAACAGGTATTGTAACCATAGATAGATCAGCCATTTTTTAATGGAATGGCTCTGCAGTTACTTCAGTTGTTTCCAAAGCGGTGGTAGATGGTCCCTCAAAGACAGAGGCGAGGACCAGTGTTAGGCCTGAGGAGAAACCTGCAGATACTGTGGGAAGGGGACTCCAGAGGTTATGGTCCTTGAGTGCTGTCCTCATCCTTCCTGGCAACATGAGCGTGCAGAGGGAAGGCAGTTCCATCTCACCTCTGTGTATTTCCAGTGCCAACAGACATCCTTTTACACGATCATCCTGCCATTTCAAGGCCAGGTTGGACGGGGCTTGGAGCAAGCTGCTCCAGTGGAAGGTGTCCCTGCCCGTGGCTGGGGGCTGGAACTGGAGGAGCTCTAAGGTCCCTTCCAACGCAAACCATCCATGATTCCCTGAGCTCGGGACCACAGCGGGATCAGCGCGGCTGGAGCTGGGTTCCATCCCTCGGGACAAGAGCCTCGGCAGCAGCTCCTGGAGGCGTGGAGCCGGGATCCTGCAGAATCCCATTCCCCTTCCCCGGGATCTGCCCCAGGCCGGGCTGGGCCCCATGGCGCGGCTCGCGGCTTCCCTCTGCTGGGGAACGAGGGATGCGGGATGCGGGACTCTCCCGGTCCCCCCAAGCCGGACCCTGCGGCCGCAGCCCCGGGGCGGAGGAAGGGCCAGATCTCCTCTCTGGACGCCACAAATGAGGAAGCAAACCCATGGCCTCCCAGGTTGCCCCATGCCAGGCGCACCCCGCAGGTTCTCAGCCCGTGAGGACCTTCATGGAAAGGATGCTTTCATCCTTTTTGTCTTCCTCTTCCCGATTTCCTCCTCCTTTTGCAGCAGGGACATAGCCCAGGAGTGGAGTCCCCATGAGAAGGTCCTCACCTGAGTGACCGCTGAAGGCGTCCTGCAGAGGAGCCCTGGTTAAGCCTCAATCAGAGCAAGGACACGTGCACAGACCTGCACCCCCCAATAGAGCGGCTGCGTTCCAGGGGTGCCTGAGCTTTCTTTTGAGACTTTCAGGTTGAAAACCCAGCAGATGAGGAGCTTGAGACCCGTGTCTGCTCTTCAGACACAGCCACCAGCGTGGAACAGGAGAGGAAGCCCTGAAAGCCGCTGGGCAGTGCCAAAACCCACTGCCCCTGGGGCTTGAGCAGTACAAAACTGATTTCCAGGCTTTAGAAAGCAGGTCTGCTCGTGCCACAGGGATGCCATAGGGATTACAGGGGGTTGAGGACCTTCACTGAAACCATGAGCACTCAGAGCCACTCTGATCTGAGGTTCATGTGCTGCAACATCTGTGCTGGGGCTGGCAGCCCTGAGGATGTACATGCCAGGAGTGGTGACAAGGACTCATTGCCAATATCCCGATTTTGATATGAGCTTGAAAATCTGATCCTGGAATGCTGATTATGGTCACAGTTTTCCTGAGAAAGAAAAGGAAAAAGAAAGGAAGAAGAGAGGGAAAAGAAAATGTCTGGTTGAAAGGGAAAACATCTGGCTGGAGTCAGCCTGGGTGCAGTCAGGACTTGGTGAGCACAACCATGGTGTAATGGGTATGAAGTGCTGGCGAAGGGACGCTGCAGTGCCAGCAGCAGAATTAACTCCTCCCTGCTCCAAGCCATTTGGTTGGTTACATGGAAGCAGAAACACAAGGTAAATTCATGGGTTAATCGTGCATTAAGGAAGGAAGATCCCCAGTTCCCTGTGCGGGGGCTGATGGCCCATCCTGAGCACAGCAGCAGGTTTGTGCCCTGGAGACACCGACCTCGTGGTGCAGTTAGAGAACCCCAGATTGGATTGTGTTGAAGGGAGCTTAAAGCTCCTCCAGCTCCAAGCCCCTGCCACAGGCAGGGACACCTTCCACAGGCAGGGACACCTTCCACAGGCAGGGACACCTTCCACAGGCAGGGACACCTTCCACACGCAGGGACACCTTCCACACGCAGGGACACCTTCCACACGCAGGGACACCTTCCACACGCAGGGACACCTTCCACTAGAGCAGCTTGCTCCAAGCCCCATGCAGATATGCCTTTACTTTCATGCCCGAAGCCCCAGGCAGACCGATGGCAAACCCATCCTCATGGTGGGTCTCGCAGCTCAGCCTGTGGCTGAGGCAATTCACCCAGCAGAAACCCCATCTGAGGACCTCCCTTGTCAGTTCATCTGCAGGCCCATGGGCCTGGTTCTTACAGGCACCCATCTCGTGCCAGCCTGTGCCCGCATTTGCTGGTTAATCTTTAACTCCCCTTTGTACCCACTGAGAGTAACTGTTCTTACTGATAACCCCTTCTGCTCCTGTGTCCCTGCTGAACTGAAGCACATTCCTGATCTTCCCAGCACGGTATTCAGGGAGATATTCAGGGCTCTGCTGCAATACTTTAAGTTATCGAAGCATTTCTCCCTTTCTCCACCAAGGAAAGCAGACACATCATTCCCCATTAGACAGCATCGGAAGAGGAAATTAGGTCTGGTTCAAGTATTTATGCAGTTATATTGCTCAGTTCTCTCATGTCTTCTCATAAGCTACATCTACCCTGTGCAATGCAGGAAGCCACCTCTGATCACATGCATGGCCACCTTCCAGCTGGAATTCCAGTGTCCAGGGCTTAGAGTTATCCAAGTGATGAATTTGCCCTTAAAAATACAACCTGAATCCTTGCTGCCGCTCTGAGCTGTGCAACTCCATCACCACCCACAAGGCTTTGCCCAGCCACCCATGGGTAAACCCAAGCCAGCCTGGGGTTAAGAAGGGCTTTGCTGCTGGTTGTGGGAAGAACAAGGATGGTTGGCAGAAACGGGATGAAGCTTTGCTGATGTTCTGTCAGTAAATTGCCGCATGGAGGAGATGAAGGTGGCAAATGGATACCGGTAACAAAGGACTTGCTGAACTGGGGGATTCAGAGCGAACCCAGTGCCCAGACACAGCCTCAGCAGTGCTGAACTGGTGGGGAACCATCCAGCCCCAACCCCTGCCATGGGCAGGGACCCCTTCCACTGGAGCAGCTCCAAGCCCCTGTGTCCAACCTGGCCTTGAGCACTGCAGGGATGGGGCAGCCACCGCTTCTCTGGGCACCCTGTGCCAGCATTCCACCACAGCCATAGTGAGGAAAGAGGGCTCTGCCTGAACAACCATGTGGAAACAAGGAAACCTCACCTCAGAGCTGGGATTCAAGGCAAGCAGCAGAGCACCATCAGAACACCAACTCCTGGTCCCATAGGATGCTAAAAGCTGCGTTCAACAGAAACACGGGATACACGCCAGGGATCTCGCAGCCGTTCTCCTCAAGCTATATTTAGTTGTGAACGTTGCTGCCTTTCAGGCTGGAATTGCAGCTTGGAAGGTTTCTAAAGGGTTTCTGGCTGTGGGCTCATCTAATAAAAGACAACCACGAGCTAAATCTGTCTGACATTCACAGCTCCACGCTCGCAGTGCTATTTTATAGCTGCAACAAGCAGTACCCCTGCTCGCTGTGTATCCTGAAACAGCCATTCCCAAAGGCACCAGTCTTCCTTGGGACTTGTGTCCAGAAGTTCCCTTTGCACCTGCTGGATGTTGGCATCAAGGATATGCTTTGGATATCCTTCAAGGATATTCCAACCAAAGCATGTTGACATCAAGCACAAAGCATGTTGGTTGATGCTTAGGAAGGAGCTGGTTGTGTTTCACATTCATTTCCACCAAGGACTGTTAGGGAGGGAAGGGATTCAAGTTATCTTTCCCAGATTCCTCCTATCCTGGGATGAAACAGGGCTGGAGACCTGAGCAGCAGCATCAATAGACCTGGAGGAGATGAGGTTTAACGTCTTGGTTTAGAACCATAGAATAGTCAGGGTTGGAAAGGACCTCAAGATCACCCAGTTCCAACCCCCTGCCATGGGCAGGGACACCTCCCACTAAACCATGGCACCCAAGGCTATGTCCAACCTGGCCTTGAGCACTGCCAGGGATGGAGCATTCACAACCTCCCTGGGCAACCCATTCCAGGGCCTCACCACCCTCACAGTAAAGAATTTCTTCCCCATATCCAATCTAAACTTCCCCTGTTTCAGTTTGAACCCATTACCCCTTGTCCTATCACCACAGTCTCTAATGAAGAGTCCCTCCCCAGCATCCCTATAGGCCCCCTTCAGATACAGGAAGGCTGCTATGAGGTCTCCACACAGCCTTCTCTTCTCCAGGCTGAGCAGCCCCAACTTTCTCATCCTGTCCCCATACGAGAGGTGCTCCAGTCCCTGATCATCCTCGTGGCCTCCTCTGGGCTTGTTCCAACAGTTCCATGTCCTTTCTACGTTTCAATTGAGCCCTGAGGCACAGGGATTTGCCATGCTGGGAAACGCTGCTCCTCACTCCGAGGGCTTTCCTTGGGGCATTTGTTCTCCCAAATGGCTACAGCTGTCTCACATAATGAGTTAGAACTGTTCAAAACCACAAGTGTTGGTGGGAAAAGGCAGTGCAGCTGAAGGAAAAGGCCCGTGAAGTCACAGTACCTGAGAAAGCACTACCGGCAGGAGAGATGGTTTCTCCCTCTTGGTCTTACCTGAGTGAATAGTTCTCCAATAAAGCATCATGAAGCCCCCAACCATTATCCAAACCATCATTTCAGTGAGGGTTGAACAACTGAGCACAATGCAGACATCAGGAATTTCTCCTTCCTGTATGAGAGTACCTTGTAGCAGCGGTGCTCTGAACTGCTCCAGACTTCCACAAGGATGCTGGTTCTTGTCCCTGGTCTGTACCTGTCCCATCAGGGTATCGCAGGCAGATGGGAAGTTCCTCGTCTTAGTGGGGCTACAGCTATGCCAAAGAAAGAAGAAATACAAACCTGCACCTGCATGAGTGAACTTCCCATCGAGTTACCACAAGCCAGGCAAGGGAGCGATCATGGAATCACAGAGTGGCTTGGGTTGAAGGGATCTTAAAGCTCCTCCATTCCCAACCCCTGCCATGGGCAGGGACACCTTCCACTGGAGCAGCTCCAAGCCCCTGTGTCCAACCTGGCCTTGAGCACTGCAGGGATGGGGCAGCCACAGCTTCTCTGGGCACCCTGTGCCAGCGCCTCAGCACCCTCCCAGGGAAGAGCTTCTGCCTAAGAGCTCAACTCAATCTCCCCTCTGGCAGGTTAAAGCCATTCCCCTGGTCCTGTCCCTGCAGGCCCTTGTCCAAAGCCCCTCTCCAGGTCTCCTGGAGCCCCTTTATGCACTGGAGCTGCTCTCAGGTCGCCCCTTAAGGAGCCTTCTCTTCTCCAGGCTGAACAAGCCTTCAGGCAACTCCACACCACTCCAGCACATGGAGCACAGCAGTGAAGGAGCTGTCAGTGCTCAGATCTCCATCTACCCCAGAGCTGCATCATTCCTACCCCTCAGACTCCTACACTACAGACCCCAGACCCACCACTTCCCAGGTCCTCGGTAGCCTTGTTCCACCCCCAGAGCACTTCCACCCCCTCCATAGGGCACAACTTGGGCACAGCAAGGCTGGTTCAGAGCAGTGGTTTATTGTTATCTCTACCCCTAAGGAGCCAGAGCAGGCTCAAGGACCAGAACCCAGAGCTCAGCAGAGGACATTGAAGCAGCACAGATGGGAAGCAGCATCAGAGCAAAGACAGCATCGCCTTGCCTTGGATGGTGAGGAAATCACTGCCTTGGTCAGCAAATGGAAGCAGAGGCAGATAAAGGTCCAACAGCACAACTCATGGAAGCACTTACTGGGGAGTGCAACCAGTCTGAACCAAGTTCCCTGGGCCAGCTCCTCTTGCAGGGCAGCAGCAGCAGCCATGTCCCTCTGGAAGGAGTCATGGGGACCCCCACCCATGGGATCCACAGCTCCCAGCTCCATCAAGGAGCACCGCGATGGCCAGAGGCAGCAGGACCAGGACGGGCCATGGCAGAGCACCCGCAGCTCCGCTGGGCGCAGGAGCCTCCGTCTCCATCCCAGCAGATCTCTTTTTCCATGCGTAGTACTTGGCCACAACCACGTTGGGGTTGCCCTGGGCAGGGTCAAACCACATCTGGATGCAGCGCCCGCTGCCCCGCTGCTCCGTGGTGTATCTGTAGGAGTTGGACCAGATTTTCTCGCACAGATCTTTTGGCCGGGGGAAGACTTGGCTGAAGGGTCTGCACATGGAGCCCCAGGGACAGCGATTCGTGCCTGAGGACAGGACACCACAACAGGGAACAACAGCGTGAGCAAGGACCCTTCGCCTTTATCCTTTCACCTGTGGGGATCAGGCCACCAGCCCATCACTGCACCTGGGCTGATTCCTCAGCCTTCTGGTTGGCAGCCCCATAGACAAGTTAGAGCTACTTACAGAGCCACAGCCTGGTTTGGGATGAAGGGACCTCAAAGCCCCTCCATTCCCAACCCCTGCCACGGGCAGGGACACCTTCCACTGGAACAGCTCCAAGCCCCTGTGTCCAACCTGGCCTTGAGCACTGCAGGGATGGGGCAGCCACAGCTTCTCTGGGCACCCTGTGCCAGTGCCTCAGCACCCTCACAGGGAAGAGCTTCTGCCTAAGAGCTCATCTCAGTCTCCCCTCTGGCAGGTTAAAGCCATTCCCCTTGGCCTGTCCCTACATCCCTTGGCCAAAGCCCCTCTCCAGGTTTCCTGGAGCCCCTTTAGGCACTGGAGCTGCTCTGAGGTCTCCCCAGAGCGCAGCAGAGGGGCAGAATCCCCTCCCTGAGCTGCTGCTCATGCTCAAGGGGTGAGCCCAGTACATGGGGGTGTTCTGGCTCTGAGCTCACACTGCGTGGGTCATGGCAGTCTCCCATGGAGCAGTGATGGATCCTGGCTCCAGCCCTGCACAGGCAGCGGGGACACAGCCAGGGTCTCGCTCCATCTTCCCACCAACCTGTGGCCCAGTTCCAGCCCTTGTGCCAGTTCTCCTTGCACGTGACGTAGTCCCTGCAGTCCTCCCACCACTGCTCGCAGTCCTCCCGGCACAGGGGCACGTGCAGGATCCTCTCCCGACGCCAGCTGCTGTCGGCCTGCGAGGGATGGGACCACGCTGGTGCTTTGACCCTCCGGAGCTCAGGGGCAGGATCTGCCACATCCCGGATGCCCCCAGACCCATCCCTTGAGCCCCAGAGCTGATCCCAGCAGAGCTTCAGCCCCAGCCTTGACAAGCAGCAACTCTCCCGTCACTTAGGGCTGGCCAAGAAGAGGCCAGCAAAGCCCTTTAGATCTTCCTACCCATCAGGAAGGCTCATAGCATCCCCAGGGATCACATCCCCACACACACCAGGGTACGCTGCACGGGGGTACGTAACACATCGTCTGGCCACCACAAGCCCTGTTGATCCTACCTGGTCAATCCATGGCCCCAGGTTGGGGGAGCACTCATACAAGCACATGTCCTGGATGAAGTGGCGCTTGCACTTGGGGGGCATCACCCCGCAGTGGTTCCAGTTGAAGTTGTACAGGTAGGACTGGTCCTTGTGGGCCTCCAGGCTGGTGTTGGCCGTGCAGCAGGCGTTGTCCTTCCAGGGAGCACACTGCAGAGGAGCAGGGGACAGGCTGGTCAGGGAGCCAGAGGATGCTCAGGCACCAGCTCCAAGGAGCTGGGGCCAGAGCTCTTCAATTGGCCAGAAGAGTCTCTAAAGCTGGCAGAAGGAGCAGACAGCAGCACCTTTCCTTGCCATCCTTCACCTTGATCTGATCTGGGATACCACAGCTTGGGGAAGGGGAACCTTGTGGTTAAAGGGGGGGGACACACTGAGATGACAGACTGCTCCTACCGTAGCCATTGGTTAGAGGAGAACAACAAAAGCCAGTCCTCAAACCCACCACAGGGTTTCTTCCTCAGGCAAGTGATCTCCAAGCACACACCCAGCCCACGTCATCTGGGGAGGGGGATACAGGGGCTCCGACAATCCCATCCAACACATCAGCAGGGTCTTACCTGCTCATGGAGCATCCCCTCAGGGCCGGGCTTGGTCTTGTGGTGCTTGGCATCCATGCAGACGTTCAGCAGCGAGTCCCTGTCAGGTACCACAGTGCAGGCAGCCAACAGCAGGAGCATCACTTGTCCCATCCCCATCCTCATGGAATCAGGGAGCTGATGGAGCTGCAGGAATGGGACAGCACAGGAGAGGTTTGCCACAGGCAGAAGAACACGAGGTGCTGTGGGGGCAGACACTCCTGAGGACACCCCAGAACATCAGCAACCCACAGCACCAAGTGCAGGCCTAAGATCAACCACATGTCCTCCGAGCAGCACCACAAAGGGCCTTTTTAGTGCTGGGGCCCTTCCCGTGTTAACCTCAAGCATCCCTGATGGGGAAGTGATGCTGTGAGACCCCTTCAAACCGGGTCCTCCTGCACTGAGCCACCCCACAGGCTTCCAGCTCCCAAACCTTCTGCAGCCAGATGCTGCCAGCTATGGGATGCCTTCAGGGAGAGGCTCAGAGGAGGAGGGTGAAGGCACCATCACACCAACACCTCGTGCAGGCCAGGAGCTGCGCCTTGCTTTGAGGAGGTGTTAAACCAGAAAGCATTTCCTTTGTTCACCTGGACCTTCGGAGACCCACACCTGAGGTCCCAAAGGAGGCTGGACTTGAGGAATAAAACCAGGTCACGCAATCACAGCTCATCCTCCTCCACCCCTGAGAGGCCGGTGGGGCTTCGAGTCATTTACTGACAAAAACAACCCAGAACATTCCCCCCCAAGAAAAACCCAAACCCCATAAACTGCCCCAAAAAGCCCAACACAGCCCCCCAGCCCCAGGCAGCTGCCCGCCCTTCTCCCTCCCTTCCCTCATCACCAGGGCACAAAGGTCTAAACCAAATTACCCTTTAAGAAGCACTTTGCAAAGCACAGGAGGAAGTCGAAGCATTTACAGCACTAAAATAGCATAAACCAACCCAGGAGGCAGCAATTACAGAGCTGAGGATGCAGCCACAGGCACCGAGGACGAGGGAGCAGCCAACCCACACCAGAACCAGACACCCGTACATAAACCCCCAACACCAACCTCAGAGCCCAGGGCACCTCCAGCCCCTCTGCAGACCTCAGAACCACTCAGCCCAGCAGCTTCCTGGGGCAGCTTTAATGGGCAGCTCCTGACACAGGTGCTGGCACTTGGAGCCGCCTTCCCTTGTGTTAAGTGAGGCTTAACTTCTCCCAGCATTCGTTACCTTGGCAGTAGTGGTTCTGGGGACAGCCGGCTCATCCAGCCCCTTGCACCAGCAGCAGCCTCGTGCTTGGGAAGCAATCCAGGGCTTCCTCCCAGGGAGGGCTCTTATCGGCCTTGGCCACTCACAACAACCTCTTCTCCTCTGCTCCTGGGCTGCCATTGGGTTTTGATTTGCACCGTTGCCCCAGGGAGGGGCACATGCAGGATCCTGCACTGAGTGAGCTTTGGAGGTCTCTTCCAACCCGAAGCAGTCAGTGATTCTATGATGATGTGACCCTGCTCTAGTGATGAATAACGACCTCATATGTTCACTCTGACCCAGACATGAGCTGCTTTAATTTGCCATTAACTCTCCCTTATCAGAAGTGACAACGAGCACCCACCCATCTCTGAGCCTTTCCCACCTCTGTCCCATCTGCCCTCCATTGCCTCTTCCAGCAGAACCACATTCTGCTCCCTCCTTTCCCAGGGCAAGCCCTTTGCTCCCCGAGGCACCGGGGCTGCAGCAGCAATCCCGATGCTCAGCGTGTCCTGGCCTTGGCCTTGCTCAGGAATTCCTGGTGCTGGTTTGTTTGGGGGAGCGCTGGGCACCGAGTGCATTGTGGCACCATCAGGACAGCGACAGCTTGTTCCTGGGAGATAACTGCTGGCCACCAGCCCATCACCTCCTCTCTGGAGTGCTCCGCAACCCTCAGGACGTGCTGTGTCTGTCTCAATGGCTTCTTTCTAACCTCCTGGTTTGGTGGTGGTGCCTCAGCCCTGCCAGGCTCTTCTGCCTGAAGCACTGAGACCCTCTAAAACAGCACTTTAAATGCTGTTTCTTTGAGGTAGCAATAGAAAGAAAGAGAGGGTGGTGTAGATAGAATCAGGGAATCATGGTTGGGTTGGGTTGAGGGGACCTTAAAGCTCCTCCAGTTCCACCCCCCTGCACTGTATCCTCATGCCTAAGGGGATGGATGGGTACATCCACAGTGGTTCCATACAATGATTTTCCTTGTGCAACCCATCTCCAGGCCGCGGGATTGAATTGCTTGGGATGCTTCTTCCCTGGGGTCACATTCGGGTGAGCAGATGCTGGGGAACCACTCCAGGGTGTGCTGAGTACCCCAGGGCCTGCGTCAGCCGGGACCTCAATGCTCTCACCTCCACGTCACTGCTCAGCACCACCGGAGACCACGGATCCCATTGGAGATGCTGCTGGTGTCCCACGTGGCTCCCACAGCCCCTGTGCAGAGCAATGAGTGTGTTGTTGTGATAAGAACCTCATTAGCGGCTAAAAGCAAACAAACTTCATGTCTAAAGCCAAGAGTTAATTGGCAGTGTAATTGAAAATGGGCTTAGCACAAGCATCAGTTATTCCAGAGCCAGTTAGTGCAGAGAAAAGGAAGGGAATTAACATTTCTCAACAGAAAAAGGTGTACTTGCAATAATAAAAATAACAGTAATAATAATGATAAATGATGATGATGTTATACACACACTTCCGAATTTCCAGCTCTTCTCTGGGTCGTGCTCACCCTCTCACTGCTCCTCTTCATCCTAAGGTGAGCACTTTGGTGGTGGTGGGTGTTAGATCAAGACATCAGAATCTGGATCCTTCACAGGGAATACGATATCGACGTTCATGGCTTCCTCTTCCTCACTCTGAGGACACTTTGTGCTGTTCTTGACACGCTTTTCCACCCTGCTTCCCTTCACTGCTCCACAGGACCACTTTATGTGCAGAGTTCCCAAATACACTGCATTTTATGCATGTTCAGTGCTTGTTCTTTGCTCTTTCTCACCCCAAACCATTTTGGTCCAGCCCCCAGCCCATGTTCTTTAACTGAGCATTCCTGAGCTGTCGATAGGTCCCCAGCACCATCCTGGGCCCCAGCTCTTACCACCTCGTGCCTGCACGCTGTGCCGTGTCCCAGTGTCTCAGGCTCTGCCACCCTGCCAGAGGCACAATTCTATACCACTATGGCACTATAGCATTATGTTATAAATACCTTATTTGGCACAAAAGAGGTGCTTTTTGCTGCTCTCTGCATCACACTGCACCAATGCATGCACCGTACAAGGATGAGCGAAAAGCCGTGGCCATCAGCAGAGGAAAAATTGCTGTTATTGCTAAACCTGGTGAAAACAAAGCTCCAGGAAGGTGAGGACGGGTTCACTGGGAGCAAACGTGGCACAGCTCAGCCCTGGCACCTGGCACAGCTCAGTACAAAGCCCGTGGCCAGCAGTGGCTGTGCCGTGGTGCTGGGCTATGCGCCCCTGGCAGGACCTGCGCCACAACCAGGATGATGCTGAGGACACCTTGGATGGGATTCAGCATCAATGAGGGGGGAAGCCCTGGGGTCTGGGATGCCCTGTGCAGACAGGAACCCACCACCAGCACACGGAGATGCCTCCATGGATGCACCCGTATTTAACATCTCATGCTGGAGCTGCATCCCAATGCTGAGTCCTTCCAGAGTGAATCAGCTACAGGAAGAGCAGAGAGAACCCCAGGTCCCTGAAGGAACTTCTGAGCTTCTCCTCCTTTCCTCACAGAACTGGTTAAAATGCAATTTAAAAGTGAACATAAGAGGGGGATTCCTGATGGACACAGAAACGAGCAGATGCGCTTTCCCTCGGGCAGACTTCACTGCTTCAGACTTTGTTTGCGTCGTTCCATCCACCACCATTTTTGTCCCCTGAGAGACTTCAGACTTTGAAGGTGGTTCTAAAATCCCAAACTGGAGATTCTATGGCACAACTTCCGGATCACTTTGTGACAGGGAATGAGCTTCCCGAGCCCCTGCACACCGGGCACACGGTTCAGGGCAGTGGACGTGAGCAGCCCTGCTCATGGAGGACAAGGAACACGGATCTGCCCAGAGCTCGGGGGAGAAGAGGAGCTCTCCTTGCTGTTCATGGGGATGCTGAGCACTGAGTGGTGGTGGAGAGGCAGCAGATAGAGACTGCAACAGCAGATTTGTTCTGCCGCTGCTCTGCGGGGAAGATCCACTCATTTACTGTAGTGGGTGACACACTCCCGTGCTCTGCTTGATGGAAGAGGAACTGCCTCTGCTTGATGAAGTGCTTTGATAGCCCTGAATGAAGAGGCAAGTTCCAGTGAGCCAAGAGAGGAAAACCTGGGAACAGAGAGCAAGGAAGGAGTAAAACAAGAAGGGAGACAGTTGTAAGAGATACATGAATGAAACCAGAGCCAAGGGTGATCCTCCTTGGAAATTAAAGCTCCTTCCTGACAATGAAACGTCTCAAAAGCCTCTTCCCGTGGCTTTGGGGTACATCCCATGGAGGTTCTTGTCTCAGCCCTATAGTAAAGGGCAGAATCTCTTTGGGAGCCACAAAACAAGGTGGAAATTGGCCTCTGAGCACATAAGGTGGGGAAATAAACCCAGGTGCACATGGGAATGCTGGGAATGGGCTGCTGAAATGCGTGTTTTGACTCTTCTGCGGCAGATTTGTGTTGCCATGGTCACAGAATCATAGAATCATGGAATGGTTCGGGTTGGAAGGGACACTGAAGCCCATCCAGTTCCAGCCTCATTTCAATGGTTCTGTTTCTTCCTTGCAGCTATTGAACGGGGAATCTCCCCAGGGAATGTCCCTGGGATCTGAACGGGAGGTACGTGGCTTTGGCCAAATTCTCTAGTCCGTTCCCCTCAGAGCTCCGCAGCTCCCATTCCCGTTGTACCGGTGATAACGAGGTACCTGCCTGCTCACCAGAATACACGGTTATGGACCCACTCATGTGCAGAATCACCTCGCGAGCCCCGCTGCTGCCCTCCTCCATCGCTGGTTGGGTACACGAGTGCTGCTCTGGGTCAACCCCTTTTTCTCCTGGTTTCGAGTGGGTTTGGTATTGGTGAGCGGCTGCTGGGCACCCAGCCCAGGATTTCATACCCGTATCCCTCCCACCAGGGCCAACCAGAGTGGTCCCTCGCTGACCCACCTGCTGGAAGGGAGACTTCCCGCCAGGCAGTGGCAAGGTGGTGGTGGTGCTGAGCTCCTTCAGGCGCAGATCTTACACTATTCAAGCATGGAGGTAAATGGAAACTTCTTGGACACCCACAGGAGCAGCAAGAGGCATCTGTCTCATCACCGCTAATGCTATATCGCCATCCCTGCAGTGCTCAAGGCCAGGTTGGACACAGGGGCTTGGAGCTGCTCCAGTGGAAGGGGTCCTTGCCCGTGGCAGGGGTTGGAACTGGAGGAGCTTTAAGGTCCCTTCATCCCGAACCATTCCATGATTCCAGTGTGTTTTGTGCCTCTCCCTGTTACTCTTCCCTTTGAGCTGCAAAGCTCCTGATCTGTGCAACCTCAATGAGTTGATGATCCCACCTTCCCCTTTATCCTCACAGCGACTCAGAAGGGTTTTGGGAAGAGGCAACAAAACCAAGCAAAGGCCAATGACAGTTTCCGTGCAAGGAGGAGATGCTTGAACCAGGAGCTTAGGCCTGGAGGAGGGACGGGGAAGGCTCGGGGAGGGCTCTGTAACACCTTAGGTGGGTGGATGGAGGAAGATGCTCCAGTGTAATCACTCACTGCTGCTTCATGCAAGAGAAGGAGGAGGCATCAAGCAAGCAGCAGGTGGCAAATTGAAGCCCAATTACAGGAGGTTTTATCAGGATTAAGCTTTGGAATGTTCTGTCAGAGCCAGCAGCAGCACGAGTCTGCAGGGGCTCAGCTGAGCGGGGACGTATCCACAGGAGCAGGGATCAAACCCATTAGAGGCTGTTCCACACCAAACTCTGCTACTGGCTCAGGAAGCGCTGGAGCTTCGGATCGATGGACGTGGGCAGAGAAATGATGGCTCCCTGTGGAAGGGCCGTTCTCACCCCCAAGCACTGCCCAGGTCACAGCATCGCCCAGGCAGACCCTTAAATGCTGTTTATTTGAGGTAGCAATGTAAAGAGAGAGGGTGTTGTAGAGAGAATCATGGAATCATGGAATCATGGAATGGTTTGGGACGAAGGGACCTTAAAGCTCCTCCAGCTCCAACCGCTGCCATGGGTAGGGACACCTTCCATAGAGCAGCTCCAAGCCCCTGTGTCCAACCTGGCCTTGAGCACTGCAGGGATGGGGCAGCCACAGCTTCTCTGGGCACCCTGTGCCAGCGCCTCAGCACCCTCCCAGGGAAGAGCTTCTGCCTCAGAGCTCATCTCATCTCCCCTCTGGCAGGTTAAAGCCATTCCCCTTGGCCTGGCCCTACCGGCCCGCGTCCCAAGCCCCTCTCCAGGTTCCTTTCCAGCCCAGGTTGCCCAGGGAAGGCATTTCCTGCAGCGCCCGTGGCGATGGCTGCAGGGGGGGGCAGTGCCCCCGCACAGAGCCGCCGCTCTTCCTCCTGCAGGAGCCGTCCGCGGCTCTGCGCTGTTGGTTTCGCAGCTCTGGACCGGCAGCGCGGGGCCGTGAGGCAGCGCCTGGGCGGCCGGAGCGAGGGAGCTCCGCAGCTCGCTGCGGGTGCAGTGAAGGAGCCGTTTTCCACCCGCCGATACAACGGGCAAGGCGCGGGCATGGAACCCATCGTGTGTCAATCACCGCCTCTGCGGGAGAGCGGCTCCAGCGAGAGCCCGAGCGCGCAGCAATGACCCACAGACCGGCAGGGCAGCGTGGGAAGCAACGGGGGGGGAGAGGAGCGGCTGCATTCATCGGGCACAGATTCATGTGAGTCGGTGCTGCTGAGCTGCAGTGGGCGCATGGAGCGCTGGGTGATGGATGGGGGGAACAGCGGGTGTGAGGACCTCCTCCCCCTGAACCTGGCTCCCATCAGCAGCGGAGTGAGGAATGCGGGAGCAGGGAGTTAGGATGAGGAATACCCGGCTGTGCATTGCGGGGCAGGGCAGGGCAGGGAGCTCCCGTCGGAGTGCTTGGAGAGGGGCAGGAGCAGCCCAGGGAGTGCTGGGAATGAGCGGGAGAGAAATGAGACTGAAAACCAGGCAGGGAGGAGGAACCCCCGGGGGTGACTCCAGAAAGGGAAGTGAAAGGGAGTGAGAGCTCATTGATTTCCTGAGGAATACTGAGAGCATTGATGGAGCACGGGGCGGGTACCCGGGAAAGAGCAGCAGCGAACGCGTATTTATTGGGATCAAATTGTGACAAAGCCACCTCCCTTCCCCTCTGAATGGGAATCATGATGTGCTGGGATGGAACAAAGAGGGAATTAAACCTGCCTGGGCTGAAATTGTGCCTGGGACACGTCACACACTCAGAAGCAAGGAGGGGGAGAGGGAAAGCAAAGCTCGTTGGAAAAATAGATTTTCCAAAGCAAAGTTCTCAATTACCCACTGTCAAATGCAGCAAACAGTGGTTTGAAGGAGCCTCCTCATTCCTGCAGTGATTCACAGTTGTCTTTACTGAGCTTTTAAGGGAGCAGCAATTTCATTGGGTCTTGTCGTGTAACTTGGGGTGGTAGATCTGATCTTGCAGAGAAGACCTGGCCTTTCATCACTGCATTCCATGCACACATTCCAGACTGAGACGTTATTATCCCACCTATTTGTTATGTCTTGTGCAGCTCCAGCATCCTGGTGCTGGGACTAGGAGATGGCTCATGAATTAGGCAGGGAGAACAAATGCAGAAGGACTAAAAGCACCACAGGAGAAGGTGACATTTAGAGCATCCCGACACACTGGATGGGAAACCAGGAATGCCATTCACACGTCGGGAATGGGAGTGTTTATGTCAGGAAACACCAGTATCAAACTGGTTAGGGCTTCCTGAGGAAACTGCTGTGTCCCAGTTTGTGCCCATCGCACTGGGAAGAGCCTGGCTCTGTCCTCTTGCTGCTCATATTCGTGTATGGCTGATATCCCTCCCCTTTAAACACTGGGACATGGGGATAAGGTCTTCCTGGAGCCTTCTCCAGGCTGAACCAGCCCAGCTCTCTCAGCCTGTCTCCAGAGCAGAGCTGCTCCAGCCCTTCCTCACCTTGGTGGCCCTTCCATGTCTCTTCTGTACTGGGAAGCCCACAGCTGGACGCTGGATTCCAGATGTGGCCTCACCAGTGCTGAGCAGAGGGGAAGGATCCTCTCCACCACTGATCTTCCTCATCTCAACTCCAGCAGCAAGGAAGACCTGGCTGGAAGCGTTCACATCCCAAGCAGTGCCTGGAGGTGACAATGTGAAGAATAGTACTAGGACTAAGAAACAACAGTTCCTTGGTCCCGTCAAGGCTGAAGTCACGTTTGCTTGCTCCAAACTCAGGAACAGACACAAATGGGCCTTTTGGAGAGGTGAATGACCTAAGGAACTTGAGCATAATGGAAGAAGAAACCTCTTGAGTATTCCTGGGTGAGACACAGGAGGAGGTGATGGAAGGACATTCTGGTATTCCCATAACTGGGAAGCAAAACTAAAGCACCCACAGCTGTCTCTGCAGCAGCGCTCTCCCACGGAGGAGGCAGCTTTGGCTTACTCCACAGCAGCAGGAGACGTGGTGCCTCTATGGATAGGAACCGATACTGGCAGAAAGGGACCCCCAAAACCCTCCCCCTGGCAGAGCAATGGGAGAAACCGCTCCAAGTCTGACCTGCCAAGCAAACACGGGCTGGGGATGGAGCTGGAGCTGCCAAGCTGCCAGTGGAGGGCTCTGGGAGATGTGTCCTTTGTCCCTCCAAGATCCGTGTTCCCGTCTTTAACCCTCGTGGTTTGGGGGTGAAAAAGAGATGGATTGGGAATGGTGACCCATGCACAGGGCGGACGTGCCAAGGGCTCTAACTGCAACGTACCACTAAGGGTTTAGAGGACACCTGACTATGGAAGACCTCGATCCCACCCTACAGGGAGGCTTGATGTCACTTAGGGAAATCATGGAATTCTGGAATCCCAGGGGAAGGGACCTCAAGGATCATCTGCTCCAAGCTCTCCAGGCACAGCATGACCCACACTGGGTGCCCAGCGCCCTGTGCAGCCCAACCTTAACAGTGTCCAACGCTGGGAGTCACCGCTTCCCTGCAGAGATTATTCCAATGGCTGCTTGTTCTCAGTGGGAACGGTTCTCCTCTTGTGTCCATTGGGAATCTCCCAGCAGTACCTTGTGCCCATCACCCCTCGGCTTCCCCATGGACTCCTTGTCCAAAGGAAGCCTCCATCTTCCCTGAGCCTTCTCTTCCCCAGCTGAACAGTCCCAGCTCTCTCAGCCTTTCCTCACTGCTGCCCATCCTTGGACCATCTCTGTGGCCCTTCTCTGGCCCCTCTGCAGCCCATCCACAGCTTTGCTGTGCAGCAGGACCCAACCTGACCCCATGTTCCAGGGGTGGCCTGGGCAGCACCGAGCACAGTGGGACAATGACACCTTTATCCCTGTGGTGATGTTCCCCATTATCCTCAATGGGATAGTGTGATGTGGTAGTGACCACAAAGGTTGATGTTCCTTTATCCCTGTGGTGATGCTCCCCATTATCCTCAATGGGATAGTGTGATGTGGTAGTGACCACAAAGGGTGATGTTCCTTTATCCCTGTGGTGATGCTCCCCATTATCCTCAATGGGATAGTGTGATGTGGTAGTGACCGCAAAGGGTGATGCTCCTTTATCCCTGTGGTGATGCCCTTGGGGATGCTCCCCAGCACCCTGTTGGGTTTCTTTGCTCGGCTGCTCACTGTTCACTCCTATGGAGCTGGGGCCCCTCAGGGCCCCCCGGTCCTTTCCCCTGATCTGCTCCATATGGGCACATCCCAGCCTGGCTGCACACAATCACATAACCCACCTCTGCTGCCCACAATAACACTTTGTGCCTTCTGCCTTCATCCACAGCAGGGTCCTGAGGCTGCAAAGCCCCTGGGTCTCCTGTAGGTGACCGTATGGCACTTTGGAGGATGCAGCCGTGGTTTCCACTGCACCATTAAGCTGCCACCATTAATCGAATGATAAAGTCATGATGAATTAACTGCACTTTGCTGTGGAGATAACAGTAAATTATAGATGAACCTGCGGCTGGAGCCGGCTCTGACTCAAACATCAGCTCCCTGGTCCCCAAGAGCTTCAAACAGGGAAATGGGGCAGGATTTACTCACAATTCGCTCATTAAACCACAGCCCCAATGCGTTATCTGCGAGGGATGAGAAATGAAGCAAAGTCCTGCAGGAAACTGTCAGGCTCCACCTTAAAATACTAAGGTATTAAGGCATTAAATATTTCTGGGGCTGTTTTCAGTTATGGTAACTCAAATGAAAAGGGTGTTTTCTGTCAGTTAACGCAACCAGCCCTATAACTGACTGCACAGGGCTGCTCCGAGGTGATGCTCGGGCCAGGTCTGCAGCTCTGCTCTTGGAAAGCATCACCCCGATGCCACCCATTGCTTTGCAAAGTGGTGCCCAAGAGATGTCTGAGCTCTTGGGCAGGTACCACAGGAAAGCAGCCACTCCGGGTAGGTTTGGATGGGATCGGAGGCAGAAGCTCTTCCCTGGGAGGGTGCTGAGGCGCTGGCACAGGGTGCCCAGAGAAGCTGTGGCTGCCCCATCCCTGCAGTGCTCAAGGCCAGGTTGGACACAGGGGCTTGGAGCTGCTCTATGGAAGGGGTCCCTGCCCATGGCAGGGGTTGGAGCTGGAGAAGCTTTAAGGTCCTTTCCACCCCAAACCACTCTGTGATCCTGCTGAATCATACAATCGACTGGGTTGGAAAAGACCTTTAAGATGATGGAGTCTAACCTCACCCCAGCACTGCCCAGTCCCCACTAAACCATGTCAAATGCAAGAAACCCCTGCAGTTGAGGGGAGATGAGGTCTCACGGACAGAAGAACGCTGCAGCACACAACTTCACTTGCACCCTGCTGCCTTTAGTGTGTGGTGAGGTGGAACACAGCTACCCGCAGGGCAGGAGCCACCATGGGGTCACCAGGACGAGATGCTCAAGGCATCTTCTTTGCTGGCTGGGCCTTGGCCAGTATCTCGGCTGCTGCGTGGAGCTCTCCGTCCGCGTCCAGCAGCGCCTGCAGGTTTGTGCCCTGGTCCTGGAAGCCCATGGCGCTGAGCTGCTCCATCTGCCACTCAAACATGCTCTACAGTTCCTCCTCGTCCATCTCCACCTCGTCCTCTGCTCCCTCCTCACCCGACCCCACGCAGGCGCTGTCCCCGGTCTCGGTGCGTGGTGACTCGTCCATGTTCTCCAGGCCCGGCTCCATCTGTGCGTCCTCCAGGCTGAGCAGGAAGTCCGGCGCCTCCACGGAGAGGGTCTGGAGGCCGAGCTGGATCTGCAGCAGCGCCTGCAGTGCCCGGGGGCTCCGCAGCAGGGACGAGATCTCCGCCTGCCCCAGCTGCGGCGGCAGCTGCTGTTGGTCCAGCGGCGGGGAGCTCCTGTCGCTGGGTGCGTGCGGGCTCAGCACCTCCTGCGCGGGGCTGCCGGGCTCTGCCAGCGCACGGCCCAGGTTGTACATCAGCTCCGGGGTGCCCGCCAGCCGCCGGACCATGGCCTGCACCGCGCCGGAGTTGGGCACCACAGCGCCCAGGTTCAGCGCCGCGGAGCTCCCATCAACGCTGCCGCCGGGGAGCTCTTGTGCGGTGCGGCCGGCGCCGCCGGGCTCCAGAGCCCAGGGGTTGGGCAGCGGGCTCCGGTTCTCGGTGTGAGCCGGCAGCCGCGCTCCGCTCGGCGATGGGCGGCTCTCCGGGGAAGCAAAGAGGTTGCGGACCATGTGCTCCTCCACCGCGCTCAGGATGGGCTCCTCGATCTCCCGGTAGAGCTGCTCCAGGGCGCTGTACCCGCCAGGGATGCTCTCGAGGTTGTTCATGGCCAGGTCGTAGTTCCTTATCATCTCCTGCACGATGGCGGGGCTGCTGGAGGCCTCCAGCATCTCCCTGATGGTGTGCAGGTTACTGAGGATGTGGCCAATCTCGGGGTTCTCCTCCGCCAGCTGCTGCAGCTGCGGGATGGACATGATGAGGCCCCTGATGAGGTCGGTACTGACCATGGGGCTCTGCAGCACCTCGGTGAGGAGGCCGGGTATGGACACATCCTGCTCCTCAATGCTGCTCACCAGGTCCAGCACTCCTGCGGAGCCCAGGCCCAGGAGATGGACGCCTGTCACCCCGAGGAGGAACCCCAGCAGAAACGCGTTGTTCCTGATGGTGTTCAGGTCCAGGCCTGAACTGAGGATCCTGGACAAGAGATCCTCCATGGTGTGTGCCACGATCTCCTGGCTGGAGGCCAGCGTCTCAGACAGGTTGTGATGGATCGAGCCTGGGTCCTGCAGGCCACGCACGCTTCCCAGGCTGGAACGGCTGCGGCTGGGAGGTCGCACCGGCGCGGTTGCTCTCCCTTGCTCTGCCAGGCTGTCTGCTGCTCTGCTCTGGGACCTGATGACCACATGGATGCTGACCCCATTACGAACTCCGTGCTGGCTCAGTGTATCCTGATCCTGGAGGACCTTCCCAGCAAACACCAGGACCAGCAGCTCGGGGGGGGTTTGGAACCGCTTGGACACTTCTTCCTTGAGCTCCTGGATGGTGCTGTCCTGAGCAACCTCAAACTGCTCCTTCTGCTTGAGGGTCTTCACGGTCACGCTGATGGTACCCGGGGAATCCATGGTGACAAGGGGGGAGCTCGTCTGCGCTGCCCCTTTGCCTGAGGACAGGGCGGCTCCGGAGCGCGGCCGAGCTCGGCTGCGTTGGAAGGTGCCGGCCGCGGGGGCAGTGCTGGTGCGGGGACAGGGAGCGCTCAGCCCCGGGCCCCGCCGCACGCAGGGGCAGGATGGTGCTCAGCGCCCGGGTGCTGCCGCCCCACTGCGGCCCCTGCCCACGGCAGCGCCGCGGAGCCCCCGCTGTGACATCACACAAGGAGGGCACGGAGCTGCGGGAGCGGGGCCAGAGGAGGCCGCGAGGACCCCCCGGGACTGGAGCAGCTCCCGTATGGAGCCAGGCTGGGAACATTGGGGCTGCGCAGCCCGGAGGAGAGAGGCTGCGTGGAGAGCTCAGAGCAGCTCCAGTGTGTGAAGGGGGCTACAGGGATGGTGGGGAGGGGCCTTCATCAGGGACTGGAGTGACAGGACAAGGGGTGATGGGGTCAAACTGGAACAGGGGAAGCTCAGATTGGAGATAAGGCAGAAGCTGTTCCCTGTGAGGGTGCTGAGGCGCTGGCACAGGGTGCCCAGAGAAGCTGTGGCTGCCCCATCCCTGCAGTGCTCAAGGCCAGGTTGGACACAGGGGCTTGGAGCTGCTCTATGGAAGGGGTCCCTGCCCATGGCAGGGGTTGGAGCTGGAGGAGCTTTAAGGTCCCTTCATCCCAAACCAGGCTGTGGCTCTGTAAGTAGCTCTAACGTGTCTATGGGGTTGCCAGCAGAAGGCTGAGGACCAGCCCAGGTGCAGTGATGGCTCTGCAGCCGAGGGGCAGTTCTAAACCCAGGGAGCTGCTCTGCTCCAGGGGGACGTGGCGGTGGCCCGGTCTGGGAGCAAACTGCCCAGGTCAATGTCCCACGGTCAATGAATCACCAGCTCAGCCGTTAACATCCGCAGGGCCATGAGTAACGAGCGGTAGCCGGCAGATTGGGGGGATTTATGTCTCTGACGTGGTTAAACGTTACCCAAATACCCACAGGAGATGGAGCCAGGGCTTGCGCGCCCTGAATTGCACTTCCTGCTCTTGAGGGGCCTTCCCATCCCCCTCAGCTCGGCTGCGGGTCGGTTCGGGCGGCAAAGACCCTTTTTGAGGAGGAGAAGGAGCGGATTTGGCTGAATTTCCTTTGGAACATCCCCAGAGCACGCGTGAGAAGTGAATGAGACCTCAAAGGCGGTGGGAGGGAAGTGGACGTCAGTGGAGCCACAGTGAGGAGCACTGACCTCAGTGGAGGCCTGGGGAGGCCCCTCATGGCTGCCAGCACTACAGAGGAGTCAACCCATTCCCCTTGGCCTGTCCCTACACCCCTTGGCCAAAGCCCCTCTCCAGGTTTCCTGCAGCCCCTTCAGGCACTGGAGCTGCTCTAAGGTCTCCCCTTCAGGAGCCTTCTCTTCTCCAGCCTGGACAAGCTTCACGGATCTTGTCTCAGCCTCCAGCACTTCCCAGGACCAAAGGCTTCTTTCCATGGCCTTTACCACCATAGACAACACTGTGACCTCCCCTCCAGAGCACCACAGAGCGCCTGACAGATGCTTTGTCTTCCTTACAGTAAAAGAGGACCAAGAACCAACCCCCGCTGCGCACAGTGGGATCAGAGCACTGCTCTCTCCCCATGGGCTCCCTGTGGCACAACTGGGACCTCCCATTGGCCCCTGAGCATCACCCAAAGGGCCCCCTCCAAACGCTCCTTCCCTCAGCTCTCTGAGCATCTGTGGAGCCACCTCCACCGGAGCCCCCATCCCTGGCACAGCCCCTCCGAGGAGCAGGACGTGGCCTCCACCTCTGCCCAATTCTCTGTCTTTGCACCATCTACAAACCTCATTAGCAGCGATTTTATCCTGGTTTCTGCAGCACTGGGAGCAGTCAGAGACCCGTCGGCCCCCACAGCCCACCAATCCCTGCTGAATCCCCCAGGAATGCATGGAGAAGTAGCTCTCAGAGGGCAGCAATCACTGAGAGAAGGGTTTGCAGCTCCCAAACTCCATCAGCATCTGATTTACTCATCATTTATTGATGGCTTTGCTGCAATGAGGTAGGTTTAATAACATTTGAAGGCAAGGAAATGCTCGGGGTTGTGCTCAGGCCCTGGGAAACTTCATCACCCACGTGTGGAGCTCAGCAGGAGATGAAATGAGATGGTTCCGCAGCAGCTGAGCACCACAAAGAGATCCTGATTGCCATTGATCCCATCCCTGCCCTTTCCACTCTTTATTGACCAAGGCTCATATTCACATCTCCACTGTTTCACTTGGAGCTGATGCCAATTGGAGCTGCCTCGAATTTCTCTGTAGTCCCATTTTAAACGTAAGCACAAGTCAGAGACGTGTTCCTGTTTGTTTTCATCCTGGTTCTGCTGAGCCTGGGGTCACGGGATCATGGAATCCCAGAGTGGTCCAGGCTCCAACCCCCCGCCGTGGAGCCAAGAAGGGAGGAAGGAGCCAGGAGGCAGCGGGGGCTCTGCTGGACCTGAAGGTTTGAAATAAGGATGAAGTGGTCAGGGCTGGGAATGCTGGAGGCAGCCTTGGCCACAGTGACCATGGGATGTGGGGTCAGGATCCTGAGCAGAGGCAACGGGGCCTGGTCTCCTCCAGTGGCATCGCCATAAGTGATGGGAAGGGGAACACACCAGGGCAGGGTGACGGGGATGAGGAAGGACACGCACCATGGCTGCCAATGAGCCTCAGCACCCGGCACTAAGAGGCGATGATGTGCCTGGGCCCAGAGCGCCAGCAGCATCTGCCCTGGCTTAAGCTGAGCCCTTCCAGTGAGAACCATCAGGAGCACCTCAGAAAGAGCCCAGGTTATCACCTGCACCACATGCACCTGCAGAGTTGGAGGCCGGACAGGCACGTGGAGTTCTTTGTGTGCTGCACCACCATGGAAGCCAATGGTCCCACTGAGAAAACAGCTTTGTACCTGAGAACTTCCACTCTCCACATGGGTTTAAACACATCTGCAGGTGTAGTCGCTGCTGGAAAAGCTGCTGCTGCTCTCAGGAGCTTCTCAGAGCTCTCCATTACTTCACTATTCAAAATCAGGCTCTTATTTCTAATCGGAATCTCTGCCTCCATCTCCCGTCACTCAGACGCCTCCTCCAGGGCATCACAGCGACCCTGAGCATCAGAGGTTCTCTCCTGAGGCTCCCACCCACAGTGGCGGTGCCTCTGAGCTCTCCGCACCCCTCATGGCTCGAGCATTTGCCCCAGCACATCCGGACTTTGTCTTTGTGTCTCCTCCCTCCAGGCTCTGCTCAAACCCCAGCCCAGAGGCCAGGAGCCGGCACGGCTCCGCCATGAGCAGGTCCGACCCCTCCAACACCACGACTGGTGTTAACCTGCTCCTCCCCAGCCATGTGAGGCTAAAACACACTGCGGGTTAGAACCAGCCCCAGAAAGGGCACCCGGGCCCAGAGCCACCAGCTCATCACATCACAGAATCAGACTGCGTTGGGATGAAGGGGCCTTAAAGCTCCTCCAGCTCCATCCCCTGCCATGGGCAGGGACACCTTCCACTCGAGCAGCTTGCTCCAAGCCCTGTCCAACCCGGCCTTGGACACTGCCAGGCATGGGGCAGCCACAGCTTCTCCCTTCAACCCATTCCAGTGTCCCACCACCTTTATGGAGCCGCATGTCCATCAGCGCTGTGCTGTCAGGACAAGAAGAGCAACAGGTCCCATCGAGCACGTGCTGCCCAAGTCAATGCCATGCGGAGCACGGGACAGAACGACCTCTGTGCTCTGGTGATGGGAGGTGGCAGTTGGGAGGGTGCTGGGGCTCCTCCATGGTCTTGAGGAGCTCTGGTCCAGTCCAGGCTGCAGGAAGCAGAAGCCTCCTGACAGGTCTGTGGCTGCTGCTGTCAGTGCCTCCATTGTCCTCCATGTCCGAATCATGCACCAAACCCCACCATGAAGGGGTGCAGAGCTCACCCGCCTTCCAGCAGAGACCTGGAGCTCTGACAATGTCCCCTGAGGTCTCCAGAGCTGCCTCTGCTCCCACAGGTTCTCACGGGAGTGGAGCAAGGCGCGTGGGACACTCCAGCGGTGCTCGGTGCGCCAAGGGGACAGTCCTGCTGCCCTGGTCACTCATGAGGGCCACCAAAGCAGAGGCTTTGGTTTGCATGGACAGCACTGCTGGGGAGGGAGAGGTGAGGGAAAGCTGCTCCTCGCTGGTCACATCGATGATGATGTTAAACTCGGGCCCTATGGAGATGCCCAGACCTGTCCCTGCTGCTCCTCCAGCTGTACCTTAGGGCTTCCTGTCCATGTCTGAGGCAGGTTGTCACTGACCTCAGGGAGAAGGAGGTTATTGGTGCAACTGGTATATCCATCAAGGAGAGAACAAGAAACTGAGTTCAGTGAAGCTGGTTTAGTGTTGGAGCAACAAAGCGGAGGGTGATCACACACCGCATACCATACGTATGGGCAGAAACGGATCTTGAGGAGGAACAAACTTCACCCTGAGCTCAACACTGAGCACAGCGCTCCTGCAATACCCTCTGGGGTGAGAGGGGTGCAGGACAACTTGTCCCTTTGCTCACACTCGAGAGGCTTGAGTTGAGTTCTGGACATTGTAGCTTGGGGGGCACGTTCCACAGGACAATAAAACCTTTGCTGACCTCCCGGGGCTCTTCAGCATGTAAACACCTGCAGCAGGAGGTCCCCCAGCAGTGGAAACTGTACCCGCGCAGACAGGAGGACAGAGCATCCTCTGTGCCGTGGTACCTCCAGCTCTGGTTCATGCCAGGCTCCGAGGAGGTGTTCGCCATCCAGGCACTGAGGTAACAGGCAAAGAAGCAGGCACGAAGCTGCAGGACAGCAAACCCCAGCAGCAGCAGTGGTGGTAGCTCAGCAGATCTAAGAGCCCTGGTGCTCCTCGGATGAACTCTGCCCAGGCTCTGCTTGATGGACCATTCAGCAGGAGCATCTCCAAGAGAAAGCAGGAGCAGTGAAGGGGCTGATGACCCAAGCCCACGTTTCCAAGATCCCACCACCCTCAGCTTCTCTTGAGCACCTCCAGCAGCGCTCAGCACCTTCTCCCCCAGCCAGGACAGGGACACCTCCCCGTGGGGCAGAAGAGGCGGGCGACGCGCTCCCGGATCTGCCGCGTCCTCACCCCGTACACGATGGGGTTGAGCATCGGTGGGACCACGACGTAGAGGTTGGCCAGGAGGATGTGGACGTGGCTGGGGATGTGGTGGCCGAAGCGGTGCGTGAGGAAGGAGAAGAAGGCGGGCACATAGAACATGAGGATGACGCAGAGGTGGGAGCCGCAGGTGCTCAGGGTCTTGACCCGCGCCTCGGGGGACGGGAGGCGGAACACGGCCCTGAGGATGAGCGCGTAGGACAGGGCAATGAGCACCACGTCCAGCCCCGAGGAGAGCAGGGCCGTGGTCAGCCCATACCACACGTTGGCCCTGATGTCGGCGCAGGCGAGGCGAGCGATGCCCATGTGCTCGCAGTACGTGTGGGGCATGACGTTGTGCCCGCAGTAGGGCAGCCGCTTGAGGAGGAAGATGGGGGGGAACATGATGCAGAAGGCGCGGATCACGGCGGTCGCGGCCATCTTCCCGATGACCGAGGGCGTGAGGGTGGCCGCGTAGCGCAGCGGGTGGCAGATGGCCACGTAGCGGTCGAAGGCCATGGCCAGCAGCACCGAGGACTCCACGATGAAGCTGAAGTGGGTGAAGAACATCTGCGTGACGCAGGCGTCGAAGGAGATCTCCCGCGCGCTGAACCAGAAGATCGCCAGCATTTTGGGCACGGTGGCGGTGGAGAGCATGAGGTCGGCGACGGCCAGCATGGCCAGGAACAGGTACATGGGCTCATGCAGGCTCCTGTCCGTGGCGACGACGAAGAGCAGGACCGCGTTGCTGAACACAGCGGTGATGTACATGAGGCAGAAGGGGACGGAGATCCAGACGTGGGACTCCTCCATGCCCGGGATACCCGTCAGCACGAAGGTGATTGGGTCAAAGCTGCTTTCGTTGAGCGCGTACATGGTGCTGCTGGGCTCAGGGTCAGCTCTGCGCAAGAGAAGGGACAGCTGAGGCCTGGAGAGCCTGGTCTCAGCCCGTTACACATACAAAGGCGGACAACATATAGTCTTCAATTTCCATTCACCTTCCATCCTGAGCCATTCCCGAAGGCCAAAGGATTGATTCACTGTGTTTTCTGCACAAAGAAACCCCCTCATTTGATCCTATCAACCCTACAAACTGTCTGTAAGGAAACATCTTCTCTGTGCCTCCATTTGCACCACAAACCAGGCCAGGTCCTCCCCATCTCCACTTCAGCCACTGCCGTAAAAAGGCTTCCCAAAGTCAAGGGAGTCAGAGGGGAGACTGAGATGAGCTCTTAGGCAGAAGCTGTTCCCTGTGAGGGTGCTGAGGCGCTGGCACAGGGTGCCCAGAGAAGCTGTGGCTGCCCCATCCCTGCAGTGCTCAAGGCCAGGTTGGACACAAGGGCTCGGAGCTGCTCCAGTGGAAGGGGTCCCTGCCCGCAGCAGGGGTTGGGGCTGGAGGAGCTTTAAGGTCCCTTCACCCCAACACATTCTGTACCTCCACGGCATAACAGCGTCTCTGTTCAGATCAGTGACCAGGTCACCTCCGAGAGCTCCTTGTGCGAACCTTCAGGGTAGGAATGAGAACTGCACCAGTGCCAGCACTGAGAAGTGTCGGGAACGTGGCTCCCATTGAACCCCCCCCTCTGAAGGTTGTGACCACCCCATAACCCTCTGTAACACCTGGACTCGATGATCTTAGAGGTCTTTCCAACCTCGTTGATCCCATGATCCTATGATCCTACACTGGACACGTCACTCCCCATATTCCCGCCTGTATAAACACATCCACCTCATTGCAGACACCACAGAGTGCTTTTTGTTCCTCTCCCCAGTCCCACAGGGATCACAGAGACACAAACACCAAGGGGGAAAGGAGAGCTCAGGGCTGGAATTCCTTCCCATGCCCAGGCTTCCTGATTGACCTGGAGCAACTCTTCCCCCTGGGAGGCTCCTGCCTTTCCATAGGATCCCAGCCTGGTTTGGGTTGAAGGGACCTTAAAGCTCATCCAGCTCCAGCCGCTGCCATGGGCAGGGACACCTTCCACTGGAGCAGATCAACAAGGCCTTCACCTGCACTTCCCAGGGTATGGAAACATCCCGCTCACAAGCTCCTCTATTCCCTTTCACTCTTCCCAAAGGAGGAGGCGTCGCCCCAGGTGGGGTTTGATGGAAAAGAACTCACCAAGGAGCAGCCCGAGGAGAAAGGAGGAACCTCAGCCCCAGCTGCTGGGGCCACAACTCTCCCGCTCCCGAATCCCAGTGGGAACAACAGCCCAGAGGCTTGTGGAGTTTTAAATGCTCAGTGCATTAACCATTAACAGCATTAACACATCCTGCCCAGCCGCAACATTCCTGCTCCCAGTATTTGCATTCCAAGACGCTTTGCTGCATCCCCACCTGGGCACCAGCTCCTGAGCACCCACAGGACTCCAAGGGGCACGCTCCAGCCTGGAGAAGAGAGGGCTCCTTAAGGGAAGACCTTGGAGCAGCTCCAGTGCCTAAAGGGGCTGCAGGAAACCTGGAGAGGGGCTTTGGCCAAGGGATGCAGGGACAGGCCAAGGGGAATGGCTTTAACCTGCCAGAGGGGAGACTGAGATGAGCTCTTAAGCAGAAGCTCTTCCCTGTGAGGGTGCTGAGGCGCTGGCACAGGGTGCCCAGAGAAGCTGTGGCTGCCCCATCCCTGCAGTGCTCAAGGCCAGGTTGGACACAGGGCTTGGAGCTGCTCCAGTGGAAGGGGTCCCTGCCCGTGGCAGGGGTTGGGGCTGGAGGAGCTTTAAGGTCCCTTCCAACCCAAACCAATCCATGATTCTATGATCTCTGATGTTCGGGATGTCTTTTATCCCCCATGAACGAGATGATCTGAACACACTGCGCCTGCAACCATCATGCGAACATCCACCAGTGCAGCAGATCAATCTGAATACACAGGACTGTAAATAAATGCTTTACTTTCCATCCTAGCACCGAATGAAATCATGCAAACGCAGCCTCCGTGACGCGGAGCTGGAGGCGCGGTGACACGGTGAGGGCCGGGCTGGGATCCAGAGGGACCAGGACAGGCTGGAGAGGTGGGAACCTCCTGCAGCTCAGCCCTCAGGCCAAGGGCAAGGTCCTGTCCCTGGGTCGGGGCAATCCCAGCACAGACCCAGGCTGGGGGGGAGCTGGGATCTCCCCGGCATCCAGGTCAGGACGCACTTTCCCTGGAGCAGGCTGGTGCTGCTGTCCTGGGGGGGCAGAAACCGGGACCTGTTCCTGGGATCAGACTCTGGTTAAAGGGAGAGGTGAGGGGCTTCCGGAGAGGATGGTTTGACCTGACCTGACTGCCAGGAATGGGGCAGCCTCGGTGGGCTCTGCAAGGGGGGATCCCATCCCCGGCGCCGGAGGAGGGATCCCGACTCCCCCCACGGCTGCCGGAAGCTCCTTCCCCCCAAAGCCCGGCTGTCAGCTCACCCGAGCGCGGCCTCCATCGGGAGAGCTCACGGACGGGATTAGGATGGGAAGGCAATGGCTCAGCAGGAATGCTGCAGGAGCAGCGCTCTCGGATGGGTCACACCACCCCCATCCTCCCGTGAACGGGGATGTGGCCGTTCAAACCCAGCTCGTTGAGACGAGCCGTGACCGGACATCGGCAGAGAACTGTCCTTGGGGGCAGACGGAGCACTGACTGGGGATAAAGGCTTTGGATCACCTCCCGCTGAGAACGTGCTCCGGGAACTCGGGCGCGGGCACGGCCCGATGCTGCCCGGGCGGCGCCAGCTCCACATCCACACACGGGGAGCGCGATGCGCCCCGGCCCCGCGGGCAGCGGGGCGGGGGGAAAGGCCCGGGGCAGCCGCAGCGCCGGGAGCGCGGGACGCGGCTGGAGCACCCGCTGCGGTGGGGGCCGGCGGCAGGGCCGGGGCTGGCGGAGCTTCGGGGTCCCTCCAGCACAAACCGCTCAGGGATCCCCCCGCTCAGCTCCACCGGGACCGGACCCCGACCCGGGGCTCCGGCCTCAGGACAGCCCCGGCAGGGCCCGGGCCCGCGGCTCCGGCCTCAGGGCAGCCCCGGCCTCAGGACAGCTCCGGCAGGGCCAGGGCCCGGGCCCGGACCCGGACCCACGGCGCCGGCCTCAGGGCAGGGCCCGGACCCGGACCGCGGCCCCGGCCTCAGGGCAGCCGCAGCCCCGGCCCGGGCCCCCCCCACCGGGACCGAATGGGGCAGCAGCAACCGAGCGCGACCACAGGCCCGCAGCGCTGAGCAGGAAGTGACGAACAGCGCCCGCGCCCTCGGGGGGGCCACTTCCGGCGCCTGGCAGGATAAAAGGTCCCGCGGGTGGGCCGCGGCCTCCTTTGCGCCGCGCGGTCAGAGATGGCGGACACGCAGGTGCGGGCGGCGGCGCCGCGCGGCGGGGGCAGAGCGGAGCCTGCCCGGAGCCCGCTCCTGGGCGCACCGGGGCGGCCCTCGGCCTGGGGATGGGGCGGGAGCGGCCCCCCCGGCCCGGAGACGGGCGGCGGGAGCGGCCTGAGCGCCGCGGTGGGGGGGTGGTGACTGTGGGACCGGGGATGGGGCCCCGGAGCCTCTGCGGTCAGGGTGAGGATCTCGGTGCCGTTCCCGGGGTTGGGATCAGGATCCCGGTGCCGATCCCGGTGCCGTTCCCGGGGTTGGGATCAGGATCCCGGTGCCGTTCCCGGGGTTGGGGTTAAGATCCCGGTGCCGTTCCGGGGGTTGGGGTTAGGATCCCGGTGCCGCGCCTGCGGTTGGGATCAGGATCCCGGCGCATTCCCGGTGCCTCCCGTGACCGTTCCTGTTCCTCGCAGACAGAGCGCGCGTACCAGAAGCAGCCCACCATCTTCCAGAACAAGAAGCGGGTGCTGCTGGGCGAGGGCGGCAAGGAGAAGCTGCCCCGGTACTACAAGAACATCGGCCTCGGCTTCAAGACCCCCAAGGAGGTGATGTGGGGCAGGGCGGGTCATCCCAGCACCGCCCAGGCCACCCCAGACCCTGTCCCCCCGGGCCTCATCCAGCCCCAGGCTCTGTGCTGGCTCCTGCAGGTGCTGACCAGCACCCCCAGGTGCTTCTGCCCCACACCTGGAGCGCCCCATGGGGTGGTTGTGGCCCGAGGGCAGGTCCCAGCACTGAGCCTGGTTCAGCCTCATCCCATTGGCGCATTCCATGGACCCAGCCCCCTCTGTGGAGCCTCCTCACCTCCTGCAGCTCAAGGCTCCCACCCAACTTGGTGCCACACTCTCGCATTGACCGCGGGTGCCCTCGCTCCCCTCTTCCAGATCATCCATGAAGATTCCAGGCGCTGACCACGCGTGGTCCTGGAGGTGTTTCTCACCCATCTGCTGACTCCTCTCTCTCTGCAGGCCATCGAGGGCACCTACATCGACAAGAAGTGCCCCTTCACAGGCAATGTGTCCATCCGTGGCCGCATCCTCTCGGGTGAGTGGTGGTTCCGCGAGGAGCAGCACCCATGGGTGCTCACACTCTGTCCTGGAGCTCCTGGCAGCCCCATTGAGGTCCTCGGGCCGCACGTGATGTCTTTCTCTCACGATGGTCTTCCAAGCCCCCAGGTGAAGGGGCTCTGCTGACAGTGCCATGTGGCTTTGCTGATGCCCAGCCCGAGGACCCGGCTGTGCTGGGGTCCTGCCAGATGTGCTGCTGCCCTGGGCAGATGTTCGGCCAGGCAGTGCAGATGTGAGGGAGTGTATCAGGGTCTGCTTAGGGGGGCTTAGGGAGAATGGGTTTAGAATCAAATGTGAAGTTTGGGGCCTGGGGGTGAGGAGCAGGAGAAGCCCGTCCATTGTGGGAGAGACCTTCAGAGCCCCCCAAGGGATCTGCCAGAGCTTGTTCTGGAGGTGAGGGAGGAGAAATTGGTGGGTGCTGAGTGCCTTGGCTTGTCCTCATCCTGCTGATCCGTTGAGGTTCCGCCTGGAGAAGAGAAGGCTCCTGAAGGGAAGACCTGAGAGCAGCTCCAGTGCCTGAAGGGGCTCCAGGAAAGCTGGAGAGGGGCTTTGGACAAGGGATGCAGGGACAGCGCAAGGGGAATGGCTTTAACCTGCAGAGGGGAGACTGAGATGAGCTCTTAGGCAGAAGCTGTTCCCTGTGAGGGTGCTGAGGCGCTGGCACAGGGTGCCCAGAGAAGCTGTGGCTGCCCCATCCCTGCAGTGCTCAAGGCCAGGTTGGACACAGGATTGGAGCTGCTCCAGTGGAAGGGGTCCCTGCCCGTAGCAGGGGTTGGGGCTGGAGGAGCTTTAAGCTCCCTCCAACCCATTGCACTGAATGACTCTGTAACTGCCGTGTCCCTGTTGTCCCAGGGGTGGTGACCAAGATGAAGATGCAGCGCACCATCGTGATCCGCAGGGATTACCTGCACTACATCCGCAAGTACAACCGCTTCGAGAAGCGCCACAAGAACATGTCCGTGCACCTCTCGCCCTGCTTCAGGTACCTGCTGGCTTCATAGGGGGGTGGGGGCCACCAAAGTGCTCCTACATTGCTGACCACTGCCTGACACCAAACCTGAGCCCCCCCCCCACGGTGTGGAACCCCAGCGAGTGCCCCCCTCCACTTGGCTTCATGGCCATGTCTGACCCAGAACCTGCCTCCGGTGGTGATGTCCAACCTCACGATGGTCTTCAGAGCCCCCCAGCATGGGTCTGCTGACAAAGCCAGTGGCAAATGCTGAACCGGAGACAGGTTCTGATCAGGTCACAGATAACAAGGGGGTGGCTTTAACCTGCCCAAGGAGGGATTAGTGGGGAGTTAGGAAGTTCTTCACCACGAGGGTGGTGGGACACTGGCACAGGGTGCCCAGAGAAGCTGTGGCTGCCCCATCCCTGGCAGTGCTCAAGGCCAGGTTGGACACGGGCTTGGTGCTGCTCTATGGAAGGGGTCCCTGCCCATTGCAGGGGTTTGGAACTGGATGAACTTTAAAGTCCCTTCAGTCCAAACCATTCCATGATGATCCTGTGTTCCTCACTTAAAGGCTGAGGATGGGCTCGGAGCTCATGGGTTTTGTACACCACTCAAATCCTGAGCCCATTGTGCAGAGCTGGGCTTCCAGACCTGACCTGGTGTCACAGCCCCCCTTGTCCACCTAAAGAGCATCCTCCAGGCACCCGTGTGTGACCAGGAGGGGATCTGCCCTTCGCATGCCCTTCCGTGCTCATCCCTCACCCTCCTCTTGAGCCTCAGCCCAGTGGGGAGCGATGGGCTCCATGGCAGCTTTGGGGGGAACGGCTCCTCTTGGTGCTCCCAAACCAGACGAGCTCACTTTGGATCTTCATCTGAGGTGGCCTCTGGTGCATGTCCCTGGGGTCACTGGTGGTGCCAAGAGCCGTGGGGAGGGAGTGGGGAGCAGCTGCAATGCCGGGAATGTGTGTGCAGGGACGTGCAGATCGGGGACATCGTCACGGTGGGCGAGTGCCGGCCCCTCAGCAAGACCGTGCGCTTCAACGTGCTCAAGGTCACCAAGGCCGCGGGCACCAAGAAGCAGTTCCAGAAGTTCTGAGGCAGCAGCCGGAGAAATAAACGATGGAAAGGTCCCTGTGTGTGGTGGCGCCGGGGGAGCAGCACGTGGGGACCGGGGGGGATCCATCATAGAGCCATGGAGTTGGGATGGAGGAGAGCTCGAGGCTGGGCAGGGCTTGGAGCCCGCTGCTGCAGTGGAAGGTGTCCCTGCCCGTGGCAGGGGATGGAGCTGGAGGAGCTTTAAGGTCCCTTCATCACAAACCGTTCCATGATTCCAAGTGCTGCAGATGGCTTCAGAGGCTCCATCGCAGCAGCTGCTGGATCCTGATGTTCCCACCACCCAGATGGGATCCCAGCAAACCCACTCCTGGTTTTCCGGCTTGGGGGCACCAGGAGGCTCATGTCCTCCTTGGGAAGGCTGAACTGGGGCATGATCCAATGGAGCAGACTGGAGCAGGGATGTTCCCACTGGGAAGGTTGGGGAAAGGTGCTGTGACCATGAGAGCAATGGAGAGACCTCTTTGAGGCCACTCTGCTGTCCCTCATAAGGGTGTGAGGGACACAAGGTGTCACCACAAAGGCTGCTGGGTCCATGTGTGAAACCAGCCCTGTGGAGAGCTAGGGCTTGGATCCACATGGACAAGGGATCCTTGTGCTCTGCCTCTGGCTTCCAGTCACTGCCCTGCCCACAGGATGTGCTTGGGCAGCTTCACCATCCCAGTCCCATTTGCTCTGGCACATCAAGTGGTTGGAACAAGTCCAGAGGAGGCCATGAGGATGATCAGGGACTGGAGCACCTCCTGTATGGAGATAGGCTGAGAAGGTTGGGGCTGCTCAGCCTGGAGAAGAGAAGGCTGCGTGGAGACCTCATAGCAGCCTTCCAGTATCTGAAGGGGGCCTATAGGGATGCTGGGGAGGGACTCTTCATTAGGGACTGTAGGGAGAGGACAAGGGGTAACGGGTTCAAACTGAAACAGGGGAAGTTTAGATTGGATATGAGGAAGAAATTCTTTACTGTGAGGGTGGTGAGGCCCTGGAATGGGTTGCCCAGGGAAGTTGGGAATGCTCCATCCCTGGTGGTGTTCAAGGCCGGGTTGGACAGAGCCTTGGGTGCCATGGTTTAGTGGGAGGTGTCCCTGCCCATGGCAAGGGTTGGAACTGGGTGAGCTTAAGGTCCTTTCCCACCCTGACTATTCTATGGTTCTAAGCGGTGACACATGGAGCATCCAACCGGCTCCGATGGGACAGAGCCCCCCCGGGTCCTGCCCCATCCCTCACCTGCTGCTGCTGCTCCCAACCCTGTCCCTGGCAAGGGCAGCCCAGCATGTGCTGTGGGAGAGCACCATCATCCTCTTCCTCCTCAGAGGGTGTTTCTGCACCCAGGTGTGTCCCTCTGCACCCCAATAACCACCCTGCCCTGTGTCACACCCCCACACGCACACCTTCCACGTCAACCCCCCTGCGCCCCTTTTGCTGTTTGGGGGCAGCCCCACACCCCCACTGCCAGGTCCCCCCGGCGCAGGCAGCAGCAGAGGCAGCCTCAACAACCAACCAGCCCCTTTATTGCAGCTGGATCTGACCCCCAGAGCCCCCCCATGCACCCGCCCCACGCCCCCTCCCAGGGCACCCACACCCCCCCCAGCGCGCCCCACGAGCAGTTGGTGGGCGCCGGGGCTGCAGCCACCAAGGGGGGGGCAGGGTCCTGCCCTGCCGCTGCCCCCGCTGCAGCGGTCAGAGGGGGGGCTCGCTCTCGGGGGGGGGCTGGCACAGGAAGGGCGAGGTGACGGCGTGGGCCTGCGCGATGGCTGCCAGCTCCTTGAGGAACTCGCTGAAGATGACGGCGCTGTAGACCCCGTTCCGCACGCGCAGCGCCGGGCTCTGCCGCTCGCCCCACGGCCACGGGCCCCCCGCGCCCCCCCCGGCCCGTGGCCCCGGCGCCGGGCCCAGCCGCAGCCGCGTGGGGCTGGAGCTGGGCCGCAGCAGCAGCTCCCCCAGCGACGGCCGCCGGCTGCGGGCTGGGGGCGACAGTCAGGTGGGGGCACAGACACAGACACAGCGCCCAGAGCACCCCTGACACCCCCTGACCCACTGCGGGACCCACACAGCGCCCGCCCCCTGTACAACACCACGTCCCCATCTCACATCCCCATCCCATGTCCCCATCCCATGTCCCCTCAGGATCCCTACACCAGGTCTCCATCCCATATCCCTTTCCCATGTCCCCACCTCATATCCCCCCATCCCACATCCCCATCCCATGTCCCCTCAGGGTCCCCATCCCACGTCTCCCATCCCACATCCCCATCCCATGTTCCCATCCTGTGTCCCCTCAGGGTCCCCATCCCCTCTCCCCATCTCATATCCCCACCCCACATCCCCATCCCATGTCTCCCACCCCATGTCCCATCAGTGTCCCCATCCCGTCTCCCCATCCCATGTCTCCCATCCCACATCCCCATCCCGTGTCCTCACCCGGGGTCTCGCTGCGCCGAGGGGGCGTCCCCGTGCCCAAGCCCTCGTTGCCCTCGAGCCGCCCGATCAGGAACTTCTTGGCCTTGAAGAGCAGCACCGGGAAATCCTCCTGCGTGGCCGCGAACGCCTCGATCTTGTTCTTCACGGAGCCCAGGACCTGCGGCGGGAGCAGAGGCCGCGGCAGGGGCTGGGACCCCCAGCGGGCACCCACCCGGGGCCCCAGGCGCGCCCCGTGCCGGTACCTGCAGCAGGGACTTGACGCTGGGCTGGAAGACCATGTTGGTGTTGAGCAGGAAGGAGCGGAGCAGGGGCTGGGGGTAGCAGGCGAGCTGGGCCACGAGCCCCGTGAGCAGCACGTTCACGTACAGCGAGTTGTGGGGCATGTTCTCCAGCTTGGCCAGCAGCGCCGACACGAAGGGACCTGCGCCGGCAGCAGCGGCTCAGCGGCACTGGCACCCGGAGCCACCGGCACCACCGCGAGGGCAGTGGGACCCCCCCCATGCGAAGGGCTGCTTGGGGGCGGCCCTATGGCAGTGCGACCTTCTGGTACAACCCCATATCCCAGCTGCGAAGGGCTGATTTGGGGCAGCCTCGTATCCCCGTCCCACCAGTGAGGGGCTGGTTATGGGGCAGCCCCACCGCCCCATGGCCTCACCTGTGAAGGGCTGGTTGGGGGGTGGCCCCACAGCTCGCGGGGGGGAAGCCACTGCTTGTGCCAATGGGTCCGGTGGCCGCGGGGGGGGGCTGGTGAAGCTGGTGAAGGTCTCCTCCTCCTCATCCTCCTCCTCCTCGTGCGGCGCTTTGGGGGGGTCCTGGGGCTCAGCGTCCCCATCGTCCCCATCGCTGCCATTCTTCATCCTGGCCTCGAGCCGCTGCAGCTCCTCGGTGAAGGCCTCGATGGTGCCGCCGTTGGGCTCCGCGGGCGCGTTGGCCAAGAGCTCGTCCAGCACCGAGTCCACGGCAGGCAGCGGCTCCCGCGCCCGGGGCCCCCCATCGCCCCCGTCCTCCTCCTCCTCCTCCTCCCGCTGCCGCCGCCGAACTTTCCTCACCACCACATCGCCCTCGGGCCGGCCCGGAGCCGCCGGCGCGTGCGTCCCGTTCACCACCGGCCCCGACTCCCGGCGCTCGGGGCTGGGCCCGGCCGTGCCCGTGTCACCGGCGCCGCCACCGGGGGGTCCCTCCGGCAAACCCCGTTTCTTTGTCCGTGGGGACGTGGGCCGCGGGGCCGTGGCGTCTGTGGGGGGCCCGTCCCCGTCGCCCCGCGGCTCCTCGCCGTCGTAGGGTGCTGACCACACGCGGCAGGCCCACGCGCAGCGGTCGATGCTGTGCCGCGCGTCCCGCAGGTATTCCAGGTAATTCCCGTCCAGCTCGGACACCTCATCCCACCTCCCCGCGCGGTGCCCAGGGCTGCCCGAGGGAGTTCCAGGAGAGCGCGGGGCCGCGCCGTTGCCGTCACCCGCCGTGTTGTGCTGCCGCATGAAGAAGGAGAGCCGGGACGGGGTGGACGGCTTCGGTGCTGGTGCCGGTGCTGCATCCGTGGTGGGGCTGCCAGGACCTGTGGGGAGGGCAAAGGGGGCTCAGGGCTGGGACTGGGGTTGACCTGGCAACCCAAGGAACACTGGGCTCAGCACGAGAATAAAGGTTGACCTGGCAGCCCAAAGGACACGGGGTCAGCACAAAGGCAGCTCAAGGCTGGGATATGGGTTGACCTGGCAGCCTGAGGGACACGGAGCTGGGCACAGGGTGACCTAGCAGCCCAGGGGACAGAGGAATGGGATATGGGGTGACCAGGGGCCACAGGGACACTGGCTCCGTACCCCTGCTCCAGGCAGCTGGCTCCTGGTCACGGTGGGGCAGGGGCGGGCTCTGGGGCTGGCAGCACTGTGGGATGAGGGACAGGAACTTGGCGGCTGTCCTGCCATAGATGTCCAAGTCTCTGACCGCCCGCTTCTGGCTCAGCATGAGGTGGCTGCAGGGCAGCAGGTACCTGGGGGGGAAAGACGTCAGGGGACACGTGTGTGGGGGAACACGCACGCGGGAGGACACATGGGGTGGACACGCGTGTGGTGGCAGGACAGGGGGTACCTGAGCACCAGCTGCAGCATCACGTCCTCACAGTTGAGGCTGAGCAGGGTCCGGAAGAGGCTCAGGGACACCATGCAGAGCTGGGGACAGCGCCACATCAGAGGACGCAGTGGGGCAGCCCATGGGGCAGCGCCATGGGGCAGCCCCGCAGCGGGACAGGGCCATGGCTGGACAGTCCATTGGGGTGTCCATGGGGTAGCCCTGCAGTGGGGCAGCAGCTCAGGGCGCTGTGGGAGGTGCCGGGGGCAGTCCGTGGGGCAGCCCCTGGGGCAGCCTTGGCACTCACCCGGGCGTTGCTGTTGATGCGGGCAATGAGCGTGTCCAGGATGGTGCTGCCGTCGTGGCGGTGCAGCAGGAGGAAGCGCAGGAAGGTGCGGAGCAGCGCCGGGGCACTGGCACTGCGCAGGAACAGCTCCAGGTATGCGGTGCTGGCAACTGCCTCCTCCACCGACGTCTGCGGACACGGCATCGTGGCGCTGGGGCTGGCCCCGCACCCAGGGGCAGGAGGTGTGGGGCAGGGTCCATGGGCAGGGTCCACGGGGCTGTGGGGCAGGTGAGACTCACCTTGTGCAGTGCTGGGCCCATGACGGGCACCAGGAACCCATTGTGGATGTATTCCACCAGCTGCTTCTGCACCAGGGGGTGGGCGACCTGTGGGGCATGGAACCAGGGGCATGGCCATGGCCAGACCCACAGTGGGGCCATGAGCCCCACAGTGGTCTCCAGCCCCGCGGCCCTCCTGGACCCCCCCCGTGGTACCTGGAGCACGGCATTGCAGAACTCGAGGCTGTTGATGAAGAGCACAAGCGGGGCCACCCCCAGCCAGTCGCGGCGCCGCAGCCGGTGCCATTCGTCACCCGGTACCTCCAGGCGCCGCGGCAGTGATGAGTACAGAGCGCTCAGCCCCGCAGCCAGCACCTGTGGGGACACGGGCATGGAGACCTGCATCCAACACCTGCATCGAACATCCCATCCCGACATCGCAACCAATCTCCACCCCTCCAAGTTCTCCATCTCCATCCTGGCATCTCCAACCCTCCAAGTTCTCCATCTCCATCCTGACATCTCCAACCCTCCATCTCATCTCCAAGTTCTCCATTTCCATCCCCTCCATTGCCACCCCCTCCACCTCCATCTCCTCCATTCCCCTTATCCTTTGATCTCCGTTTTCTCCATCTCCATCCCCACTCCATTCCTCTGTCTCCATCCCCACTCCATTCCTCTGTCTCCATCCCCTCCATCTCCATTCCTCCATCTCCATCTTGTCCATCCCTATCCCCTCCACCTCCACCTGCCTCCCCTTCATCCCCACCGTTCCACCTCCATTTCCCGGTTCTCCATCCATACCGGGCAGAAGTAGGAGTTGTCGGTGATGGACTTGGCCACGGCGTGGTTGTTGGCCGACATGGCCATGATGAGCAGCAGCGCGTCCCTGGCCTGCTGCCCCAGGACGCCCTCATGGTGGATAAAGGGGACGAGGAGCGAGAAGATGATGATGTTGGTGGGGCCCTGCTCAGGGGGGCTGTGGAAGAACAGCTCCAGGATGGCGGGCTCCTTGGCCACGCAGACGCAGAGCTGGTTGAGCAGGAGGACGAGGCCGTGCTGCAGCGCGGGGGACGAGGGCTGCGCGCACAGGCGCAGGAGGCGCAGCAGAGGGGCGCGCACGGCGCCGTGCCGCAGCACCGCCTGCCGCGCCTGCGCCAGCAGCACCTCGTAGAGCCGCAGCTGCTCCAGGCGCTGCTCCTCGGGGAAGCCGCCTCGAGCGTGCCAGCGCAGCAGCCGCGCCAGCACCTGCTCCTGCGCCACGAACGCCAGGATGGGTCCCGGCTGCGCCGCGCCTGCCCGCGGCCGCTCCTCCGCCAGCAGCTGCAGCATCTGCAGCGAGTGGTTCCGCACGGCTGCCACGTCGTCCGGCGTCGGCGGGCAGCCGCCACGCTCCAGCACCCGCAGCACCTGCGGGATGGGGCACGTTGAGGGCTGGGGTCCGTGGCCCCGTGCGGTGGTGGGACACAACGTGACACACGGCAGAGTCCCCATCCCCATGATGGTCCATGTCTCCTTGGGGTGGTGAACAGGACGTGACACATGGTGGTGGCACTGAGTGCCATGGTCCACATCCCCATGCCGTGTCCCCATGGTTACGACACGGCACAATGTATGGCAGCAGCACTGAGCGCGAGGGTCCGTGTCCCAGTATGTTGGTGGTGGGACACGACATGACACAGAGTCGTGGCATCGGGTGCTGGGGTCCCCATTCCCATGCCATGTCACCATGGTGGTCCATGCTCCCATGTGGTGGTGGGACATGACGTACGGTGGCAGCGCTGGGGTTCCCATCCCCATGCCATGTCCTTGTGATGGTCTATGTCCCCATGTAGTGGTGGAGGGCCATGACATGACATGTGGTGGCAATACTGGGTGCCGGGGCCCATGTCCCCATGTGGTGGGACATGACATGATGCCTGGTGACAACACTGAGTGCCGTGTCCCCACATCCCTGTGCCATGTCCCCATGTCCCCACGGCTCACCTGGGACCAGTGGTTCTTGAAGACCATGAGGCAGGTCTCGGGGTCGGCAGTGACAGGGCTGGTGGCACCGGTGCTGCGGGGGGGCCTCTGCCCGCCCGCCCGCGGGGTCAGCTTGGACAACCAGCTCATCCGCTCCATGGCCGACGCGCTCACCGGGACGGGGCTGCCACCGCGGGGACACTCACCCCATGCTGGTGGCACACGGGGCTGCACTGCGGGGACAGCGGCGGCTCAGAGACCACAGGGACAGGGCAACCCCACAGGGCCTCCACCTCTATCACCCCAACCCCATCCCAACAGCTCCATCCCCTCCATCTGAATCCCTCCATCTCTGACCCTGGCACCGCTCTGCGGCACAGGGAGCACTGGGACCAGCAGCCGCTGCCATGGGGCACGCGGTGGCCCCAGGCCGGGCCCGGCGGTGACAGGATGGAGCAGCCAGGTGACCGCACGGTGCCAGAGCGCCGGGAACAGCACGAGGAAGGGGATGGGCGGGTGCCAGTGGCGTTCGCAGCCCCGCACTTTGGACTGGGAGCGGTCCAGCCCCGGCATGGGGGAAGCTCCCAGCGCCCAACCAGGATAACGCGACAGCCAGAACAACCACCCCAGCTCCATCCCACTCCATCCCATCACCTCCACCCCAACCACCTCAACCCCATTGGCTCCATCCCGGCTCCATCCCAACACGTGTCCCTGTTGCGGGACATGGCTCTGGCCTCCTCCGTGGTGCCGGCTGATTCCCGGTGCCCACTGGCATACAGGCAGCTGGACGAGCCCCGGCACAGCCGGGAGTTACCGGCCCCATCCCAGCCCCATTCAGGCAGCTCTGTGCACATCCCGGTGCCCCCCGGAACAGCCGGAGCCCCGTGCCCGGAGCAGGGTCCCGGTAGCCCGGTAAAGGCCATGTCGGTCCCCGTGTGTGCTCAGGGCCGGTACCGGGCACGACCCGGTGCCCCGATACGAGCCGGGGCCGGCACCGGATCCCACCCTACCTGGGGTCAAGGTCACGGCAGCTCCGTCCCGTCAGCGCCGACCCTGGGGGGATCGAGGAGGCGTCGGGCGGACTCTGGGCCTGACCCCAAACCCCGGTACCGGCTGCGGCCCGGTTCGACACCGGAGCGCTGCACGGCCCAGGCCCAGCCCCGCTCCCGGCCCCGCCGCGGGCACCCCCGGCCCAGGCCCCCCGCGGGGCCGTTCCCTGCAGGGACCCCGCCCGTTCCCCGCCCGCTCGCCCCGGCCCCGACCCCGGTCCCGCCTCCGCTCCCCCCGGCCCCGCTGCTCACCGGCCGGCCCCCCCGCGGGCCGCGCACGATCGCCGCCATCTTCCCGCCGCCGCCCGGCGCGCCGGACGCGCAGGCCACGCCCACCGCCGGCATAGGCCACGCCCCGTGCCAGGGTGGCCACGCCCAATGTCAGATGGACTCCGCCCATTACCGCCTTGGCCACGCCCACAAATGTATCGGTCCTGGTCCGTGGGCGGGGCCAGGCGGGGCGTTGCTGAGCGCTCATTGGCTGCTGAGCGCGGGGTGGGGCCAGACAAGGGGCGGGGCCTGAGAGCCGTGGGGTCGTGGGGGTCGGGTGGCCCCGGGGACGGGAACTGGAAAAGGGATGGGAACAGGGAGCGCCCTAAACCGGGACCCCCCCGCAACGGGAACCTCCCTGCACCAGGTACTGCCTGCACCGGGCATCCCCTGCACGGGGAGCCCCCCACAATGGGAACCCCCATACACCGAGTGCCCCCGACACCAAGTACCGCCTGCGCGCAGCACTCCGCTACCCTGGGAACCCCCGTTCAAAGGGCACCCGCATAGTGGGCACCCCCATAACAAGCACCCTCCTACACCGGGAACCGCTGCACCAGGATGTCCCTCAATGGAAGTCCCTGCACTGGGCACCCGCATAAGGGGCACCCCCATAGAGGGCACCCCGGCCTCTGCTCTATCAGCCTGAACGAGGTACCGGGAGCTGCCACCCCGACTGGAGCAGCCGCGGCCATGGGCACCAGCCCCGGCCCCAGGCTCCACCGGTGTCACCGCAGGGACCGGCGTTTCCAGGGTGCCAGTGGCTGCGTCACGCCGCCTGGGGACAAGCTCGGAGTCACTGCTGGGCTGCAGCACCGGTACCGAGAGCAGGAACCGAGACCCACGACACGGGATGAGCAGCACCGGCCACCGGATATCCCTGCGGAGGCTCTGGCGGCAACCGCGCGGTGACACCGGCACCGGCACCGGCTGGGGGTGAGCAGGAGCTGGGTGGGTGATGATGATGGGGCTGGCGAGGTCAGTGACCACCATAGGGTGGCCCCTGATGTCCCTCTGACCCCCCAGCACTCCCGAGCCCCACCACAACTGGACGCTGGACCCCTCCGGTGACTGGTATTACTGGTGGGTCACGGTCATGGTGCTGCCCATCCTCTACAACTGCATTGTCCCCATTTGCAGGTGACGGGGGGGGACACAGGGGGTGATGGGGGTCCTGGTGCTGGTGGCGGCACTGACGGTGCCAGTTCCAGGTTGTGCTTCCCGGAGGTGCAAGACCAGCTCCCGGGGCTGTGGCTGAGCCTGGACACCCTCAGTGACGTATTGTACCTGGGGGACATTGGCGTGAGGCTGCATACGGGTGCGTGACCCACAGGGACCCCCGCTCTGCCCCACTGTGACCCACACCTGCCCCACAGCACCGCACATACCCCCAGCCCCACCCCATACCTGCCCTTCACACCGCCCCCCACCGCCCCACACCTGCCCCATGCCACCCCGCACACCACCATCATCCCATACCCCCAACGCTCCACACCCCCCGCACTGCCCCCCCCACCTCTGTTCCCCCACCGCAGCATTCCCAGAGGATGGGCTCCTGGTGCGGGACCGGGGCCGCATCCGCCGCCGGTACCTTCGGTCCTCCTCGTTCTGGTGGGATGCGGCGTCGTCGGCGCCGCTGGAGCTGCTGTGGCGGCGCCCGGCGGCTCGTGCCACGCGGTGGCTGAGGGCGCGGCGCCTGAGCGAGGCCTGGCAGCGCCGCGAGACCCGGGCGGCGCGTCCCGGGGCCCTGCGCGTGGCCGCGCTGCTGCTGGGCGCCGTGGCCGCGCTCCACGGCCTCGCCTGCGCCTATTTCGCGCTCTCGGTGCGCCTCGGGCTCGGCTCTGACGCCTGGGTCTGCCCCAGCGGCACCGGCGTCTGGCGCCGGTACCTGCACAGCTTCTACACGGCCACGCTACTGCTCGCCACCGTGGGGGACACGCCGGCGCCGCGCCGCGTGCCCGAGCTGCTCTTCGCCACCTTCAGCTTCCTCGCGGGCGTCCTGGCCTTCGCCACCATCACTGGCAGCATCGGCGCCGTGGCGGGCGCCACGCGCGGAGCCTGGCACCACGACGCTGCAGCCGTGAGGCGGCTGCTGGGGCCTGGGGAACTGCGGCGTCGCCTGCAGCGGTGGCGGCCGGAGCCGGCGCTGGCGGTGGAGCGGGACACGCTGCAGGCGCTGCCGCGGGCGCTGCACGAGGAGCTGGCGGCCGCCGCGCACCTGCGGGCTCTGAGCCGCGTCGGCGTGTTCCGCAGCTGCGAGCGCGGCGTCCTGCGGCGCCTGGTGCTGTGCCTGCGGGCTCAGGGCTACGGCCCCGGGCAGCCCGTGTGCCGCCGCGGCCACGTGGGCCGCCACATGTTCTTCATCCGCAGCGGGCTCGTGGCCGTGCTGGGCGACGACGGCGCCACCCCTGTGGCGGTGCTGGGCCAGGGCAGGTACTTCGGGGAGCTCAGCCTCATCCACATCCCCGGTGAGCATCACAGGGGGCAGGTGCAGCCCTGTGGGGCAGTGTGGGTCAGCAGTGGGTCACTGTGGGCAGTCGTGGGTCACTCTGTGGGTCAGCAGTGGGTCAGTGTGGGTCACTCTGTGGGTCAGCAGTGGGTCACTGTGGGGCAGTGTGGGTCAGCAGTGGGTCGCAGTGGGTCACTGTGCGTCAGGTGTGTGTCACGGTGGGTTGCTGTGGGTCAATATATGGGTCAGCAGTAGGTCACTGGGGCAGTGTGGGTCGCAGTGGGTCACTGTGGGGCAGTGTGGGTCAGCAGTGGGTCACTGTGGGGCAGTGTGGGTCACTCTAGGGGTCAGGAGTGGGTCACTGTGGGGCAGTGTGGGTCAGCAGTGGGTCGCAGTGGGTCACTGTGCGTCAGGTGTGTGTCACGGTGGGTTGCTGTGGGTCAATATATGGGTCAGCAGTGGGTCACTGTGGGGCAGTGTGGGTCGCAGTGGGTCACTGTGGGGCAGTGTGGGTCAGCAGTGGGTCACTGTGGGGCAGTGTGGGTCGCAGTGGGTCGCAGTGGGTCACTGTGGGGCAGTGTGGGTCACGCTGTGGGTCAGCAGTGGGTCACTGTGGGGCAGTGCGGGTCGCAGTGGGTCGCAGTGGGTCACTGTGTGTCAGCATAGGCCGGCAGTAGGTCAGTGCCGCTCCCGCTCCGCAGGGAGCCGCTGCGGGAACCGGCGCACGGCTGACATCGTGAGCCTGGGGCGCTCGGAGCTGTTCCTGCTCTCCAAGCAGGACCTGCTCCGGGTCCTGGCCGAGTTCCCGGGCGCGCGAGCGGCGCTGGAGGCTGAGGGCCGGCGGCTGCTGCTGCTCACGGGGCGCCTGGACACCGGGGCCGAGGCGGCGGCGGCGGCGGCCGCGCTGCGGGCGCAGGGGCTGGAGGAGGCCCTTGTGCGGCTGCGGGCGCGAGTGGCGGCGCTGGTGGCGCAGCTGGAGGCCACCGAGGGCCACCTGAGGCTGCGGGTGCAGCGCCTCGAGCAGCGGCTGCGGCAGCGCAGGGACGCAGCGGCCACGGGGGGACGGCGGGGACGGGCCAAGGGGCAGGGTCCTGGTGCAGCGCCCAGGGCACAGGGTCCTGCTGGGGCTCAGGGTCACCCCAGGGTACCAGCTCCCCCCAGGTCACAGGGTCCCCCCAGGGCACAGGGTCCTGCCAGAACACAGGGTCCTGCTGGCACTCGGGGTCACCCTGGCACACGGGGACAGCCCAAGGTGAAAGGTCCCAGTGGGGCAGACAGGGCACTGGGTCACCCCAGGGCACAAGGGCCCCCCCGGTCACAGGGTCCCCCCAGGGTCCAGGGTCCCAGTGGGGTGCAGGGTCCCCCCAGGTCATAGCATCCCTCCAAAGCACAGGGTCACCCCAGGCCATATCATCCCCCATGTCACAGCATCCCCCCAAGGTGCAAGGCCCCCCCAGGTCCCACTATTGCCCCTCCGGCTCTGGGGTCCTGCAGGTGTGACAGCAGCATGGGAGGACCCAAGAGCTGGAGCCTGGTAATGGCAGGAAAGCAGCAGGATGGGACGGGATCAAGATCAGGATTGGGATGAGGACAGGAGGGGGATCAGTAAGGAGACAGTGATAATGGCAGGGATGGGGACAGGGATGTAGGATGATGACATGGGTTTGGGACAGGGACGGTGCGATGGGGACAAGAATACTGGATGGGGACTGGGATGGGGATGGCAATAGGGATAGGGACAGAGTAAGGACAGAGAAAGACGGGGATGGGAATAGTGATGAAGGTAGGGATGAGAGTATGGATAGGAATAGGGAGGGATGGGAACAGGGACAGGGACAAGGACAGGGATAAAGGTAGTGATGGGGATAAAAACAGGATAGGGACAGGGATGGGACCCTCAGGCGAACCTACAGGAGGCACCATGGGAGCCGCCGGTGATGGACTCCACGGTGATGGACACGCGGGGATGGACGCATGGGATGGACACACGGTGTCAGACACCACAGGGATGGACACGAGGGCTGGACACAAGGGGTGGTCACACGGTGTCAGACACCACGGTGACGGTTGCCACCGCCCTGGCCCCGCCCCCGCCTGCCCCGCCCCCGCCGCCGTTCCCGGTCACTCTCCCGGTCGCCCGAAGCCGAGCGGAGCTGCCGCCCGAGGCCGCGGTGATGGGCGCGGGGCGGCTCTGACGGGGCCCCGCCGCTGCCATGGACCCCCCGCGTCTCAACGAGTCTCTGCAGGAGCTGCTCTGCCGGCCTGGCCCCGGCCCCGGCACCGGCAACGGCACCGGCAACGGCTCCGCCTGCGACCTGCTCCGCAGGGGCCTCCGCGGGCCGCCGGCGCCCCGAGGTGAGACCGGGCGGGACGAGAACGGGCGGGAGGGGACAGGGGGGACCCCGCGGCGCCGCCGTGAGCCCCGGGAAGCCCCCCCGCCTGCCCCGGGGGGGCCCCGGTGCTTCGCGGTGCATCCCGCTGTGCCTCCGGTACTCCCCGGTGCATCCCGCCGTTCCTCCCGGGGCTTCCCGGTGCATCCCAATACATCCCTCTGTGCCGCCGGTACTTCCCGGTGCATCCCGCCGTTCCTCCTGATGCATCCCAATGCATCCTGCCGTGCCTCCCAGTGCATCCCAATGCATCCCAATGCATCCTGCCTTGCTTCCCGGTGTTTCCCGATGCACCCTGCTGTGCCTGCCGGGGCTTCCCAGTGCATCCCACCGTATCTCCCGGTGCACCCCAATGCTCCTCGCCGTGCCTCCCGGCGCCCCCCGGTGTATCCTAACGCATCCTGCTGTGCCTCCTGGTGCGTTCTCTGTTCCCCCCCGCTGTACTCCCTTGCACCCGCGGTGCCTCCCGGTGTAGGCAGCTGTGCCTGCCGGTGCCCCCCAGTGCACTCTCTGTCCCCTCCGCTTCCTCCCATCCGCCTGCTCTGTGCCCGCGGTTCCCCCCGCTGCTCACCCCGGTGCAGCCCCAGCACCGCTGCATCCCCCCGGCCCCTGTCCCCAGTCCCATGCCCCCCGGTGCACTCCCTGTGCTTCCCGATGCTTCCCAGTGCATGTTTCCATGCCTCCTGCTGCACCCCAGCGCGCTCCCTGTGTCTCCCGGTGCCTCCTGGTGCATCCTGATGCCTATCGGTGCACACCAATGCACCCTCCATTGCTTCCCGGTGCCTCCCGGTGCTTTCCAGTGTTTGCTGATGCCTCCCGGTGCATCCTAATGCGTGCTGCCGTGCCTATCGGTGCACACCAACGCACCCCCCATCGCTTCCCGGTGCCTCCCGGTGTTTTCCAGCGCTTGCTGGTGCCTCCCGGTCCGTCTCAGCGCCTCCTGGTGCCTGCTGCTGTGCCTACCGGTGCACCCGGGTACATTCCCCGTCCCTTCTGGTGCCCCTTGGTGTACCTCAGTGTTCTCCCAATGCCCCCTGGTGCATTTCCCGTGCACCCCAGTGCACCCCAGTTCACTCCCGGTGCCTCCTGTCAGCCCCATGGACGGCGCTGGGTGCCTACACTGTGCCCTGGCTGACACTGTGTCCTGGTTACTGTGGCTGATGCTGTGTCCTGCTTGTCCCGGTTGTCCCGGTGCCCCGGCTGCGGTGGCGCCACCAGAGCTGGACGTGGCGCTGCGGGTGCTGCTCTATGGGCTCATCTTCGCACTGAGCGTCGGGGGCAACACGCTGGTGGTGGCCGTGCTGGTGGCCAACCGGCGCCTGCGCACCGTCACCAACTGCTTCCTGCTGTCGCTGGCGCTGAGTGACCTGCTGCTGGCGCTGTGCTGCATGCCCTTCAGCCTCCTGCCCGCCATCATGGGCTCCTTCGTCTTCGGGGAGGCCGTCTGCAAGCTCATGGCTTACCTCATGGGTACGGCAGCGCCGGGAGCGTGGCCTGGGGTGGGATGGCATGAGGATGAGAGGGGATGGGATGGGGATAAAGTGGGATGAGATGGGATGGGAAGGGATGGGAAGGGATGGGATGAGAGGGATGGGATGGGAAGGGATGGCATGGGATAGCATGACATGGCATGGCATGGGATGGCATGGAATGGGAGGGGAAGTGATGGGATGAGAGGGGTGGGCTGGGAAGGGATGGGATGAGATGGGATGGGAAGCGATGGGATGAGAGGGATGGGATGGGAAGTAGTGGGATGGGATGGCGTGGGATGGGATGGGAAGGATGGGATGAGATGGGAAGGAATGGGATGGGATGCTGCATCCTGCTTGTTTGATATCTTTACCAATGGTTGGGATGAAGGGATTGAGGGCACCCTTGGTAAATGTGAAGATGACACCAAGTAGGGTGGGAGCTTTGAGCTTCTGGAGGGGAGGAGGCTCCACAGAGGGGTGTGGATCCATGGGATGAGGCCAATGGGATAAGGTTCAACAGGCAAGGTGCTTGGTCCTGCGCTTGGGCCACAACAACGCCATGGAATGCTCCAGGCAGGGGGCAGGAAAAGGACCTGGGAGTGTTGGTCGACAGCCAGCGAGTGACCCCCCTCGTGCCCCAGGCCAGACGAGGCCGCAGGGACACGGTTGGGGGGTGCTGGTTGGAGCGGGTGGCGCCGCAGCTGCTCCCCAGGCCGCTGACGCGCTGCCCGTGCGGTGCCGCAGGGGTGTCGGTGTCGGTGTCCACGTTCAGCCTGGTGGCCATCGCGCTGGAGCGCTACAGCGCCATCTGCAACCCGCTGCAGTCGCGGGCCTGGCAGACGCGGTCGCACGCGTGTCGCGTCATCGCGGGCACGTGGCTGGCGGCGGCGCTGCTCATGGTGCCCTACGCCGTGTACAGCACCACGCGCTCCGCAGCGCGTGGCGTGCGGCCCCTCACCACCCAGTGCACCCACCGCTGGCCCAGCGAGCACGTGCGCCAGGGCTGGTGAGAGCCGGGTGCAGGGGTGGGTGCATGGAGCAGGGGTGGCAATGGGAGAGGGATGAGATGGGAATGGGATGGGGATGAGGTGGGGTAAATTGGGAACGGGATGAGATGTGATGGGGACAGAATGGGATGGGAGTGAGTTAGGATGGGGATGGGATGAGTTGGGGATGAGGTGGGATCAGAGAGGGACAGAATGATATGGGGTGGAATGAGATGAGGTGGGGATGAGGATGGGGATGGGATGAGACACGAGTTGTGCTGCACCCCAGGTACATCCTGCTGCTCCTCATCCTGTTCTTCATCCCGGGTGTGGTGATGATGGTGGCCTATGGGCTCATTTCCCGTGAGCTCTACCGGGGCATCCGCTTCGAGCTGGACATCAAGGGGGACGCCGCAGGTGAGGGACCAATCGCACAGACCCCAGTGGGTCCCCGCGGTGCCGTGGCCACAACCGTGTCCCTCCTGCCCCACAGTTCACCACGGTGGCGGCGGGGACGAGGCATCCCCGGCCTGTGATGAGGGTGACGGGTGCTACCTGCAGTTGTCCCGGCCGGGCGCCGCACTGGAGCTGAGGGAGCTGGGCGTGCAGCAGGACCGCGCGCGCGTCAACAGCTCAGGGGCCAAGCTGGTGGCCAAGCGGCGCGTGATCCGCATGCTGGTGGTGATTGTGGCCATGTTCTTCCTGTGCTGGCTGCCCATCTTCTCAGCCAACACGTGGCGCGCGTTCAGCCCGCGCGCAGCTCAGCGGGCGCTCTCGGGGACGCCCATCGCCTTCATCCACCTCCTATCCTACACCTCAGCCTGCGCCAACCCCCTCATCTACTGCTTTATGAACCGGCGGTTCCGCGCCGCGTTCCTGGCCACGTGCTGCTGCCGGCACCGTGCCTGCCCGCGCCGTGCGCGCCATGATGAGATGGCCGCTGCCGCCGCCAGTGCCTCACTCTCCAAGTTCAGCTACACCACAGTCAGCAGCATCGGCCCCCCGTGAGCACCGGCAACACTGGCAGCACCGGCAGCATCCCTATCCACAACCTCATCCCCATCCCTATCCCCATCCTTGTTCTCATCCTCATCCCCATCCCCTCTCATTCCATCTCACCCCATCCCTATCCCCATCCTCATCCCTTCTCATCCTCATTCCCACCCCATTCCATCCCTGCCCCAGGTTGGTGGTTCAGGGTTTGGGGGTTCCAGAGCCCCCAGGCCAGCTCTAGGTCCCCCCACAATGATCCTGGCTCCAGCTGGAATAAACTCACCCTGTGCCAATGCTTCCCACTGCACTCAGCACAGCCAATACCAGGGCCCTGGGGATGGGGTGGAATGGGGAGTCCACAGCAGGGCTGGTGGGTCCGTGCCCAGTGTGGGGGATGACTCTGCACGGGAGAGACGGTGCACCGGCACGGGGATGTGCCACGTGTTTCCCAGCCATGTGTCCTACCGGAACTCCCACTCCTCCCGGTGGATCCGGCCGCACCGTGTCCAGCGGGAGCGGGACTGGACGGACACCCCCGCACACGCATGTGGCATAGATGTGTCATACATGTTTCACACAGCCACATACATGTACACGCACAGGGAGCAGTAACACCTCCCGGCCCCCAGGGGGCACCATCCCACGCAGCCGCCGCTGGACTACACTTCCCACAATGCCCCGGGAACCTCAGCTCCCGCCCCGCCCCCGAGTCTCCGCCCTCTGTCAGCGGAAGCCCCGCCCCCTCACCGGAGTCCCGTCCCCCCCCCCCGGCGGCGGCGTCCCTGGGCCATGGCGCCCCCGGCGCGGCCCCGGCCGCGGTCCTGGGCTGTGGTCGCGGCGCTGCCTCTGGCGCTGTCGCTGTTGTCGCTGTCGCCGGTGTCGGCGGGGCCTCAGGACCCGCTGCTGGCGGTGGCGCCGCGCTGGGGCTGGCGGAACGTGTCGTGCCCCGTCTGCCGGGCGCTGTTCGGGGCGCTGGACGTGGCGCTGCAGGTGGGGAGGAACGGCGATGGGGACGGGACGGGTCGGGAACGGGGACAAGAACAGAAACAGGAGCGGGACGAGAGGACTGGAACCGGGACACCGGGTCACGGGCACTGGGACAAGGGGACAGTTGCGGGGCCACCGGGTCCGAGACGGGGCCAACAGGGGCGGCACCGGGACGGGGTCGGGGTCAGGAACGGGGCCGGGACAGTGGAACCGGGGACAGTGGGACCGGGGACACCGGAATGGGGACAGGGAGGGGGGCACAAGCTGGGAGCGGGGGCAGCGGGTCTGTGGTCAGCGACAGGGACTGGGACGGGGGCACCGGAAGAGGGACGGGGACAGGGCGGGGACAGGGGCGGGACGGGACCGGAATGGGGACAGGGACAGGGCGGGAGCACCAGGACGGAGGCGGTGGGACCGAGACGGGGACAAGGGCGGGGAACAAGGATGGGAACGGGACAGGGACAGAGCGGGGCTCCGGGACCGGCAGTGGAATGGGAACACAGACAAGGGCGGGGACGGACGGGACGGGATGGGGCGGGGCTGGAGCGGGAGCCGGGACAGGGACGGGTCCGGACCAGCCAGGACCTCGTGACGGGGCCGGGACACTGACTTGTGACAGGCACGGGACAGGGATGGGCACAGGGACTGGAACAGGGGCGGGGGCAGGGACGGGACAGGGACAGAGGGGATGGGGACAGGGGCAGGGAGGGGGCACCAACAGTGGGGACACTGGTATAGGGACAGAGACGGGGATAGAGCAGGGACACCGGGACCGGGACAGGGACAGACAGGATGGGGAGGGGATGGATCAAGAGCCAGGACAGGGCTGGAGCACATCATGGATTGTGACAGGCACAGGACCGGGATGGGCATGGGAGTGGGATGGGGTTGGGACGGCTCCACACAGAGGGAAGGTGCCAGGTCCGGCACAGGCTCCTTCCCCAGGGCGGGAACTGGGGACAGAGGGGTTGGGGTCCGCCAGCACCGGGGTTCCAAGCCAAGGGGCTCGCTGGGTGATGGCGTCCCTCGGGTGACGGCGGTCAGGTGACAGCTCCCGCGTCCCCGCAGCTGGAGCCCACGGTGTCGCGCGTGGGGCGCGTGGCGTCGCGGCTGTGCCAGGACCTGCGCCTGGCGCGCGCGGAGGTTTGCCGCGAGGCCGTGCAGCTCTTCCAGCGGGACGTGGTGTCGGCCTGGGCGCGCTCGGTGCTGCGGCCCGCCGAGGCCTGCGGGCTGCTGCTGGGGCCCCGCTGCGGCCACTGGGACATCCTGGGCGACTGGAACGTGTCCCTCCCGGACACCCCGAAGCCGCCGGTGCGGCCGCCGGAGCCGCCGGCGCCGGGCGCTCCCAGCGAGCGCATCCTGTTCCTCACGGACCTGCACTGGGACCGGCTCTACGCGCCCGGCAGCGCCGCCGCCTGCCCCGACCCGCTCTGCTGCCGCGGGGCCGCGCCTCCCGGGGCCCCCGGCGCCGGCTTCTGGGGGGAGTACGGGAAGTGCGACCTTCCGCTGCGCACCATCGAGCTGCTGCTGGAGCAGCTCCCCGCCGCCGCGCCCCTGGCCGCCGTGTACTGGACCGGGGACATCCCGGCGCACGACGTGTGGCAGCAGAGCCGGCGGGACCAGGTCCGCGCCCTCAGCACCGTCACCGCGGCGCTGCGGCGGCGCCTCGGCACCGTGCCCGTGTTCCCGGCCGTGGGCAACCACGAGGCGACGCCGGTGAACGCCTTCCCGCCCCCCTACGTCCGGGGCAACCAGTCGGCAGCGTGGCTCTACGATGCCATGGCCCGGGAATGGCAGCAGTGGCTGAGCCCCGACGCGCTCCGGACGCTGCGGTGGGCTACGGGATGGGATGGGGATGGGGGGTGAGATGGGGTACAACAGGGGACGTGAGCTGGGGGATTCCAGGTCATGGGGCTGGGGGAGTTCAGTCTGGGGGTGCAGGGGTGGGTCCTGGGCTGGGGGAGGTTGTGGAGTTCAGTGGGGAGGCTCTGGGGGGGCCCAGGGTAGCTTCCATGCTGAGGGTGGCAAAGGGGGTCCCAGGCTAACAGGGTCTTGGGGGACTCAGGCTGGGCAAGAGGGGTCACTATGGGTCAGGGGGGTCACTGTGGGGCAGGGGGTTCTCTGTGGGGCAGGGGTTCTCTGTGGGGCAGGAGGGTCTCTGTGGGGCAGCGTGGTCCCTGCTTACCCCCCGCTGTCCCCCCAGGGCCGGGGGGTTCTACACGGCCCAGGTCTGGCCGGGGCTGCGCCTGGTGTCCCTCAACATGAACTTCTGCTCCCAGGCCAACTTCTGGCTTCTCATCAACGCCACCGACCCCGCGGGGCAGCTCCAGTGGCTCGTGGGGGTCCTGGCAGCCGCTGAGCGTGCAGGGGACAAGGTTGGGACAGGGACGGGCGCCGGGGGGGGGTCCCTGCCCCCAGCGGGTCCCGGCAGCCCCCGGCTCCCCTCTCCTTGCTGTAGGTGCACATCATCGGGCACATCCCCCCGGGCCATTGCCTGCGGAGCTGGAGCTGGAACTACTACCGCATTGTCAACAGGTGGGCGCAGGGGCCCTGCCGGGAGCCGGGGGGGCTGTGCCAGGGGCCGGGCGCTGCTGTTGGATCCCTGTGTGTCGCACATGTCCCGGTGCAGGTTCGAGGGCACCATCGCGGGGCAGTTCTTCGGCCACACACACGTGGATGAATTTGAGATGTTCTACGACGAGGAGACGCTGACCCGGCCCGTGTCCATTGCCTTCATAGCGCCGAGTGTCACCACCTACATCAACCTCAACCCTGGTGGGTGCCGAACCTTCAACACACCCCCATAGTGCTGCCGTGTGATCATGGACATGCCTTGACATTGACCAGGACCCTGACTGTTGCAATGGCCGTTGCCAATCATTACCTTGATTATGACCATGACCTTGGCCATGACCATTGCCATTACCTTTGCTATGACCATTACCTTCACAATGGCTGTTACCTTGACCATCGTGCCATTTGCCATGAGCTTGCCCACGGTCATTACCTTGACCATTACCGTTGGCCATGACCATGACAATTAGCTGCTACCATTGCCTTGACCTTGACCATTACCTTGACATTTGACCATGACCGTTGGCCATGACCATTTCCGTGGCCATTGGCCTTTGGTTATTGCCATGACCTTTACCTTGACCATTACCTTGACCATCATGCCCATTGGCCATGACCTTGAGCATGAACATTACCTTGACCATACCCACTACATTTGACCCTGACCATGCCAATGCCAACGTCTATGCCCACAGGCTACCGCGTGTACATGGTGGACGGCTCCTACCCCGGCAGCTCCCACGCGGTGCTGGACCACGAGACCTTCATCCTGAACCTGACGGAGGCCAACGCGCCGGGGGCCGTGCCGCGCTGGCAGTTCCTGTACCGCGCACGCGAGACCTACGGGCTGCCCAGCGCCTTCCCGGCTGACTGGGACCGGCTGCTCCGGCGCTTCCAGGATGACGAGCGGCTCTTCCAGCGCTTCTGGTTCCTGCTGCACAAGGGCCACCCGCCACGGGCGCCGTGTGGGCCCGGCTGCAAGGCCGCACTGCTCTGTGCCCTGCGCTCCGGCCGCTCTGATGATCCCGGCCTGTGCCGGCCCCTGCGCCCCACACTGCCCTTCGCACGCATCCAGCAGCTCTGGCGGCAGCGGCGGCTCTGCTGAGCACCAGGATGTGGGACACAGGACATGGGGCTCTGCTGAGCGCTGGGACGTGGGGTGTGGGGTGCGGGATGTGGGATACAGGACACAGGACATGGGGCTCTGCTGAGCACTGCCATCCAGACACGGGATGCAGGATGTGGGATGCAAGACACGGGACATGGGGCTCTGCTGAGTGCTGGGACTGGGCACCAGGACGTGCGACATGACGCACCCTGTTGCCATGTGCCATCAATAAAGGTGTGATAGACCCAGCACCTCCTCATCAGCATCCACCTCATCTTCATCTTCCTCCTCCTTGTCATCATCATCCACCTCATCCTTCTCTGCATCTCACATCCATCCTCAAGTTCATCCTCATTGTCTTCATTCCCACCCGGGCACAGGACCCCACATTCTCCTCCCAGTGACACTGGTACCGGTACCAGTACAGTGCAGAAGTGACACCAGTGTGGGCACTGGGAATGATTGTTCCACCCAGCACAGCATGGGATGGAGCAGGATAGGACAGCGCAGACCATAGTGCAGCAGCGCAGCACAGTGTGGTGAGGCACAGGACAGCGCAGCAGGTGTGTGGTGCAGCAGCACAGCATGGCGTGGGACAGAATGGCACAGACTGGCACAGAATGGCGCAGCATATTACGGCATGATGTGGTGTGTGTGGTACGGGACAGCCGGGAATGTGGTGGTGCGGTGCAGTATGGCACAGCCCCACATCGCGCTGACAGGTCTGGTGTGGCACAGATGGGACAGAGCAGCATGGGACATTGCGACAGGGCGCAGATGGGACGGATGGTACAGCACAGCACCAGGGCACAGCACCAGGGCACAGCCCAGCACACGTAGCAGCAGCACAGGGCAGGGCACACGGAGCGGGACATGCTCTGTCCTGGGGCGATCACATGGTCCTTCACAGTCACACACGGTAAATCACACTCTAACATCGGTGGTGTTGTGCATGGCACAGCCCCGCACAGCCCGGGGCAGCCCCGCACAGCCCAGGGCAGTCCCATACAGCCCCGTACAGCCCGGCACAGCCCCGCACAGCCCAGGGCAGTCCCATACAGCCTGGGGCAGCCCAGCGCAGCCCCGCACAGCCCGGCACAGCCCGGCACAGCCCGGTTGGGGTCGCTGTGTGCCAGGGCCGGGCTCACCCCGCGGTGACGCCGGCACCGCCCCGAAGCTCGGCTGTGGCTCAGCAGCGCTCGCCTCGCCGGGGGTTGTGCGGTGCCTCGGGCTCTGCAGCGAGAGCGGCACCAGGAGCCGGAGCAGCTGGGACCGGGACAGGGACCGGGACAGGAACAGGGACCGGGACAGGGACCGGGACCGGGACAGGGACCGGGACCGGGACAGGAACAGGGACAGGGACAGGGACAGGGACAGGGACCGGGACAGGGACAGGGACCGGGACAGGAACAGGGACCGGGACAGGGACCGGGACAGGGACAGGGACCGGGACAGGGACCGGGACCGGGACAGGGACAGGGACCGGGACAGGGACAGGGACCGGGGCCGGTACCGGACCTAACCCAGCCAAAGGCTGCTCTGCACCGCAGCCCATCGCTGGGACAGAACCAGGGCTCACCGGAGGGGCCGGGCCGGGCCGGGCCAGGGCCGCTCAGGGTTGTGGGGCCGTGGATTGGCACCGCAGCAGGAGTGGGTCCATCCCCTGAGCTCCAGGTTCTCCATGCACTGGTCCGTGACCCACATCACTGATGTCACATTGTGATCTCCATCATCTCGATCATCTCCATAATCCTCATAATCGCCATCATAGAATCATAGAGTCATAGAATAGTTAGGGTTGGAAAGGGCCTTAAGATCATCCAGTTCCAACCCCCCTGCCATGGGCAGGGACACCTCACACTAAACCATGGCACCCAAGGCTCTGTCCTTCATCATCTCCCATCTTCATCATCTCCATCATCTTCATCATCACCATCATCTCCACCCACTGCTCCATTCACTGAACTGCTCATCTCAGTCCACGCGTGTGGGGACACATAGCACAGACCATCCCAGTGCGACAGCCCAGTGCAGCCCAGTGCAGCCCAGTGCAGCCCAGTGTAACCCTGTGCAGCCCAGTGCAGCCCAGTGCAGCCCAGTACAGCCCAGTACAGCCCAGTGCAGCCCAGTACAGCCCAGTACAGCCCAGTGCAGCCCAGTACAGCCCAGTGCAGCCCTGTGCAGCCCAGTACAGCCCAGTACAGCCCATTGCAGCCCAGTACAGCCCAGTGCAGCCCAGTACAGCCCAGTGCAGCCCAGTACAGCCCAGTGCAGCCCTGTGCAGCCCAGTACAGCCCAGTACAGCCCAGTACAGCCCAGTACAGCCCAGTGCAGCCCAGTACAGCCCAGTACAGCCCAGTGCAGCCCTGTGCAGCCCAGTACAGCCCAGTACAGCCCATTGCAGCCCAGTACAGCCCATTGCAGCCCAGTACAGCCCAGTGCAGCCCTGTGCAGCCCAGTACAGCCCAGTGCAGCCCAGTGCAGCCCAGTACAGCCCAGTGCAGCCCAGTACAGCCCAGTGCAGCCCAGTACAGCCCAGTGCAGCCCAGTGCAGCCCAGTACAGCCCAGTGCAGCCCAGTACAGCCCAGTGCAGCCCAGTACAGCCCAGTACAGCCCAGTACAGCCCAGTGCAGCCCAGTACAGCCCAGTGCAGCCCAGTACAGCCCAGTACAGCCCAGTGCAGCCCAGTACAGCCCAGTACAGCCCAGTGCAGCCCTGTGCAGCCCAATACAGCCCTGTGCAGCCCAATACAGCCCTGTGCAGCCCAGTACTGCCCAGTGCAGCCCAGTGCAGCCCTGTGCAGCCCAGTACAGCCCTGTGCAGCCCAGTACAGCCCTATGCAGCTCAGTGCAGCCCTGTGCAGCCCAGTGCAGTTGAGTGCAGCCCAGTGCAGCCCTATGCAGCCCAGTACAACCCTATGCAGCTCAGTGCAACCCTGTGCAGCCCAGTGCAGTTGAGTGCAGCCCAGTGCGGCCTGGCAGTCCTGATGTGGTCACCCCAGCACAGGGCCCACCATTAGCTTCACCCCAGTGAAGGTGGAGACCCCTCTGCACTGCCCCACATAGACCCCCCCAAGCCCCACATCCCCCCCACCATGGGGCTGGCACTGCTGGGGGTACTTCCAGAATACTTTATTTTGTACATAGAGTTTGTCAGCGTGCGGCTGCCCCACAGAGCCCCATAGAGACCCACAGAGCCCCACATGGACCCACCAGGCCCCACTCGGCCCCATAGGGCTTCACCAAGCCCCACCAGCACCGACAGAACCCTGCCATGGGGCAGCAGGCACGTGCGGTTGCCCCACATCTAGGGCTCAAGCCACGGGGGCAGCTCCCATGGGGCACCCCACAGCCACCCCTCAGCCCCCCCCAGGTGCCCCAGCTGTGGGGCTGCGGCCCTGCCGTGGGGCAGGAGGAGGGGCATGACCATGGACCCCGGATAAAGTGCACGTGAAGGCCGGGGCAGAATGTGTGGGGCAGCCCCAGCCCGTGCCATGGGGCAGCCCCAGCCCGTGCCATGGGGCAGCCCCAGCCCGTGCCATGGGGCAGCCCCAGCCTGCACGATGGGGTGGCCCCAGCCTCTGCCACAGTGCTACTGCAGGTAGCGATAGGCCTTGAAGCAATGGTTGCCAGAGTCGGCCACCACGACGTGGCCATCGGAGGTGAGGGCCAGGCCCTGCGGCCCATACAGAGGATCCGCTGCTGTGTTGATGTAGGACAGGAAGGAGCCCGAGGAGTCAAACACCTGCGGGGACAAGGACAGGCCCCAGTCCCCCCGTCTCCCCAGTGTCCCCATGGCTCAGGCACCCCCCATCTCCATGGGCACCCCTGCCCCGGGGTCCTGGACTGTGTCCCCACGGCGATGAGCCCACCCTGGGGCCACAAACCCCATCCCTGTATGGGCTGAAGGATGGGTTGAGGACAGGGATGAGGCTGGGATGGGGCTGATGGGATGAGAACAGGGATGAGGCTGGGATGGGGGTGATGGGATGAGAACAGGGATGAGGCTGGGATGGAGGCGATGGGATGAGGATGGGGATGAGGCTGGGATGGGGGTGATGGGATGAGAACAGGGATGAGGCTGGGATGGGGGTGATGGGATGAGAACAGGGATGAGGCTGGGATGGAGGCGATGGGATGAGGACGGGGATGAGGCTGGGATGGGGGTGATGGGATGAGAACAGGGATGAGGCTGGGATGGAGGTGATGGGATGAGAACAGGGATGAGGCTGGGATGGGGGTGATGGGATGAGAACAGGGATGAGGCTGGGATGGAGGCGATGGGATGAGGACGGGGATGAGGCTGGGATGGGGGTGATGGGATGAGAACAGGGATGAGGCTGGGATGGGGCTGATGGGATGAGGACAGGGATGAGGCTGGGATGGAGGTGATGGGATGAGAACAGGGATGAGGCTGGGATGGGGGTGATGGGATGAGAACAGGGATGAGGCTGGGATGGGGGTGATGGGATGAGGACAGGGATGAGGCTGGGATGGGGGTGATGGGATGAGAACAGGGATGAGGCTGGGATGGAGGTGATGGGATGAGAACAGGGATGAGGCTGGGATGGGGGTGATGGGATGAGAACAGGGATGAGGCTGGGATGGGGGTGATGGGATGAGGACAGGGATGAGGCTGGGATGGGGGTGATGGGATGAGAACAGGGATGAGGCTGGGATGGGGGTGATGGGATGAGAACAGGGATGAGGCTGGGATGGAGGTGATGGATGAGCACAGGGATGCGGGTGAGTACAGGGCCACAGGGCCGGTACCTGGATGCGGCTGTTGCCCCAGTCAGCCACGATGATGTTGCCGTTGGCATCCACGGCCACGCCAGTGGGGGCATTGAATTGGCCATTGCCCTCCCCATGAGAGCCAAACTTGAACAGGAACTCGCCGTCTGCGCTGTAAACCTGGGGGGGGGGGTCAGCACCAGCACCTCAAATGGGACATGGAACACGGGACACGGAACACGGGACACGGCACTGGCACCGGCACACAGGACACGGGATGCAGGATGTGGGACACAGGATACGGGACACAGGACACAGCACATGGGACACGGGACATGGCACATGGTACATGGCACACAGCACAGAGGACACATCACACGCGATGTGACACACAGGAAATGGGACGCAGAGCATGGCATGCGGCACATGGCATACAAGACATGGGACACAGGACACAGGACACAGGAAACGGCACATGACACACAGGATATGGTGCATGGGACATGGCGCCTGGGACATGGCACATGGCACACAGGATATGGTGCATAGGACATGGCGCCTGGGACATGGCACATGGCACACAGCACACGGCACACAGGACACCATTACTCACCTTCACAGAGTGGTTGTGGAAGTCGGTCACCACGATCTCATTCTTGTTGTTGACGGCCACAAAGTGGGGCCCTGGGGGGACAGGGACAGTTAGTGAGTACCATGGGCAGCCAGGTCCAGCTGGGGGGGACATAGCAACACTCAGAGACCCAACAGAGCCCAAACCTGAGCCCGGAACCCAAAACAGCCCAAACCCAGAACCACGAACAGAACCTAAACCGTGAATCCAAATCCCAAATCACAGCCCAGAACCTGACTGTGACCCTGAGACCTGAACCACAACTCGAACCCAGCCCAGAACCACCAAGAACCTGAGCCCAGAAACTGAACCCAGAGCTCAGAACCCGAACCTGGAACCTGAGCCCAGCCGCAGCCCTGCCCCATCCCTGGTGCTGTCCAGGGCTGCCCAGAGCACGCACTGAGGAGCACATGGTGAGGGGCACACAGTGAAGAACACATGGTGATGGATACATGGGGATGGACATGTAGTGATGGACACATGGGGACAGACCCGCATTGAGGAGCACGCGGTGAGGAGCACGGCACGGCTGTGGCTCGTACCTGCAAACTGCCGCTCAGCTGTGCCGCGGCTGCCGAACTTGGTGACCAGTTTGCCGTTGGACTGGAAGATGAAGACGCAGCAGGCCTTGTTGTCCACCACGATGATGTGCCCATTGCGATCCACCGCAACGCCCTTGGGGCCCATCAGCCGCCCGGCACCCAGCTTGGTCTGGGATGGGAACAGGGCCGGGAGTCAGGGCCGGTGCGGAGCATGTCCCCCCGCTGCTGTGTCTCCCCCTCCCCTCACCTTGAACTTGCCCTCGGGGGAGAAGATGCTGACCCAGCGGTTGTCGTAGTCGGCGATGATGATGTCCCCATTCATGTCGACGGTGACGCCAGTGGGGCGCTGGAGCTGACCGGGGGAGCGGCCCCGCACCCCGAAGCGCAGCCGGAACTGACCCTCGTTGGAAAACACCTTTCGGGGGTCCCCAGGGGGAGGGTTAAGGGGGTCAGGGACACATGGAGGGGCCGGGTCCACGCCGGGTCCTACCTGCACACACTGGTTATTGCTGTCGGCCACCACGATGCGGCCACTGGAGGAAGTGGAGATGCCCTGGAGGTTGGTGAACTCGCCCTTCTCCCGGCCTCGGCTTCCTGCAGGGTGGAGGGGCCACAGGGGTCAATGGGGTCAATGGCCATCAACAGGCTCAAGGGGATCCAAGGAAGGTCAAGGGGAATCCAGGGGGTTGAGGGGGATCAGTGAGGGTCAGTGGGCATCAGTAGGTGTCAAGAGGGGTCAATAGGAGCCAACAGAGATCAAGAGAGGTCAATGGGATCAATAGGGGTCAATGGGCATCAGTGAAGGTCAATGGAGGTCAAGGAGGGTTAATGGGAGTCAATGGGGTCATGGGGCTTAATGGGAGGTCTATGGGAGGTCAAGGGTGGTCAGGAGGGGTCAATGGGGGTCAACGGAGATCAAGAGAAGGCAATGGGTGTCAGTGGGCATCAACGGAAGTCAACAGAGGTCAAGGAGGAGCAATGGGGGTCAACGGAGGTCAAGGAGGGTCAGTGGGGGTCAACAGAGATCAAGAGAGGTTAACGGGGTACCAATATAGGCCAATGAGCATCAGTGGGTGTCAGCGGGGGTCAACGGCTATTAATAGCTGTCAATAGCGGTCAACGGGGGCCAATGGGAGGTCAATGGGGTCAACAGGTGTCTGGGGGGGTCAAAGGCAGTCAGTGGCGGTCAATGTCAGTCAGTGGTGGTCAATGTCAGTCAGTGTTGGTCAGTGGGTGCCAATGTCAGTCAGTGGTGGTCAATGTCAGACATGGGGCCCAGCCGGCGCTCACCCACACGGAAGATGAGCTCGTCCTCGATGGGGTTCTCCTTCTTCTTGCCGGTGCTGTACATGCTGGAGGGCCTGCGCACCGCCTTCTGCCGGATGTGCCCCCCTCCGCTGGGAGACTTCACGCGGCGCTTGACGTCGTCGGGCGAGGGCGGCACGTCGGAGGCTTTGACAGCGCGGGCGCGGAAGGGGCTGCCGCGGATGGGCTGCCCATAGAGCAGGATGGAGAGCAGGAAGTCGCCCTCGGCGCGCGGCGTGTACAGCAGCTCATAGGTGCCGTTCTTGTTGTCCTGCACCTCGGCCTCGGCCGCGGCCCCATCCGGCGCCGTCACCTGGAAGCGGAGCCGGGCGCTGCCGCTGCGCACCAGCTCGCCATCCTTGTCCTTGGTGGTGACGCTGAGCGAGGCGGGCTGCCCCACCACGGCGTGCCGCAGCCCCTCGCCCGTGGCCACCGTGTGGTGCGCGGTGGCGCTGGTGGTGACCAGCGCGCCCAGGTTGAGGATGGACTTGCGCAGCCCGTCCGTCTCCACCAGGTAGTCGAGCTGCGCGTTCTGCTGCGGGTGCTCGGGGAAGTCGCGCGCCGCCAGGTCCCGCAGCCGCTCGCTCATCTGCTTCTGCACCAGCAGCACCTCCGGGGCCGTGCCGTGGCGCAGCGCCTGCTCCGTGAACGCGCAGCTGCTCAGGATGCTCTCCTGGCCCTGGCGCAGGGCATCCAGCTGCGCCTGCAGCACCTGCAGGCACCAGTGCGTCACCGCGGGGCAGGGGTGTGGGGACGTGGGGACGTAGGGACATAGGGGCATGGGGTATGGGGATACGGGATGTGGGGGCTTGGGGATATGGAGGCATGGGGACATGGGGCCACAGCAGTGCAGAGGCATGGTAACATGGGGGCTTGGCAGCACAGGGCCATGCAGCACAGGGGGACAGTTGTGCAGGGACATGTGATGTGGCAGCACAGCAACGTGGGGGCATGCGGCACAGGGGCTGGTGGCAGGAAACATGGAGCCTGACAGCACGGCAGTGCAGAGGCACAGGGGCTTGCTTGGCAACGTGCAGGCTTGGCAGTGTGGGAGCACCATGGCATGGAGACATGCAGCACCCCAGTGCAGCTCCCCAATGCAGCTCCCCAGTGCAGCTCCCCAATGCAGCTCCCCAATGCAGCTCCCCAGTGCAGCTCCCCAATGCAGCTCCCCAGTGCAGCTCCCCAATGCAGCTCCCCCGTGCAGCTCCCCCGTGCAGCTCCCCAGTGCAGCTCCCCAATGCAGCTCCCCAGTGCAGCTCCCCAATGCAGCTCCCCAATGCAGCTCCCCAATGCAGCTCCCCAGTGCAGCACCCCAATGCAGCTCCCCAATGCAGCTCCCCAGTGCAGCTCCCCAATGCAGCTCCCCAATGCAGCTCCCCAATGCAGCTCCCCAGTGCAGCACCCCAATGCAGCTCCCCAATGCAGCTCCCCAGTGCAGCTCCCCAATGCAGCTCCCCAGTGCAGCTCCCCAGTGCAGCTCCCCAGTGCAGCTCCCCCGTGCCGCACCCGGTGCTTGGCTCCACACGCCGCCTCCAGGTCGCGCAGGAGCAGCCCCCGCCGCTGCCGCAGCGCTGCCTCCAGCTCCTCGAAGGTGCCGCCGATCTCGGCCGCGGCCTCGTCCCGGCGCTGCAGCAGCTGTTGGCTGATGTCCGACACCAGCGCCGTGGCCGCCGCCAGCTGCGGGAGCCTGCGGGGACGGCGTGAGCCGGGGGGGACAAACACACGGGACCCCAAACACTCCAGGACCCCAAACACACCGGGACCCCAAACACACCGAGACCCCAAACACACCGAGACCCCAAACACACCGAGACCCCAAACACACCGGGACCCCAAACACACCGAGACCCCAAACACACCGAGACCCCAAACACACCGGGACCCCAAACACACCGGGACCCCAACCCCACCGGGACCCCAAACACACCGGGACCCCAAACACACCGAGACCCCAACCCCGAAATCCCAGGACCCCAAACCTCCAAACCCACCAGCACCTCCAAGCCCCCAAGGCACCAAACCCCCGGATCTCCCTGACCCCCCAAACCCAACAGATCCCGGACACCTCAAACCCGCCAGAACCCCAAACCCACCGGCACTCAGAACCGCTGGACCTCTAAACCCACCTGGACCCCCAGCGCACCAGCACACACCGGCACCCCTAAGCCCCCGGACCTCCTGACCCCCAAACCCACCGGCACCCCAAGATCCCCCGTGCCCCACAGCCCGAGGTGTCCCCGGACCCCCGGCCCCCCCCGGCCCCAGCCGTGCCTGCTGCGGACGGCGTCGAGCTGTCTCTGCAGCGCCGCCTTGTGGTGCTCCACGGCGTCGCGCAGGGGCGCGGTGCCGTGCTCCCGGTGCTCGCCCTCGGTGCACTCGCGGCACACCGCGGTCTCGCACGGCTCACAATAGAACTCCATCACCTGCGGGAGGGGGAACGGGCGCTGACCCCCTGAGCCCCCCCGCAGCCCCCCTGGGCTCTGCCAGGTCCCCACAGACCCCCTGAGCCCGCTCAGATCCCTGCAGGCCCCAGACCCCTACAGCCCCCCCTGGACCCCTACAGCACCCACAGTCCCCGCAGACACCCCCCTCCCCGATCCCCTACAGCCCCCATGAGCCCCCTCAATCCCTCCAGCACCCCCAGAACGCCTCAGCCCCCCCCAGTCCCTACAGCCCACCCTGGCCTCCAGGGCCCCTTCTCCCCCCCTGGACCCCCAAAGCTCCCCCTCGCGCACCTGCAGGCCCTCGGACCCCTCCAGCTGCCCCTGGACCTCCCCAAACCCTTGCAGCCTCGCCCTGTCCCCACCGCTCCCGGCGCTACCTCTCCGTGGTGGTTGGGGCAGCAGAGCGGCGGCGCGGGGCCAGCGCCCAGGGGCCCGGAGCCGGGGGCAGGGCCCGGCGCGGCGCTGTCGGGGTCCCGCTGCAGCACCTCCATCAGGTTGGTGATGAAGAAGTTGTTCTGCAGCGCGGGCACCCCCCGCTCCGGCAGGATCGAGGTCTGGCGGCACACGGGGCACGAGAGGGACAGGCTCTGCGCAGGGATGTAGTTCTGCAGGCACCTGCGTGCACGGACACACAGAGACGGGATCAGGGCCACGTGGCAGGAGCAGAGAAGGGGCGGAAGGGACGGATGGACGTCGGGATGAACGGATGGACAGGAGGATGCAGCTCTGCGATGGGGATGGACAGAGAGATGGGGGCCAGGATCCACAGACGGATGGGTGGGCAGGGGTCAGCACGCAGGGACAGACAGAAGGGAGCGGGTGCTCGCGGCAGCGGCAGGGGATGGGGCTGGCAGCGGGACGGACAGATGGACAGGAGGGATCCCACCGTGTGCGGAGCAGGAGCAGAGGGATGGAGCCAGAGGCACAGACGGACAGAGAGACAGGCAGGAGGGATGCGGCTCTGCAGGCACCTGCCAGGGACAGGCGGACGGACAGCAGGGATCAGGGTGTGCGGGACAGCAACAGAGGGATGGGAGGAGGGATGGAGGGATGGAGGGATGGAGAGATGGATGGAGGGAGGGAGGGAGGGATGGAGGGATGGATGGATGGAGGGAGGGATGGATGGTGGATGGAGGGAGGGATGAGGCATGGATGGATGGAGGGAGGGAGGGAGGGATGAGGCATGGATGGAGGGATGGATGGATGAAGGGACGGATGGATGGATGGATGAAGGGACGGATGGATGGATGGATGGAGGGAGGGAGGGATGGATGGATGGAGGGATAGATGGATGGATGGATGGAGGGAGGGAGGGATGAGGCATGGATGGATGGATGGATGGGTGGATGGATGGATGGATGAAGGGATGGACGGATGGATGGAGGGAGGGATGGATGGAGGGAGGGAGGGAGGGAGGGAGGGAGGAGGGAGGGAGGGAGGGATGAGGCATGGATGGATGGATGGATGGATGATGGATGGATGGATGGATGAAGGGACGGATGGATGGATGGATGGAGGGAGGGAGGGATGGATGGATGGATGGATGGATGGATGGATGGATGGATGGAGAGATGGATGGATGGAGAGATGGATGGATGGATGGAGGGAGGGAGGGATGGATGGATGGATGGATGGGTGGATGGATGGAGAGATGGATGGATGGAGAGATGGATGGATGGAGGGAGGGAGGGAGGGATGGATGGATGGATGGATGGATGGAGAGATGGATGGATGGAGAGATGGATGGATGGAGGGAGGGATGGATGGATGGATGGATGGATGGATGGATGGATGGAGAGATGGATGTATGGAGAGATGGATGGATGGAGGGAGGGAGGGAGGGATGGATGGATGGATGGATGGATGGAGGGAGGGATGGATGGACGGATGGATAGACAGACGGAGGGAGGGAGGGAGGGAGGGAGGGAGGGAGGGATGAGGCATGGATGGATGGATGGATGGATGGAGAGAATGATGGATGGATGGAGGAACGGATGGAAGGAGGGAGGGATGAATGGAGAGAGGGATGGATATATGGATGGAGGGATGGATGGATGGAGGGAGGGAGGGATGGACGGATGGATGGATGGAGGAATGGATGGAAGGAGCGAGGGATGGAAGGAGGGAGGATGGAGGGATAGAGGGAGAGAGGGAGGGAGAGATGAATGGATGGAGGGATGTACGGATAATGGATGATGGAGGGATGGCCAGGTCAGGAGCAGAGGGGTGGACAGTAGCACAGGGGGATGCAGCTCTGCAGGCACAGACAGAAGGATGGACGCATGGGGGTCAGGGCTGTGGGGACAGAGGGCCCGGGGGCAATGCTGTGGCACGCCGGGGTGCGGAGAGACAGTGGGACAGGGGTGCAGGGGCGAGGAGGGGAGGGCTGGGGGGCCAGGCTGGGCTTGGGGTGTTGGGGGTGTCTGGGTATCTCTGGGTCATTGCACTGAGCCTGCAACAGGAACAGGACCTGGGATTCTATGCAGTGCAGTGGGGCGCGGTGGGACACAGTGGGTGCAGTGCAGTGGGATGCAGTGGGTGCAGTGCAATGGGGCACAGTGGGTGCAACGAAGTGGGGCCCAGTGGGTGCAGTGCAGTGGGATGTAGTGGGTACAGTGAAGTGGGGCACAGCGGGTGCAGTGCAGTGGGATGCAGTGGGTGCAGTGCAATGGGGCACAGTGGGTGCAATGAAGTGGGGCACAGTGGGTGCAGTGCAGTGGGATGTAGTGGGTACAGTGAAGTGGGGCACAGCGGGTGCAGTGCAGTGGGATGCAGTGGGTGCAGTGCAATGGGGCACAGTGGGTGCAATGAAGTGGGGCACAGTGGGTGCAGTGCAGTGGGATGCAGTGGGTGCAGTGCAATGGGGCACAGTGGGTGCAGTGCAGTGGGATGCAGTGGGTACAGTGAAGTGGGGCACAGCGGGTGCAGTGGGTGCAGTGCAGTGGGGCACAGCAGCCCCAGCTCGTTTCCTGCAGGTGAGACAAGCAGAGGACACTGGGGGGATGCAGTGCAGTGCCATGTGGATGCAGCAAGGTGCAGTGGGTCACAGCAGGGATGCAGCGCAGGTGCAGTGGCATTCAGTGAGGGTGCAGTGGGTCACAGAGGGGTGCAGTGCAGGTGCAGTGCGGGTGCAGTGGGGGTGCAATGTGGGGCCCAGGGGGTGCAGGAGCCCAGCTTCCCCCCTGCAGGAGCTGGGGGGGGGCACAACAGGACCAGGAGCAGCTGAATTCATGAGGGGGGGGATGCAGCGGGTGCAGCACGGCCCAGGGGAAGCAAGGGGGAGCAGAGGGTCACAGTGGGGTGCAGTGGGGCTGTAGGGGGGTTGCTGTGGGGCACAGTGGGGCGGGGGGGGCTCACCTCTCGCAGAAGGTGTGCAGGCAGGGCAGCACCTTGGGGTTGCGGTACCGGTCCAGGCAGATGCTGCACACCAGGAACTGTTGGTCGATTTGCCGCACCACGGGGCTGGCGCCGGCCTCGCGTGTGGCCATGGCGGCGGCGGCGGCCCCACGGCGGCCCCACGGCGTCAGCCTGCAGGGACGGGCAGTGGGCACCCCACAACACCCCACAGCCCCCAGCCCCACACTGGTGCTCACTCACCCCCTCACCCACATGCTCTTGGGGAGCTCCCCCTTAGCCCTGCCATGCCCACAGCCCCAGAGCCAGCCCCACACCAGCCCAGCCCAGCCCCACATGTCCCCATGACCCCTAGCTCTGCCTCGCACAAGGCATTGGGGTGAGCAGCACCCTTATCCCTGCCTGCCCCATGGCACATGCTACAGACCCCACGGCACCCACCCCGCAGCCCCACGGACCCACTACCTCACCCATGGCATCCACCCCCTAGCCCACCCTACAGCATCCCCTGTCTGCCCCAAGGCGCACACCCCCCTGCCCCATGGCACCCGCCCCCTTCTCCTACAGCACCAGCTGCCTGCCCCACAGCATCCCCTGCCTGCCCCACAGCCCCCGCCCCTTTACCCTACAGCCCCCACTGCCTGCCCCATGGCACACATCCTACCCCGTAGCACCCTACCCCCTCCCCTGCCAGCCCCACACCCCCACCCCTACACACACCCCCCAGCCCCACACCAGCCCCACTGCGGCCGCTCCGCGATTCAGGCCCGGTCCCAGCCCCGCCCCGGCCGCCATTATGGGACCGGCTCTGAGGTGTTGGGGGGGGACACAGACACACACACACAGCGCCCCACATCTCCCCATAGCGCCCCACAGCCCGTGCCCATCGCCAGCCCCACAGCGGGCACTCACCCCACACGCAGCCCCCAGCGCGCTGCGGCCCCCGAAGCATCCCGAGAGCGGCAGGGATGGGCAGGGGAGGCCGGGACGTACCATGGAGGGGAGGGAGGGGGAACACTCGCTTTGTCCCTTCACTTTCTATACAAGATCCACCCCCGGTGACCCACAACTTGGGGGGGAGAGAAGCGTCGCTTTTGCGACGCTTCTCTCCCCCCCAAGTTGTGGGTCACCGGGGGGGCGATCCCGTGGAAAGTGTGGGGCGAGAAGCGCACTCCCCCCCCTTGCACACAAATGGTCGCGCCCAGTGCCTCCGCAGCCCCACCGCATCCCGCGGTACCCGCCCGTCGCCACGGCAACAGCATCCCCCAAAAGATGGGATGCGGGGAGAGGGATGGAGACGGGATGGGAGCAATGGGGAGAGGAGGAGACGGTGGGGGGTGAAGGCGGGAGGAGAAGGAGAGGTGCGGTGGAACATGGGGTCATGGCTGCAATGGGGGGACATAGTAGCCATAGGAGGATATGGTGGAGCCACTGGGGTCCCAATGTGTGACCCCCCCAATGTGTGGGTCCCGCTCTGCTCCTGCACATCCAGCGATGAGCAGCAGATGCGGGGCACAGGACCCCTGGAATCCTGAATCCGGGCGGGAGGGGCCGCGGGGCCCATCGGCTCCATCCTTTCCCAGCGGCACGGCCCGGCCCCATCGGCCCTTCCACAGTGTCCAGCGCTGTGGAGTCGCCCCTTCCCGGGAACATCGTTCCAATGGGCGCTCATTCTCCCTGTGTCCCACTGCAATCCACGGAAGTCATCCGTGCCCATCGCCACATGGGACTCCCTGCGGAGGGAGGCTCCACCTTCCCTGCAGCCACCTTTAACCACAGGCACAGGGGTCCGGGTCTCCCTGAGCCTCTCCCTCTCCGTGCTGGCAGCTCCGGCTCACCCGGCCCTTCCTCACCCGCTGCCATCCCGGGGTCGTCTGAGCATTCCTGGGTGCGAGACCTTCCCGTTGTCCCCATTGGATCCATCAGATCCCATCATCCTGCTCTATCCAGGCCATCCTGCTCCCTCTTCCCAAGCGCAGCCCCTCGGCTTGTTGCCAGCCCCGGACTCCTTCAGTTTCATTCTCTCCTTTGAACGTTACACGCTTGATCCCAACATCCAGATGATGATGATGGAGCAGGGACAGAGAAGGGCACCGGAGCTGGAGCAGAGCCTGGAGCATCCTGGTGATGGGGAATGGCTGAGGGAGCTGGGGGGTTCAGATGGAGAAGAGAAGGCTCAGGGGGGACCTGATGGCTCCCTACAGCTGCCTGAGAGGAGGATGGAGCCAGGAGGGGGCCGGGCTCTGCTGCCAAGGAACAAGGGATGGGCCAAGAGGAACCGGCCTCAAGCTGCACCAGGGCAGGTTTAGATGGAGCTGAGGGACAATTCCTGCCCCAGAGGGTGCTCAGCATTGGAACTGCCCAGGGCAGGGCTGGAGCCACCGTCCCTGCAGTGTTCACACACCACGGAGCCAAGGCCTCAGTGCCATGGGGCAGTGGTGGCCTTGGCAGCGCTGGGGCTGTTGTACTGGATGACCTTGAAGCTCCTTCCCACCTGCTGGTTCTATGGCTCCACATGGAATCAGTGGGGAACCTCCCAGTGCCCCAGGAGGAACGTCGGCTCCTGCACACACCAATGGTCCATGAACCAGCACCTGATGGAAAACTGCCCTCTAGCACCGGTAGCACCAGGAACAGCACCAGCAGCAGCAGCAGCAGCAGTGACAGCAGTAGCTCCAGCAGCTTCCCTTTGAATCATAGGTCATGGAATGGTGTGGGTTGGAAAGGACCTTAAGGCTCCATTCCCAACCCCTGCCACGGGCAGGGACACCTTCCATTGGAGCAGCTCCAAGCCCTGTGTCCTGTTGCAGTGTCCAACCTGGCCTTGAGCACTGCAGGGATGGGGCAGCCACAACCTCCCTGGGCAACCCATTCCAGGGCCTCACCACCCTCACAGTAAAGAATTTCTTCCTCAGATCCAATCTAAACCTCCCCTGTTTCAGTTTGAACCCGTTACCCCTTGTCCTCTCCCTACAGTCCCTAATGAAGAGTCCCTCCCCAGCATCCCTATAGGCCCCCTTCAGATACTGGAAGGCTGCTCTGAGGTCTCCACGCAGCCTTCTCTTCTCCAGGCTGAACAGCCCCAGCTTTCTCATCCTATCTCCATACAGGAGGTGCTCCAGTCCCTGATCATCCTCGTGGCCTCCTCTGGACTTGTTCCAACACTTCCATGTCCTTTCTATGTTGAGGACACCAGAACTGCACACAATGCTCCAAGTGAGGTCTCACAGAGCAGAGCAGAGGGGCAGGATCACCTCCATGACCTGCTGGTCACGCTCCTTTGGATGCAGCCCAGGATACGATTGGTTTCTGGGCTCAAGCGCACACTGCAGCCGGCTCATGGTCATTTTGTCATTGCCCAACACCCCCAAGTCCTTCTCCTTGGGCTGCTCTCAATCTCTTCCCTGCCCAACCTGGAGCTGTGCCTGGGATTGCTCGGACCCAGCCGTAGGACCTTGCACTTGGCATGGTTAAGTTTCATGAAGCTGGCATTGTCCCACCTTCCAAGTGTGTCCAGGCCCCTCTGGATCCCTTCCCTGCAGTGTATCAATGGCAACACACAGCGTGGTGCCATCGGCAAAGATGCTGAATTCCAACTGTTTGATTCCAACACGGACCCCTGAGGGACGCCACTTCCCTTCCCCTTGCCCTCCCCTCCCGCTCCCGGTGCACGCGGGGGTCCTGCAGCCCCTCCATCCCACCGCCGGTGGCTTTGGGGCTCCTCCTGCAGCACCCCCAGCAGAGCCCCCCCGCTGCCGGGCCAGGCCAGGCTGTTGGGCAGCTGCAGCGCCCATGAAGGTGGAGGTGGCTGCACCCAGGGACCGTCCCCTGCCCCCGGCTCCCCATGGGCTGTTCCTGTGCTGGTGCTGGAGCAGGGCTGGGAAGCAGGGCCAGGAAGCAGCAGTGGGGCCGGGAAGTGGGACCGGGAAGCAACAGCAAGGCTGGGAAGTGGGGCCGGGAAGTGGGGCCGGGAAGCGGGGCCGGGAAGCAGCAGCAGGGCCCTGTTGACACATCGGCGGCAGGACATTAGGGATGAGACACTTTATTAGCACGAGGAAAACACTCCTGAGAACCCAAGGCCCGGGGCTGGAGCCAGAGCCCAGCGCGGAGCCACCGGCACCAAGTCTGGGTGGGAATCCCCCATTGGACACACGGGCGCTGCCGTCCCCTTCCCGCTGCCACCAGACAGCCCTGGCAGCTGCTGACAGATTCCTGATCCCAGTGGAGGCTCCTGATCGTGATGGACGTTCCCGATCCCGATAGAGGATGCGGATCCGCACGGCCAGGTCCGGAGCAGCACGAGCTCCCTCTCAGTGTGGGTGAGCTCAGCCCAGCACCAGGCCCGGATCCATCCCGGTGCCGGATCCATCCCGGGGCAACCCACCTGCTACGTGCCCGTTCCGGGAGCCGCTGGGGGGTCGGGGGGGGCTGCGGGAAGTGCCGGGTCTTGGGATGCTGAATCGGCCGCGCGGCGCTGCAGGATGCCAGGCATCAGCGCCACGTAGGAGCGCATGAGGCGGTGGTTGGAGTGCACCAGCTTGGAGGCACAGCTGTCGAGGCAGGATTCCTGCAGGATGGAGACCCGGGATCAGCGGATTGAGGAACAAGAGGGGAACAAGAACCAGGGGATCAGGGAATCAAGAATCAAGGGATCAGGGACCTGTGGATCAGGGATGGAGGAACACGGGATCAGGGCATCCAGGACCAGGGTATCCAGCATCAAGGACCAAGGGCTCAGGACCAGGGGACCATGGTAATGAGGATCAGGGGATGAAGGATCAGGGGATCAGGGATCTGAGACCAGAGGATGAAGACAGAGGGAATGAAGGAGCAGGGGAACACGGATCAGGACCAGGGGCTCGAGGACCGGGGAAGAGGACTCAGGGGATGGGGGAATGAGGGGATCTGGGACGAAGGACCGGGAACAGGGTCCGGGCACCGCGCGCGGGGATCCCGGGTCCCGCCGCACCTCGCGCCCGGTGAGCAGCCGGTAGTTGAGGTTACAGACACAGCGCCGGAAGCAGAGCTCGGTCATGCGGTTGTACACCAGGAGGAAGTCCCGCAGCTGCAACACACCGGGCCCGGCACATCACCGCCGCGGCACCGCATCACCCACCCGGCACCGGTACCGGTACATCACCGCCGCGGCACCGCATCACCCACCCGGTACCGGGCCCGGCACATCACCGCCGCGGCACCGCATCACCCACCCGGTACCGGTACCGGTACATCACCGCCGCGGCACCGCATCACCCACCCGGCACCGGGCCCGGCACATCGCCGCGGCACCGCATCACCCACCCGGTACCGGCACATCACCGCCGCGGCACCGCATCACCCACCCGGTACCGGGCCCGGCACAGTGACATCCCCCACCGCGGCACCACGACATCACCCTGCGGCCCCGGCCCCGCATCACCCCCCGCCCGCCGCGGCCCCGGTCCGCACTCACGCTGCGCAGCTGCTGCCGCTGCTCCTCCGCCACCACCTCCATGGCCCGCTCCGAGCCCCGCTTCCGCCCGGCGTCACCTCCGGCCCGGCTCCCGGGGGCCTCCGCCGCCCGTGACGCAACGTCCGGCGTGTCCCGGCGAGCGGAGCGGCGGCGGCCGCGGCCGAGAAGGTGGGGGGCAACCGGGAACGGGAGCAGGAGGGGGCACGGGCACGGGCACGGGCACGGGCACGGGCACCGGTACCCGCAGCCCGGGGCCGCAGCGGTGCCTGCGCGGGGGGAGCGCCGGGCCCGCTTCCACCCGGGGCAGGAACGGGCCGGTGGGGATCCGGCCGCGGAGCGCGGCCTGAGCAGGGCGGTGCGGGGGGGCCGGGAGCGGGGGGCTCCTGCAGCGCAGGGCTGGGGGCCGGGAGCGGGGAGCACCGGGCAGCGCGGAGCGATGGGGCCGCCCCACGGTGTCCCTCGGCCGTGCCCCCGGCCCAGCGGTACCGGAGCGGGCGGGGCGGCCCTGCGGGAGCTCTGGAATGCGGCTGGACCGGTCCGGCCACTGCGCGGCCCCGCTGCCCCCCCGGGGCCCGGCTGCGGACGTGGCTCAGGGCTTAGATACGCCGGGCCCGGCGCCAGCCCTGACCCGGGACAGCTCCATCGCCGGCGGCAGTGCAGGGCGGGGGGAGCCCGGACACGGAGAGCTCCGGGAGGGGCGGCTCCGGAGGCTGCGGCCGGGACCCCGAGTCCTGGGGCTGCTGGAGCGAGGCCAGAGGAGGGCACGGAGCTGCTGCGAGGGCTGGAGCAGCTCTGCCATGGAGCCAGGCTGAGAGAGCTGGGTTGGGGCAGCCTGGAGAAGAGAAGGCTCCTGAAGGGGAGACCTTAGAGCAGCTGCAGTGCCTAAAGGGGCTGCAGGAAACCTGGAGAGGGGCTTTGGACAAGGGATGTAGGGACAGGACATGGGGAATGGCTTTAACCTGCAGAGGGGAGATGGAGATGAGCTCTTAGGCAGAAGCTCTTCCCTGTGAGGGTGCTGAGGCGCTGGCACAGGGTGCCCAGAGAAGCTGTGGCTGCCCCATCCCTGCAGTGCTCAAGGCCAGGTTGGACACAGGGGCTTGGAGCTGCTCTATGGAAGGGGTCCCTTGCAGGGGGTTGGGGCTGGAGGTGCTTTAAGGTCCCTTCAACCCAAACCAGGCTGTGCTTCTATTCCAAGGGACTGCAGTGCTGGGCAGTGGCTGCAGAAGCCGCTGTGGGGGCTCCTTGGTGCCCCAGGAGCTGCCCTGGTGGGCCCTGCCCTGTGCCATGGGGAGGTTGTCTCCATCCGGACCTGCTCCCAGTCTCCATCTCTGTGTCCCTACAGGGCCTGAGGATGTCGGACGGGATCATGAGCAAAGCGGCCACCATGGAGATCCCCATCAGCAGCAACGGAGACACAGGCAGCCTGCCCGAGGATGACGGCCTGGAGCAGGTTCAGGGCTGGGATGTGCTGGGATTGCTGGATCCCTGGTGTGTTCCGTGCACTCCTTCACCTCCTGCCTTTGCTCCAGGACCTGCAGCAGGTGATGGTGTCGGGGCCCAACCTCAATGAGACCAGCATCGTGTCGGGCGGCTATGGGGGCACAGCTGAGGGCATCATCCCCACCAGCACCATGAAAGGTACCGGGGGGCCGGGGCTGCGGCCAGGGACGGTGGGAAGGAGATGTCCCATCGCAGGGAGATGGGCTCGGCAGCGTGTCCCACCACGTGCTTCTGCCTCCATGCAACCTCCGTCCCAAAGTGGTGGCTCTTGCTCCTTCCTCCCTGCCACGTCTTTGTTCTGCTGCCGGCCAGGAGCACCCTGAGGCTGCAGCTGGTGGTGCTGTGGCTGGGTCCTCAGCTCCTTCCTTCCGTGCTGTGGAAGGTTCTGGTGTATCCTCTCCATCCCTGGGTGGATGAGGGGCTCTGGAGATGCACTGGTGCCTGTAGTGGTACCAGAGAAGCAGAATTGGCCTCTCCATGGCTCCGGGCCTCGTCCTCTCCACTCTCCCCTTATTCCCTCTTCTCTTTGCTCAGGACGGGTTGTGGGTGCTCCGCAGCAAGGCTGCAGGTGTCCTGCCTGCAGGACACGGAGGCAGGAAGTTCAGGTTAAATGTAAGGCAGAAGCTGTTCCCTGGGAGGGTGCTGAGGCGCTGGCACAGGGTGCCCAGAGAAGCTGTGGCTGCCCCATCCCTGCAGTGCTCAAGGCCAGGTTGGACACAGGGCCTGGAGCAAGCTGCTGTAGTGGAAGGTGGCCCTGTCCATGGCAGGGGTTGGAGCTGGAGGAGCTTTGAGGTCTCTTCCACCCCAGACCAGGCTGGGATTTGATGAGGTGTGCGGGCAGATGTGCCACCGCCCTGATGCTCTGCAGGCCCTGCACCCTAGGCGCGGTGCCAGGCGCTGCTGTGGCTCAGTGAGCCTGTGGTGCTGCCAGGCTGTGCCGTGGTCCCTGTGTGCCCTGGTCACCATCCCCGTGGTCACTGTCCCTGTGTCACCATGTGTCCTGCTCCCCGTCCCTGTGCCTCCATCACTCCCGGCCCCTCCGGTGCTCGGCTCACCGGGTGCAGTGACACCGCCCTGGATTCTGTGCGGCTTGCAGCCGTATCCGAGTTCGTGTCACACTCATCTGCTGCTGTTGCTCTCCCTGCTGCCGCCCTGTCCCTGCTCTGTGCCCATCCCTGCCCTGTCCCTGCCCATCCTGTACCTACGCTCCCTGTGCTCCCGCCCGCTGGCCGCTCCGTTCCAGGCTGTCTTGTCCAGCCTCGCGCAGCCCGAGGAGCATCCAGCGTGTGCCCCAGCGCGGCCGCTGCCCGCAGGATGGCCGACCCCGACCAGGCTGCAGGTACTGCGGCCGGGCCCTGCCGGGCAGTCCTGGGTGATGGTGCTGCTGTGGCTCCGGGTCCTGGTGCCGGGGCTGAGGCTGCTGCTGTGGCGCCAAGGTGGGACCTGGGCAGGGAGGAGCCCATGTGTGGCCTCCCCACGCTGCCAGTGCCGTTTCTGCCCCAGTGAGGGTGATGATGGGCAGGGTGATGCTTGGGGCAGCACCGGGACCTAGGGGGGCTGGAGCAGAGGCTGTTCCCTGCGTGAAACCTCGTGGCGGGGCTCAGAGGAGCAGGTCCTGTGCTCGGTCACACTGGGAGCGGGGCTGGAGTGGGCAGGGGGTTGCTGCTGCCCCACGAGGGCTCTGTGGGGGTCTGGAGCCCCAGTGCATGCGGAGCTGTCTCTGTCGCAGGCTCGGGGCTGCACCAGGCGCATCCCAGCCCCGTGGGTGGAGGGGAGGAGATCGTGCGCGGCATCGCTGTGGAGAAGTTTGACATTGTCAAGAAGTGGGGGATCAACACGTACAAGGTGAGGGCTCCAGAAAGACACGGCCAGAGTAGGCTGGGATGTAGCCAAGGGGATGAGGTTCAACAGGCAAAGGGCTGGTCCTGCAATTTGGGCCACAGTCACCCCATGCAATGCTCCAGGCATGGGGAAGAGTGGCTGGAAACTGCTCATGGGAAAGGAACTGGGGGTGCTGAGTGACGGAGCTGAACAGGAGCAGCTTGTGCCCAGGCGGCCAGGAAGCCCCCAGCATCCTGTCCTGTATCAGCACCAGTGCGGCAGCAGGGCCAGGGCAGGGATTGTGCCCCTGCACTGGGCACTGGTGAGGCCGCACCTCGGATCCTGTGTTCAGCTCTGGGCCCCTCACTACAGGAGAGACATCGAGGTGCTGGAGCGGGGCCAGAGAAGGGCAATGGAGCTGGTGCAGGGCCTGGAGCACAGAGTAATGGGGAAGGGCTGAGGGACCTGGGGGGTTCAGATGGAGAAGAGAAGGCTCAGGGGGGACCTGATGGCTCCCTACAACTGCCTGAGAGGAGGATGGAGCCAGGAGGGGGCTGCGCTCTGCTGCCAAGGAACAAGGGATGGGCCAAGAGGAACCGGGCTCAAGCTGCACCAGGGCAGGTTTAGATGGAGCTGAGGAACAATTCCTGCCCCAGAGGGTGCTCAGCATTGGAACTGCCCAGGGCAGGGCTGGAGCCACCGTCCCTGCGGGTGTTCACACACTGTGTAGCCGAGGCCGTCAGTGCCATGGGTTAGTGGTGGCCTTGGCAGTGCTGTTGCACTGGATGATGTTGAAGCTCTTTCCCAGCCTGGTTGGTTCCGTACCTCCCGGGGTGCAGGAGGGTGCATTGGGGCTGCCCCGCAGTGCTTCCCCCCCGTCCAACCTTGCTCCTCCCGCAGTGCACGAAGCAGCTCATCTCAGAGCGGTTCGGCCGCGGCTCCCGCACAGTGGACCTGGAGCTGGAGACGCAGATCGAGCTGCTGCGGGAGACCAAGCGCAAGTACGAGAGCGTTCTGCAGCTGGCCAGGGCCCTCACCTCCCACTTCTACAGCCTGGTGCAGACGCAGCACGCACTGGGGGACGCCTTCGCCGACCTCAGCCAGAAGTCACCGGAGCTCCAGGTACCCGACAGACCTGAGCCGTGTTCCCTGCGCTGCATCCCCTGCGCTGCATCCCCTGCGCTGCATCCCCTGCGCCACCTCCATCCCTCTGTGCTGCGTCCCCTGTGCTGCATCCCCTGAGCCACATCCCCCTGCACCACGTCTCCTGTGCTGTCCATTGTGCTGTGGGCCCCGTGAGCTGCGGGTCCCCATGAGCTGCGGGTCCCCATGAGCTGCGGGTCCCCATGAGCTGTGGGTCCCATGCAGTACCCCAGGTGCATGAGGACGAGGAGGGCAGTGGTGTTATCCATGAGCTGTGCTCAGTTATCCATGAGCTGATTCTGGGCACTTGGATCCTGGTTCGTGCCATCCCGGCCTCATGTATCCTGTCCTGCAGGAGGAGTTTGGGTATAATGCAGAGACGCAGAAGCTGCTCTGCAAGAACGGGGAGACGCTGCTGGGCGCCGTCAACTTCTTCGTCTCCAGCATCAACACGCTGGTCAACAAGACCATGGAGGACACGCTCATGACGGTCAAGCAGTATGAGACAGCCAGGTAGGATGCAGCCACAGCGCTGCGAGGTGCCGTGGGGCAGCCGTAGGGCAGCTGAGGGTCACAGCAGGGCTCTGAGCCTCCCTCCGCACAGGCTGGAGTACGACGCGTACCGCACGGACCTGGAGGAGCTGAGCATGGGCCCGCGGGACGCCGGCACCTTGAGCCGCCTGGACGCAGCCCAGAGCCACTTCCAGAGCCACAAGGACAAGTACGAGAAGCTGCGGGCAGACGTGGCCATCAAGCTGAAGTTCCTGGAGGAGAACAAGGTGGGGGCCTCAGCACGGCTCTGGGGGGGCCTTTGGGGGTCTGGCTTTTTTGGGGCTGCATTTGGGAGTCACCTTTTGGGGCTGCCTTTTAAGGGGCCTTTTTGGGGGGCTGCCATTTGCTGATGCCTTTTGGGGGGCTGCCTGCTGGGGGCTGCCTTTTTGAGGGCCTCCTTTTGGTAGCTGCCTTTTGGGGGACAGTTTTGGGGGTCTTCTTTTGGGTTCTGTGCTTCGGAGCTGCCATTCGGGGGCTCGTTTTAGGTTCAGCTTTTTGGGGTTCCCTCTGGAGTTGCCATTTGGGGGCCTTTTTGGGGTCCTCCTATTTGCACGCAGCCGTTTGGGTTCCACCCCTTTGAGGCTTCCTCTGTTTGAGTGGCTGTTTCGGGAGGCTGCTTTGGGGGGGTCACCCTTTGGGAGCCGCTCTCTCGGGTGCCGCTGCGGGTGCCAGCGGTGACCGCGGTCCCCCGGCGGTGCCGCAGGTGAAGGTGATGCACAAGCAGCTCCTGCTCTTCCACAACGCCATCTCCGCCTACTTCGCGGGCAACCAGCAGCAGCTGGAGCAGACGCTCAGGCAGTTCAACATCAAGCTCAAGCCACCGGGCGCCGAGAAGCCGTCGTGGCTGGAGGAGCAGTGAGCACGGACACAGATCGGGATGGGGCCCTGGGAGCCGCCGCGCCCCCCGCCCAGGGACCCCCCCAGCAGAGGGACCCCCTTGCCGCGGCCGGGACGCCCCAAACCCCCCCGTCCCCCTGCCCGGCGCAGGCGCGTCAGGGTCCAGGGAGTGGTGGCGCTGGGGGGCTCCGGGATCACCCCGTGTTCCCCTGGGTGAGCCCTGGGGATCCCCAGGCCAGGCCCCTGCATCCCCCCCAGCCCGTGGGGTGCCTCCAACCCCCCCACGGGCGCTGGTGGCTGCTCTGGGGGCACCCGGGAGCTGAGGGACACAGAACCACGCGTGTCCCCTTGTCACAGGACACACGCACACGTCCCCTCAGCAGAACACACTGACACATGCGTGTCCCCTCCCGCAGGACATGCGGAAACGCGTATGTCCCCTCTCCGCAGAACACACACACGCGTGTCCTTTCTGCAGGACACTGACACATGCGTGTCCCCCTTCCCACAGGACATACAGGAACATGCGTCTCTTCTGCAGGACACATAGAAACATGCATGTCCCCTCTGCAGGACACGCAGACACGTCTCCTCTCACCACAGGACACATAGAAACACGTATGTCCCCTCTGCAGGACACACACATGTCTCCCCAACAGGACACACACACACACACACGACACACGTGTTTCCCTTGCAGGACACACACACACGACACACGTGTTCCCCCCACAGGACACACACACACACGACACACGTGTTCCCCCTGCAGGGCACAGATACACACACACACATGTCCCCCCCTGCATGACACACAGGACACGTCTTCCCCGCAGAACACACACACATGACACACGTGTTCCCGTCGCAGAACACACACACATGACACACGTGTTCCCGTCGCAGAACACACACACATGACACACGTTCCCCCCGCAGGGCACAGACGCACACACATGTTCCCCCCACAGGACACACACATGACATATGTTCCCCTTGCAGAACACACACACATGACACACGTGTTCCCCTCGCAGAACACACACACACACACACGTGTTCCCCCCTGCAGGACACACACATGACACACATGTTCCCCTCGCAGAACACACACACACAACATACGTGTTCCCCTTGTAGAACACACACATGACACACGTGTTCCCCTCGCAGAACACACACACAACACACGTGTTCCCCTCGCAGAACACACACACATGACACACGTGTTCCCCTCGCAGAACACACACACACAACACACGTGTTCCCCTCGCAGAACACACACACATGACACACGTGTTCCCCTCGCAGAACACACACACACACACAGACACACATGTTCCCCCCGCAGGGCACAGACACACACACATGTTCCCCCCTGCAGGACACACACATGACACACGTGTTCCCCTCGCAGAACACACACACATGACACGTGTTCCCCTCGCAGAACACACACACATGACACGTGTTCCCCTCGCAGAACACACACACACACGACACACGTGTTCCCCTCGCAGAACACACACACATGACACACGTGTTCCCCTCACAGAACACACACACACACATGTTCCCCTCGCAGAACACACACACATGACACACGTGTTCCCCCCTGCAGGACACACACACACACACACATGTTCCCCTCGCAGAAACACACATGACACACATGTTCCCCTCGCAGAACACACACACACACACATGTTCCCCTCGCAGAACACACACACATGACACACGTGTTCCCCTCGCAGAACACACACACACACACATGTTCCCCTCGCAGAACACACACGACACACGTGTTCCCCCCACAGAACACACACACACATGACACACGTGTTCCCCTTGCAGAACACACACACACACACATGTTCCCCTCGCAGAACACACACACACACACATGTTCCCCTCGCAGAACACACACACATGACACACGTGTTCCCCCCACAGAACACACACACACATGACACACGTGTTCCCCCCACAGAACACACACACACACACACATGTTCCCCTCGCAGAACACACACACATATGACACACGTGTTCCCCCCACAGAACACACACACACATGACACACGTGTTCCCCTTGCAGAACACACACACACACACACACATGTTCCCCTCGCAGAACACACACACATGACACACGTGTTCCCCTCACAGAACACACACACACGACACACGTGTTCCCCCCACAGAACACACACACACACATGTTCCCCCCACAGAACACACACACACACATGTTCCCCCCACAGAACACACACACACACACACATGTTCCCCCCACAGGACACACACACACATGACACACGTGTTCCCCTCGCAGGACACACACACACACACACACACACACACATGTTCCCCCCACAGAACACACACACACACACACATGTTCCCCCCACAGGACACACACACACATGACACACGTGTTCCCCTCGCAGGACACACACACACACACACACACACACACACACACACACACACACATGTTCCCCCCGCAGGGCACAGACGCACACCCGTGTTCCCCCCTGCAGGACACACACATGACACACGTGTTCCCCTCGCAGGACACACACATGACACACGTGTTCCCCTCGCAGGACACACACACACACACACACACACACACACACACGTTCCCCCCGCAGGGCACAGACGCACACCCGTGTTCCCCCCTGCAGGACACAGGTGACTCGTGTCCCCTTGGCCTGGTGCTGGTGTCCCGGGGCCGCAGCGCCGGGGCCAGGCCGGGCACGGGCCGGGCTCTCCCGGCTGCACTTGGGCACTTTCTCCCGTGAGCCCCGCTCGGGATTCCCGCTGATCCGCTCCGCCCCGGGCCCAGCCTGTGACAGCCACAATAAACGGTACCGAGCAGCGAGTGGGGCCGGCCGGGACCGGGTGCTCCAGTCACGGGGGTCCTGCACTGCCCCTCCTGACCACCGGGGCTGCAGCACTGGCGCAAGGGCCCGTTGTGGGTCCTGGCTCCGGGGAGCCGGTGACCGGGGCTGCTCCATCCTGACCCGGCCATGGCTGGTGCTGGACAATGGGGCACCACTGGAGCTCCATGAAGCGTTTGGTACAGGTGACATGAGTTGGGTGGGAGCATTTTGCTGCTGGGGGCAGGAGGCTCCACAGAGGGTCTGGATCCATGGGATGAGACCAATGGGATGAGGTTCAACAGGCAAAGTGCCAGGTCCTGCACCTGGGGCACAACCACCCTGTGCAGTGCTCCAGGCTTGGGGAAGAGCGGCTGGAAACTGCTCATGGGAAAGGACCTGCGGATACTGATTGATGGGAGCTGGACAGGAGCAGCTTGTGCCCAGGCAGCCAAGAAGCCCTCAGCATCCTCTCCTGTATCAGCACCAGTGCGGCAGCAGGGCCAGGGCAGGGATTGTGCCCCTGCACTGGGCACTGGTGAGGCCGCACCTTGAATCCTGTGTTCAGTTCTGGGCCCCTCACTGCAAGAGAGACATTGAGGTGCTGGAGTGGGGGCAGAGAAGGGCACCGGAGCTGGAGCAGGGCCTGGAGCACAGAGTGATGGGGAAGGGCTGAGGGAGCTGGGGGGTTCAGGTGGAGAAGAGAAGGCTCAGGGGGGACCTGATGGCTCCCTACAACTGCCTGAGAGGAGGATGGAGCCAGGAGGGGGCTGCGCTCTGCTGCCAAGGAACAAGGGATGAGCCAAGAGGAACCGGGCTCAAGCTGCACCAGGGCAGGTTTAGATGGAGCTGAGGAACAATTCCTGCCCCAGAGGGTGCTCAGCATTGGAACTGCCCAGGGCAGGGCTGGAGCCACCGTCCCTGCAGTGTTCACACCCCGTGGAGAATCACAGAATGGTTCGGTTTGGAGCGGATCCTGAGGTCATTCAGTTCCAGCCCCCAGGAACAACACAAGCGCTTGTGCCGGGGCCGGTTCTCCACAGAGCGCAGCGAGGGGGCTGCTCCGCTGCCTACAGAACCCTGACCCAGAGGCAGGGCGCCTATGAAGGATTCAGCGCCGGGCGCGCCTCGATCGTGCGGAGCGCGGTGCAGGGGAGGTGGCGCCGCATCCGCCCGCCCCTCCGGTCCCTACCACGAGCCGCGCTCCGCACCGGGCCCGCCGCGCTGGAGGGAGGCGGGGGGGCGGTGGCGCTGCGGTACCGCTGCGTCCGGGCTGGGCTCTGGCTCGGTCGTGAGCCCTCGGACGGTGGCCTCGCTGCTGCGGCTACTCAGCCAAGCGCACGCACCAGGGGCCGGAGCCTGCGGTCCCTCCGTACCGAGCAGGATTTGCTACTGCAGCAACGCATCACCGGTGCGTGCAACCAACGTGAACCCAGCTCACGTTCCCTGTTAGCGGGTGAATTCCGCTTCACGGTGGTGGGAAAGGATCAGAAAGCGACGCCTCCATGCACGCTTTGGCCGCCACAAGCAGTTGTCCCTGTGGGAACTTCTCTGACGGCTCCTGCTTCAACCCCCGAAAGCCATAGGGACCGCGAGGCCCCGCTCTCACTGTCTGCATTCGGACTGAAAACCGAGACCAAGCGAGCTCTGCCCTCCCGCTCCGTGGGAGGGTTCCGTCCTTCCCGAGCTGCCTTTGGGGCGCTGTGGAACGCTCCGGCAGCTGCACCGCCCGCTCCAGCCGCTCACCTGCTGCTGCCCCCGGAGAGCGCCCCCTCGGGGCTCCCCCCCGCCTCGCAGGATAAGAGCATCCGAGGCCCTCAGTGCCGTGGGTCGGTGGCGGCCTCGGCAGTGCAGGGGGGCGGCTGCACCGGATGATGCTGAAGCTCTTTCCCAGCGCAGCTGATCCAGGGGTTCGGTCCCCGCATCCGTCGGGCTCCGGGGCTGGGCTGGGCTCCGGGTGGGTGCCGGGATTAAACCCATCCCGGGGCGCAGCCGCTGCCCCGGCTCAGGGGGTTTGTTCATTCCCACCGGCCTTTGCCGCGCCGGTACCTGCTCCTGCAGCGCCGCTGGGACCGGCCCAGCCCGGCCGGGAGTGAGCGGGGGGCACCGGGGCTCGGGGTGTCCTTTGTGGGGGGAGAACCTGCAACGGGGCCGGGACCAACCCCGAGCGGGACAAAGGGATGCGCTCAGCGCCCCCCGCCGCTGCCCGCTGCTCGGGGAGGGGCCGGGGGCGGAGCTCCGCAGCCACAGGTGCCGTTGTCCCGTCCCGGCCATGGGCTCTCCGGTCCCGGCCATGGGGTCTCCGGTGCCGCCACCGCCGCCGCCGCCGGTGCCGCCGCCCCCCCCGGCGCTGTCGCCGGGAGCGCGGCTGCGGGCGCTGCACTGGGAGCCGGTCCCCGCCTGGCGGGTGCGGGGCCGCCGCTCGGTCTGGGCCCCGCCGCCCGCTCCGCTCCCGCCGCTGGACCTGCCCCGGCTCCGGGCGCTGTTCCGGGAGCCCCGCGGGGCCGCCCCGGGGCAGCGCCCGGCGCCCGCGGTGAGACCCAAACCCTGCACCCAGCGGGACCCCTCCCGCATCCCCCCTGACTCCCCCTCCCGCCCCCCCCAGGCCGCGCTGCTGGAGCACAAGCGGAGCCTCGCCCTCGGCGTCTTCCTCAAGCAGCTCAAGCGGTGAGCGGAGACCCGGACCCCCCCGCGCCGCCGGGGCCGGTCCGGGGGTCACCGGTGCCCGACGTCCCCCCAGCCCCATCGAGCAGATAGTGCGGGACATCGAGGAGGGCGTCGGCGCTCCCTATGGGGCAGAGAAGCTTCTGGAGCTGTCCCGGCTGCTGCCCAGCGCCGCGGAGGTGGGAGCCGGGGCATGGGGGGGGGGGGGCGCGGGACGGGGGAGTCCCCGTGCCCCCCCCCGAGCCTCGTCCCCGCCCGCAGGTCGCCCGGCTCGGAGCGCACCCCGGCAGCCCCCGGCAGCTCCCCGAGCCCGAGCGCTTCATGGTGCTGCTGACCCGAGTGCCCAGGTCGGGGGCAGACATGGACGGGGGGGGGTCCACGCACTGGTGGGGGCCGCTGCTGCCGGAGGGGGGTGGTGCCACACATTGGAGTGGGGTCACACGCTGGGGAGAGGCTCCGACACCCCCGGGGCTGCCATACACTGGGGGATGAGGGATGGGGGGTGTCACTTGGGGGAGGACGCACACTGGGGGTGGGGGGGTCCCATTCATCAGGGGGGTCCCACACACTGGGGGGCTCCCATGAACTGGAGGTGGTTTCCAATGCACTGGGGGGGAGGGGGCCCGCATTAGTGGTGCCCATGAACGGGGGAGGGGGGGTCCCGCGCTCTGGGTGTCCATTCCCCCCTCTCCCCCAGCTACGCCCAGCGCCTGGAGCTGCTGGTGCTGCAGGAGGAGTTCTCGCCCCGGCTCCGCGCCCTGCGCGGCTCCATCCAGACCCTGGCGGCCGCCGGTGCCGGTGAGCGGCCCCGTGGGGATGGGGGGCACCGGCTGCCCCCCCCTCCGCTGCTCACTGCCCCCGGCTGCTGCCCCATAGAGCTGATGGAGTGCGAGGAGCTGCACCGCATCCTGCACCTCATCCTGAGCGCCGGCAATCACCTGAACGCGGTGAGAGCGGGCGCGGGCGCTGCCGCGGCGCTGCCGTGAGGGGCTGCGCTCACCCGGCTGCCCCCAGGGCGGCTACGCGGGCAGCGCCGCCGGCTTCCGCCTCGCCTCGCTGCTCAAACTGCCCGACACCAAGGCCAACGAGCCCGGCATGGACCTGCGGCACTTCGTGGCCATGGTGAGCACGGGGCGGCCGCCGAGGGACCCCCATGGGGCCCCGGTGGGATCCTGGAGGCTCTTGCCCGTGTCCTGCTCAAGGTCGCTCCCGCGGGATGCGCTGCCCGGTGCGGGGGAGGATGTTGTTTTTCCAGCAGCTGAGGTCCAGCACAGTTCTTCCCATGCTCTGCCCGTGGGGAGACGGTGCTGAGCCTCCTGCAGCAGTGCTGCGGTGTCCTTGCCTGTTACCACTGTCACCATCACCCCAGCCCCGTGTGCCCCTTTCTCATGGAATCCCAGCCTGGTTTGGGATGAAGGGAGCTCAAAGCTCCTCCATTCCCAACCCCTGCCATGGGCAGGGACACCTTCCATAGAGCATCTCCAAGCCCCTGTGTCCAACCTGGCCTTGAGCACTGCAGGGATGGGGCAGCCACAGCTTCTCTGGGCACCCTGTGCCAGCGCCTCAGCACCCTCCCAGGGAACAGCTTCTGCCTCAGAGCTCATCTCAGTCTCCCCTCTGGCAGGTTAAAGCCATTCCCCTGTCCTGTCCCTGCAGGCCCCTGTCCAAAGCCCCTCTCCCGGTCTCCTGGAGCCCCTTCAGGCACTGGAGCTGCTCTCAAGTCCTTTGGGAGACCATCAGTGCCCCTCTTGTCTTCCCTGCTGTGTCTTGGCTCAGCTCACTCCGGCAGGGACACGGGCGCGGGGGGTGCCCCCGGTGACCTCTGTCCCCTCCCGCAGGAAGCGGCCCGGATGGACGAGACCCTCCTGGATTTCCCGGACAAGCTGCGGCACGTGGGCCTGGCCTCGCGGTGAGGGCGGCCCCGCTGCTCCGGCCCCCGGGGCTGCGGCGCAGGGGCTCACGTGACACACCCCCCCCCCCCCCCCCGCAGCATCGACGCGGCCGAGGTGGAGCGGGAGCTGCGGCGCCTCGCGGGGCGGCTCGCGGGGGCGCGCGGGCTGAGCGCGGCGGCGCCGTTCCTGCGCGCGGCCGAGGAGGAGCTGCGCGCGGCCTGGCGCGCGCTGGAGCAGCAGCAGCGCGCGGCCGCCGCCACCCTCGAGTTCTTCTGCGAGGAGGCGGCGGCGGGCGCGCTCCCGGCGCTCTGCGCCGTCCTGCACCGCTTCGCGCTCGGGCTGCGCGCGGCCGCCGGCGACAACGGCCGCCGGGAGCAGGCGCGGCGCCGGCGGCTGCAGCTGGAGCGCGGGAAGCGCCACTCCATCGCCTCCTGCTCCGCGCCGCCCGACCCCGGCCCCGGCGCCCAGCGCCGCGTCCCGCTCACGCCGCAGCCCCCGCGCCGCGGCTCCGAGCCCGCCCCGCGCCCGCAGGAACCCCCCGGCCCCGCGCCGCTGCCCCCGGCCCGTGGCGGTGTTGAGGAGCTCCCGCTCGGCCCCAGCCCCGAGCCGCCCCCCCCGGCCCCGGCCGCCCCCTGCCAGGGCTGGGCCCTGCTGCGCCTCCTGCGGCGCATGGCGGCGGGGCCGGGCCGCGGGAGCCCCCCAAGCTGAGCCCGCGCTGTTTTCCTGTCCCGTGTCCCACCCCCCCCCCAACGATTTGACAATAAACGATGAGACGTACCCGGGCTCCCGCATGGACAGCGCCTCCCGCCCGTGGCCCCCTCATACCCCTATAGCTGTCACATCCCCTCATGTCCCCTGCACAGCCATGTCTCTTATGGCTACATCTCCCGTCTCACCACTTCCATCGTGTCCCCCAGTGCTGACCCATGGCCATGTCCCCACCCCACCCGGCACTGTGCCCTTTGTCACTGCTGTGGTGCTGGTGGTCGCATGGGTGGATGCTGCAGGAGGCTGTGGGGCTGCTCATGGAGGACTTTGGTGCCCCTGGGGTCCTCTGTGCCACCCCCAGAGGGGGCAGCCCAACCTGGGCACGACCTCCTTGGTACCATCCTCAACACCCCTGAGGATGGAGAATGCTGAACCAGGGAACCTGCTCCAGCACTGCTGGGGTGGCTCCTGTTCTGAATTGAATCATGGGCTGGTTTGTGCTGAAACGGACTTGCCCCACGGGCAGGGACACCTTCCACCAGCTCCACAACCCTCTCATGCTGAGGGTGTTAAGGTCTCTTTTAACTCAAACCATTCCGTGAGATCCCAGTTCCACTCCCAGTCCATTACTGGGCCCAGAAAACAGAGCCTGGAGCCCAGGCTGTGGCTTTCCAGGCAGATGCCAGCGGGGCAGGGGCTGCTTGCTGAGGCCATTGCCTCCCAGTAATACCGACGCCATCCCAAAGGCGCGGAGCCTGGTGGGGGTGCGGGAGGAGGCGGCCCCGGTTACAGAAATAGATCGATATATTAGTGTGTACAAAACATGCTGCTGTCCCCCGCGGCCTCCACACATATAAATAACACCCCGGGGGCTCAGGCGGGAGATGCCTGCGCGGGGCCCGCCCCACCGGCACCGGCCCCGGCCCAGCCCGCGGGCCCCGGCACCGGCCTGGCCTGCCCGGCCTCACTTGAGGTCCACATCAAAGTCCAGCACCAACAGCTTGGTCTCCTCGGTGCCGTTGCGGCTGCCCACGGCACAAACCAGCTTCGTGTTGGAGGCGCGGATGCGCCACACGACGCCGCCGCTGCCGCCGCTCTCCAGCGCCACCAGGTTGCGCACGAACTCGCCCGTCTTCAGGTCCCAGAGCTTGACGGTGCCGTCGTCCGAGCTGGTCACCACGAACTTGGAGCTGAACTGCAGGCAGGTCACGGCGCTCTGGTGCTTGCTGGGCCCTGGGAGCAGAGGGACCGCAATCAGAACAGGGGGAGATCATCGGGTCCAACCCACCCACGGGGCAGGGCCACCCGGAGCGCGGCACAGGAACGTGTCCATGGTGGGGTTGGGATGTCTGAGATGGAGACTCCACAAACCCCTTTGCAGCCTGTGCCAGGGCTCTGCCAGCCGCAGTGGAAGGAAGTTCTCCCTCACATTGTTCTTCCTCGTGTTCAGGGGAGATTCAGGTCGGAGGTAAGGAAGCTCCTCCCTGTGAGGGTGCTGAGGCGCTGGCACAGGGTGCCCAGAGAAGCTGTGGCTGCCCCATCCCTGGCAGTGTTCAAGGCCAGGAGCAACCTTCTCTTAGTGGAAGGTGTCCCTGCCCATGGTAGGGGTTGGAACTGGAGCAGCTTTAAGGTCCCTTCCAACACAAACCAGTCTGTGGTTCCAGGATTCGTTCTATGATTCTATGAAACTTGTGTTGTAGTTTACGGCCATTGCTCCTCATCCTCTCACTGGACACCACTGATAAGAGTCTGGCACCACCATCATGGCACCCACCTTTGAGATACTGATCTGCATGGATGAGATCCCCTCTCAGGCTGCTCTTCTCCAGACTCAATGGGCCCAGTTCCAGCAGTTTCTCACAGAACAGAATCCCAGAGTGGTTTGGGGTGAAGGGACCTTAAAGCTCATCCAGTTCCAACCCCATCCCATGGGCAGGGACACCTCCCACTAGAAGATAATCTAGTCTTTTAGTTCTGAGATGTCTCCTCATCAGACAGGCTCCAGACCCCCAATCATCCTTGCAGCCTCCACTGAACCCCTTCCAGTAGCTCCTTGTCTTGTCCTGAGGAGCCCAGCACTGGACACACAACACCAGATGTGGCCTCACCAGCATCAAGGGAAGGGGAGGATCATCTCCCCCAACCTGCTGCCACACTCCTGATGCATCCCTGGACATTCCTGTCCCTCCTGGCTCAAGGGCACGCTGCTGCCGCATGGTCAGCTTCTGATCCACCAACTCTCCCAGGTCCCTCTCGGCTGAACTGCTCTCCAGTGGTCAGCCCCAGCCTGCGCTGGGACTTTGGGATCCCTTAGTCCCATGCTCCCATCACAACCCCACTGGGAGCCCCCTGGGCAACATCTGCCCTGCCCCATCTGGCAGCCACACGTGCCCCCAGCAGGCAGCAGGAGGAGCTGCCCCGTTCCAGCACTCACCCTGCAGCGTCTGCAGGCACTGGCCTGTCTTGATGTCCCAGATCTTGACGGTGGAGTCAGCGTTGCCGGACACGAGGATGTTGTCCCGCAGCTCCATGCCGCTGGTGAGCGACTGGTGCCCCATGAGGGTGTGCAGACAGTTCCCGCTCTCCACATCCCATACACGGATGGATGTGTCCAGGGAGCCGCTCACAATGTGTGTCCCATCGAACTGCCCAGAGAGACACAATCAGCATAGCCTGCGCCAGGGGAAGGGGCAATACCAGCCTGGGGTCAGGGACAGGGCACGGCTGCTTGAGTGACATCCTTTGTCCCCTGCAGCTAATCTGGGTGTGCGTGCGACTGGCAGCGCCTTCAAAGAACCGCAGCCTGGGTTGGGCTGGAGAAAGCTCAAAGCTCCTCCATTCCCAACCCCTGCCACGGGCAGGGACCCCTTCCACTGGAGCAGCTCCAAGCCCCTGTGTCCAACCTGGCCTTGAGCACTGCAGGGATGGGGCAGCCACAGCTTCTCTGGGCACCCTGTGCCAGAGCCTCAGCACCCTCACAGGGAAGAGCTTCTGCCCAAGAGCTCATCTCAGTCTCCCCTCTGGCAGGTTAAAGCCATTCCCCTTGGCCTGTCCCTACATCCCTTGTCCAAAGCCCCTCTCCAGGTTTCCTGCAGCCCCTTTAGGCACTGGAGCTGCTCTAAGGTCTCCCCTTCAGGAGCCTTCTCTTCTCCAGGCTGCCCCAGCCCAGCTCTCTCAGCCTGGCTCCAGAGCAGAGCTGCTCCAGCCCTCGCAGCATCTCCATGGCCTCCTCTGGCCTCACTCCAACAGCTCCACATCCCTCTTGTGCTGCTGCCCCAGAGCTGGCTCAGGACTGCAGGGGGGGTCTCCCCAGAGCACAGCAGAGGGGCAGGATCCCCTCCCTGAGCTGCTGCTCATTCTCTGGGGTGCAGCCCAGCACACAGGGGGTTCTGGACTCAAGTGCTCACTGAAGCCGAGTCATGGGGAGCTTCTCCTCACCCAATACCCCAAGTCCTTCTCCTCAGGGTGCATGTCCCTGCAGTGCATGTGTGGTGTCAGGGAGGAGGGCAGAGGGCCTCCCCTGCAGGGATCAGACACAGCCCATGTGTCCCTGGGGCCATCAGCAGGAGGGACAGGGGCTCCAGGGTGTTACCTGCAGGGAGTAGACGCGGTTTGTGTGTCCCTGCAGCGTGTGGGTGCAGCTCTCGCTCTCGGGGTCCCAAACCTTCACTGTGTAGTCGTAAGCACCGCTCACCACCTTGTGCCCATCGTACTGCACACAGCGCACGGCAGCCACGTGCCCCATGAGCACGTGCAGGCACTGCCCCGTCTCGATGTCCCACAGGCGCAGCGTCGCATCCCGAGAGCCGCTCACCACCCTGTGGGCATGGACATGGAGCACAACCACATCTGACCTCGGATGATGGAGACAACCCCGAGGAGCAGCTTTTCCTCCTGAGGGAAACCACCTCCCACACAGCCACAGATCCACCTCCGTGCCCACACCACAGCCCAGCCCAAGCCCCACATCCAGACCTATGGACTGGTTTGGGTTGGAGGGACCTTAAAGCTCATCCAGTTCCAAACCCTCCCAGCAGAGCAGGCAGCTGAAGCCCCCCTGCCCGTACCTGTTGCCGTGCAGGTGCATGCAGCGCACGGTAGACGTGTGCCCGTAGAGCGTGTGCACGCACTCGCCCGTGTCCGCGTTCCACACTTTGAGGGTCCGGTCCGTGGAGCCGCTGATGACGATGCTGTCCCTCATCTGCGAGGACCACACACCACCGGTGTGACCCACCAGGGTCTGCACACACTGCGAGGGGCGGGATGGGGACACTGCATTGGGAAAGGCTCCACAATGTGGCAACGGAGCAGCAGAGCACAGGACAACCCCGGCACAGCATCCACAAGGTTCATCCCTCAGTGATCCACTCCCTGCACCAGACCCCACCAGAGCCCTTTCCACGACATGGTCCCCTGGACCCAGCTGAGTTTCCTGCCCTTTCTGCACCTCCAGGAAGATGCTCCGCACTTGCTGACTTGAACTGAAAGCACAAGTGGGGCCAACTCTTGCTCATTTGGCACTGCACCATCAAACTGGTGGCGTAAGACAGCTCCTGCAGCCAGAGGGTCGGTCAGATCTTCTCAGAGACGGGACAAATCATGGAACCAACCAGGCTGGGAAAGAGCTTCAATGTCATCCAGTGCAACCGCTCCCCAGCACTGCCAAGGCCACCACTACCCCATGGCACTGATGGCCTTGGCTACACAGTGTGTGAACACGTGCAGGGACGGTGGCTCCAGCCCTGCCCTGGGCAGTTCCAATGCTGAGCACCCTGTGGGGCAGGAATTGTTCCTCAGCTCCATCTAAACCTGCCCTGGTGCAGCTTGAGGCCGGTTCCTCTTGGCCCATCCCTTGTTCCTTGGCAGCAGAGCGCAGCCCCCTCCTGGCTCCATCCTCCTCTCAGCAGTTGTAGGGAGCCATCAGGTCCCCCCTGAGCCTTCTCTTCTCCACCTGAACCCCCCAGGTCCCTCAGCCCTTCCCCATCACACTGTGCTCCAGGCCCTGCACCAGCTCCGGTGCCCTTCTCTGCCCCCACTCCAGCACCTCAATGTCTCTCTCGTGGTGACGGGCCCAGAACTGAGCACAGGATTTGAAGTGTGGCCTCACCAGTGCCCAGCACAAGCGGACAATCCCTGCCCTGGCCCTGCTGCCACTCTGGTGCTGGTACAGGACCTGTATCAGACAAAACCCACTACGAGGCCTCTCCCAGCCCCCGCTGCAGGCAGGACCAGGTCTCACCTCCCCTGTCACAGCCGACCACACTTTGAGGGTGTTGTCGTCGGAGCCGCTGACGATGCGGTTGCCGCAGAACTGCAGGCAGGTGATGACGTGGTCATCGTGTCCCTTCAGCACCTGCGTGGAGAACACCAGGAGGGAGGCTCAGAGCCCGGTGTGGGCATCTGGTGGCTACTGCTGGGGGCTACGCAGGGACTTCAAAACCCGGCCGGACCCTTGCGGCTCTGAAGGCCACCTGGAGCTCAGAGCCAACATTCTGTCCCAGATCATCTTCAAATCAGACTCACAGAACAGTTTGGGTTGGAAGGGACTTCAAAGCACCCCTGGATCCTTTTCCTGCTCTAAGCCTGGAGCATTCCATGGGGTTGCTGCGACCCCGCAGGACTCAGCCCTTTGTGTTGTTGCACCTCATCCCCTTGGCCCATTAATCCAGCCTGTCCAGATCCCTCTGCAGAGCTTCCCACACGTATTTCCCGGTGGATGCCTGTGGCTGGTGCCTCCTCAGGACAGGTCAGACCTGTCCGCCTCTTCCTGAGGCACTCTGACAATTCCTAGTGTTGTTCTCATCCAGCTGTCACAGATATTTCTCTGCTGCTTCCTTCACACTCCAGCTTCCTGCACAGGAAAGCTCTGGAGCCTGGTTCTCACCAGGACACCCCGAAGCACCCACCTTGGGGGCTCGGAGCTCCCCGCTGCGCCAGTTCATGTCGATCTTGTGCTGCCGCATGAAGGCGAATTTCCAGGGGCTGTACATGAAGCCAGGGCTGAGCAGGCGCCGCTTCCGCAGGTGCAGGGGCTCCTCGATGCCTGCGGGAGGGAACCGCAGTGGGATGTGACACAGGACACGGGGGGGGTCGTGCCCTCACCCTGCGGGAGCTCAGGAGGGCACATGCTGGGTGCCGTGGGCTCCCCGGTGCTGCACGGATGAAGGCTTTACCTTCCTCACGGCACTTCTCCCTCCAGAGCAGGTTGTCTTCAGCCAAGACTCTCCAGTAGCGACAGGTCTGGGCAGCACGGAGCAGGTCCCGAGGCTCCAGGAAGGAGAGGACATAAAGTGCCAGCTGCAAAGAGGACAGCGAGTCACGAGGGCACCGGGAACTCCAGGGGGCTCCCATGGCTGGTGATGGGCGCCCAGCGCATCTCTTGGCTCAACTCACCTCCTTGGGCAGCAGGGAAATGAAGTCTCTCTGGAACTGGGGCTCAATGACCTGCATCATGTACTTGATCTGGGAGGGCTCGCAGCGGTCGATGAGCTCATCCAGAGCAAGCAGCTTCTCTGGGCCGCTCCACCGCTGAGGAGAGGACATGGGTCATGCTGCCTGCACCACGGCCTGCAGCCCTCACCAGCCTCATAGACGCCAACCCCACAGACACAAACCAGCATGGACACAAGGGGCTAGTGGGCCACTGGAGCAGGACAGGGCTCTGCTACCTGGACCTCAAGGTAGAGCAGAGCCAAAGATGGGGCTGGATGCTCCAGAAGTCATATAAGAGAACATGGATGTTGTTTGATGGTGGACAAAGCAACAACCTCAGGTTGAAGGAGAGCAGGAGGCGGGCCAAGACCACCCTGTGCTCCCTCACCTGATGCAAAAGCTCACCAAACACCCACCCGAACCCCTGTGTGAGGAGGGCTCCACGCTGATGGACTCCCCAGGGCTTGGTTCCCCTCCTGCACATCCACCAAGCCCCAAGGTCCCAGTGTCCCTGTGGGAGCCCTTTGGCACCAGCCTACCTGGAAGGTGCGGAGCCAGTCCTGCAGTTCAGGCGGGGGGGCCACCGAGGGGATGCGGCGGCGCCGGGCTGGGCCTGCCTTGGCGTTGCGCAGGTCCCCAAAGGTGGTGGTGGGACTGGGGGTGCAGGGACCCAGCGTCCTGCACCGCAGCAGGGAGACACCACGTCAGCATAGCTACACCATCCAAGGGGTCCCAGAACAGAACAACCCAGCCCCACCAGCCAGGAGCCTACTCAGCCTCCTCCCACTGGTAGGACACCCAGATGGCTGTGGGTGGCTCTGGTAGACCAGGTCTCCCCTCCCCAGGTGAGCTTCCTGCCCACCTCACCTGCTGTACTCGGAGCCCTTGCGCAGCTTCTTGCCCGGGGACAGGGCTCTGCCGTCAAGGCCATTCTCTGACTTTCTCTTCATCTGCAAGGAGAAGACATGTCAAACCCTTCTGGGGTCGCACGTGCCTGCCCAAAGGAGGCCCACGCTGGCACCACCATGGCGGCGTGCTCGACGGTGTTGAGGTCCCCAACCCCCAGAACAGCCCCACAGGCCTTGTGCCAGTGCCAGCTCCAGCCACCAGTGCCAGCCTCTGGGGTGAAGCTGCAGCCTGGGGCCGTTACCTTTGGTCTCACGTGCCGGAGGAGGCCACCATCCTCCGTCCGCTGCAGGTAGTTGATCCAGCGTTCACCAATGGTGTAGTAGAAGTAGACGTTGCCACCATCCTCCCCTTCCTCACTGTAGCAGCTCCCCTCCTCCTCCTCTTCCTCGTCATCCTCCTCCTGCTCCCCGCAGCCCATGGAGCTGAGCGGTTCCTGTGCCCGGTGCCCGCCGGAGCCATCAGCCTCCAGCCCAGGCCCTGTGCCCCCAGCACGCTCCGGCTCCCAGATGCCTGCAGCCGCTGCCTCCTCCTCAGCCCCAGCCTACAGCAGAGGGAGGGGGGGGTCAGGTCTGGCTGCGCTGCTCCAGGGGTGCTCCGGGGCCAAGGGGTGGAGGAGCTGCCCTCTGCAGTGCAGAGCCTGAGATGGGGAGCAGGGAACACACTGTGGAGCTTAAGTGTTCCCAGGGGTCACTGGGCACACTCTAGGGACAGACCATGTCCCAGCTCCACAGCGGCAGCGAGACTGAACTGCCCACCGCATCCTGTGTTCAGCTCTGAGCCCCTCACTACAAGAGAAACATCGAGGTGCTGGAGTTGGGCCAGAGAAGGGCAATGGAGCTGGAGCAGGGCCTGGAGCACAGAGTGATGGGGAAGGGCTGAGGGAGCTGGGGGGTTCAATCTGGAGAAAAGAAGGCTCAAGGGGGCCTGATGGCTCCCTACAACTGCCTGAGAGGAGGATGGAGCCAGGAGGGGGCTGCGCTCTGCTGCCAAGGAACAAGGGATGGAACAAGAGGAACCGGGCTCAAGCTGCACCAGGGCAGGTTTAGATGGAGCTGAGGAACAATTCCTGCCCCAGAGGGTGCTCAGCACTGGAACTGCCCAGGGCAGGGCTGGAGCCACCGTCCCTGCGGGTGTTCACACACCGTGGAGACGAGGCCTCAGTGCCATGGGGTAGTGGTGGCCTTGGCAGCGCTGGGGTGCCTGTACTGGATGATCTTACAGGTCCTTCCCAATCCAGCTCACTCTGTTCACATGACTCCAAACTCCTACCTGAGGCACAGGAGCTTTACTGTCCCCCTGCAGACCAGGGCTCACTCTTGCCTCTTCTTCACTGCTTGGTCTCCTCCTGCAAGTCATCCGTTGGCTGTTGAGCTCCAAAATGCGGGTGGTGATGCCCTTGACAAGGAGAAGATCATCCAGCGAGCTGAAGCCTTTCAGTTCCTGTGCGAAGGGAAGCAGAGTCAAAGCAAAGCTGAGAAACCCGGGAGCAGCAGTACCTGCTCGCTCACACCCTGGTCTCCTTCCTGCTGGTTCAGAGTTCCCAGCCTGTGCCTCCTGTGACCATCAGCTCCCCCTGGGCCTTCAGGGGAAGGAGGGTTGAGATGCCATGCACAGGAGATACCTTTGTGCTCACTGTCCTCACTGCTGCTCCCATCCAAGGCGAACGATGGTTTCTCCCAAACCAACCCTTCCCATGTAATCCCTCCCAGCTCCCTGCCCTGAACAAGGAGCAGCCACAGCACCACAGAGCAGGGGAGCAGCAGACCTGGAGCACGGCACCAACCCAGCAGGGATGGGGACTGCTGGGGAGGGGCTCAGCACAGAGAAAATCCATCGTGATGACTCACAGCGAGCAAGGGTCTGACCCTTCCAAATCATGGAACCACAGCCTGGGTTGGGTTGGAGAAAGCTTAAAGCTCACCCTGTTCCAACCCCTGCCACAGCCAGGGACCCCTTCCACTGGAGCAGCTTGCTCCAAGCCCCTGTGTCCAACCTGGCCTCAACACTGCCAGGGATGGGGCAGCCACAGCTTCTCTGGGCACCCTGTGCCAGCGCCTCAGCACCCTCACAGGGAAGAGCTTCTGCCTAAGAGCTCATCTCAGTCTCCCCTCTGGCAGGTTAAAGCCATTCCCCTTGGCCTGTCCCTACATCCCTTGTCCAAAGCCCCTCTCCAGGTCTCCTGCAGCCCCTTTAGGCACTGGAGCTGCTCTAAGGTCTCCCCTTCAGGAGCCTTCTCTTCTCCAGGCTGCCCTAGCCCAGCTCTCTCAGCCTGGCTCCAGAGCAGAGCTGCTCCAGCCCTCGCAGCAGCTCCGTGGCCTCCTCTGGCCTCGCTCCAACAGCTCCACATCCCTCTTGTGCTGCTGCCCCAGAGCTGGATCAGGACTGCAGGGGGGGGTCTCCTCTTCCAGCAGCAGAGGGGCAGGATCCCCTCCCTGAGCTGCTGCTCACACTCTGGGGGTGCACCCAGCACACGGGGGGGTTCTGGGCTCAAGCGCACACTGAAGCCGAGTCATGGGGAGCTTCTCCTCACCCAACACCCCAAGTCCTTCTCCTCAGGCCGCTCCATCCAGCACCCACCACACACCACCCCGAGCCTCTCCTGCAGCTGCTCCCTCAGTGTAACCCCGAGGCACGGCTCGGGTGACAACTCCTGCCCCAGCCCGTCCCGTTCCGTTCTCCCGGTGCTGCCGTTCCACGGCTCCCGACGGCACACCAGTGCCTCAGCCTCTTGCCCGGCCCCGCTCCACCGCCTCCTGCACGGCCGAACCCGGCCCAGCTCCAGGCGCTCGTCGCTCCGGACCCTCCCGGTCCCCCCGTCGCTGCCCAATACCGGCACCGGCCCCCGGCCCTGACCCGCCGGGTTTTCACGCGTTCCAGTCCCGCCCAGCCCAGGTCACGGCCGGTGACAGACCCGGCCGGGCACTGGCGAGTGACCGGCCCCGGCCCGGCCCGCCCCACCCAGGACGCGGCTCTTTCCGCCGCAGCCCCGCACCCGGAGCGGGCTCACTCGAGGCCCCGGGGAAGCCACCGCGGCCGGGGCGCGGCAGCAGCGCCGGTCACGGGCCCGGGGCCGCCCGCGCACCCCGCCCCGCCCCGCGGCCCCCCGGCCCGCACCTCTCTCTTGCGCACGATGCCGCGGGCGCGGCGGCGGCCGATGCCCTGCAGCGCGCCCTGCAGCTCCGCGGCGCCCGCGCGGTTGATGTCCAGCGGCCCCGCGCCGGGGCCCGGCCCCGACATCCCGGCCCCGCCGCCTCGCAGGCCCGGCCGCTACGCGCAGGCGCCGCTCCGCCCCGCCCACCCAGCCGTGACGACGCGTGGAAACCTCGCGTTTATTGGCGACCGCGCCCACCGACGAGAGGCACCGCCCGGAAACAAAGCGCTCATTGGTGGCCGCGCCCTTTGCCCCGCCCACGAACGCTGAAGCCATACGGAGAAGCGCTGTTTATTGGTGGTCGCGGGGCGGGACCGGAGCTACCGGCGCTTGTAGAGGCAGGGCCGCAGGCGCAGCCCCGGCGCGGGGCGGCCGCGGGGCGACCCGGCCTTGGAGAACTCGAGCAGGTGGAAGAAGGCGCTGGAGAGGTCCTGGGGCGGCAGCGTCAGCGACCGGCCCCGACCGGCCCCATAGCGCCCCACAGCGGCAGAGCGCCCCGTGTGCCCAACACCGCCCAGAGCCCAGCACCGTGCACTCGTGTGCCCAACACTGCCCAGCACCAGCGCACCCCGTGTGCCCAACACTGCCCAGCACCAGTGCACCCCGTGTGCCCAACACTGCCCAGCACCAGTGCACCCCGTGTGCCCAGCGCCGCCCAGACCCCAGCAACTCACACCTGCTGCACCCCAAGTCTCCATGTGCCACCTCAAACCCATCACCCCCTCCCCTGAGTGTCCCGACTCCATCCCAGACCCCAGACCCCATCCCCACTGTGCCCAGTGTGCCCCAACCCCAGCCCAAACCCTGGCACCTCATCCCAGTGCATCCTGAGTGCCACAACCCCAGCCCAGGCTCCCCTCCCTTTCAGACCCTGGGTGCTCCAAACCTCCTTGCAGCCCTTAGCACCAAATCCCCCATGTGCCCCAAGTGCTCCCAGCCCAGACCATGACCCCCAGCGTGCCCAGCTCCCCTGATTCCCAACACCACGGCCCCAGTGGGTCCCGAGCCCCCCAAACACGCTCCCAGCCATCAGTCCCTGCATGCTCCGAGTCCTCAGCCCCCCAGCCCAGCTCCCCTGAGGATTCACCTTGGAGACGCTTTTGAAGCCCAGCTGAGCCATGGCGCTCATGAAGGCTCGCATGTCCTCGAAGCGGCTGGCCACCTCGGCCACCATCAGGGTACCCCTGCGGGACACCTCAGCCCTCAGTGGCAGCACCGGCACCTCCCAGCTCTGCTAACACCTCCCAGTGCATCTGGCCCTGCTTACCCCAGCTTCAGCACGCGGTTGGCCTCCTCCAGGATCTCCTGCAGGTTGGTGCCCATCAGTGCCAGGCAGAACACTGCAACGTCCACTGACTCGTCTGCCAAAGGCACCTGCCGGACATTCCCGGGACACACGTCCCAGGAAGAAGATGAGGATGGCAACAGGGCTGGAGCAGCCCTTCCACAGGCCGCTAATCCCAGGCTCCTGGATTCACCCGGGCATCGCTTCTGGAGAGCTCGCAGCGCCCCAGACAGACACGTGCTCCCCCCCCAGGGGGACCCCTGACCCCCCTCTCCTCTCCCACAACATCCCCCCCACGCACCTTGGCCATGTCGCAGACGGTGACCTGTGGGCTGAGCGGCACCAGGTCAAAGGAGTGAACCTTGTTCTTGATGCTTCTGGCGAGTTTGCAGTCCCCACACCCGAAATCCGCTACCACCAGCGAGGACGGCCTGGGGGTGGAACCGGGCTCAGGGCGCTGCCCGCGCAGCGGCCCCGGCGCCGCCCGCTGGCCCTGGCTCACCGCCGCTGCAGGGCGCGCGCGATGCGCTGCACCGGGTTCTCGGGCCAGCGGCCCACTTGCTGCGTGAAGCCGCGGTGGTAGATCTGGAAGGCTTCGGGGTCGTCCCGGAAGAGCTGCGCCGCTTCCCGGCTGCTGGACGTGTAGAGCTGCTGGTTGATGTACCGGAACCGGGCGGCCAGCAGCCGCTCCTCCATCCGGGCGCGCAGAGCCGCCGCCCGCCCCAGCGGCGCCGCTGCCGGTGCCGCCGGGCCCGCAGGGAGCTGCTGCTGCTGCTGCTCCTCCTCCTGCTCCTCCCGGCGCCGCTTCCGCCGCTGCCGCCGGCTCAGCCTCCGGGCCGGTTCCGCGGGCTCCGCGCTCGGCCGCTCCCCGGCCCTGTCTGCGGGTCCCGGCGCCGCTCCAGGAGCTGCCCCGCGGGCGGTGGTATCTGTGTCCGGGCGCTGCGCGCTCCGCCGCCGCTCGCCGGCCCTGGGCCGCCTCCGCGGGGTCTCGCCATCACCCCCCGGCCGCCGCCGCTTCCGCCTCGCCGCCGCGGGGCCCTGCGGAGGGCGGGCTCCAGTCACCTCCCCCAGCCCAGGGACCGGCCCCGGCCGGCCCAGAGCGCGCTGCCCTTACCGGCCGGCCCGGGCCCTCGGGGGCGCCGCGGGGCCCCGACAGAACCCGGGCGGTGCCCTCGCAGTCATCGTTCCACTCTTCCTCCGCGAACATGGGCCGGGACCACGTGTGTCCGCCCGGCGAGGCCAGAACGGCCCCGGCAGCACCAGCGGAAGCAGCGCCCACACGCGGCCGGGAGGCCGAGCAGCCGCGCACTATGAACCCCTCTCGCCCCCGGAGAGCCCCACGCCCCGCCCATACCCAGCGCTGTACCCGGCCTCGCCGCTGCCGCTGCTCGGGGGCGGTGCCCAGTTCCCGCCCCCGGTGCCCAGTTCCCGCCCCCGGTGCCCAGTTCCCGCCCCCGGTGCCCGGTTCCCGCCCCTTTGCCGTAGCTCGGAGCCCGGAGCCTGTGCGGCGTCCGTCCGGCAGGGGGCGCTGCCGCGGCCGTCCAGGGGCGGAGCCCACGCGCGGTCCCGCGCCCGCGAGCCAGCGCCCTTCGGCGAGCGGAGCCGGTGAGCGGCCGGGACCGGAGCGGAGCGGAGCGGGGCGGGGGGAGGGAGGGGCCGGTGCGGGGCGGAGGGCAGGGAGCTGCGCCGGGGCCGCCGTTTGGTCCGACAGGGCCGGGCGGGGCTGTGCGGGGGTGAGCGGGCAGCGGCTGCGGTTGGACGGCTCGGGAATGAGGCTGGGCCGGGCCCCGGTGCGGCGGGGCTGGGGCCGAGGCGGGACACGGAGTCGCTGGGGGTGGAGGAGGCCGGGGTGGAGGGGGCAGAGGCTCTTGAACCCATAGAGGACGGGCAGGACCCATTGAGGGCAGGCAGGGACCGACTGGGAAAGGACAGAGCCACCGGCCCTGGGGCTGTCAGGAGCCGCAGGACGTCGGGCTGGGATGTGGGCAGAGCTCCCTGCCCTCGCAGCCGCTGAGCCAGGGGGACACCGCCGCTGCCCTGGCGGTGCTGGAGCCTCGCAGCATCCCTCAGCCAGCAGCACGGGGCTGTCCCCGGCGTCGGCCGGGTCCGTCCTGCCCGTGTTTACCCCCCCAGGGGTGTCTGTTGAGGACATGGTGCTCGGTCCGTGCCTGCACCCTCGCTGTGACTCGCTGAAGGCAGCCCCGCGCCCCTGCTCGATGCTACAGACCCCCAGGGAAATGAGGCGTGGCGGAGCTCGGGGTGTTGCCAGAGGGCTGCTCCCATGGGCTGCTGCCCCCAGGGGGTTAAATGGGCAGCGGGGTGTTCTCTTCGCGGGTCTGCGGTGGTTTGAGGGGGGCTTCTGGCCCTTTGTGGTCCCAGCGGAGCGTGATGCTGCCACATCCAGCCGAGGCTGGGCAGAGACAGGGCTCAGGATGGTCCATGAGCTGTGGGATCCCGTGGGGGTGCTGCTGGACACCCCCGGGCACTGCGGCCGCCGGCCGAGGCTGTGCCCAGCGATAAGCCCCGGTGCCAAATGTGCTTCCTGGTGACACCGCAGCGCTGAGCTTCCCCTGCGGCCGCCGCTCCGTCCTGGCCTCCAGCGCTCCCACGGTGCTCCATAGGGCTGCTGAGGAGGGAGCGTGCGGCTCCTGTCCGGGGGGATGCTGCAGCCGGGGGGGGGCCGTGTCCGCGCCCTGGGGCTGTGTGTGGGACAGGGGGGCAGCGAGCCCCGTGAATGCCCTGTGCCCACATCCCCATGTGCCCACAGCGAGAGCCGCGATGGACGACATCTTCACGCAGTGCCGGGAGGGCAACGCGGTGGCCGTGCGCCTGTGGCTGGACAACACCGAGAACGACCTCAACCAGGGGTGAGCGGAGGGGGGCCGGGGCCGGGGCCGGGGCCGGGCTTGGGGTCGCTTCCGCCCCGCTCCGAGTCCCGGGAGCGGGTGGGATTCGGCTCCTCCCTGCCGGGAGGAAGTTACGGCATCGCTGAGGCACGGCCGAGGCCGCTTGTCCTCCGGCCGTCTGGGGCTGGGGCTGCGCTCGGGGGATCCCCCGTCCCTGGGGCGGGGAACGGGGCTGGGAGGGCCCTTCCCGTGGGGGCACGGCCCGCGGTTGACAGCAGGGCTGGAGCAGTGAAGGACGCTCCTGCCCCCCCACCGGTTCCGTGCCCCTGTGTCCTGCCCCAGGTCTGTCCTCCTGCTCCAGGGGCTCCCACAGGAGGCTGTGTTCAGAGCTGACACCTCCATCGCTGCGGGCAGGCAGGTTCCTGCCGGGCCATGGCAGCATCTTCCCTGAGCTCATCCTGGACAAGGGACCTTCCTGTGGCCACGCTTCTGTGTTCCTCCTGGGGGTTCCAGTCCCATGGGTCATGCCGGGCACTTCTGGGGTGTTTGGTCATGTCATAGAACCCCACTCTGGTTTAGGCTGAAGGGACCTGAAGGCTCATCCAGTGCCACGGGCAGGGACACCTTCCACTGGAGCAGCTTGCTCCAAGCCCTGTACAATGTGTGCCAGGGCCCTGCCAGTGTTGGGGTGTCGAGTGTAGGGTGGAGGGCAGAGGGAACTGGGGGTGCCGCAGCCCTGCCGTGGGCCCCGGTCTCCTTTTAAGGCCCGGCTGGTCTCCTCCTCCCTTACTTGGCCAGGATGGAGCGAGGGGCCGGGGGAGGCGGGATCCAGGCTCTGGCTCCTGCCAGTGTCTGTGATTCATGGGAAGATGGGATTTGGCTTGGGCTCTGGGGCCCCAGTGGGGATGGGAGAGCACCGGAGGAGCCGTGTCCATGCTGCCCCCGCAGGGATGACCACGGCTTCAGCCCGCTGCACTGGGCCTGCCGCGAGGGCCGTGCCAACGTGGTGGACATGCTCATCATGCGCGGGGCGCGCATCAACGTCATGAACCGCGGCGACGACACCCCCCTGCACCTGGCTGCGAGCCACGGCCACCGCGACATCGTGCAGAAGGTACCTGCAGCACCGCCGGCACCGGGAGCTGCGCCGGGCTCTGGGCAGCTGCACGCCAGGTCATGGAACCACAGAACCAACCCGGCTGGTTGAGAGCAGGAGCATCCACTGCAACCGCTGCCAGCACTGCCAAGGCCACCACTGACCCATGGCACTGAGTGCCTCAGCTCCATGGGGAGTGATGGTGCCTCCAGAACTGCCCTGGGCAGCCTCTTCCAATGCCTGAGCACCCTCTGGGGCAGGAATTGTTCCTCAGCTCCATCTGAACCTGCCCTGGTGCAGCTTGAGGCCAGTTCCTCTTGGCCCATCCCCTGTTCCTTGGCAGCAGAGCGCAGCCCCCTCCTGGCTCCATCCTCCTCTCAGCAGTTGTAGGGAGCCATCAGCTCCCCCCTGAGCCTTCTCTTCTCCATCTGAACCCCCCAGCTCCCTCAGCCCTTCCCCATCACTCTGTGCTCCAGGCCTGCTCCAGCTCCAGCACCTCAATGTCTCTCTTGTAGTGAGGGGCCCAGAACTGAACATGGGATTCGAGGTGCGGCCTCACCCGTGCCCAGTGCAGGGGCACAATCCCTGCCCTGGCCCTGCTGCCGCACTGGTGCTGATCCAGGCCAGGATGCTGGGGGCTTCTTGCTGCCTGGGCACAAGCTGCTCTTGTTCAGCTCCGTCAACCAGCACTCCAGGTCCTTTTCCTCCAGGTCCACCCAGGGCTCTCTCCCCACTGTCACCTCCTGGGTTCCTTGCCGTGAATGTGCTGGATCCCCACATCTCAGCTCCTTCGCCCTCCCCACAGAAGCCCCTCCTCACCCTCAGCTTGCTCCCAGCCCCAGCCCTGGCCGGTGCCAGAGCAGCTGATGTGCCGGTGGTTGGTGCTGCTGCTGCAGGGCCTGGTGCTGGGGAGGGACCTGCTCCCAGCTGACAGGAACTGTCCTGCCCCAGCTGATCCAGTTCAAAGCAGACATCAACGCCGTGAACGAGCACGGGAACACGCCGCTGCACTACGCCTGCTTCTGGGGCCATGACCCAGTGGCAGAGGTGAGTGGAAGTGCTGGGACATGGGGGGAGCGGGGGGGCAACAAGGCAGGAGGCTCAGCGTGGCAAATGCTGGTGCCCGCTTCCTGCTCCCTCAGGACCTGGTGGGCAACGGAGCTTTGGTCAGCATCGCCAACAAGTACGGTGAGACACCCATGGACAAAGCCAAGCCTCCGCTGCGGGAGGTATTGAGAGGTAGGAGGTTCCCAGCACGGCGCAGCAGCCCCCGCGCCCCGCGCCGGCAGCGCTGCCAACCCCTTGTCCCCTGCAGAGCGCGCCGAGAAGCTGGGGCAGAGCCTCACCAAGATCCCCTACAAGGACACCTTTTGGAAGGGCACCACACGCACGCGCCCGAGTAAGGCCAGAGCTCTCCCGCCGGGCAGGGCTGTGCTCCCAGGGCAGCACCGGGGTGTGGGGGGGGGGTCCCACGCCTGCAGGCTCCATCCCCTCCTTTTCCCGCAGGGAACGGGACTCTCAACAAACTCGCTGGAATCGACTTCAAGCAGCTCATCCTGAGCCAGAAACTCAACGAGAACCAGTCGGGGGAGGTGCGTGGCTGGGGGAGCGCTGCCTCCAGCAGAGCCCCGCTCCTGCTCCATCCCGGCTGGGTGCAGGGATGGGCACGGATGCTTCGGGGGGCGCACAGCCAGGCGCAGGGCTGGCCGGGTGCTGCTCTCGTGCTGTGTCACTGTCACCTCACGTCGCTGTGGGCCCATCCTGAGGACCCCATAGCCCCATGAAGGGGTGGGAGGTGCTGGGGGGCCGCGGGTCGCTCTCGCAGCGGTGTCCCCACTGTCTCCTCTGGTCCCTGCAGCTGTGGAAGGGGCGCTGGCAGGGCAACGACATCGTCATCAAAATGCTCAAAATTCGGGACTGGACAACTCGGAAGAGCCGAGATTTCAATGAGGAATACCCGAAGCTGCGGTGAGCACCAACCGTGTCTGCCCCGCGGCAGCGGCCCTTGCGGCACGGCTCTGACATGGGCAGGACATGGCACAGGAGCCGTGCAGGGGGGCTGTGGGGAGCGCCTGCCACCCTCAGGGCTGGTGCTTGCTCCCCAGAGGTGCTCAGGCATTGGCACAGGCTGCGCAGTGCAGGGCTGGAGTCACCGTCCCTGCACGTGTTCACACACCGTGCAGCCGAGGCCCCCATGGGTCAGTGGTGGGGAGCTGTTGGACCGGATGATCCTGAAGCTCTTTCCCAACCGGTTTCATTCTACGATTCTCTTGCAGGATCTTCTCTCACCCCAATGTGTTACCGGTGCTGGGCGCCTGCCAGGCCCCCCCAGCACCACACCCAATCATCATCAGCCACTGGATGCCCTACGGGTCCCTCTACAACGTGTTGCACGAGGGAACAAGTGAGTGCCCACAGCGGGGACAGAGCTGGCGGCTACCGCCGGTCTCCCTGTGTCCCTGGTGTGTTCGGGGTCTCTCCAGCTCCAACCCCAGCGCAGGGTGAGCTGAGTCCATGTCCCAGGCACTCTCCCTGTGCCATGTCACCTCCTCCCTCCCTGCAGACTTTGTGGTGGACCAGATGCAGGCAGTGAAATTCGCCTTCGACATTGCGAGGGGCATGGCCTTCCTGCACACGCTGGAGCCGCTCATCCCGCGCCACCACCTCAACAGCCGCAGCATCATGGTGAGTGCTGGGGTCGTGCAGCACAGCCCTACCCCCGCAGGCATGGGCAGGGCCCCCTCTCACCAGTGCGTCCCCCCAGATCGATGAGGACATGACGGCGAGGATCAGCATGGCTGATGTCAAGTTCTCCTTCCAGTGCCCAGGCAGGATGTACGCGCCCGCCTGGGTGGCACCTGAAGGTGAGTGCCTGGCATCACCCCTCCGGCCCTTCCTCACTCCCCTCATAGAGCCACAGAACCAGGCGGGCTGGGAAAGAGCTTCAACGTCATCCAGTGCAACTGCTTCCCAGCACTGCCAAGGCCACCACTACCCCATGGCACTGAGGCCTCTTCTCCACCGTGTGTGAACACCCGCAGGGACGGTGGCTCCAGCCCTGCCCTGGGCAGTTCCAATGCTGAGCACCCTCTGGGGCAGGAATTGTTCCTCAGCTCCATCTAAACCTGCCCTGGTGCAGCTTGAGCCCGGTTCCTCTTGGCCCATCCCCTGTTCCTTGGGAGCAGAGCCCCCTCCTGGCTCCATCCTCCTCTCAGGCAGTTGCTGCTCATGTTCAGCTCCGGCAATCAGTATCCCTGGCTCCTTTCCCTTGAGCAGTTTCCAGCCACAATTCCCCCGGCCTGGAGCAGGGCGTGGGGTGGTTATGGCCCAACTGCAGGACCCATCCAACCCTGCACTGGGTTCCCTGCAGCCCTGCAGAAAAAGCCAGAGGAGATCAACAGGCGCTCGGCTGACATGTGGAGCTTCGCCGTGCTGCTGTGGGAGCTGGTGACGCGGGAGGTGCCCTTTGCAGACTTGTCCAACATGGAGATAGGCATGAAGGTGAGGAGAGGGTTCGGCAAAGGGCAGGGATAAGCCAGGAACAGGCAGCCCTTGGGGAGGGCAGCAAGACCCACTGGCAGGGAGCCTATTACCCCCCTATCCCAGAGGTGTGGGCTCTGCCCACCCCACGCAGGGCCTGGATTTGGGATCCTGCCCCTCTCTTCCCCTGCTCAAGGTGGCCCTGGAGGGGCTGCGTCCCACCATCCCTCCTGGCATCTCCCCGCACATCTGCAAGCTGATGAAGATCTGCATGAACGAGGACCCAGCCAAGCGCCCCAAGTTCGACATGATTGTGCCCATCCTGGAGAAGATGCAGGAGAAGTAGAGGGCGATCCCCCCCGTGCTGCCACGCTTCCCCTACCACCCCCAAGTGCCTTCTCTAACCCAGCGCCGGGGGGAGCAGGGACCATCCCCCTCCTGCGCCAGCCACGGACACGGTACAGACACCACTGCCCTTGCTGGGGCTGCGCCGCCAGCTCCAGGCACTTGCAGCACCAAGCCCAGGGCAGCGCCTCCGCCCTCCCCAGAGCTGTGGGCAGCCGGGTCAGGAGGCCTGGCCATGGGCTCTGCTGCCCTAGGACTGGGCAGGGCGCTGGAGCTCTCCTCCCCAAGCAGCCAGGGGGCTCTGCCTGCTGCACACCCCGGCTTTGCGCTTCACTCCCTGGTTTTCCATCCAGGGCACGTGGAAAAGCCGCCAGCATCCCAAATAAACGTTTGTTATGAAGCTGCTGTGAAGGGCGCTGGGGGCACGGGGAGGGTGGGAGATGGATGGGAGCTGCCAACAGTCCACAGGGTTTGGGCTCTGCAGCTACGCCAAACCTCCCCCAGTGCCGGGAGGGAGGCAGTGGGGCCATCAGCACCCTCCTCCCATGGGGGACAAGCCCAAGCTCTGCTGCAGGGCTGTGCAGGACCCAAGCATCCTCTGGAGGGTCACGAGATGCTTGCGTGGGAGAAATGTGGGCAGCCCTAGTCCCACCACACCTTCCCTGCAGCCCCCTTGGGCAAGGATAAGCCTCCAGGGAAGGGCAGAGGATGCAACTGGAACCAGTTGCCAACCCCTCTCCTCACCTTCCAAAGGCACAGCAGCAGCTTGTGGTAGTGTGATGAGAACAGAGCCACTGGGCGGCAGCTTGTGCTGTACCACTGCAGGCAGGGCAGGAGACAAGACGCTGCCCCACCAAAACCCCTGTGTTTAATGGCAGAAAAGTGACCTGAAGTTCCAGTGACAACCCCTCAGTCCTCATGTGAAATAATGGGGCTTTTTCACGTTGATGCCGTACTCCGCAAGCGCTGGTGTCAGGTCTTCCATGGTCAGTGTGTACTTCTTGTCCTGCAAGAACAAGGAGCCACGTCAGTCCCAGCCGGGGCAACCCAAGCTCCTCGCATCCAGGCAGGTTTCAGGTGTGACCTGCACAGGCCCCAGCACCATGAGCAGCTGCACACTCGGCTTTGGGCATTCACAAGCTCCTATGTTTGGTCTGCTCTGAGCCCTCGGTGAGCAGAGAGAGGCCAAGTGCTGCTCCATGTTAGAAAGAGAAATCCCATCGGGACCCTCCTGAGGCCCTGACCCAAGACAGGTGATGACTGGGAGAATCCCCAGAACCAGCCTTGTGCCCTGTTCATGTTCCTTCCCAAGAACAGAATCTTGGAATAGTCTGGCTTGAAGGGTCCTTAAAGCTCCTCCAGTTCCAACCCCTGCCATGGGCTTGAAGGGTCCTTAAAGCTCCTCCAGTTCCAACCCCTGCCACGGGCAGGGACACCTTCCACTAGAGCAGCTTGCTCCAAGCCCCTGTGTCCAACCTGGCCTTGAGCACTGCAGGGATGGGGCAGCCACAGCTTCTCTGGGCACCCTGTGCCAGCGCCTCAGCACCCTCACAGGGAACAGCTTCTGCTTTGTCTCCAACCTGAACTTTCCCTGTTTCAGTTTAAATCCATCACCCCTTATCCCATCACTACAATCCTCAGAGTCCTGGTTGCTGTCAGAGGCCGGACACGGCACAAGGAGCAGCTGTTCCCATGTTCCATGAAGCCTCCAAAGCCTATTCTATAAATCCTGCCCACCTCCTTCTCTCACAGCACCACTTTGCCAGCAGCAGAGCCTTGGGCTATTCATGTGCTGCTCCTTCAGAGGCACAGCAGGCTGAGGATGTTCTGCATGTCCCCGTGCTCACGGGGGGCTCTTTGAGCCTGTCCAGCCCCAGGAAATGCTTCCCCGGTCCAAGCCCCACCTTGCTCTTGCTGCGGGAGCTGCCCGAGGCCGTGCCCTTCATCTTGCAGTGCTGCAGCGCGTCGTTGGCGATGTCCGAGATGAACTTCTGCGCAGCCAGAGAGATGAGGCGAATGCTGCGGGGCAAGAGGGGCTCAGAGCTGCTGAGGGACCGCGGGGGACACCCCCGGGAACTGGAGCCCAGCCAGGCCCTCGCGGCCGCCCCCCTCCCCGCGGCCACTCACATGCGCGGGTCCGAGGCCTCGAATCCCGCCCGGTTGAGGTAATACCCGGTGACGGCGTCTGGGATCTGCAGGAGAGAGAGGCGGGAGGAACAGGGCCGCCCCCGGCGCCCCCCCCCCCCCAGCGCGCCCGTACCGTCGGTGTGTAATCCTCCAGCTGCATGAGGAAGTCCACCAGCGGCGTGGTGGACACCACCGGCTTCACGTCCCCGTTGGCCACGCCGGGCGGCACGTAAACCCCGTTGGACATGGTCCCCTCAGGCGGGGCCGCGGCCACCGCCGCCGACACGGGGCCTGTGGGCACAGCGCTCAGCGGGCGGCCGAACCCTCCGCGCCTGCCCCGGAGCCCCGCGTCCGCGGCCCCATGACCCCCAGCCCGTGCCCGAGCTCGGTGCCCGCCCCCAGCCCGCGCTCCCCCGGTGCTCGGTCACTGCCCTCCGCCCCCTCGCTCCCGGCCCGGCCGCGCTCCCCGGGCCCCCTCCCGCCCGCCGTGCCCCGCACCGCACCGCCCACCGCGCCCGGGGCCGCCGCGGGGCCGCTGCCGGGGCTCGCTTTGCTGTCGGCAGGCGCGGGCGGCGCGGGGGCGGCCGGAGCCGACGGGTCGGCCTCGGCGCTGCCGCTCATCGCCCGCCGCCGCGCAGCACCGGCTCCGCCCACCAACGCTGCGCCTGCGCACAGCGCGCCGCCCCATTGGCTCCGCCCGCTCGTCCCGCCCACTTCACCACCCCATTGGCCACACCCGCTCGCCGCGGCCCCGGGCACAAACTCAGACGCGCGGGCGGGGAGCGATGCGTTTATTGCTGGCGCCCCCTGGGGGCGCCGGTGAGCAGCGCCTGCAGCAGCCGCGGGAAGTTGGGGGAGCCGCAGCCCGTGACCGGGTCCCAGCCGGGGCCGGCGCAGAAGCCCTGGCCCTGCACCGCGCCGTCCAGGCACGACACGTGGCAGCCCTGCGTCACCTGCAGGGACAGCCCTCAGCGGACCGGGCACTGCCGGCCCGGCCCGAGCCCCCGCGGACACCCGGAGCCCACCCCCCCGGCAGCACACGGAGACCCCGCGGAGCGCGGCCCCGACACAGCACCGTGGGAAAGCAGCTTCATTCCCCCGACCCTGCGAGCAGCAGCCCCGGGATGAGCCCAGCACCCACTCCATGACCCCCCACCCCCCCCGGCAGCCCCAGCCCAATGGCCACTTCCTCCCCATGGCCCCCAGCCCCGTCGCTGCCCTGCCCCCATGGCCCCCCTGCAGCCCCAGTGCCCCCCAACAGCCCCGGCCCCCTGGCCCCACAGCTGCCCCACTTCCCCAGCACCCAACATATGCCCCCCGCCCAGCTCACGTCGTAGAGCGCGTCGTCGTGGCCCTGCTCCCGCAGCTGGTACAACGCAGGGTTGAGGAAGCCGAGGGGTGCAAGCCCCCGCTGCAGCCGCCGGTCGTTGACCAGGGCCACCATGCCGCCCACCACCGGCGTGGATGCCTACGGCACAAGCGAAGAGACGGAGGAGATGGATGTGAGCACCAAAGCACCTCAGCACCTGGCAGCTTGGTCACAGGTCCACATCCTCACCGAGGTCCCCGACACCCAGGGCAGCGGAATGCGGTTCGTCACCACCCAGTAGTTGTCCGAGAGGGCAGCCAGGTCAGGGTAGGCTCGGCCGCTGCTGTTATAGTAGGAGCTGGGTGGCAGTTTCGGAGTCGAGCACAGAAACTGCCCCACGGCAGTGGCCTGGGGACAGGACAAGGGCTCAGCTCCAGCCCCTGGAGCCCCCATCACCTCACTGAGTACCCCGAGCCCCGGCTGCAGCCCCAGCGCTGCCCCACCTGGTACTGAGGCATGGGGAAGACGTTGCTGAAGCCACCGCCGCTGATGTAATCGGTCACCTCAGACGTCACCAGGAAGGGGTTCTTGAAAGTTGTTCCACCCACAGTGGTGACATAGGGGCTGGGGGAACATGGGGGCACTGCAGGGTCACCCCACACACCAGCAACTCCCAGCGCTCCCAGCTCCAGTCTCTGAGCGTCCCCAGGCAGGTCACTGGGGTGACCCCCAGGAGTCCCCACAGCAGCTCAAAACCAGCCCCATGTTGGCACTGGCCCGGGCTGGGGCTCCGAGCACCAGCAGCAGCAGCAGCAGCAGCTCTGTGTGGAGACCCAGGCCTCCACAGGACCCATGTTCTTCTCTCATCTACCTGGAGGCCGGAAAGCTGGGCCGGAACGTGTGGTTCCCACTGCGCACCCTCCTGCACCCTGCACCATCATCACCTGCCGGCACAGACGGACGGGGTTATCCCAGACAGCATTCCCGAGGGATCCCGGCTGCCCGGGGGCAGAACATCCCAACCATGGAACTCCCCGGCACACTGGGATGCTCGGATGAACTCACACCAGCACCAGCGCCGGTACCAGCACCAGCACGCACCAGAGGCAAAGAGGATGGTCAAGCCGCGAGCAGCCGCCTTCATGAACTCCACGTTGACGCGCTCCATGTAGGCCACCGAGAGGCTGTCCTCGTCGTCCCCGTAGCTCACGGAGTGCACCCAGGGCAGCGAGGACATGTTGCTGAGCAGCAGCAGCCAGGCCAGGAAGGGCTCCTGGCTCTCGTGTCTCCCTGCAGACACACGGGGAGGAAAGTTCAGCTCCTTGGACCACAAGACTCAAGGAGACATGGGGGACAGAAGGGGGTGAGCGTGCCTCAGCAGCACCACCAGCACCAGGAGCTGAACCTTACAATCATGGAATCACAGAATGGTTTGTGCTGGAAAGGACCTTAAAGCTCATCCAGTCCCAACCCCTGCCATGGGCAGGGACACCTTCCACTGGAGCAGCTCCAAGCCCCTGTGTCCAACCTGGCCTTGAGCACTGCAGGGATGGGGCAGCCACAGCTCCTCTGGGCACCCTGTGCCAGCGCCTCAGCACCCTCCCAGGGAACAGCTTCTGCCTCAGAGCTCATCTCAGTCTCCCCTCTGGCAGGTTAAAGCCATTCCCCTTGGCCTGTCCCTACATCCCTTGTCCCAAGCCCCTCTCCAGGTTTCCTGCAGCCCCTTTAGGCACTGGAGCTGCTCTAAGGTCTCCCCTTCAGGAGCCTTCTCTTCTCCAGGCTGCCCCAGCCCAGCTCTCTCAGCCTGGCTCCAGAGCAGAGCTGCTCCAGCCCTCGCAGCAGCTCCGTGGCCTCCTCTGGCCTTGCTCCAGCAGCTCCACATCCCTCTTGTGCTGTTGCCCCAGAGCTGGCTCAGGACTGCAGGGGGGGTCTCCCCAGGGCACAGCAGAGGGGCAGGATCCCCTCCCTGAGCTGCTGCTCACGCTCTGGAGGTGCACCCAGCACACGGGGGGTTCTGGGCTCAAGCGCTCACTGAAGCCGGGTCATGGGGAGCTTCTCCTCACCCAACACCCCAAGTCCTTCTCCTCAGGCTGCTCCATCCAGTCTCTGCTCCTGGAAGGATGATTCCACCTCCACCTGCCCAAGGCCCCTCATCCCTCTCCACGAGGCGGGAGCAGAGCTCTCCCCGCTCGGCTGCTCACACTCTGCTGGGAGGGCAGAGCTGCGGGGCCTCAGGGCACCCCCGCTCCTGTTCAGCCAGTTTCTGATCTGGAACAGACGACACCACAGGCCCTGCTTGTGCAGGCTGTTTGCAAGCCTGGTTTTACAGATTCCTTCCCCTCCTCCATCCTCTGCCCTGGCAGATTCAACCTTTGGCCCCAAAGAAGCAGAAAAGAAACAGTAGGACAGGGTTGATGTGCTCTTGCCCCATGGAAAAGGAGCAGAGCGGGGTGACGCTTTACACTGTGTACTTGAGGTGTGGAAGTGCCTGTTACAGGATACTCAAAGTCCACACCATCTCAAAAGCAGCTACACAAACCAGTGCAACGATTTCCCTGTGAGCAATCAGATACCAGCAGCAGCTCCCACTTTGGAAGCCCACAAGGTCCCTCCCTGTCATATGTGGGAAAGCATTTTGCCAGGCTCATGTCAGCAGCATGAGCTGCGGCTGCCCCATCCCTGGCAGTGCTCAAGGCCAGGCTGGACACGGCTTGGAGCAAGCTGCTCTAGCGGGAGGTGTCCTTGCCCATGGCAGGGGTTGGAGGTGGAGGAGCTTTAAGGTCCCTTCAACCCAACCCAGTCTGGGATGACGATTCCATAGTGCACCACAGCCGCTCGTGTGTGTCTGGGCAGACACCAGCAGAGTGATGCTCCCTCAGCACAGGCACTTGTGGTGGTGCCACAGCAGCGGGATGCATCGAAGCAGCCACAGGACATCCCTGGCAGGGGATCAGTACCTGCATTGCTGAAGACCCACGTGGAGATGTTGGCACCCGTGCTCATGATGTATTCCACATCCAGGCTGGCCTCCAGCCCAGCTTTGCCCTTGCCCTGGTGCCCAACAACTCTGTCAACCTGAGTGCGGTGGCTAAAGCTGCTGCCAAAGAGCTTCATGAACTCGGCCACGTCCGCCTGGTGGAAGTACTGCTCCAGGAACTGCAGGACAAGGGCAGGACAAGCGGTCTCTCATTTCCTCTTGAAAAATCGAGGTGTTTTTCTCCCCGCTTAGAAGCTGTCCCAGAGGTCCACAAAGCTCAAGCCCACCAAGTGCTCCCACCAGCCCCCGAGGAAGCCCCCCCACTGCCCTGGGACCAGCACAGTGGGAAGCGCTGGAGAAGCACCAATGGGTGGAGTTCCCGATGGAATTCCCTTACCAGCTCCACCAGCTACCTGGGCACAGGCCTGGCTGTTGTTCGGCAGAAGCCCGATGTCTCCCTTTGTCATGTTGTATCTCTGCCGAAGGATGGAAGGTGTCACTCCCAGGTGGAAAGCTGCTCTCCCTGCATGGTGCTGCTCCAGCTCCTTCTTGACCCAGGCTCTGCTGACCATCTTTCTCTCCGCAGGGAACCGGTGCAGGCCACCCACTGGTACACAAACAAGCAGGAAAAGAAGTGGCTGTTAGAGCCCAGAGCTGCAGCAGCATGGTATCATGGTCCCTTGGGTTGCCCTTCACCATCTCCACTCAGGCTTCGTGTCCCACAGGGGGTGCCATCCCCTGCAGGACCTGACGGGAGCAGGGAAGTTGGACCCTGGCACGGGGCATGTTTCCAGAGAAGCCGAGGCTTCAAGCCCCATCCAACCCGGCCTTGAACACTGCCGGGGATGGGGCATGCACAAAGCCCCTCAGGGGGGCCCAGGGGCAGCCTGGAGGACCCACTCCTGTCCTCTGGAACACTGAGGTGGTCAGTCCTGGCTGCTCAATGCTGTAACCTCCGTCCCCCCGCCCAGGCAGTGAGAACTCAGGGCTCCCCAGTGCAGGCCGTACCAAAGTCAAGGTGCTCCGCCAGCTCGGGGGGGACTGCGTAGGGGCGCGGGGAGCGCACGATGCTTTGCTGCCCCTTCACGTACTGGTGGAACTCAGCCCCTGGCAGGATGCGCTCGGCCGTGCTGCAGCACAGAGACAGCAACACACAGGGTCAGCGCCTGCCCCTGGCCCCATCCCCCAGCACAGGCAAAGCAAAGAGCTCCGTCCACACCTGACCAAGTGCCCTCCCCAAACCCAGGCAGACCCCTGCCCCCTGCCGCTCTATTCCATGTCCTGCAGAGGGGACTCTGCAGCCCCACAGAAGGCAAGAGCAGGTGTGGGGCTGACCCAAGCCCCTAACAGACCCGCACGTCCTGTTCCCAGCACTCTGTCACTGGCTGGCTCTCCCAGCACTGGGACTGGGCATCCAGGCAGTCACGTTATGGCCATGGAGCCCTGACAGCCAGGAAGGAAAGTGGCTCAGCCCTTCATTTCAGAGCCCAGGGAAAGAGGGAGCTGCAGCAGGAAGGGGAAGGTCTGTCTGCTTCTGTCTTGGTGGGAAGGGCAGCCATAAAATCATGGAATGGTTTGGGATGAAGGGTCCTCCTCCAGCTCCAACCCCTGCCATGGGCAGGGACAGCTTCCACTGGAGCAGCTCCAAGCCCCTGTGTCCAACCTGGCCTTGAGCACTGCAGGGATGGGGCAGCCACAGCTTCTCTGGGCACCCTGTGCCAGCGCCTCAGCACCCTCACAGGGAAGAGCTTCTGCCTAAGAGCTCATCTCAGTCTCCCCTCTGGCAGGGTAAAGCCATTCCCGTGGCCTGTCCCTGCATCCCTTGTCCAAAGCCCCTCTCCAGGTTTCCTGGAGCCCCGCTGGGCACGGGAAGGTCTCACCTTGCTGGCATGCGACACTCCAGGAAATCCAGGGTGGCGACACTCGTGCAGGTCTCAACACCGTGTTCCTGCAGCCACTTCAGCACCACCATGAGCGTGGCTGTGGATGGCTGGACGAGGTCTCGCACGCGCTCCAGGGACAGGTACTGGCCTGTGAGGCAGAGCTGGGGTCAGAGCACCCCCCCGCAGGGCATGGTCGCTACCGTGTCGTGGTGACAGGCGACAGCCGTTACCGTATCGTGACGAGCGCGGGTCCGATACGGCCTCGACGAGCCGGGCCAGGCGCCGCAGGCCGCGCTGCCGCAGCGCGAACGTCAGCTGCACATCGTGCCCGGGCTCCACGCGGCCGGTGTGCGCCCAGCCCGGGGGGACGCTGCGGGCGGGCCGTGAGCGGCAGCCGGGCTCCCGCGCCCCGGCCCCGCCCCCAGCCCGGCACCTACCGGAACGGCTGGTCCCGCTCCAGCACCGGCCCCGCGGCGCAGCTCCAGGCAGCCGCGCACAGCACCAGCGCGGCGGGGAGACCCCGGTACCTGCAACAGGCGGTCAGGGGACAGCGGCACCGGCGCGGCCTCGGGACCACGGGATACCCGGGCACTGCCGGGTGCCCGCCCGTCCTCCCGCCCCCGGGCTGGGGAACCCCTCCTGACCCCCGTCACCTCCGCACCGGGGACCCCGCCGACCCCGCCCCGTCGTCTCCCCCCGAGCTGTCCCCTCCCCCCCCCATCGCCCCTGTCCGGACCCCCCGGCCCCGGTACCCCGGCGCCATCCTGCCGCCTCCCGCTGCAGCGACCCGATCACGTGTGAAGGCGCATGATTCCAGTCACATGAGGAGGCTGAAACCGCTGTCACGTGAGGGGCAGAGCCTGGGACCCAGCCGGCGGCGACGGTGGCGAGGGGAAGGAGCGGGAGCGCCGGGCGCGGGGCTCGGGGCTCGGCCGCTCCTCCCGGCCGCTCGCCAGCGGGGCCGCGCCGCCAGAGCCGGGGCGCGCTGAGGTCACGGCCCGGCAGTGGGGGTCGCTTGCCGGGGCCCGGAGAGGCTGCTCGCGCACGGGACCGGCCGCCGCCCGGAGCGATGCGGTCCGCGCTGTCCCGTCCCCCCCCACACCCCGATCTTCCCTGTCCGCTCTCCGGGCAGCCGGGGCCCGGCGGGATGCCCGGGCAGGCGATGGAGCCGCGGGGCTGCGGAGGGTCCCTGACGGGGTCCTGGCCTGGGGGGGCAGGGGCCATGTGGGACTGGTGGTTCCAGACTGGGTCCCATTTATAGAACCCCAGCCTGGTTTGGGTTGAAGGGACCTTAAAGCTCCTCCAGCTCCAACCCCTGCCATGGGCAGGGACCCCTTCCACTGGAGCAGCTCCAAGCCCCTGTGTCCAACCTGGCCTTGAGCACTGCAGGGATGGGGCAGCCACAGCTTCTCTGGGCACCCTGTGCCAGCGCCTCAGCACCCTCCCAGGGAAGAGCTTCTGCCTTATGTTTAACCTGAATTTCCCTTTTCAGTTTGAACCCATCACCCCTTGACCCATCACTGCAGTCCCTGATGAAGAGTCCCTCTTCAGCATCCAGTTCAGATATCCAGGTCTCATTAGAGGAGCTCAGGCTGGGGCCAGTCCAGCAGCACCCCAGGGATGGATGTTTGTCAGGGGAAGCAGCCCCTGGCAGGAGAGGAATGCACCGGAGCAGCAGGGCTGGCACAGAGAGGGCTGCAAGTCTCCCCTCTTCCATGAGCCTGGAAGCCTGCTCTGAGGAGGGGCAGCAGGGAAGGACGGGAATGTCTGAGCTCCCCTCTGAGCCTGCTGCTGTGTCCCCCCCAGGCCGCAGGGCAGCAGGGCTGCATGGCAGTGCCGGGGCTGTCCCCGCTGCACAGGGACTGTGCATCACCATTGAGTCCGGAGGAGCCTGAAGCACGGGGTTGGTGGCAGAGCACGTCTGACATCCCCGTGTCAGGGCCTCATGTCCTGGCCCTGCTGGTGCTCACACCTCAGCCACAGAGGGAAGCTGCAGGCCCAAGCCACAGACCTTGGTCAGGAGCACAGGGTGGGACAGGGCAGTGGGAGGCTCAGGACTTGGAGCCCATCACTTGGTCCTGGGCTCGGTGCGAGGTACCTGTGCCCTGTGCAGCAGGAGCCATGTCTGCACCGTGCCGAGCGCCTGCAGCAGCCTCTGTCCAGCTGGCACCGTAGCGGCCGCCACTTGGCTCCCGCTCCCATCTTCCTGTGCTTGTCCCCTCGGCCCTGTTCCCACACCAGGAGCTCTCCTGATTGCAATCACAACAGTGGCGTTATGGTACTCACAGACCACAGGGTTGGGGAAGGTTTGAGCCTTTCCTGCAGCGGAGCTCTGGAGTTTGTGCCTCTTGCAACACAGAGCGGATGCCGGTGCCCATGAGCAGTGCTGGGGGCTCGGGGCAGCGGTGGGGCAGGGGCTGCTGTGACCCCGGCTGCCCTGGCCAGTTTGGCTCTGCTGTGTGCCGCGGCTTCCGCAGCTCCCGCTGGCTTTCCTGCTCCTGCAGAGCAGAGGCCAAGCCAGGAAGAGACAGACAATGGGAAAACCACCTGCCAGGCCTGTGCTGCCGCATCCAGAGCAGCCGCTGCCGGGGAGGAGCCCCAGTGGGGCTCTTGCCTTGCAGCAGTACTAGGCAGTGCTAAGGAGGGATTGGGCCGGGGCTGGGATCGCAGCCGGGCTGGTGAGGCCCTTGCCTGGGGCTGGAGCAGCCCCACTGTTTTCTCCCTGCTCTCAGCCCTGTGCTGCTCTTCAGCTGCTCCCCGTGTGCAGCTCAAAGGTGGAGGTGCCCAGTGCCTGGGTGGACAGCGCCTGCTGGAGACCTTTGGCTCTGCTCCCGTTGGGTGAAAGAAAGCGCAGTGGGGCTAAACCAGCATCTTCGCTCTTCACAGAACATCCCTCAGCATCTCATGGATGCTGTGACCTCACCCTGTGTTCCTCAGGCTCACCCAGCCCCTGCCTGACCTCCAAAAGTGCTTCCCCTGCCACGCGAGGCTGGTCCTCGTGTCCACACCACAGCCTGGACAGCCTGGAGAGTTGGGAGCCTCATGGAGTTCAATCAGGCCAAGGCCAAGGTCCTGCCCCTGGGTCGGGGCAATCCCAGCACAGCCCCAGGCTGTGGGAGACTGGATGGAGCAGCCTGTGGAGAAGGACTTGGGGTGTTGGGTGAGGAGAAGCTCCCCATGACCCAGCTGCAGTGTGCGCTTGAGCCCAGAGCCCTCCTGTGTGCTGTGCTGCACCCCCAGCGCATGAACAGCAGCTCAGAGAGGAGATCCTGCCCCTCTGCTGGGTGAAGGGGGGACCTTAGGTTGGACACAGGGGCTTGGAGCAAGCTGCTCTAGTGGAAGGTGTCCCTGCCCGTGATGAGGGGTTGGGACCGAAGGAGCTTTAAGGTCCCTTCCGGCTCCAGCCTTTCTATGAGCCTATGATTCTAGGACCCCCCTGCTCTATCCCCACTCCTGGCAGATGCCAGCACTCCTCTGAAGGTGCTGCCCATCACATGAGCTGTGTGCAGCCCTGGGGTTCTCTGGTCCCTGCAGTTGGAAGCACACACAGTTCCCGTGGATGCAGCGCCCTGTGGTTTGCAGCAGCTGGAGCTGCAGGGTGAGCAGGGAGCAGGGTGTAGCGGGACTGTGGCCAGGCCACAGCGGGGCAAGGTCCAGGCATGGTGCCTGCAGGGCCCAGGACATGGTGCAGCACAGGAGGTTCAGGGGACAGAGCCCCGTGCCCGCTCCTGCTGATGGGAAGAGCTTTCCCCCGTGCCGGGACGCAGCGCTGCCCCTTCCCTGCGCCCTATGAGGACACGACTCGGGGTGTGCAGGACGTGCATGGGGAGGGCACCGGGACCTGCAGCTGCAGGGCAGGGCCACGCCTGGCAGCTCCTCTGCCGCTGCCCCGCACCGCGCACCCCTCGCCCTAGGCCAGGGCTCGCAGCCCTCCCGTGTCCCGGCAGCCGCCCCGTCCCGGCGCACACGGGGCGCCCCCCTCCGCATCCCCGGCTCCCGATGGCTCCGGCCCAGCGGCTCCAGCTGCAGCCCGCGGGGACTCGCCGCGCTCGGCCTTGACGCGCGTCGGCCGGAGGCGCTGCGGCCGCCAGCTCCAGCTGGTCCCGGCTTCGGGCGGGACTTAAGTGGGATGAGGTCTGCAGGAGATTATGCATAGATCTGTCTGGCCAAAGCGATCGCATTGGCCTGAGAGAGCCAATTGCTCTAACGAGCAGCTGCTGCTGGGCTGAGGCGCTGGCCTCCCGTGGGCAGGGGATGAAGTGCCTCAGTACTCAGTGAATCGTGGAACCATGGCACAGTTCGGGTTGGGAGGGACCTTAAAGCTCCTCCAGCTCCAGCCCCTGCCATGGGCAGGGACCCCTTCCACTGGAGCAGCTCCAAGCCCCTGTGTCCAACCTGGCCTTGAGCACTGCAGGGATGGGGCAGCCACAGCTTCTCTGGGCACCCTGTGCCAGCGCCTCAGCACCCTCCCAGGGAAGAGCTTCTGCCTAAGAGCTCATCTCAGTCTCCCCTCTGGCAGGTTAAAGCCATTCCCCTTGTCCTGTCCCTCCATCCCTTGTCCAAAGCCCCTCTCCAGGTTTCCTGGAGCTCCTTTAGGCACTGGAGCTGCTCTAAGGTGTCCCCTTAAGGCGCCTTCTCCAGGCTGAATAAGCCCAGCCCTCAGCCCGGCCCCAGAGCAGAGCTGCTCCAGCCCTCACAGCACCAGTGCACCTCATGTGCTGGCCTGACCTGAGGCCAGGACACTGGCGGTGGTGGCTGGGCAGCGCCTGCCCCAGGGGCCAGAAGCTGCCACAGCGCAGCCCACGTGCCCCAGTGCGTCCCAGCGCTGCCACCAAAGGAGGTGCCCAGAGCGAAGTGCACGGCACTGCTCCTGCCTGTGTGCCAGCAGCTCCTGGCCCTTCTCCTGCCCACTGGCTGCACATGGCAAGCCCGGAGCAGCAGCAGCGATGTCCATCTCTGTACAAACAAGTGTGGTTTATTAAGGCATCTCTTTGAGGAGTTGGCACTTGGGTCCAGGCTGTGCTGCAGCGGCCATGTGTGGCCAAAGCGCAGCACCCAATACATGCAGCTCAGCGCGACACGATACAAAAGGTACAAACAAAGTAGAAAACAGGAGTCATATCACAACGTGTACAAATAAATAACTGGCGGCAGGGCTCCTGGCGGGGCCCGTGGCCATGCTCCCAGCCCATGGGGTGTGACACGGCGGCTGTGCCCATGGGGTGTGACACTGCGGCTGTGCCCATGGTGTGTGACACTGCGGCTGTGCCCATGGGGTGTGACACTGCGGCTGTGCCCATGGGGTGTGACACCGCGGCTGTGCCCATGGTGTGTGACACTGCGGCTGTGCCCATGGGGTGTGACACTGCGGCTGTGCCCATGGGGTGTGACACTGCGGCTGTGCCCATGGGGTGTGACACTGCGGCTGTGCCCATGGCCATGCTCCCAGCCCATGGGGTGTGACACTGCGGCTGTGCCCATGGTGTGTGACACTGCGGCTGTGCCCATGGTGTGTGACACTGCGGCTGTACCCATGGGGTGTGACACTGCGGCTGTGCCCATGGTGTGTGACACTGCGGCTGGGCCCATGGGGTGTGACACTGCGGCTGGGCCCATGGGGTGTGACACTGTGGCTGTGCCCATGGGGTGTGACACTGCGGCTGTGCCCATGGGGTGTGACACTGCGGCTGTGCCCATGGGGTGTGACACTGCGGCTGGGCCCATGGGGTGTGACACTGCGGCTGTGCCCATGGGGTGACACTGCGGCTGTGCCCATGGGGTGACACTGCGGCTGTGCCCATGGGGTGTGACACTGCGGCTGTGCCCATGGGGTGTGACACTGCGGCTGGGCCCATAGCCATGCTCCCAGCCCATGGTGTGTGGCTGTGGCGCTTCCGGCTGACCCATCCCTGCTCCAGGGTCCCAGACATGCTGCTCGGCCACCCCGGGCTGCGAGGGGCTGGGGAGTGCTTGGCACCCTCAGTGCTCTCCACAGCGAGCAGGGATGAGGGGTGCCTGCCCCAGAGCCTCCATGGGCTGTCCATGGGCTGTCCCTGTGCTGAGGCAGGCAGAACCATCCTCCCGTCCCAGAGCCACCCTAGGTGCTCTGTGAGTTCCAGGCAGTGCAGGCATGGCCCAGCAGCACCCCCAGAGCCACCACTGCTGCTGCAGACCCCTGTCTCCCATGGTACAGGCTGGGCTGGGACCTGCACCACAGAGCGGGAGGTGGAGGGCTGAGACAGCGATGGGGCTGCAGCCACTGATGGCTCTTGGTGGGAAATGGGGAGAGAGTGGGCAAAAGTGATGGGTCCTGGCTACTATGGTAAATCTGGAGCTGGGGTTGCAGCCATGGTGCCGACATGCTTTGGGCTGAGGCTAGGAAGTTGGTCTAGGAAAAGCGTGATAGGAAGCTCCCCCAGCCCCTCTTCTTAGGAGGCTCCGTGTCCTTGACACCACAGCCATGCTCACACCCAGGCCAACCTTGTACCTGGGGCAGCCGGGTGCCCACGTGCCCTGCTCCTCGCCCTCTCTCTGCACCCGTGCCCGTGTGTGGGTCACAGTGACTGTGAGCGTCCAGGGCTGCACCCCAGGGCACAGGGCCACCCACTGGGAGCTACCGGGGGCTGTGGGTAGCGCTGGCTGGGGGCTGCCCCAGGGCTGAGGACACTGGCTGAGAGGCGGGTTGCGTGAGCGCTGCCATGCAGAGGATGGGGACCAGCCCCATTGAAGCGTGGCTCTATCCCATGCTCCCATGGTGTGCTGGAGTGGTGCTGAGCAGCCCCGGGGCCTGGCTTCTGTCCTACCCACTTTTCGGAGGTGTCCCTGGTGAGAGCCTGTCCTGGTGGCCACATCGCAGTCGCACCGCAGGGCCCCGGGCTGCCCAGCTGCACGGTGTCCCACACCGCGGCTGATGGTAACACGCTGGCTGCCATTGTGCCTGCTGCAGGCCATGTGGCTTTTTGGGGTGCTCCTTCCCACCCTCACCCTGCAGCTGAAGGCCTGGGACAGCTGGGGTGGGAGGAGGACCCTGCCTGGTGTCACTGCGTGGTCACATCGCTGCCTTTCTCGGGGCTGGGTCTTGGGGTCAGCTCTGCTGCAGCTCTCAGTGCTCCTGCCAGCCCCGCAGCACCACATGCCTGGTGCATGAGCAGTGCCCGTGCCTGTGCCAAAGGGAGCTGCAGCCCAGAGGCACCTGGCCTGGGAGCAGCGACCCCGGAATTGGGCTCCCATGGTGAGCAGGGCACCTGCCTCCCAGCCCAGGCCTGAGGAGCGGGGCTTTCCAGCAGCCCTGGGAGGGAGATCCCCTAAAAGGGTCACCTGTAGTGGTAGGAGATGGAAGGGCTTGAGAGACCCCAAAGAATTCCCTTTCCCCACAGCAGCCATGGATCAGCAAGCAGCAAGGGGGCACTACCTTCTCCTCGCACCCCAGCTTGGCCTGGGATGGGTCTCCCCTCACTATGGGGAAGCAGGTTTGGCCATCCTCATTCCCACAGACAGCACGGGCAGCCAGCCAGGCGGCTGTGGCTGTACCTGCCCTGGGAGCAGCCCTCCCCAGCCCCGGAGCCCCTGCAGGCAAGGAGCCAGGAGGGCTGGCGCAGTGTCCGGCTGCAGCCAGGCTGCAGTGCAGCTGGGGCCAGGTCTGCAGTCTCTTGGGAGCACCCGTCTGCTCCCAGCCTCTCAGAGCACACAGTACCGTGGAGCACCATCCTTCCAGGTGCTGATCTGAGACCAAGAGCAGCAAGAGGAACCATCGCCCGTGGGCGCTGGCACCAGCAGTCCATAGGGCATCAAAACCAGCACCGAATCTGCCAGACTGCAAGGACAGGAGCCGACAGCCCCAAAGCACACAGGAACCCACGGCCCACAGGAGCCCTGGGCCAGGCAAGGTGCTGGGAGAGCAGGATCAGCACCCACAAAATGCAGCCCGGGCCTTGGCCTCCCTCCTGACCCCACATGGCTGCGGGGGGGGGGCGCGGAGGAGTCCATGGGCCCAGGCCTAAATCCTGAGCTCGGCCTCCTCAGGGGGCTCCAGCGAGTGCTCGGCGCTGATGGCAGAGGCAGAAGGCCCCTGGGAGATGCCAAAGGGTGAGACCACGGGGGAGCGGGCGGCCAGCGGGGACAGCGAGGGGGAGAAGCTGGGTGACATGGCAGAGGAGGAGATGGAGCCCTCGTGGCTGATGGGCGAGCGGCGCAGGGAAGACGGGTGCGGGAAGGTCCTGCCTGGTGGTGGCTTGGGGGGCACGGACTTGGCACCTGGGTGGGCCACCGAGGTGATGAGGGGCGGGGGGTCGATGCGGGGCTTGGGCTCTGCCTTGGGCTTGGTCGGGAAGGGCTTGCGCAAAGAGCTCTCATCCTTGAGGCGGGCGATCTCTGTGAAGACGCTGGCCAGTGGCTGGAACTGGGGACACCAGTTCAGCAGGTAATCCCAGTTGTAGCTGCCACGGAGCTCCTCATCGCTGGCCACGATGGCGGTGAGCGAGCCCTCTACAGAGGGCTTGCCATCCTCCGGGAAGGCATAGTCCTGAGGCTGGGAAGAGACGCTAAGGCCGCAGCGCACACCGAGGAAGGCACTGCCGCCTCCATCCTCGCGGTACAGCGGCGGCGGCCCCGGCAGCAGCAGCCCGGAGCCCTTCTTGCTCTTGAACCACTGGGCACTCTCCAGGGCGGCTGGCTCGCAGGAGATATCGGAGAGCTGGTCGGCATCCTGCTGGATGCCAGAGTCGGGGCCGCGGGCAGAGATGTGCTCCTGCATGGAGGCCGTGATGCTGGCCACACGCGGGTACTCATTGATCATCCGGATCTCATCATCCTCAGCGGCTTCGGCAGAGCCTCGGCCGCTGGAGTGCGAGGGGTCCAGCGAGCCGCCCCGCGTGTAGGGCCCTGCCGGCTCACCGCCGTACCCCGGCAGGGCCTGGTGGTAAATGTGCTCGCTCCCGGGAAGCGCCGGCTCCTCGCGGCCGAGCTTCTGCAGGGATCCGCTTGGCACGCGGCCCAGTGGCCCATCCCCCTCTGGCTTCTCACGTCCCCGGCGCTGCCGGGAGCGGACCAGCGCCAGCACAATGGCCACGGCAGCCAGCACCACCACGACCCCCAGCGAGGCAGCCACGGCCACCAGCAGCAGGTTGAGGTCGGGAGCCAGGCCGAAGGAGGTGTGCGTGACATCGATAGTGACCTGCGCCGAGGCAGAGCGCGAGGCGGGCAGGGGGCTGCGCGCCTGCACTTCCAGGCTCATCTCACGTGGCTCCCTCTTGGCATGCCCAGCCCCGGCCTGCGGCTGGCTGTCCACACGGAGGTAGATGGTGCCTGTGGTTTGGTTGATGGCGAAGTACGGCGAGGGCTTTGCCAGGGAGTACAGCACGACGCCGTCAGCCCCCTCGTCCTCATCTGTTGCCAGCACCCGCCCAATGCTGTGTCCTTTGCGGGCTCCCTCTGGGACCTCGAAGTTGAAGGAGGGGCTCAGGAAGATGGGGTCGTACTCGTCCTCCCCTGTCACCAGGACCCGCACAGTCACTGTGGCAGAGGCATTGCCAGCATCTGTGGCCCTGACGAGAAACTGGAAGGCTTTGGCTCGTTCATAGTCAAAGGTAAGGCAGGAGCGCAGCTCCCCAGAGGTGCTGTTGATGGCAAAAGCATTGCGGCCCTCAGCCACGCTGGGTTCCCCCACTGCCTGTTCCAGCACCGTGTACTGCAGCTCCCCAAAGACACCAGTGTCTGCGTCGACAGCACGCAGCGTGGTGACCAGCGTGCCAGGAGGCAGGTTCTCCCGCATGCTGGCACTCAGCACCTCCACTGGGAAGTAGGGCTTGTTGTCATTGACATCCTTCACCTCGATGGCCACTGGTACCAGTGCAAAGTGCCCACCCGGCACATCTGTGGCCTGCACCACGAGTGTGTGCACAGCCTGTGCCTCCCGGTCCAGCGGCTGCGCCAGGCACAGGGCCCCTGTGCTTTCGTGCAGCTGGAAGAGCCCGTGCTGGTCCCCTGAGCTGATGGTGTAGTGAACGTGACCACGGGGCCCCGAGTCCGCATCGTGGGCCACCAGGCGCAGCAGCTCGGTGCCAGGTGGTGCGCTCTCGCTCACCGCTGTGCGGTACTCGGCCCGCGTGAACACAGGCGGGTTGTCGTTCACATCCTGCACAGTGATGAGCACAGGCACGGTGGTGCTGCGCTGCGGCAGGCCCCGGTCTGAGGCTGCCACAGTGAGGTTATAGACCGGGATGGCCTCAAAGTCCAAGGGCTCCACTAGCACCAAGGCTCCCTGCGTGCGGAGGTGCCCTCCAGCCCAGGCTACCCGGCTCTCCACACGGAAGGCGTTGCCGCCGTTGCCACTGACGATGGTGTAGTCAAAGCCAGCGTTCTCCCGCGAGACATCCTCATCGCCCGCTTCCAGGATCAGCACTGTGGTTCCTGGGAGCAGGTCCTCAGGGACGCTGGCGTTGTAGCGTGGCTCCTGGAAGCTGGGGCTGTGGTCATTCACATCCAGCACCTGGAGCTGCACTGTGGCCCAGGAGGAGAGGCTGGGCGAGCCGTGGTCATGGGCTTCCACCACCAGGTCCAGAGTGGGCTGACTGGCATCAAACTCCAGCTGCCGGAGGGTGAAGAGGGTCCCTGTGGGGGTACAAAGAGTCAGCATGGGAGAGACACTAGGGAAAGGGCACTGGGGTTGTTGGCTGGAGGCACAAGCGTCTGGGATGCTCCAGTGGGAGTGTTCAGGGGCCACAGCACCACATCTGCCTCACCAGCCACTCCAGACAGTGACCTGGTGAGGGGCTGAGCCCAGCCCAGCGTGGGGCGCAGCCAAAACACCCCACGGGATGGGTCCCACTCAGCAGCCAGCCTCACGCACCATTGCTGGGGTCGATGGCGACGTCGGGGCTGGGCACGGCCAGGCGGAAGGTGACATCCCCATTGGTCCCCGCGTCCGGGTCAGTTGCGCTCACGGTGAGAATGATGCTGCCTGCGGGCGTGTGCTCTGGCAGCGGCACCTGGAAGAGGAGGAAGCCTCAGTCAGTGTCCGGTGCCCCATGCTGTGAGCCAGCCACTGGGGCTGGGAGAGGTCAGGGCTGGCCAGGGCAACGACAGCCAAGGTGGCCCAGCTCCGCGCTGGCCAGAGCCTTCCCCGCCTCTGCACCACAGCTGGCAGACAGAGGGGACCTGGCCCACATACACAGCACCTCGCCTCGTTAGTGTGACTCCCAGTCAGCTTCAGCAGCTGGTTCCTGATCCTTTTCTCTACTTTGCTACTCTGAAGAACTCTTTAATAGCTAATATTTTCTCCACAGAAGGTATTTGACACAAATCAAAACAGCTCTTGTCTTTCTGGTGTGCCAAACAACACACACCAACAGACAGTCCCACCGGCCTGTGCTCTCACAGTCTCCAAGCATTTCTGTGGCTTCTCAGCTCTTTGCACCTCTGCTCCAGAGATGCAGCACACTGCATCAGTCCGCCCTCATTCAGTAATCTGGTTGGGGAGCCTCAGGCCAGGACTTGCCAGAAACACTTGTCCAGGTTGTGACCCATCTCCCACCACTTCTGTCCTTCCCACTCTTTCCATGAAGAAAGATAGAGAGGGGGTTTGGCCAAGGGCCTGTCAGGACAGGCCAAGGGGAATGGCTTTAATCTGCCAGAGGGGAGATTGAGATGAGCTCTTAGGCAGAAGCTCTTCCCTGGGAGGGTGCTGAGGCGCTGGCCCAGGGTGCCCAGAGAAGCTGTGGCTGCCCCATCCCTGGCAGTGCTCAAGGCCAGGTTGGACACAGGGGCTTGGAGCTGCTCCAGTGGAAGGGGTCCCTGCCCGTGGCAGGGGGCTGGAACTGGAGACCTTTAAGGTCCCTTCCAACACAAACCAGTCTGTGAGCCTATGAATCTATGATCTATTCCAGCACGAACTGTCTGCAAGCAGCTGTGCAGTGGCTGATCCCAGCGCCACGTGTCTGGTGCCAGCCTCCTAGCTATACCACAGAGACAGCATGAGGAGTGTCAGGGTAAGAATGAGAGCCTGGGAAGAGAGGGGCCAGAACAGGCTCAGACCCCAAGCAGTCTCTGTGCCTTGCAAGGCCAGACAGGAGTTGCAGAGGGGTTTGCGTGGGACAGACCCTGCCGCTGGCACACCTGTGTGTATGGTACCTGATAGAAGCCCTGGCTGAAGGTTGGAGCGTTGTCATTCACATCCTCCACAATGACAGTGAGGTTGGCCTCGGTCTCGTGGCGGGTGTCAGAGGCTCGCAGGGTGAGAGTGTAGTGGCTGCGCTGCTCATAGTCCAGTGGCCCTGTGAGTGCAATGCGCCCGCCATAGCGCAGCACACTGAACGTGCCCACAGCATCCCCATCCAGCAAGAGCGTGTAGGAGAGTGCAGGGCCCGAGTCCACATCATTCCCGGTCAGTTGGGCTATCTGGGTGCCCAGCAGAGTGTCTGTGGAGAGGCCAGGTATGAGCAAGCAGTGCCCCCTCCTCAGACAGCAACTGACTCTCGCTGGGAAACCAGCTCAGTGCAGAGCCTGAGCACGGTGGACAACAGAAGTTTTGCCCAGAGAAGCTGTGGCTGCCCCATCCCTGCAGTGCTCAAGGCCAGGTTGGACACAGGGGCTTGGAGCAAGCTGCTCCAGTGGACAGTGTCCCTGCCGGTGGCAGGGGTTGGAACTGGATGAGCTTTAAAGTCCCTTCCAACCCAAACCATTCTATGACACTTTGACAAAGAGAGATCCTGGGGGTGACGGGGAAGGTCTCAGGAGCTGGGCTGGGCAGGCCGAGGTTGGCACAGGGCGCACAGTAGGCAGGGGAGGTGTGTGTAGCCACAGCTCCTGCAGCGCTGGCCGAAGCCAGGGATGAGCTGGGAATTCAGCTGGTTCCCTTGGGACACATCTGCAGCATCAGGGCAGTACTGCCCCCAGGTATACAGGGCAGTGCCAAGGGACTTTGGGGGAGATCTGCCTGTGGGGCAGCATGAGCCAGCCCTGGCAAGGGCAGGGACTGGTCACCCTGGGGGCTTCTTCCTGACCCTCAGATGTGCGTCATACCTCACCCTGTGCCATAGGTGCCACGTTACCTCATGGGGCTGAGCTGCACTTACTCTCTGGGACCCGCACCTCCCAGGGAAATGGGATGGTGGGGCTGTTGTCATTGACGTCCATCACCACCACAGTCAGCGTGGCCGAACCCACCAGCGGCGGGGTCCCTCTGTCCATGGCTGTTACCACCAAACTGTGGGTAAGCACAAAGGCACAGCACACGGTTCACAGGCATGTGGCATGTGCATGAAGGGGAAATGCATGCATGCACTGCATCTGGAACATGTTGTGGGGGCTCCTTCATGTAAGCACAGGCTGAAGTGTGTGTATGTGGCAGTAGAACTGTGCACAACATCTGGAGTGTCTGGGGCAACAGATATGTGCAGAGCATCTGGAAAGCATGTGCGGGGCAGTGGATGTGTGCCCAAGCAGAGGACAGGGCAGCGGATGGAAGCACGTTTGAGTGTGTGTTTGGAGGGCAGTGGGTTTGTGAACACACAAACAACCTCTGAATGTGGGCACAAGCCGTCGGAGCATGTGGATTCATGCCCAGCCCTGGCACAGGCACAAGGGACAGAAGATGCATGGCTGCACCTTTGGCAATGGGAGGGAGGGGATGCACCCCCAGCAGGAGTAACAGACATTTGTGGGGGATGATGCAGGCAGACCATGCTGTGGGGTGCAGGCAGGGAGGCATCTGTAGCATTCCCGGCTGTTGGGGAATGCATAGAGCCTCTCTGTGGAATAGTGATGGGTATGGGAATGGAATGAATGCCCTAGGTCTCCCCATGCCTGGGCAGAGAGACATGCAGCCACTGGAGCATGCATGCTGGGGGGGAGAACATAGCCTGGGGAAGTGGCAGGAGCTGTTCCTTGCATCTGAACCATGAATGTCTACAGAGTAGGGGAAGACTTAAATTCATTGTGTGTGTGTTTGCCATTACCTTATATACGCGTGGCCAGACTGGCTGATGTTTGGAGTGTGTGCACATGGTGAGCGACCCAAAGGGTCTGGACTGACTGCAACAGGACTTGCAAGAGGGGTCAGGGCAGTGCAGAGCCCCCGGAGCATGGTGGCAGGCAGAAGGGTGCAATGTAGGGGAGTGGGAAGGGACTGAGCATATGAGGCCTGGATTAAGCAGGCAGCAAAGTGGACGGATGCAGCCACTGAACAGACCACTACCCCCCTTCACAATCTTCTCAGCTTTGCAGAGCCAAACTGAACAGAGCTCTGGATCATCTGATGGCCATCTGTCATGCCTTCAATACCATGTGCTCCCCATGTTAACACTAAGCCTAAATTCCTGCTGTTTGGCAAAAGCATTGAACAGACAGGGCTGAGACAGCTTTGGGTGGCACCGAGCAGCAGAGCATCAATCGCTGCTTGGTGCCAGTATCTCTGAGGATGCTGCTCCACAGCTATGCACTCCATACCTGTGGCACAAGTTAGTCTGGCTCCACTCACCGAGTCTGAGACCAGATCTCCCTGTCCAGGATGGCAGCAGTAGTGATGGTGCCAGTCTGAGGGTCGATGTGATACAAGCCTGTCATTGGCAGGGACTGGTTGATGGCATAAGTCACCTGCCCATTTGCTCCCTGATCCAAATCATCTGCCAGGACCTGCAAAGCCACAGGAGAGGTTCAGCAGTGTGGTTGTGGAGCCCTGCAAGCCACAGTCCTCCAAGGCTGGACCTCTCCGTAGGCACCAGCCCCAGGCCCATGGCGCAGCTCCTCACCCCAGCAGAGAGGCAGGCCGGGGGCTGATGTCCCTGTGTGTGTCCCCAGGGATACCTGGATGACGGGTGAGTCGTAGCTCTGTGACTCCCAGATGAATGCCACGTAGTTCTGCAGCTGGAAGCGTGGCAAGTTGTCATTCACATCTTGCAGGTTCAGGTTTATGGCCATGAAGCCAAAGGAAGCTGCTGTCTCTGCCTGGACCACCAGGCGCAGCCGGGGGCTGGCCTCAAAATCCAGGCTGCTGGAGTCCTGAACTGAGATGGCACCTGGGAGCAGGGGACAGCAGGATGGGGCGGGTGAAGAGGGGGTGAGAGATGCATCAGCATATCCACCCCCCTTCTTCTCTTTCATTCTTTCATTCCCTTGCACTCAGACTATCCCTCTGCTCACCCAGCTATTCAGACAAGCAGCACACGGAGCTCTTCTGAGCCCTCTCCAAACCAACAGCCTTCTTGCTAGCCGCAGTGATCTGCCCTGGGTGATAGACCCTGCACAGGCAGCTTGTGCTTACACTGCAGCATGCAACAGCCCTCCCACTATGGAGACACCATCTGAGGTATGGCCTGTTTCAAAAAGAGCTGCTCCATGTCAAGCCCCATGCTGCTGCACAAGCTCCAAGCTAAAGTCATCTTACTGAAGCTATTGGTCTAGGCCAAAACCTTACAGACAAACTGCATGAGATGCCAGAAAATACAAAGAAAGCAGTCAGCAGCCTTCTGCCTTCCAAAGGGCTGTTCTTGCCTGGGACAGAAGCAGCAGAGCCTGAGGTGCCACAGTATAGGGCTGAGGATGCTCTTGTGACATTCCCTTCTCTTGTCCACAGCAGGCACTTAAGTATGTTCTCCAACTACAACACTGTTTAGTCCATGTCCAAACACTAACAAACACTATTTACCGGTACAGAGCCATGGCCTGTGTTCCTGTGCCCTTTAGGAGGCTCTGGGCACAGGTTGCCTCCCACTTGTCCACTTGCCCTGATGGTCTTGTTGTCATACCTGAGCTGGGCTGGATGAGGAAAGCCTTCTTCTCATTGCCGCTGACAATACTGTAGGTGATGTGTCCGGATGAGCCCCCCATGTGCACAGCCTGGATGCTTGCCACAGCAGTCCCTGTGGAAGAGTGACACTGTGAGAAGGGGCAGCAGAGCCTCAGGGCCTCAGTGGACAGTGGGTCAGGAGGTCTGAGGGCAGCACGTGCTGCCCCACAGGAACACAACTCTGCCCGAGGACACTGAGGACGCAACTTTGGGCTGGGAGTCAGAACTCATGGGCCTGCCCATGGTCACCTCCATGGTCTCACTGGGACCCCTGGAGCCCTTCCAGGAATAACCGGACACACGTGACTGTCAACAGTGCTCTGACCCCCCCAGGCAATCCCCCAGGAATTACCACCCTGAACAGCCTGGGCACTGGTCAGACCCTGCAGTCCCTTGAGTCTATCCAGAGCATAATGGGGCTCCCCAGGAGCAGGCAGTGCTCCCTGTTTGAGCTTCCCACAGCACTGCCAGCCCAGCACCCACCTCCCCTCCTGCCCTGCCCTATTTCACCCCAGCACTTGCTGGACACTGCCCAGGCGATACCTGGGGCAGCGTTTTCCGGCAGAGCCACGTCACTGGTGCTCCGGGGAAAGCGCAGCCCGCGGAAGGGCTCTTCCTGCACATGGATCACCAGCACCCCAGTTGAGGAGAGTGCCGGCTGCCCCAGGTCTGTGGCCAGGATGAAAAGCGTTCGCTGGCGCTGGCTGAGTGAGCCCAGGGGCTGCAGCAGTTGGATATCCCCGGTATAGGAGTTGATGGCGAAGGCAGAGTTGGGGGTGGCAAGGCGGTACAGGATGGAGGCATTAGCACCCGCATCCCTGTCCTCTGCCCTCATGGTGGCCACGACCTGCTTGAGTGGTGTGCGGCGGGACAAGTTGACGGTGAGTGGGCTGTGCAGGAAGGCAGGGGCATGGTCATTGACATCTTGCACAGTGATGGTGACACGCACGGCTGCGCTCTTGGGCTCCCATGGTGCCGAGTCCACAGCCTTGGCCAGGAAGCTGTAGCTGGGCTGGTGCTCCCGGTCCAGCGCCTGGGTGCTGCTGATGCGCCCACTCTGTGGCTCGACCTGGAACATGCCGAGGGATTCGTTGCCCAGGTAGTAGGAGACCTGCCCATTTGTGCCCTCATCTGGGTCATGAGCCACCAGCTGCAGCACCAGGGCACCGACAGGCAAGTCCTCTGGCACCTCCACCATGTAGGCAGCTTGAGTGAAACCAGGAGTGTTGTCATTGAGGTCCAGCACCTTCACGTGCACGGACATGGTGGCACTGCGTGGGGGGGTGCCGTGGTCTTGCACCACCACTGTGAGGCTGTAGGAAGCAACTTGCTCCCGGTCAAGAGCATGTGCAGTGGAGAGGACACCAGAGACTGGGTCTAGGCTGAAATCCTGCCCAGGGTCTCCATCTGAAAAAGAGAGGGAATAACAAGACTATAACCTAGACTAGTGGAAGGTGTTCCTGCCTGTGGCAGGGGGCTGGAACAGGATGAGCTTTAAGGTCCCTTTCAACATAAACCATAGTTATTCTATGATAACTAGCACAAGGAAGGACCTGCCCTATGCTGCCCAGAGAGGACAGCAAAAAGTCCCTCCCAGTGTGGCCTGGAAGGGACGGTACAGTGAATTGTTCTCTGTATGGCCTCAGTGGGATTGAACCTCCTTAGTCAGCTCTGTGTGACTTTAAGAACTGGCTCCAACAGCTTACAGGCCAGAGCTTCTGCCATAGGGAGCCCCAGATAACACAGGGCATGGTCTCATTAGAGGTCACACTCAGCAACCTCTAAATTCAACAGGTCAGAGCAGCCAAGGGAGGTATGGAACTAGTCCAAGCCTGGGGAACCAGATGAGCCTGGGGAATAAGGAAGTGCAGCCTGTCCACATCCTGGGGTGCTTTTTACCCGGGCCAGAGAAACTGCAGGGATGAGACGTGGCAGCAGCTACACGTGGTCTGGAGCAGGAGAGAACCGAAGCGCCATGGGTGATGCAGGCAAGCTGGGGAAGCTGCCAAGAGGAACTGCATTGCTCTTGTGGCCTCACCTGCCAGGCGGTATTCCAGGCGCCCATTCTCGCCTCCGTCGGGGTCGGTGGCCCGCAGGGTGTAGAGTGCCACATGGCTCTGGTTCTCTGGGACCTCCACGGAGCAGGACTTGCTTTCAAGGTGTGGTGCGTGGTCATTCTCGTCCCCTACTGTTATCCGCACAGTTGCCTTGGAGAGGTTGGGGGGCAGGCCACCATCCCGAGCATAGACTGCAGGAACACAGCAAGAGCACTGCAGGCTGCGCTGCTGATGAGGAGCTGCTATCAAGGCTTTCACGTGTACATCCCCACAATCCCAGGGGCAGCCAGGCATGGGATCATCAGCATTCCTGCATGTTCAAACCACCCTGCATGCCCCACAAACCCCCATCATGCTCATGTCCTGCCCTCCCCAAGCAGTGGGGAGCACCCGTGCAACCCCCTGTGCTCCCTACCCTGTGTCTGGTGCACTCCTTGTGCCCCAGCACAGCCCTACCCATCAGCACATGTTGCTCCTGCTCCTCGCGGTCCAGGGTGTGTGTGGTGGTGATGAGCCCTGTCTGTGGGTTGATGGAGAAGGGCCCCCCAGAGAGACCCCCATAGGACACCTGCCCATTGGCACCTGCATGGAAAAACATGGTTTGAGCAGCCCAGCAGCAACCTCAGAAGCCCCTCATTTGGCTGCAGCTCTGAACCTGCCTCCTCCCATGCTTCCCACCCAGGTGTCACATAGGCTATGGGAAATGACCTCACCCCTGGCAGGTAAAGCTGGAACAGAGAAGTGTGGTGGGGGAGGTCCCAGGCCAGCCCAGCTTGTGGAAAGGAAAATAGGCCAAGGAACCCCCAAAGAACAAAGGCCACTGTCCTGGGGAGCAGAAGGAATCACAGCCCCTATTCTCATTTTCAGCTTCTCCCAGGATCCAGCCAATTACTCATCTGCAGGCCAGGAGATGATCCATCCCTGCCGTGGTCAGCGAGGCTCTCCAAACCAGGTGTGAGAGAGCAGAGTGCACCGGTCCTAGGTGCTGCATCTCCACAAGGGCCCCTGATAACTGGGCAGCCCATCCTTGCCCTGTATCCTCACCCAGGTCCCGGTCCGTGGCCAGCACCTGCAGCACGGGGCTGCCAGCCGGCAAGTTCTCCATGATGTGAGCTTCATACTCGGGTTTCTCAAACGCAGGAGCCTCGTCGTTGACATCCAGCACCAGCACGGCCAGCAGCTGCGTGGCGGAGCGGCGCGGGAAGCCGTGGTCCGTGGCCACCACGGTCAGGTTGTGCTGCGCCACCTCCTCCCGGTTCAGAGCCCGCACGATGGACAGTGCACCTGCGGGCATGGGGAGAGGGGCGAGCTGGGACCACGCAGCACCGCAGCTCCCAGGGCAGAGCTACCGCTAGACTGCCAGCACTGGGGCGAGCCAGGGACAGTCAGGTGTCGAGGACTTGGGGGTGTTGGGTGAGGAGAAGCTCCCCATGACCTGGCTTCGGTGTGCGCTTGAGTCCAGAACGCCCCCCGTGTGCTGGGCTGCACCCCCAGAGCATGAGCACCAACTCATGGGAGGGGATTCTCCCCCTCTACTGTGATCTGTGGAGATCCCACTTGGAGTACTGCATACAGTTCTGGTGTCCCCAGCATAAGAAGGACATGAAGCTGTTGGAGCAAGTCAATAGGAGGCCATGGGGATGATCAGGACTTGAGCACCTCCCATATGAAGACAGGCTGAGAACATTGGGGCTGTTTGGCCTGGAGAAGAGAAGCTGCACGGAGACCTCAGAGCAGCTTCCAGTGTCTGAAGGGGGCCTACAAGGATGCTGGAGAGGGACTCTTCATCAGGGACTGTAGTGATAGGACAAGGGATAATGGGTTTAAACTGAAAAAGGGAAGATATAGGTTGGATATACAGAAGTTCTTCCCTGTGAGAGTGGTGAAACACCAGCACAGGTTGCCCAAAGGAATTGTGAATGCTCCACCCCTGGCAGTGTTCAAGGCCAGGTTGAACGGGGCTTGGAGCAACGTGGTCTAATAGGAGGCCCTTCATTAGGGACTGTAGTGATAGGACAAGGGGTAACGGGTTCAAACTTAAACAGGGGAAGTTTAGATTGGATATAAGGAAGAAGTTCTTTACTGTAAAGGTGGTGAGGCCCTGGAATGGCTTGCCCAGGGAAGTTATAAATGCTCCATCCCTGGCGGTGTTCAAGGCCAGGTTGGACAGAGCCTTGGGTGCCATGGTTTAGTGGGAGGTGTCCCTGCCCATGGCAGGGGGGTTGCAACTTGATGATCTTAAGGTCCTTTCCAACCCTGACTATTCTATGATTCTATAAGGTGTCCCTGCCTGTAGCAGGGGAGTTGGAACTAGATGGTCTTAAGGTCCATTCCAACCCAAACTATTCTATGATTCTATGATTTAAGAGGGGCAGCAGTATCATACCAACCAGATGCTATGCTTAGGCCCCTCCACACCCCACCAGTCTCCCCCTCCAGGTTCCCCATCCCTTGCCCTCCTCCTGTGCACCATGCTCATCCCCCAGATGCATGTATCCCTGCATGCTCCTCAGCCTGTGTTCCCAGTGTCCCTGCTGCCCATGCTGCATCCTCCTGGGTCCTCACCTGTGCTGGGGTTCAGGTGGAAGCGTCCATCACTGTTGCCTGCTCTCAGAGAGTAGCTCACACGCCCGTTCTCCCCCAGATCCTTGTCCTGGGCCACCACATGCAGTGCCACAAACCCCGTGGGCTGGTCCTCCATGACACTGACGGCAGCAGGTGAGAGGAACACGGGCATGTTGTCATTCTCATCGGTCACAAACACGCGGGCCGTGACAGCTGCCGAGCGGCGCTGGCTGATGTTGCGAGCCTGGTCCATGGCCTCCACCACCAAAAGGAAGGAGGCAGCAGCCTCCCGGTCAAGGCTCTGGCTGAGGGTGAGCAGCCCCGAGCGGCTGTCGAGCTGGAACGGAGCCCCAGGTGGCTCCTGGTGCAGCAGTGCGTACCGCACTTGGCTGTTGGGACCCACCCCGTCCCCATCCAGTGCCTGGAAGGTGAAGATGGACGAGCCAGCCTGGACATTTTCAGGCACCACGATGGTGATGGGGTCTTCAGGGAAGGTGGGTGCCTGGTCATTGCAGTCCTGAACGTGGATCTGGACCAGCACCAGCCGGCTGGAGGGGTATCCATGCTGAGTGTCCTCGGCGCTCACCTGAAGCACGTGCCGTGCCCCAGCTTCATAGTCCAGCTCCCGGGCAGCGTAAATCTCCCCTGTCACACTGTCAACCACGAAGGTGCCATCCCCACCACCTCCTACCAGTGTGTAGGTCAGCTGTCCTCGTGCAGAGGCATCTGGGGGTGCCACTGAGCCGATCACAGAGCCTGGCTTGACCCCCTCAAGAGGATGCAGGGTCAGCACAGTGGCATCAGGCCGTGGCAGCACCCGGGAGGATGGCAGTACCTGTGAGAAGAGGCAGCAGTGAGGGTGCTGTGTGCTGGGGGTCCTATCAGGGAGGCAGCGGAGAGTGGGACGAGGGGCCTGCACAGAGCAGGAGTCGGGGGCACGGTTCTGTGGCCTAACAGATGAATAACAGCCTGAAAAACATACTGAGCATAAGCACGGGTTTGACGGGGGGGAAGCTGAGCGTCGCCTTGGGAGCTCGGGTGGGTGCGGACAGAACTGCTGATCGGGCAGAGGAGCCTCAGGGGGATCCCATCAAAGTGTATCAATACCTGAAGGGAAAGTACAAAGAGGATGGAGCAAGAATCTTCCAGTGGTGCCCAGTGCCAGGACCAGAGGCAACAGGCATAAGTTGAAGCACAGCAGGTTTCCTCTGAATATCAGGAAACGTTTCCCTGTGAAGGTGACAGAGCTCTGGCACAGGCTGCCCAGGGAAGTGGTGGAGCCTCCATCCCTGGAGACACTCAAAAGCCTCCTGGACATGGGCCTGAGCAACTGAGTCTGGGTAGCCCTGCTTCAGCAGGGGTGTGGATAAGATGATCTCCAGAGGAGCCTTCCCACCTCACCTACTCTGTGAGTCAGTGTTTGTGTTAGATACTGCAAAGGCAACAGACAACAGCAGAAACAATTCTGCAAAACATAAGCAAGAGCGGGCAAGAAGAGAGGTAACGCTCATCAGTTGAGAGGTACAGAGAAGAAACATAACCCAGCATGACCTAAAGATAAATAATCACTACTTTTATTAAAGTTACTGAAGTTAATCTGGGGATGATGTGCACTTGTGGATAGGAGAGACATGAAAAACTGTAGTATTATCTGAAGAGAAAATGTATTGAAGAACTCAGTGCACTCATGTGGGCCTGCTTCAGCAAGTCCAGAGGAGGCCATGGAGATGCTGCGAGGGCTGGAGCAGCTCTGCTCTGGGGCCAGGCTGAGAGAACGGGGCTGGTTCAGCCTGGAGAAGAGAAGGCTCCTCAAGGGGAGACCTGAGAGCAGTTCCAGTGTCTAAAGGGGCTACACGAAACCTGGAGAGCGGCTTTGGACAAGGGCCTGTAGGGACAGGCCAAGGGGAATGGCTTTAACCTGCCAGAGGGGAGACTGAGACGAGCTCTTAGGCAGAAGCTGTTCCCTGTGAGGGTGCTGAGGCGCTGGCACAGGGTGCCCAGAGAAGCTGTGGCTGCCCCATCCCTGGCAGTGTTCAAGGCCAGGTTGGACACAGGGGCTTGGAGCAACCTGCTCCAGTGGAAGGTGTCCCTGCCCGTGGGAGGGGCTGGGACTGGATGAGCTTTAGTGTCCTTTCAACACAAACCAGTCCAGGATTCTATGATTCTTTGTCACAGAGTTGGGGAAAAAGAGAACAGAGCAATACCATCAGCCAGGTTGGTATCAAAACTAGCCACTGCCAAGTGCATTGCTACATGACAGGGATGGAAGCCAGCACTGCAGGGACACTAGCCTGCCAGACTGACCTCTGCACTTTGAAGACTGTAGAACAACTTAAATGACAAGAACAGTTGCAGACATGGCACAAAGAGGAAACGGTATAAAACGTATGTGGAATGGTTTGAGGGCAGATGTGCCCAGCTAACACCATGTTTCCCTCCCTGAGGCAAAGAAGATGCAGTGTGTTGAACCGGCCTGAGTGTTAGCTGGGCTCTGATGCAGTAGCACATGGAAGAGGCCTCATTAAACTGAAAAGAGGCAAAGGATGAATGTGGCTGTGTAACAGAAAAGACTAAAAGACTGTCTGGCTCAAGGAGTGTGGTTAGCAGACCTTTGCAGAGATGGCTCTTGGGGATGACACTTCCTGCAGATAGGTGCAAGGGCAAAAGAAAGCTGAGAACGTTCTGAGCTTGTTGGCGATGTTAGAGGGCACTCCTGTCAGACAAGTTGATCAAAACGGCCTTGCGAACTGCAAGAACAGGGACAGGAGATGAGAAATGGTGTACTGCGCCTTGACTGGGGGGGAACCAGAGTCTGCTGCAAAAGGGAGCTCATTATTAACAGGGAAAGGACTTGGCTTTCTGGACCAATGACAGTGAGTGCTGAAGTGATACTGATGTGAAGAACACCTTGCATGTCAGGAACACTGTTTTCAGTAGATGCTTGGAAGAATTATAACATCTTTATGCAGGGATCTCTAAGGACTTCTCTGTGACAGCGTATCTAGGATAGTGTAGACTGTCCAAGTCTGGATAAGACATACATGCTTACTAGGACAAGGTGTAATGGGCTCAAACTCAAACAGGGGAAGTTTAGGTTGAAGGATTTCTTTACTGTGAGGGTGGTGAGGCACTGGAATGGGTTGCCCAAGGAAGTTGTGAATGCTCCATCCCTGGCAGGGTTCAAGGTCAGGTTGGATGGAGTCTTGGGTGCCATGGTTTAGTGTGAGGTGTCCCTGCCCATGGCAGGGAAGTTGGAACTAGATGAGCATAAGATCCTTTCCAACCAAAACCATTCTATGATTTTATGATTCTACTATCAATGCTGTTGACTGCTTTGCAAATGACATCACGTGCACTGGCAGCCAGACCCATCCCTTCCCGTTCCAGGTTCTCACAATTTTAGGGCTGGATCAACAGATGAGCAAGGGCAGAGGGTGCCCTGTGATGAAAGTCATGGGGAGGAAGGCTGTGGGTTGCTGGATGGTGTCCTCCAAGGGGTGAGCAACGGGTAGATGGTGCAGGGACAGGAGGAGTTGTGTGCTGGCTACCTGAACGCGAATGCTGGCTGACGTGCTGCGGGGCACCGTGCCTCGGTCACTGGCTGTCACAGTGAAGAGGTACTCAGCCCGGTCCGAGCGGCGCAGGACGGTGGCAGTGTGCAGCTCCCCGGTAGCCACGTGCAGGGTGAAACGCTCTGCCCAGGCTCCTGCAGAAAGAAGGTGAAATGCTATGGGGAGAGGCACAGAGGAGGGAGGGCAGGGACAGGCTGGGCCGGAGGAGGGAGTGTGGTGTGCCCACCCATTGCCCATAGGGGTGACGGCTGCAAGGCAGAGAGCAGCATCGGTCAGTTCTGCAGCTCATACCTATCAGTGAGTAGACGACGGTCCCATTCTCACCCTCGTCAGGATCCTTGGCCTGCAGGGAAGCGACTAGAAGTCCCGACGGCTTTTCTTCCAGCACCTGCAGCACAGCCCAGGGATCAGCAGTGGCACAGGGAACCACTCACAATACTCCCCAAACCCTGAGCACGGGACAGATCTGCACCTTCCTACACCAGACCTGAACCTCACCCATGGCACAGACCCCCCTGGCTGTACCTGAGGCCGGACAACATGGAGAAGTCCACATCAAAGCTGGCAAAGAGAGTTCTTGTCTTGCCATCGCTCCTCCCACTCTGCCCTGTTTGAAAACCAGCTTAGCTGTGTTGGGGCATGCTGCAGCAGTGAGCTGCAGGGTAAAGGAGGACGCTTTCACCCATGTTCGATCCAAAGCCTTTACAGCTATGTAAATCCAGGGCTCCATGACAGTCTTGATTTCCTCAGCTCCCACCAGCCAGCCCAGGAAGGTTTGTGATCTCTGGAAGTGCAGCTCTTTCCTGGGCTGGGACACCTGCACTCCTGGTGCTTCTCCTCTTCTCCCTGGTTCTAGTTAGTGCTCCTGGCTGCTGGCTGTGGCACTCAAGACCACCACCTTATGCCAGCGCATCACGATACCACAAAGACATCAATTACACACGTGCTCAGCTAAGTCCATGTTCTGAGGTGAGCTACCAAGCTCCCTGACAGACACCACACGTGACAGCACTGCATGCAAACACCCTTCCTGGATAGCTATGGAGAAGGACTTGGGGGTGCTGGTCGATGAGAAAAAGAACATGAGCCGGCTGCAGTGTGCGCTTGCAACCCAGAAAGCCAACCGTATCCTGGGCTGCATCCAAAGGAGCGTGACCAGCAGGTCATGGAGGTGCTCCTGCCCCTTTACTCTGCTCTGTGAGACCTCACTTGGAGTATTGTGTGCAGTTCTGGTGTCCTCAACATGAAAAGGACATGGAACTGTTAGAACAAGTGCAGAGGAGGCCATGAGGACAATCAAGGGACTGGAGCACCTCCCGTACGAAGATAGGATGAGAAAGTTGGGGCTGTTCAGCCTGGAGAAGAGAAGGCTGTGTGGAGACCTCAGAGCAGCCTTCCAATACCTGAAGAGGGCCTATAGGGATGCTGGGGAGAGACTCTTCATTAGGGACTGCAGTGATAGGACAAGGGGTAATGGGTTCAGACTTAAACAGGGGAAGTTTAGATTGGATATGAGGAAGAAATTCTTTACTGTAAGGGTGGTGAGGCCCTGGAATGGGTTGCCCAGGGAGGTTGTGGATGCTCCATCCCTGGCGGCATTCAGGGTGGGGTTGGACATAGCCTTGGGTGCCATGGTTTAGTGGGAGGTGTCCCTGCCCATGGCAGGGGGGTTGGAACTGGATGATCTTAAGGTCCTTTCCCACCCTAACTATTCTATGACTCTATGATTCCCACCACTGCCCCTCACCACCTGTCAGTGCACACCCCATGCCTGCTGGCAGACCTGTCCCTCCTCTAGCACAGACTCCTGGCACCTACCCACACCTCACTGGCAGAGCAGGTTCCCCATCTGGCACAGACCCTGCAGTCCCTTCTACACCAGAAGACAGGAAACTCCCATCCTCTGAGCACACCCCACAGCACAGATCATCCTCACAGACCCTCCTGTGCTCGGTGATGCCTGTGTGCTCCCACCTTGACACGCTGGTGAAAGAGATGAGTGAAACCTGAGCAGAATCCCAGGAAAGAGGCTGCGACTTCATAAGAGGAGCAAGTGTTAATGCTATTGCACAAGTTGTGCATGGGGAGACCGGAGGAGCTGGACTTGTTTAGCCAGGCCAAACAGCGATGTGACTGCACTCTGGAAACACTGGGGAGAGGGGAGGGAAATTCCAAGGATGGAGAAGAGCTGTTTAAGCAAAAACACAATATTGGCACAAGAACAGATGAGAACAAAATGGTTAGAAATTAGTTTAGGCTGGAAATTAAGAGCTGGTTTCTGACTACCAGATCAAGGAATCTGGAACAGCATTCACAGCAGTGATGGAGGTGGAAGACCTTCTAAATATAGCTGGACTAGCTATGAAAAGGAGTGTCTGTGTGGACACCTCTAAGCTGGGTTGTGCTTATGAGGTCCCTTCCCCCTCTCCTCTGTATCAGGCTGGGGCAGGGCCTGCCCCCCAGTGCTGTCCCTAATAGCCCTCAATCAGGATACAAGGGCCTCTTGCTTTGTGTGCATGGTCACACTCCTCTTCCATGAGGAATCCAACTCCATCCGAGGAAAGCAGTGACTCAGCAGAGGAGCTCAATGAGCAGTATCCCCACAGGCTCCATGCACAAAAGCCATTTCAGATGCACAGAGGAATAAACAGCAATAGGAGTGGTCTTGCCTCTGCAAGAACCTCAGCCTTAATGAAATTGCTACCAGGCAGGCTCGTCCAGGTCAATGCCCACCCGCCAAGAGGCTGTTGCAAATACCAGCTTGATCCAGAGATCACAAAGCCATCTCAACCACTGGTGTAGCTCTGACTGTGGCTGGCAGTGGGTAAATGGAGAAGATGCAAGAAATAGGGTATGTATGGAACAATCCTCCTGTGAAACCTTCCCAGCTTCCAGCAGTCTGTGGCTAAATCACTTCCTGAGCCACAGATCATATTTTTGTTCAACAGCCTTTGATGAATTTGTTTCTTTCCATGAATTCATCTAGTTTTGAACCCATGCAACTTTTGGCAACGATTTCACAATCTAATGATGTTCTGCATGAAAAGTACTGCCTTTGTTTAGTTTAAACCTGCTGCCTGGTAATCCCGAGGAAGCTGCCCAGGTCCTGTGAAAAAAGCAACTTGTAATTTCCCCAGTACTTCCTCTGTGCCATTCACTGTTCACCTCTCTTATACTCCTGCAGTTTCTTCCATGCCAAAGAATGGTCAAGTCTTTTCTTTCTGTATGGAAACTATTATCTACTGGAGATGACATTAACATCCTTTTTTGAACCTTTTCTAGCAGTGCTTATGGAGTGGAATGGAAGCGGGGCAGAGGGCACGTGCAAGCTTTGAGATGTAGGTAGTGATGTTTTCTTTCATTCTCTGTTCCTTCTCTAATACAACTCAGCATTTGATTTGCCTCTGACTGCAGATGAGCCCAGAGCTGATATTTTCACAAAGCATTCACAGCAATGCTCCAATCTGCTCCCTATACTTAAGCAGCCAATTCAGAGCCCACCACTGGCTAAGTGAAATTCATATTGCTTTTTGCCATGTTGTTGTGGTTTAAGCCCAGCTGGCAACCCAGAACCATGCAGCCGCTCGCTCACTTCCTCCCTTTCCTCCCCACTGGGTTCCCAGAGGAGTGGAGCGAATCGAAAGAATACAACTCCCACAGGTTGAGATAAGAGCAGCCCAGTAACTAAGGTATAACACAGACCACTGCTGCTACCACCGACAATAATAATGACAAGGGAAACAACAACGGAAGAGAATACAACCACTCACCACCTGCTGACCGATACCCAGCCCAACCCGAGCAGTGATGTAACCCTTCCAGGTAACTGCCCCCAGTTTATATACTGGGCATGATGTGCTGTGGTATGGAACATCCCTTGGGTCAGGTGTCCTGCTTCTGCTTCCTCCTGGCTTGCCCTCCTCCCTGGCAGAGCATGAGACTCAGAAAGTCCTTGCTCAGACTAAACATTACTGAGCAGCAACTGAAAACATTGGTGTTATCAGTGCTGTTCCCAGGCCGAAAGTCAAAACCACAGCACTGCACCAGCTACTAAGAAGGAGAAAAATGACTGCTGCTGCTGAACCCAGGACACATGTCCATCACTTTCCAGTTAGTGACCGTGAACTTCATATTTCATCTTCTTTCCTAACTGAACAGCAAACCAAGATCCCTCTACAGTTCTCCACAGGGAGCCCTCACCTTTATGGCCATGAATATCAGCAAGCGACCACCTCTTCTGGAGGACGTATGAAAATGCTGCACAGCAAGGACACCCCCACCGGGAAAACAGAGCAGTTCTGCAGTCCCTTTCCTCATGATCATTTCCTGGGAGGATCCGTTACTACTGCAGGCCCTGTGTGAACCCAACTGGCCCTGCTAGGGGTTACCAATGTACTCATACTGCAGTGGGAGACACCCCTAGAGCTAATGCCTGAAGCGAGGTGCTGACACAGGACCCTCCCTCTGCTCTACCTATGAACAGTGATATGAATGTATGAACACATCACTGAGCATGTCTGCAATAATCATTCAGGACAGGAAGGGAAAAGGAATGACCAGGGAAGGCCAGACGAGTTGCAGTGTCCCCAGGATCCTGTGCCAATGGCCACCAGTGATCTCCCACCACAGTCCTGCCTGCTCTGCCCTGCCTTTGGTGTATGGCTCAGTCAAGACCCATGACAGAGGAAGCTGCTGTCACCTTGAGGTTTTAAGCCCAGCACAGCACAAGTGGCTTTGTGCACGCTGCCTCGAGTGCAGCAAGGTGCAGAGCATCCTTCCAGCTGCAGGCTGTGCCCGCTCTGTGCAGAGGAGATGAGCACAGGGCCTCTAGTGCCCATCCTGCAACTCACAAGTGTTGCACACTCAGCGGCAGCCCCACATCTGCAGCAAATCCAGCAGCAGCTGCTCCCCCAGCTCTGTTCCCAGTCATGCAGGGACTTGTTCACAATCTCTCTTTGAGCCCCTGCACTCTTTTCCTGTGCCCATGGGGCTGAGCAAATCCAAGACATTTGGGGGGGCTTCAGCAGCAGAGTCCTCAAATCCCTGTTAATCTTACAGGCTGAGAGCTGCAAGACTAGTTGGGTTTTCCTCAGATGCCTGTGTTCCTACAAGAGGGCAGCAGCCAGCAGACACAGCACCCATGCATCCCTCCATATACCACCATGTGGCTCTGGAGCTGCTCCCACCTCTGTTCATCACCCGCACTATGGCCACAACATGCTCTGGAGCCCTTGCCACATGAGCACACTGCACAGGGGCCACAGCACAGCAGATGCAACCAGTTCTCACCACTGCTGCTGAGCAGCATCGTCAGAACAGGTCTGCAGCATGCACAGGGACCACTGCCACCACACAGTACTGGGAGGGAAAGCAGGGCTGGGACCCGTAGCAGGGTCTCAGAAAACCCCTGTGAGCTTCTGCCCTCTGGTCAGTCCTGTTGGTCTCAGAGCCCTCTGCAGTCTTCTCCTGCTCTGTGCACAAAGATATCTCTATTTTCCAAGCACATCTTACCACATATCAACCAGACTCACCAGAGTGCCTCACCCTCTGCATGGATGCAACTCGTGCCTGTTTATCTCCCACCCTGAAACCCTCCTGGGTGTCCCTTCTTCCCTCCTTCCCCTCCACAGAATTGCCTTCCCCAAACCCAGAGGCTGTCACCCTGCTGCCCTTACCTGCACGGGCAGCTCCTGACCACTGGCCACATGAAGGAAAGTGGGAGCGTTGTCATTCTCATCCAGCACAGTGACATAGATGGTTCCTGTGGCACTGCGGGGTGGTGCTCCCCCATCCTGCACAATCACCAGGAGCTGGTAGCTGGACTGCTGCTCCCGGTCCAGGCTATGCTTGGTGCTGAGCTCCCCTGTGAGGGAGAAGGAGGGACACAGCTCAGCCCCAAAACTCCTTAGAGAAAAGCCTGTGCTCGGGAATGTTGGTGGGGTGCCCAGCACCACAGGGGTAGGAAGATGAATATTCTGTTGGGGCACTGGCCTGGTCTACATCACTTTGGACCTGCCCTGGGCTTCCTTCCCCCCCACCCCAGCCTAGGAAGCCAGGAATTTCCTCACCTGTCTGTGTGTGGATCAGGAAGTTGGGATCGTGCTGGAACAGGCGGTAGGTGAGCCGGCTGTTCTGTCCAGCATCCCGGTCACTTGCCATCACCCTCCCCACGCTGCTGCCAGGAGCCTGGTTCTCAGGAATGGTGAAGAAGTAACGCTCTTCACTCAGCCGGGGACTGTTGTCGTTCTCATCAGTGATGCTGATCCGTACAGTGCTGGTGCCCGTTTTTCGGGCTTCCCCCCCGGTACCACTGCCTCCCGCTGAGGCCAGCACCGTGAGCACGTACAGGTCCCGTGTCTCCCGGTCCAGAGCACTTTTGACATAAAGCCAACCACTCTCAGGCATGATGCCAAAGCTGGCAGCATCCCCATCCGCACGCAGGTGGTAGGTGAGAGTTGTGGATTCTGCATCACGTGCCAGGGCCCGGACCTGCAGGAACCGTGTGGACACAGGGACACCTTCCTGCACCTCCACGCGGTAGGTGAGTGTGTCAAAAATGGGCCCGTTATCGTGCTCAGCTTGCACATGCACCAGCAGCGTGAATGTGGAGCTGAGCTGGGGCACGCCACTGTCTCGGGCCACAATGGCCAGCCTGTATGTTGCGCTGGCTTCATACTGCAGGGCCCCCATGAGTCGCACTGCTCCTGACAAGCGCTCCACGCTGAAGGTGCCATCACCTCCTGACACCAGCTCAAAATTCACCTGACCGTTGGCACCACTGTCACGGTCCTCAGCCTGCAGAGTATACACTGTAGTCCCAGGTTCTGTGGCCTCTGGCAGCAGAATGGAGTCGGAGGGGGCTGGGAACACTGGCACGTTGTCATTCACATCAGACACAGAGATTTTGACGCGTGTGTTGCTATAGGCAGGAGGTGAACCACTCCGGGCCTGGACATCCAGAATGAGGACGGCCTGGGACTCATGGTCAAGAGGCAGGCTGGTGCAGAGCTGCCCGGAGGCAGAGTCGATGGCAAAGTAGCCGTGAGGATCCCCCGAGGAGATGGAATAAAAGATGTCATCAACATGGCCTGTGGACAAGCATGAGCAAGGCCAGGTTGGACAAGGCTTGGAGGAACCTGGTCTAGTGGAAGGTGTCCCAGCCCGTGGCAGGGGGATGGAACTGGGTGACCCTACCAATCAGCAAGTGATTTGAGTACCCATCTTGCCTCCTCACTCCCTACAAACAGCAGCAGGGTTGGGCAGCGCTGTCTGTAGCAGACTCTGGTCAGGAGGTGCACAATAACACCATGCGCATGCGTGCACAGATACATGTGCACACACACGTGTGTGTAAGCATGGGTGAGAGAGTATGCACTGAGCTGAGTGACAATCACCTGGGTGCACACAGGGGTGTGTATGCCTCTGTGCGTGCATGGGACTCCTACAACAGGGTTACTCTGTGAGGAACCAAGGTGCTGGACCTGCAAGATGATGCAGGGACAGGGAAGGTGACTGTGCATGAGAGGGACAAGCCCATACCTGGAGGGTTCTGGGCCCGGACAGACCCCACACTGGCGCCCTGCAGCATGTCCTCAGGCACAGTGAAGAAGTACTGAGCTTGCTCAAAGACAGGGGGTGAGACCGTCCCCTCCACGATGCTGATGTTCACCCGGGCGTTCGGCTGTGCCTGCAGGCCCCCACCATCTTGTGCAGAGATCACCAGCTGCACCAGGGTGTTGGCTTTACCACTCAGGGACCATGAGAGGGAGATGACACCTAGGGAAGAAAGCAGTTCAGAGGACACTGTGCCTGCACCCCTGCGTGTCGCCTGGCACCAAGGGAACAGGCAAAACCATGAGCTTGAAAAGAAAGACCTAAGGGGCTGCAAAAAATGTGCATCACAGGGGGGAGCTCAATGGAGAACTGCAGTAAAGAAGAGGAACTCTCCTGGGAAAGCCTCCCCAAATCCTCATTTCTTAATCTGAAGCCTAGCCCTGAGCTAAGCAGTGACAAGGGCAGGTCCTGGTAGAGGTAAAGGAAGGAATAGGGCTTCCAGTGTGCGGCACAAGGTGAGGGTTATGACATAGCAGGTGGGATCTGGGCTGTGGGGAGGTCTTGGAGGAGATGTAGAACTGGAGAAACATCCTCAACAGGCCCTACAAAAGACGTGGCCCTGCATTAGGATGGCCATTAGGTCAGCCTCATCCCAGTCACATTCTCAGAACTTGGGGACAGTGTGGCGAAACCCCAATGCCCATGCTGAGCACAGGACACCTTCCCATCCTGCTGACAGCCCCTGGCACCACATGCCCATGCACTCACCTCTCCGGCAGAAATTGCTCTGGCTTTGATGGCCAAAGCAAGGCAGAACAGATGCAGCCAGAAAGGTGGGATCGAGTGGGACAGAATTACAGAGAAGAGTAAATGGAGCAGGGGATAGGAGGGAACTGTGCAGGGAGAAGAAAATAAGCAGGATACAGCCTGATGGGGCAAAGTGAGCAGCATGCAAAAGGAAAGGTGCAGTGAGTCAGGGACTGGGAATGATGGAGAAGGAAGACGTGACAAATGAGGAACGGAGCAGAAACAAGAGGTCAGAGACTGAGCTTGGGAAGGGGCTGCCAGAGGCCCAAGAAGCATAGGCAGCTACTGCTAGGCAAGGAAAGGAACAGACACACCCTGGTGGCAGCCTGCACTGCCAGGATGGCCAAGCAGTGACCCTGGGGCTGGCTTTCACCCCTGCTCCAATTGCTGCCTGCCCCAGAGCTTGCCCTCACCCGTGTCCTTGTTGAGGGAGAAGAGAGGGGGTGAGTTTCCCAGGACAATGCGGTAGGTCACTCTCCCGTTCAGCCCCTCATCCTTGTCATGGGCGGTGACACGCAGCACTGCTGTGCCTGGCATGCTCTGTGTGCTGATGCTCGCAGCATACTCCAGGGGGTAAAACACTGGCCGGTTGTCATTTATGTCCTCCAGGAAAACCTTCACATACACCATGGAGTTCAGGCCACCCTGTGGAAGGACCAGATCAGAGCTGGTGCAAAGAGCAGAGGCAAGGACGACAGCACCCCCAGCACAGCGTCCTCTCCAGCACTCACCCCATCAACTGCAGTGATGGTGAAGTCGTAGGCAGACGTGCCCTCATCACGATCCAACGGCTGCACAGTGCACAGCTGCCCCGTGTGCTTGTCAATGCTGAACTGTGTGGGGACAATGCTGCCGATGCCAGAACCAATGGAGTAGGACAGGGAGCCAAACGTGCCGCTGTCTGCATCTGTGGCTGTCACCTGGAGGAGGAAAGGCACTACATGAGCAGAGCTGGCATCGCAGAGACGACCAGCCAGACACAGCCCATCACCACTGCACAACCAGCGCTGCCCTCTGCTCCATGATCTGCAACCACTGCACGCCCCCAAAGCTGGCCACAGTAAAGCAGACTGACAGTTACCTCCTCAGCCCTGTGATTCTTCTCCCACACAAGGACACATCCTCTGCAGCCCTCCTGGAAGGCAACAGGTCCTCCCAGGGCTCATTGGCTGCAGGCAGTGCCCCAGGCAGTGCTACAGGCAGCCATGGGGCACCAAGGAGCAGCCTGTGCTGTCCTGCTCCCCTAAGGGGACACAGAGGTAGGGGAGCTGCATCATGCTTCTGTCCACAGCGCTGCCGTGGGCCACTGCACTACCAGTGCTTGTCTCAGGCGATATCTTCCTTCTTGCACCCCTGGGGACACATCCATGACCCAGGTGAACAGACTGGCCTTACAAAAGGAAAAGGCCATGTGGAGGGGGTGCAGAAAGGCGAAGCCTCACACAGATGCCAAGGCTTGAGCAGCCAAGCATCCCACTGCCCCCAGCTTGCTCAGCCAGGCAGGGACAGCCCTGGCTCCCTGCTCCATCTTTTCTGCAAATCACAGAATAAAATCATACAATTACAGAAACAACTGGGTTGGAAAAGCTTTAAGATCACCAAGGCCAGCCGTTGCCCAGCACTGCCACCACTAACCCATGTCTAAACCTCCCCTGGTGCAGCTTGAGGCCGTTTCCTGTTGTCTCATCCCTTGCTCCTTGGGAGCAGAGACGGACACCCCCCCCCCGCAGTACAACCTTCTTTCAGGTAGCAGGAGAGAGCAATAAGATGCTGAAGATGAAACCAGGAAGAAAACCATTCCCCTTTCACCAGGGCTGCTGGCCCTGCCTTGCTCCCAGAGATCTGTGTCCAGCCGCGCTGGGCTCTGAGGGCGGTGGCCAAGGCCGGCACTGCCCTGCAAAACCCATGGCCCACAGAGCAACCGGAGGCCGGAGCTCCGCCCGAGAACAAAGCTGGGGGCCGGAGCCAGGCGCGGGTGAAGCCGAGTTCAGGCCTCGTCAGCCGCGGCTCCTCCCAGCAGCAGCGCTGGGGCCTCGGCTCCCGTGAGCGAGCGCGCAGGAACGCGGCACCCGCGCCAAGGAGAGGGCCCGGCCGGGGGCTGCAGCAGCGGTCCTGAGGCAGGGCTGCACCTGAACCACCCGCCCCAGCACTGGAGACAGTGAGGGACAGCCCAGAGCATGGCAGGGCTGCACCTGAACCACCGGCCCCAGCACTGGAGACACTGAGGGACAGCCCAGAGCATGGCAGGGCTGCACCTGAACCACCGGCCCCAGCAGCACAATGAGGGACAGCCCAGAGCATGGCAGGGCTGCACCTGAACCACCCGCCCCAGCACTGGAGACACTGAGGGACAGCCCAGAGCACGGCAGGGCCAGGGAAGGAAAAATAAGCCAGGCAGAGGTGGGACCTTGCCCCCAGCCCCTCTGCTCTGCACCCCAGGGAGGACAGGCAGGACCTGAAACAGCCCCTGGCCTATTACCCCTCTGCAGTTCTAGTGCCCATCGACCCATATCCTCCACGGAGCAGAGGCAGCACCTCCAACATACCCTCAGCAGCCCCCCTGCCCTGCAGTCCAAGGGGACACCTGAGGGGAGAAGCTGAAAGCACATGGACAACAAGCACCACACTCCCTGTACAGGGTGTTTGCCCCCCAGCCCTGCAGCAGCTGCCAGAAACAGCACCATGAAACAGGCTCCCCCTTCCCTGCTCCACTGCGGAGCACTGGGAGCCGCAGGTGCCATGACAGCAGCCTGGCCAGGAAGCAATTTGGGAAAGTGGAGTCACCTGAGCTCCCGTCCTCCAGCCCCTGCCCAGCTCCCTTTGCTGGGGGAGGAGAAATCTGACCTCAGTGACGTGGCTGAGGCCTGTATTCAGGTTACCTGTATTCAGGTTACCTGTGTTCTGGCTCCTGGGGTCTTCTGCCTGGGGTAACAGCTCTGGTGGGATGCCATGCTTGGTGTTCACCTGGTAGTGCTCTCTACCACTGCAAGTGGAAATCACCTGAAACTGTAAGCTGCTACAGCGACTGCAATAGGCACTGTGTGGTTATTGAGTAACCTCCTTGTGCTCACCACACTGAAAGTGCTCTAAAAGGCATGGTAGTTGCTCTAATACACGGCACAGCAACAAGCTCCAGAGCAGAGTAAGGTGGTTTCCTCAGTCTCCTTGGACCGAGGGCTCTGGTGCTTCCAGAACAGCCTCACTTTCCCACCCTAACCACCCTCTCACTGCTGCTATCCGAAGAAAGACACCCCAGGGGAAGCTGTGTGGACACCCGGCTCTCTGCCACAGGAGCTGGGTCAGCTCTGGGGAATGGCAGAGCCCAGCTCTCACTATTGTGCAATACAGCACCATCTCCCTGGCTGCTCCCGGTACCCAGAGACATGGCCCTGAGGATCGCCTCATGGAGCCAGCACTCTGGCATCAGAGCCAAACCTGCTGTAGAGCCAGGGCAAGGCATCCTCAGGGAAGTTCTCCATTCACGTGTCCCGTACTCGATCCTGCTGTGGGACTGTGTGGACCAACAGCCCAATGCAATCCTGCCTGTACAAGCCACACAGGGTCCAAAGAGAGGTCATGTCCTTGCTACACCAGCACTGGTGCAACCACCACTGCAGGCTTGTGCCTGCTCTTGGTCTAACTTGGAGGAGTGGTGCTAAACCAGATAAAAGTCAGGAAGAGCAAACACGAGAAGGAGCAGCTCAGTGTGGGGCAGCTGGGCAGCGTGCTGGGGTCCCTGCCGCTGCGGGGAGTGCAAGTGGAACACAGCAGTGCCTCATGTGAGCCCCAAAGGCAGGGAAGATCCCGCTGAAGTCGGGGTGATGTCTCCTGAGGAGTTCCCTGAGACACAGCACAGGGTCCGCTCAGACACCAGGTATGGGCAGGCTGGATCCACGGGCTGAGGCCAACTGTATGAGGTTCAACAAGGTAAAGTGCTGGGTCCTGCACCTGGGCCACAACAACCCCATTAAATGCTCCAGGCTTGGGGAAGAGCGGCTGGAAACTGTTCATGGGAAAGGACCTGCGGATACTGATTGATGGGAGCTAACAGGAGCAGCTTGTGCCCAGGCAGCCAAGAAGCCCTCAGCATCCTCTCCTGTATCAGCACCAGTGCGGCAGCAGGGCCAGGGCAGGGATTGTGCCCCTGCACTGGGCACTGGTGAGGCCGCACCTCGGATCCTGTGTTCAGTTCTGGCCCCTCACTGCAAGAGAGACATTGAGGTGCTGGAGTGGGGGCAGAGAAGGGCACGGAGCTGGTGCAGGGCCTGGAGCACAGTGTGATGGGGAAGGGCTGAGGGAGCTGGGGGGTTCAGGTGGAGAAGAGAAGGCTCAGGGGGGACCTGATGGCTCCCTAAAACTGCCTGAGAGGAGGATGGAGCCAGGAGGGGGCTGCGCTCTGCTGCCAAGGAACAAGGGATGGGCCAAGAGGAACCGGGCTCAAGCTGCACCAGGGCAGGTTTAGATGGAGCTGAGGAACAATTCCTGCCCCAGAGGGTGCTCAGCATTGGAACTGCCCAGGGCAGGGCTGGAGCCACCGTCCCTGCAGTGTTCACACACCGTGGAGAAGAGGCCTCAGTGCCATGGGGCAGTGGTGGCCTTGGCAGCGCTGGGGATGCTTGGACTGGATGATCTTGAAGGTCTTTCCCAACCTAGTGGATTCTGGGATGCTGTGGCAGACCCCCCATCCTGGCTGGCTGCATTGCTGAGCCCCCCGGTGCAGCCTGCAGAGCATGTGCAGTCTGGGACATGAGGCACACCTTGAGCTGTGAGGAAAATGAACCCCAAAAGGCTCATGGAGGCCTGCACTGAATTTTCCACTCTTGGAAATTTTTAAACCGAGTCTGGATATTTTTCTAGGAGCTTTGCAGGAAGCCAGTGCAGGGCAGCCCCAGGCTCTGTACTGAGCACCCACCCAAATCTTGGATCCACAGCTGGGTTTACTGTAGCTTTCTTATGAGGCCCCTGATGGTTTGCTGAGGTACAAGAGGGAAATGTCTAAATGCCAAGCTGTCTGTGGTAGAGCCCAGGAAAACCTCCATTCAGGATTGTGCAAGGCCTGCTTCTTGAGTATGTGAAAGCAGGAGTCAAAGCTCTGAGCCTGAATGGAGCCCTTAGAGCATCCTCACCACCGACTCCTCTGAGCATCCTGCAGGCTAAGACTGGCTGTTCCCAGGAGGAACTGTGAGAGAAGAAAGGAGAGAAGGAGCAGGCTGCAACTGGGAGCATGGCACCTGCATGAGCTTGCAGGGTCAGCATTCAGATACAAGATGCAGGCAGAGCTGTGGGGTCACCTCATCTACACAGCACACCTCAAAGCTCACAGCACCACCACGTTTACACCAGGCACAATGTGCATGTTACGTTTCTGCCCAAGACTACGGGATGTGCAGCTGCAGCCCCATGTGTCTGGAGCAGGAGGGTTCACAAAGCACAAGTGCAGGGACACTCCCTACACTGGATGAAAACGTCTTATGCCATGTTGTTGGACGGCAGTGATGCCTGAGCCTACCACTTGCTTCCAACGATGGGACTCCAGAGGCTGCTCCATGAGGCACAGAGTATGGTGACCCTGGTGACCCTGATATCTAGAGTCCAGATGTTCCTATTCATACACCCAGCCAGATGAGGAGTGAGAAGGAAGCCATGGTGAATTGTTTCTATGGTTCACAGAGCAAGTCCAGAGGAGGCCATGGAGATGCTGCAAGGGCTGGAGCAGCCCTGCTCTGGAGCCAGGCTGAGAGAGCTGGGCTGGGTCAGCCTGGAGAACAGAAGGCTCCTGAAGGGGAGACCTCAGAGCAGCTCCAGTGCCTAAAGGGGCTGCAGGAAAGCTGGAGAGGGGCTTTGGACAAGGGCCTGTAGGAACAGGACAAGGGGAATGGCTTTAACCTGCCAGAGGGGAGACTGAGGTGAGCTCTTAGGCAGAAGCTCTTCCCTGTGAGGGTGCTGAGGCGCTGGCACAGGGTGCCCAGAGAAGCTGTGGCTGCCCCATCCCTGCAGTGCTCAAGGCCAGGTTGGACACAGGGGCTTGGAGCTGCTCCAGTGGAAGGTGTCCCTGCCCATGGCAGGGGTTGGAGCTGGAGGAGCTTTAAGGTTCCTTCCAGCACAAACCATTCTAGGATTCTATGATTACATCCTCTGTTGAATACCTACTTCTAATCACTGCTACTACCCCTGAGTCTGATTGTGTCCTTGTAAGACCAAAGCGTGGTTGTTCTCAGAAACCTTCTGCACTGATACTGGTGGGTGGACCAGGCAACCCATCCGCTTCCTGGATAAAGCAGCCGCATTGTCAGAGTGTTTTCTGGCCTGTACTTTCCTGTTCTGTTCTGTAAGACCCCATTCCCCAACGGGAAATCCTCTGCCATGAGGGGATAAAGGCTGCATGAATGCATCCTGCTATTGCATATGGGAGAGCAATCAACTCCTTGGTCTCGGAGGAGAGTGAGCCTCTGGGTCCTGCAGAGCATCCTGTTCATGTGCAGGATGAGGAGGCACAGGGCAGTATAGGGCTGGTACTCCTGCCTGCCCTTTGGCCCTGTTAAGATGTGCTTGGCTGCAAGCATGGTATTTCTCTGGAACCTGCTGCAGCAGTGCATGGCACATGGAGCATTACTCTCCCTCCATGACTTTTCCTCTCATCCTGCCTCCTGCATGCTCCTGGCATAGTCTGGCCTTCACAGAGCCTCACACAGAGCCCACCCAGCCCAGGGCAGCGCTGGTGTCCCCTATCACTGCACACTGTGCAAGCCATGACCCGGTCTGGCCTGCAACAGGCCGCTGCACCTCTGCCATGTACCATGGCACGCCTCATCCTTATCTGCCTTTTGTGTCCTACACAGCTTCCTCATGCCCCATGCCCCATACGGATGTCCCCATGGGCACTAGGACTGGTGCCTTTCTCTGATCACCCCTAGTGAAAGGTCCATTCCCCCCTGCATTGCCAGGCTCCTCCACCACTCCCTATACAGGATACCCCCTGGCCATAGAGTGGTGCCCCACAGTCCTGCCGTGGCTGTGCAGAGCCAGGTCCTGACCATGGGCTGGAGAGCATGGCCTGGGCTTGAGGCACTTGGGCGCTCCTCAAACCTGCCTTCCCCTTGCAGGGCAGTGAGTGAGGCAGCGCAGCGTGGCCTCAGCCTGCAAGCAGTGCCCTGGGCTGGGGCCAGCTGGAGATGGGGATTCTCCAGCAGTGCAGGGTCAACTAGAACGTGGAATTCCTGGCTTCAGGGCACAGAGACAGCGAATTGTACAGACCCAGAAAGCAAGCGCCCGTGTTCACAGAGAAAAATTGCTGAAGGCTTTAAACTGAACAGCGGCAGTGCTGGGGCAGGAAATCCCTGAGTTCAAGCTGCCAAGGAGGCAGCAGAACCTGAGAGAAGCCTCTGGATCATAGACCCTGGGTCTTACAAAGAATTTCAACTTCCCAGGCCAGGCAGGGTGACACACAGCTGTGCCTGCTGTTCACAAGCAAGGCTGGGGAAGCAGTAATCACTTGGCTGCAGTGACCATGAAGTAGTAGTGCTCATGATCCTGGACCTCAAGCAAGACTTCAGCTTCTCCAGGGAATAGGTAGGTGGGAGGGATCCCATGTGGGGCAGCTCCGAAGGCCAAGGGAGTTCCGGAAACAAGGCTTCAGGACAGCACACTCCAGCAGAAGAACAGTCCATCCCAGTGCTCAGGAAAAAAAGAGACATAAGCAGATGGCCTTGGCTAAGCAGGGATCTTAGGGCTGAGCTGCAGTGCAAAAAGGCAGCATATGGGAGGTGGGCACAGAGGCACACTGCAAAGCAGGAATTTATAAACATTGCCCAGGCATGCAGGGATGCTATCGGGAACATCAAAATTCAAGTGGGGTTGAGACCTGCAAGGAAAATTGAGGGTGCTGAGAAGAGCCTCTGTCACTGCATTGGTGGTAAAAGGCTGAAGTGCCCATTTCTGAATGCAGCGGGTGATTTAGTGACAAGAGACACAGACAAGACTGAGGCACTTGATGCCTCCTCTAGCTCAGTCTTCACCAAAAAGGTCTGCCAGGCCTCCCTGCTTTTTGAAGGGTTCAGAACACTGCCAGACAGGGATGAAGGCTGAGTCAGGATTTCTTGACTAAATTTCATCCCTATGAATCCATGGGACCCAACAGGCTGCATCACCCGATGCTGACAGAAATGGACTCAAAGGGCTGCTCCTTCGAACGTGGTGGAGATCACGGGAGATCCCTGACAACCGGAAGAAAGCAAATACTGCACCCCACCTTCAGAAAAGGCCAGCAGGATGATCTACACTCTTGTCAGCCACACACTGGTCCCTGTGAGAATCATAGCGCTAGTCTTCCTGAAGCACGTTTTTGGCCACATGGAGGAGCCTGGGAGGAGAACAGCCAGCACATTGACCATCCTTCTTGCCTTCTGTGATGCAGTGATGGGGTATGTGGCTGAAGGGATGGCAGATGGGGATGACAACTGCCTTGACTTTTAGAAGGGTTTCGACACCTTCTCCTACAATCCTCCTATCCAAGGGTGGGTAAAGCCCAGGTTGGGCTCACACAGTGGTGGTTCATGAGCTGTGCTCTGCCTGGCAGTGGGTGACAAGTGCAGCAGCATGGGGACCAGCCCGAGGACTCTCTTGCTTCACACCTTCAGCAATAAGCCAGTGCAGGACAGAGCGCCCACTCGTGCAGGGCAGAGATGGAGCCAGCCTGGAGGGGAAGGGGCTGACACACTCAAGGGCAGGAACAAGACCAGAGGAGGGCCATGAGGATGATCAGGGACTGGAGCACCTCCCGTATGAAGATAGGATGAGAAAGTTGGGGCTGTTCAGCCTGGAGAAGAGAAGGCTGCGTGGAGACCTCATAGCAGCCTTCCAGTATCTGAAGGGGCCTATAGAGATGCTGAGGAGGGGCTCTTCATTAGGGACTGCATTGATAGGACAAGGGGTAACGGGTTCAAACTGAAACAGGGGAAGTTTAGATTGGATATGAGGAAGAAGCTCTTTACTGTGAGGGTGGTGAGGCACTGGAATGGGTTGCCCAGGGAAGCTGTGAATGCTCCATCCCTGGTGGTGTTCAAGGCCAGGTTGGACAGAGCCTTGGGTGCCATGGTTTAGTGGGAGGTGTTGGAACTGGATGATCTTAAGGTGCTTTCCCACCCTAACTATTCTATGATTCTATGACTGCAAAGCCAGGGTCGGGCAGGCGGGAGGAACAGCCTGACAAGACGTGCAGAGAACTCAGTGAGGACAATGCTGAGCTCTGCTCTGGGAAGCAGAACACACCTGCACCAGGACAGGATGTGCTCATCCTGTTCCCTTCCACTCTCCTGCAGCACTGCCTTGCCTTCACTGCTCCCCTGCACAAAGCCCAGGCTGATCTCTAGCACTTCCTGAACTTCTGCCTTGGGTGTTTTCACAGTCCCAGCATGTGCAGGGTCCCTCTTTCATACAGCTCTTTGCACTTCTGGATCCTATCAAGCGTGCTCGTGCTGGCACAGGCTGAGTTCCCAGGTGATACATAGCCAAAGGGAGAAAACATTCAGGAAGGAAGAAAGAAGCATGAGCCAATCCCTTTCCCAAGGGCCATGAGACATCCACTGTATTCAGATCCACTGTATCTGGAACAAGTTTATATTAAGGCAAAAGACAGCAGTGGCCAGCAGGATCCTGTGCCTTTCATGTTCATGTTTCAGTCCTAGTTCATACTTGAGTCCTAACCAGCTAGATCAGCAATTTGAAGGTTACTGGGAAATAGGTTGTATGTTTGGTTCTTCTTGTTTCCTCCTTAAGTCAGACAGGGAAAATAAGAGAATACAAGAACGAGCAAGTGACACACTGTGCAGCAGCACAAACCAAGAGCTTGGCTGCAAAGGAAATCCTGATGGAGGGGAATTAAGATTTTGCTTACCAAATAAGTGAAGCAAGAGCAGGCAGAGGCAGGGGGAAGCCAGGGAGGATATGCCACTTCAATGTGAGGGACAGCCTGAACCAGAAGTGTTTCAGATCCTGGTGCTGCTGAGGGCAGCAGACAACCTGGAGATCCAGTTGGAGAGCAGGGGTTGGAGGCTGATTCCAGGGTCAGAAACCAGCAGCATCCTTGGGGGGAAAGCTGCATTTCACTGAGGCATTGCCAACAACGTTTAGTACAGGCAGCTGTTCACCAGCGCTGCAGCAGGCCCCAGAGCAGGACAAGGACAGAGGACAAAGGCACTCAAATGCTGGCCGCTGCTGGGTGGGCAGTGAGCCCTTACAGACAATCCCAGCAGGATGTTTTGCGCATTGGGAGCCTCTCTACAGCTACAGAAGTTGTGTGCAACACTAGAAAAAGGCTGAGGATGTTCTCAAGTCTATAGCCATCTCCAACAGCGAATATTGAGAGATAGGATTAGCCAGATACTGTAATCTTAGACTTAGGAGTGTCAAGACAGTTGTGTGAATGCTTGTGTGTACAAGGCAGGAGCACGCTAACTGCAAAACACACCAAAGTGAAAAATGTTAAATTCAAATAGCTACAGTTTGGCACAATCACCACCTATGCTCCAGGGAAGAGGGTTGGGAAAGGCCTAAGGATGCAGAGCAGAGGGAAAAGGGACAGGACAGTAAATGCAAAAGGAACTGCACAGTGTAGAGGTAGCATAAAGCTGGGAAACGCTACAGTTGGTTTGCATTAAAAATCACAGAATCATAAAAATCATAGAATCGTAAAACAATTTGGATTGGATGTCTGGAGCTCATCTAGTCCATTGCCTCTGCAATGAATAGGGACATCTTCAACCAGATCAGGCGGCTGATGTCAAGTCAGGAAAAGAAACTGGGTTAAAGTAAGACAAAATCTATTATTCCTTCCTATACTGGGTACAAATGAAATGGCACGTGCCCCTTGGGAGCCAAGACCATGCTAAGGAGCCCAAGGGATGAACTTGAGGCTGTATTTTGAAGACTCGTCTTGATAGGTACAGAAGAGGCTGCTACCACGGCCTGGGGGAGGGCTCCGGGAATACACCTGGGACATTTTCTGCTGAAATCACTAACTGATCACCGAAATGACATGAAAACATGTGTGTCTGCATTCACTTCCCAACTGGGTTTGGATCTAGCGACGGATGTCAAAGCCAAGAAGGGCTTCTCTACGTCCTAGGTAACAAAAGGCAGGCTAGGGAAATTGTAGGCCCACAGCCAACGGAGATGGGGGTCACAGGACACGTAAAAGATTGGGGCACTTAATGCCTTCCTTCCCTCAGACTTTACCAGTGAGTCTGGGTTCCAGGAGTCCCGGAGGCTGAGGCAAGGAAGATGCATCCTTGGTTGACTCAGGTCAGTGAATTCTCAGGCAAACCGGGCATACGTAAGTCCACGGACCCTGATGAGATGCACCCACAGGTGCAAAGGGAGCGGCAGATGCCATTGCAAGGCCACTCACAAGAATCTTTGCTCAAACATAATGCCTGGGAGAAGTGCCTGGAGACTGCAGGAAAGTGAATGTCACTCCTGTCTTCAAGAAGGGTAAGCAGGAGGACCCAGGTAATGACAGACGAGTCAGCCTCACCGTGATCAGGGAACAGGAGGGAAAAGCTGACCCTGGAAACTGTTTCCATGCACATGAAGGACAAGAAAATTGTCAGGAGTAGACTACATGGCTTCACCCAAGGGTGAACTTGATAAATGACTGGCCTGGAAGATGAAGTAAAAGCAGTGGCTTTGTCTACCTGGACCTCAGTAAGGCCTTTGACAGTGACTCCCATCAGCTACTCACAGATAATGAAGGAGCTGCATGAGCAGACAATGGGGTGGATTGAAAACTGGCTGAATGGCCTGGCCCAGAGAAGGGTGATCAGCAGCACAACATCTGCTTGGAGGCCAGCAGCTAGAGGTGTAGCCCAGGGCTCAACACTCCATCCAGTCCTGTTTAGCATCCCCATCAGTGATCTGCATGATGGGCCAGAGTGCCCCCTCAGCACGTTTGCTGATGACACCAACCTGCAAGGAGTGGCTGATAGGCTGCAGGGTTGTGCTGCCATCCTGAGCAACAGTGGATCGGGCTAACAGGAGCCTCGTGAAATTCAACACGGGGAACTGCAAAGTCCTGCACCTGGGGAGGAACAAACCCATGCAAGAGTCCATGCTGGGGCCACCAAGTGGGAAAGCAGCTTGGCAAGAAAGGGCCTGGGCAGCCCGGTGGACACCCAAGTCAAGGATGAGCCAGGAGTGTGACCTTGCTGCAAAGGTGAATAGAATCCTGGAAGACTGCTGCCAGGAGGCTGAAGGAGGTGAACCTTCCTTCTGCTCAGCACTGGGGAGGCCACAGATGGAGTTCTGGGTCCAGTATTGGGCTCCCCAGCATAGGAGAGAGATGGACATACTGAAAAGCACTGTGAAGGGTCACCAAAGTGATGAAAGGACTGGAGCATTTCTGCTGTGAGGAGAAGCTGAGAGATCTGGGACTGTTCAGGCTGGAGAAGAGAAGGCTAGGGGAGGGATATCATCCATACACGAAAGCAGACAGCAAGAGAACAGCGCCAGGCTATTCCCAGTGCAACAGGCACAAACTGGAACCCAGGAGTTTCCCTCTGGACATCACAAAGCCTTTTTTCACTGTGCAGGTGACCAAGCTCTGGCACAGGCTGCCCAGAGAGGTGGTGTAATCTCCATCCTTGGAGGTACTGAAAAGCTGCCTGGACATGGTTCTGGGCATCCATCTCTGGATGGCCCTGCTTAAGCAGGAGGGATTGTAGTAGATTACCTCAAAAGGTCCCTTCCAAACTCACCCATTCTGTGATCTCCAGCCAAAGGCCCTCCTGAACCTCCTGGCTCCCCATTTAGCTACAGTCCTTCTGAGAGAGCTGATCTGCACCACAGCCCTTCTGAGAGAGCTGATCTGCACCACAGCCCAGACAGCAAAGTGCAGCAGCATCTACCTGCCCCTTCTTGCCTTCAGGTTTGGTGAGAAGACTTCACTCGTGTACCCTGTACCGACTAGTGGCATCTGGGCAGGAGAGCACCTCATGGGAGTGCCGTCGCCAAAGCAGAGTAGAAGTGGATGACAAAGGGCAGCAAAGATGGCCCAGGGTTAGGTAGAAAGAAACCAGAGCGCCAGTCTTGGGGAGCTATGGCTGCCGTGAGGGGAGGAGCCAAGTGTGCCTCTTCCCACTGCTTGGAGAACTGGGAGGACAGAGGTGGGCATCGAGGCCTTGTTATTTCACACCCTCCTCTGAGTCCCGCAGCAAGGCAGGAGGAACAAGTGAGCCAAGGCACCACAAAGCTCTTTCCTTCCCCAGGGATGGGGATGGATGAAGCACAGCCCCACTCCGGGCTCCTCAGCTGTAGAACTCAAGGCTTCTTATTCCCACAGACCCATCGAGAGAACAGCGCCAGAGCCCCTCAACCATAGTCAACCTTTGTGCTTCCAGCCTCACTGCTGACCCATGTGCCCCCTACACAGCCCATGGTGTGCGAAGGGCTGGAGGGCTCCTCAGCAGCCTGGGCCTCCACGTTCTGGCCATCCTCCCCACCTCCAGCGCGCAGTCAGCAGCAGGGAGCGCATCTGGAGCCCTGCCCTGGCTGGATCTCTGCTACGCACATGTTACGCTGTGGCTTTGGCAAACATCTGGCTCTGGGCTCCCGCCCCTCCGAGTGACGGCTCTCGGTGGGAGAGGAGGGGAGGCTGGCGCCAGTGTGGTCAGCGATCCCACGCACGGCTCCCTTCCCTGCGCGTGTGCCAGGCTCCTGCCCGCCCAGCCCTGGCACCGCCGCTCACCCGCTAAACGCCGCCGGGAGCGGCCACGGCTATTTCAGGAGCCGGCCCCGGCTCCCGGGCTGCCCCCGGCCTCCAGCACGCCCTGGCCCCGGGGGAGCGAGCGGGGTCAGGGCTCGGCCCCGGCCACGTCCTGCACGCGCGGCCGAGGCGAGGGTCGGACCCTCCGCGTCCACGGGGAGCCCCCGGCACTGCCGGGTCCGCACAGCCCAGCGGTTGCAGGGCGGGGTAAGGGCGGCCCCACAGCCACAAACCGGCAGGGGCAGGGCTGCCACAGCCACACACAGCAAGGGATGGAGAACAGGGGCAGCCTCTGGCCTCCAGCACTGCTTGGGGATGGGGTGAAGCCCCCAGTTTTCCAGAGGAGGGGCAGCAGTTTGGTCGCAGCCATTGGCAGGGAGGCAGGACTGTAGAGAATGAGGCTGGGAAACTGCTCCTGGGAGTCCTGGAGCCGCTGAGCCGAGGGGCAGCGAGGCACAGAAGGACAGGGAGCCACAGGGCACTGGGACACGCAGCAGCGTGCTGGGCTTTGGGAGCTGAGCAGGGCAGAAACCTGGGCCTCCACAGAGGAAGACTGCTCAAGGTGGGCGGCTTGAGTAGGGCAGCAGTAGAGCAGGGTGGGAAGTGACAGGGTCAGGCCATGGTATCCTGCGGGACACTGATGCCAAGGACTCCAAACGGGGGTGTTGGGCTGGGGTTGGGCTGTGCAGAGCTGGCGGAGCAGATCCGCACCAGGAGATGGACTGGAGCAGATCCGCACCATGAGATGGACTGGAGCAGATCCGCACCATGAGATGGACTGGAGCAGATCCGCACCAGGAGATGGACTGGAGCAGATCCGCACCAGGAGATGGACTGGAGCAGATCCGCACCATGAGATGGACTGGAGCAGATCCGCACCAGGAGATGGACTGGAGCAGATCCGCACCATGAGATGGACTGGAGCAGATCCGCACCATGAGATGGACTGGAGCAGATCCGCACCAGGAGATGGACTGGAGCAGATCCGCACCATGAGATGGACTGGAGCAGATCCGCACCATGAGATGGACTGGAGCAGATCCGCACCAGGAGATGGACTGGAGCAGATCCGCACCAGGAGATGGACTGGAGCAGATCCGCACCATGAGATGGACTGGAGCAGATCCGCACCAGGAGATGGACTGGAGCAGATCCGCACCAGGAGATGGACTGGAGCAGATCCGCACCATGAGATGGACTGGAGCAGATCCGCACCATGAGATGGACTGGAGCAGATCCGCACCAGGAGATGGACTGGAGCAGATCCGCACCATGAGATGGACTGGAGCAGATCCGCACCAGGAGATGGACTGGAGCAGATCCGCACCAGGAGATGGACTGGAGCAGATCCGCACCATGAGATGGACGTGGCTGAGCAAGAGGCAAGAGGAGGACGGGCTCAGGGAAGCAGAAGGTGGCGTGTGCCAGGGAGGGTGCCCGCGGGTAGAGAGCGGGGGGAGTCCGGAGCGGCCGGGTAGGTGAGGGAAGTGTGAGCGAGGGCTGCGGGAGGACGAGGAGCTCCAAGGGCTGGCGCTGGAGCAGAGGTGAGGGAGAAGGGGCAGCTGTGAGGGGCCGGGGCTGGCGCAGAGGAAGGAGGGAGCCATGGAGGAGCTGAGGGGAGGAGCAGAGCAAGGGGGGAGCTGAGCGCGAGGGGCTGGGGCCTCTCGGCTGCAGTGGAAAAGCTGCTGCAGCTCCAGGGGAAATGCTACTTGAATTAATCATGGCGCTGGCTGCTGTGCCAAGCCCAGGAGGAGGCTGCTGGCAGCGCGAGGAAATAACTTTCACAGGAATTTGGAACAAATGCAGCTCTTCTGGCGGTAACGGCAGCATCGCCTCCCCCACAGCCTCCCCACGGCCCAGCGGCTCCCCCCTGTCCCCGCTGCCCACCCCGCTCCCCGGAGCACAGCGCTCCCCCCCTCCTGCTCCGCAGCAGGCTCACCCCTGGCTCCCTGCTTCTTTCTGAGGAGGGGGAGGCCCGCTGGATGTCGTGCAAAGGCCTGAAAATAGGTTAGCGCTAAATCCCGCATCCCGAGGAAACGAATGCACACAGTAATGTCCTCCCCACCTCCTGCAACTGTCTCGAGCAACAAAGCTGGTCAGCGTTAGTCCTCTCGCTGTCCCAGTCCCCATGTGTGGCTATTCCTGTGTCCTCTCACATCTGCCCCCTGCAGAAGCAAACCCCAGTGCGTCAGGATTATCTGTCAAGACTCACTAATGCAGTGGATGTGGCCTAGGGTAGCCTACAGCACTTGGTGCAGGTCTTTCTATGTGGGGCACAGCCCAAGAGGCTGTCCCAGTGCTGTGCATGGGGCACAGCCAGTCCCACAGAACCACAGCTTGGCACTCAAGTTTCAAAACTCATCAGGCACAACCTAAGAACACAAGTCTATGTCCGGTGTGTTGCTTGTTCCCCAACAACTGCGTGTATGGATGCAGGGGAAATACGTAAACCCTGGCTCCAAAATCGTTAATATTGGACCTGTGCAAGAATCAGTAATCCACCGTCTCATTCACGTTTCTGTCAAATTGGCCTGTGCTTACAACATGGGTTTACACAGCTCTTTGTGCTTTACGCTGCCTGCCAGAGGACACAGAATACTTGATTGAGCATGAAAAGTTAGAAAGGCGCAGAAAGGCAGGGTCTGACCATGCATGCAGCTTAATGGTACAAAGTCAAATGTTAAAAACAAATGTAAGGGAGCACCTGAATGTCCACCAGAACACTGCTCCACATCATGTAACCACAGCGTTCGAATGTGGTCTGATGAGTCCTAAAGCTTCTACGTTGTTAGCTCATGGCCACAGAGAGAAAAGAGTCAGTGACTGAGAAAACCAGCCAGTGGCTATCCCTTGCCCTGTTTTCTGCTGATGTGATGTCCACCAGCTCCCTGGGCATCTTCGCCACTGGTTTTTCTCTTTCATCTGAGACTCAAACTGTGCTTTTGCTATTTCCTTTGCTTGGTGCTCATCCAGAGTCTGCTACTGTGGGACCTGGCCTGCGATAAACACGAGTAATAAATAAAGATGTTATGAGATTCTTTTTCATTCTCAGGCCAGCAACAAGCTCTGCTCATCTCCGTTCACACACCAAACACAAAGAGTGAGCTGGCAGAGAGGAGGGGGCTTGCAAGGGAGCAGGAGACTCGCAGTGTTCTTCAAGTCTCTCTGGTCATCCACATGGACTGCCCATTTCCCCACCATTCTGTCCTGCTCACGGACAGCAGCCATCAGCATCTGAACATAGACCTGGTCCTCCCAGGGCTTTTTGCTTGAAAACATGGCAGATGGAGAACTGAACCATTTGGCTCTGTGCTGACCTTGGAGGCTGCCCTGTGTCCTGCCCATCACGCTGTCAGGACCTGCCCATGGCCTAAGCTCTCATGACCATCATGTGGGTCTTTAACCCCCCAGGGCAGAACAAACTTCATGCCTACAAGCCACGGACCGATGGAGTCAAGTGGGAACATTGCACACAAGCTCTGGGGTGCCTGACACAGCTGACACGGGTGATCCTGTGGGACGCAGTGCCGGCTGCTGGCCCTGCGGACCCTGATGGCACCTCTAAACCCTCCTGTTCAGGGCAACAGAGGTGGACTTTGAAGGTCGGACTTGATGATCTTAAAGGTCCTTCTCAGCCTGCTTGAGTCCGTGGCTGAGGGGTGGCCACACTGGGCAGATGTGCTGCGAGACGCGGGCTCCCTGCCCTGCTCGCCCAGCTCCCCAGGCTGGCTCGCTCCTGCTGCGGCCCGCTGCCGAGCCGGCAGCCTCCCAGCCTCCTTTCCCATCCCCTCGCGTTTCCCGGCTCAGAGGAAGCAGCAGCAGATGTGTGAGCTGTTTGCTTTGTGCCGAGGCCACGCGGGAGTTACCTGCACTCAGCCCAGCCGCGCCGTTTCCAAACGAAACACAAGGGCTGGGCCAAGACCGTCGAAACCCGGCCAAAGCCTCAGTCACCGCTGGGCCAGCACCTTCCCCTGCACGGCGCAGAGCCGGGCTGGACCCTGCGCGGCTCCGGCCTCGCCGTGGCCCCGCAGTACCATCCTCGTGGCCCCGCACCATGGCGGCTCCTCCGCAGGCCCCGCTCTCCCTCCCGCCTGTCCCCGGGCTCGCTCTCAGGCAGGAGCCCAGCCGCCATCTCCAATTGCATTTCCAGAACGGCTTCCCACCCGGCGAGCGGCACTGAGCAGGAAGGCACGGAGAAGGAGAGAGAGGGGGGCCTCCCTTCAGGGGCTGCCGCAGCCGAGACATCCCTGCACACGCCTGGGGCCTCCATGCTCCTCCACTAAACCCACCCCTCACCCCTTCCCGATCTCTGACCCTAGCCCTGTCCCTGTCTCCATCCCCCCCCCCCCCCATGTGCACTGGTGCCCTACACAGACCAAACCCGTATTGTCCCCCCCCAAATCTTCCTCCTCATCTCTCACCGTTTCTGCCCAGACTTCCCCCAGTCCCACCCTGACCCATCCTCTACCCCGCAGATCTGCCCCATCCTGCACTCTCCCCTGCCCCATGTTCCCTCTCTATTCTGGCCTTTGCTCCCACCCAATTCCTTCTTCCCCCACACTCCTATCCCATGCCCTGCACTCACCCATCCCACACGCTTCTCTCCAGCACTCCCGTCCCATCCCATCAGGCCCCTCCATTGACGCACCCTATATGCCCCACACTCACCAGCCCACCATGTCCCCGCAGTGCACCCCCAGCACACCCATAGACTGGTTTGTCTCGCCAGCTCCCTTTCCTCCCCAGGCCCGTCTCCCTGGACAGGCTGCAGGACCTCCTCTTGCCTTGTCTCATGGATTCCTGCTTCCCCCCGTCCCCTCCTCCTGGCCCCATAGGCACTGCTCACCACTGGGCCCCAGAGCTCCTCACGGCCCCAGCCGGTCACCCAGCACCCCACAACCCCAGCACAGAAGCGCCCAAACCTCACTGATGCCTGGCCCACCGGGCAGCCTGGGGGTGCCTGGGCTGCACCACTGCAGTGGCTCCCCATGGCAGCCCCAAGCCCCATGCCCAGCCTGGCTGCATCCCTGCCTCCAGCAGCCCCCACGCCAGGGCCCGAGCTGCCCTTGAAACGGCGAATGCAGGGAACGGACAAGAGACAAATACAAATGTAATCACTGGCACAGCTCGGGGCCGCAGAACCTCTCCAGGCCTTGCCTCAGAGCACAAAGCTGATGCAGCACGTGCCTCACCTTGGATCCTTAAACAGGGAAGTTCAGGTTAGATCTTAGGCAGAAGCTCTTCCCTGTGAGGGTGCTGAGGCGCTGGCACAGGGTGCCCAGAGAAGCTGTGGCTGCCCCATCCCTGCAGTGCTCAAGGCCAGGTTGGACACAGGGGCTTGGAGCTGCTCCAGTGGAAGGTGTCCCTGCCCACGGCAGGAGGATGGAAGTGAATGAGCTTTAAGGTTCCTTTCCAATCCAACCCATCCCATGATTCTATCCCTCAGGTCCAGTTTCCAATGTAATATAACAGTACCAGCTGTGCAGAAACAATGCCAGTGCTCACAACCAGCCTTACAAACACTGATGAACCTGGGCTGATGACCTCACAGGGTGGAGAGAGAACACAGCAGCTTCCCAGAGGTCTCGCCCATATTCCTGAGCGGCATTCTGAGTGGCCTGGCTTGCAAGGCAACCCCTTACTTGTGCAAGCCAGGCCTGGCACAGTGAGCCCCAGCCTTAGCTGAGGCCACCCCCATGCTTTGCACAAAGGACATCCTTGAGGTGTGCCCAGAGCATCAGTGATGCTGCCCAGTACTCGCATGCAGAAGGGGTGTAACAGTGCTCTGCTCCGTTCCTGAGCACACAGATCTCTATTCCAGCATTCCTCACGCAACTGTTGCCCACCTAAGCCATGACAACTGCACCAAACAGACTTCAGTGGCAGGTCCCCATCCCAAGCCTGTCACAGCCCTGGCAGTGCTCTCCTCAAGCTTAGCTCCTGACAGTTGCACCTACCTGTAAGAAGCAGGTCCCAACGGGGGTGTTCTCCTTCAGGGACATGTTGTAGAAGTTACTCCTGAACACCGGCTCATTGTCATTGACATCCTGGAGGGCCACATGCACCACAGCTGAGGAGGAGAGCGGAGGGGTTCCCCTGTCTGTGGCCAGCACTGTCAGCTGAGGCTGAGGATCCTTCTCGTAATCCAGTGGGGCAGCAGTGGTGATGATTCCTGTGGCAGGGTCAATGGCAAACCAGCTGGAGTGGACATCCTGGCCATGTACAATACTGTACCGCACCTCCCCATTGGGACCCTGGTCCTTGTCACGAGCTGTCACCTGCAGCACAAAACTGCCCGGGTACACGACCTCAGGGATGCTCTGTTTGTACTCCTGCTGGTCAAAGAGCGGAGGGTTGTCATTGATGTCCATCACTTGCAGCACAAAGGCTGATTCTGCCCGGAGAGGAGGAGTTCCTGAGTCAGTAGCTGTCACTCGCAAATCGTAGGAGTCTCTTTCTTCCCGATCCAGAAGCTGGTCCACACAGATCAGGTAGATGATGTTGTCCTTGGTAGTGAGGGCAAACTTGCCATCACCTCCCTCCAGTGTGACATTGACATTGGAGTACTCGCCATAGTCTGGGTCAGAAACAGAGATGCGTGCCACATACTGGCCGGGCTGGGCTCCCTCGGAGATCTGTGGGGAGCCATCCTCACTCAGGAAGATGATAGTCATGGTGGGCTGGTTGTCATTGTAGTCACGCACATGAATAGTGACAAAGGCTGTAGTGACCTCAGGATGGACAGCCTTGTCCCTTGCCTGTACCACCAGCTCATGCACCTTCCTTACTTCGTAGTCCAGACCCTTGTTGAGCTTGATGACTCCAGTCCGGGAGTCAATGGTGAAGTACTGGTCAGGATCACTCTGCCGACGGTTGATCTCATAAATCACATCCCCGTTGTCACCTTCATCTGCATCAGAGGCAAAGACCTGCAGGATGCTGCTGCCAGGTTTCAAATTCTCTGAGATGAGAGTGTGATAGCGGCTCTGGTTAAAGCTAGGAGCATTGTCATTGATGTCCTGGATGGACACATCCAGCGTCATCTGGGTGCTCCGGGGAGGAGAGCCACCATCGTAGGCTTCCAACAGCAGCGAATATGATGAACGATTCTCCCGATCCAAGATGTTGCTGACTACCAGGTCCAAATACAGGACCCCGTTGGGTCCTCGACGTGTCTCCAGGTGGAAGGCCTGTCCCACATTGTCTCCCTTAATCACATATCCCTGTGTATTGAGTAGGCCGCTGTCAGCGTCAAAGGCTGGGTCCAAGGGAAATCTGCTGCCAATGGGTGTGTGCTCTGGGATCTGGAAGGTGCTGTGTTGTCTGGGAAAGGCTGGAGCATGGTCATTGATGTCATTCACTTGGATGTTCACTTCTACTGTGATGCCCTCTGGGGTAACAGCGATGAAGCTGTAGCGGTCTCGAGTCTCTCGGTCTAAGACACGAGCTGTTTTGATGATACCGGTGTTCTCATCTATCCCCAAATCAGTGGTGACACCGCTGCCCTCCTGTGCAGAGATGAAATACATGTAGGCACTGGTGCCCGGGGGCAGGCCAGCACTGATGTCCCCAATGATGGTGCCAGCTGGCTGCTCCTCATCTATTTGTAGATCCAGGGTGCCCAGGACAGCGGAGCCCTTCCCTGCTCTCAGGCCTCCAAGAATTAGCAGCTCCAGCAGAAGCATGGCTGACCCCTTCATCTGTTCCGTTGCTAGTGACTTGCAGAGCAGAGGGTGGCTTGATCTCCTTTAATCCTGCACGGAATGCAGACCAGAGGATGCTGGTTAAGAGGGAACAGCAAAGGAAGGACAGGGATCAAAACAGTGGGGAGGGAAAGCCTGTCACGTACGTGCCACCCCATTGCTCCGCATCACCTACCCCTTGCAAGGACTTAGGTGAAAATGTGTCAGAGCAGAGGGTGCCCAGAGTGACGGCCTGGGACAACACCAGGTCAGACCTGGTCAGCCAAGCAGGTCACACCTGAAGGCTGCTGAGGTCAGCAGCTGGAACCCCATCACGCAGGCTGCTCTTCCCGGACACCTGCCCTCTGGCAACACTGGGGCAGGGTGTTCTGTGCCTTTGACAGCCGAATGCTCCCTGTGAGGCTGAAGCCGCCTGCAAGGGGACAGAGATCTGGGCACAAACAGCAGCCCTAGCACCTCTCCACCCGGAAAAAAGCTGGTCTCCAGCTGGGAGACAGCTCAAGGAGCAACCGTGTTGAGACACCCCCAAGCACCACCAGTAACATGCCTTTCAGGACCAAAGATCCACATGCCAAAAAAACCATGAAGGGCAAATCTGGTGTCCCTGGGAGGCAGCAGCTAAACTGAAGTGGGCTTACTTCCAGTGAACAGTAAATCAGAGTGGCTGTATTGCAGAGGTACCCACAGCTGGGAATGCCCAGGACAAAATCAGACAGGGCCCATTGTTCGGCCTGGCACAGAGATCTGTGGATGCCCTGAGCGGGTACCATGGAGGGTGGTGGCACTGCAGCAGGAACGCAGCCGCTGCTCTGGCTCCCTCCCGGTCCCACACCCTCCGCGGCTCACTCTCCTCCTTTGTCTCCTTCTCACTGCTCCTGGCTCGTTCTGGCTCCTTCACTTCATTTCCCCCTGCCGTAGCTTCATTTCACTGCAGCAGTGGGGGAGGGACGAGCAGAGAGAAGCAGCTCCCTGCAGCCACCCCACTGCTGGACACGCTGGACACGCTGGATACACTCCTAATGCTCACAGGCTGCCAGCCCCGGGGCTCTGCCCACCCTCCCCAAGAGCAGCACCAGGGATCCGGTGAGGGGCACCAGCCCCACCGCGGCTTCCAGCCCCTGGTAAGCGAGGCTCAGTGGTCTGCGGGGATGGCGGCAGCATGAGCTCACACTTGGACTCTCTTGAAAGTGTTTGCTGCTGGTCCCGTAACCACACTCAGGAGCCGCTCATGGCAGAGGCAGGACGGCAGGAACCTCCCTGTCTTGGAGGATGGAGGTGGCTGACATTGCCTATTTTGGGGACTGAGATTGGCAGCCCTTGATCAAAAGAACCCTACAGCACTGTTAACCCTTTCCAGGGGACGCAGCATGATTATTCCTGGGCTCTCTTTCCTGCCCCAGGTCAGCTGCCTCGATTGGTTTTCCCTGTGAAATCCTGAGTTAGTGATAGAAAGAAAAAGTATTAAAAGGGTTTTCTACATTACGGAAGTGTTTGTTTGCTTCAGTGCGCGTCCAGTGTCTGAGGCCTATGGCAAGGGAGACCACACACTCTTCTTGTACCCCGCATGTATGAATACCCCCTATCTCTCAGGAGAAGTCAAAAGAAGATACTTCTATCACCGCGGGCTGTGAGCGGGGGGCCTGCACTAACTCAGTGGCCCCAGCCAGGTCTGTGTCTCTGTTGGAGACAGTTACATGTCCCCAGCTAAAGGGGTAAGAGCACACATCCAGAACATGCAGTGCTGGGGAATGGGGTCCAAGTTTGCTTCTGTAATGAAACTGCACCACCCTAACTGTGCCCTAGCTGCTCAGGTCATAGGAAGGTGCAGGACGGAGGTTTAAACCCCTGCCAGAAGGTCAGACAAAAACTAAATTCCAAGGAGAGCAGAAGAGCAGGCAGAGGGGCAAGGCTCCAATCTCAGTTGCTGAGGACAGGATGAAGCTGAAAGGTTTTGGGTAGTGCCTGGAACAAATCAGGGCACAGGTACGGGGAAACCCCAAGTGGTTTATCAGTGCTGTGGCTCCTGAGGAGCAGAAGGGAGTGCAGCAAGGAGGGCTTTCCACAGAGCTGCTGCCGGGGAGGGGACAAACTTGAGAAGTTTACATTGGGGAGCGTGAGAAGCAGCTGAGAGCACTGTGGCAATGGGGATTTGAAATTAGGGTCCTTGGGGTAGGCAACCAGTGATACGTGTTCAAGGCCTGGTTGAAGGGGCTTGGAGCAACCTGCTCTAGTGGAAGGTGTCCCTGTGTGCGGCAGGGGGTTGGAGCTGGAGGAGCTTTGAATTCCCTTCCACCCAAACCAGTCTGATTCTGTGATAAAAGTCTGTGTAAACTCCATTGCCACCCTCCCCAGACACAAGTCGGTTGTCTCAGAGCCTGGCTACCTCTCTGCTAAGAGATGCAACTGCCAGGGTGCCAGACTGTGCCAGCCCAGGCTGGGCAGCAGCCACTGGTGGCAGCCCCCTGCTCCTGTGAAGGCTGCAGGCTGGGGTCACAGAGGAAGGCAGCAGTGACCTCAGTGAATGCAGAGTCACCACATCCCAACAGCTGCTTCCAATTAGCAGAGAGCTCAGCACTGGCTGAAGTGGTCCAGGCCCAGGCTGTGTAATGTGAGCGGGTGGCCCCGTCCTCGCTGTCCCTCCCACCACCAGCACCGAGTCCCTGCATCAGAAATGGCAGCAGAACCCTCTGAAGAAAACTGCTGGAGCGAGAACCTGTCCGGAGAGGAGCCTGGGGCCCACAGCCACGGTAAGGAAGTTGGCAAGAATGGCAGCTGAAATGGCATGAGCTGCACCATCAGCACCTCCAGCCTAGAGCTGATGGCCTGGGGCACCAGAAGAGACCAGCCTATACCGGGGCATCAGGAGAGCCCAGCCTACACTGAGCACACAAACCGCATATGGGAAACCAAAAAAAAGGCTCTGGAATCACAGAGGGACCAGCATGCGTCCCTGCCTGCCAGTGGCACCTCTCATCTCATGGCAGCCCCAGCAGGCCTGCAGTGGCCCCGAAGAGAAGCTGGAGAGACGGCACCCACTGTGCATGCTGCAAACAGATGTCAGCGTGCTTGCTGTGCAAAAGCTCCATCAAAGCTGCAGATGCTGCTGATGCCATATCCAAAGTCTCACATGAGAGGCCATGAGTCATGTAATGATGTTTGAGACTCCAGTCCAGTTGAGGAAGGATGCAGAAGCCCATTTAACCTTTGCTGAGCACCCGTTACTGACCTGGAACATGCTTTTCTCTTCTACATTCAGAGATCTCTCTCTCAAAAGAGTTTCTGATTGTCACCTCTCAGAACCAGCCACAGCCCAAGCTTTCCTGCAGTGCAGCCTTAGGCTAACAACTCTTCTTCAGCCTTTACTGTCTGCCACTATGTACAGGCACCATCTCCATGCCTCCTGGCCCTTCCACCACACCCCACCTGGGCCTTCAGGACCAGCACCCTATTGTTCACTTCCAGCCCAGCCACATGGCCTCATTTCCCTCTGATACCAGCTCTGGGCAGTGACCAGCCTTTCATGAGGTGACCATGCTCTCAGTCAAGCTCCACTGCATACCTGTGCATCCTATTTCTGTGCCACACCGGAGCTTCCTGCCTGCTGTCCTGCCTCTGGAAACACTCCCCCCTCAAAGAGCACTCTAACAAAATCTCCTCACGCATTAGCCAGTTCCCACATTGCGGCCCACACGCATCTGACCTGGCCCCTACCACACCATGTGCACATCGCAGAGCTGCCGCAGGGCCGTGTCTGCGCCGTGTCCACGGGTGCCCGAGGCTGTCAGGGGTCTCCCTCCCTCAGAGCTCCCGGACCCCTCTCTCCCCCACGGACCCCGGCGCCTGGGGCTCCCCGCACCGCGTGGGGCTTCCCAGCGGCCCCAGGCACAGCCCCATCCCGGGCACATCCCCATCCCCGACGTTGCGCTCAAGTGAGCTCTCGGTACCGCAGCTCTGCCAGCCCCGGTCCCCTCCGCTCGGGTCCACAGCCCCCGCCTGGCGCCTCCGCGGCTCCTCCGAGCTCCCGCCCCGCGGCAGGGCTTCCCCGGCGGCCACCTCAGCGGCAGCACCGGTCCCGCACCCGCCCCGTCCCGCTCCTCCGCTGCCAGCGCCGGTCCCGCTGCCGTCGCGCCGCGGGCGAGGCCGGTCCGGCAGCGGATCCCTGGTGCTGCGCCGCCGCGGGCGCGTCCCCCCCCGCCCCCCCGCTCCATTGTCTGCGCTGCGGAGGCAGAACAAAGCGCCCGGTCCCGGTCCTGGTCGTGGTTCGGTGCCGGTGCTGGTCCCAGTCCCGGTCCCGGTGCTGGTCCCAGTCCCGGTCCCGGTGCCGGTCCCAGTCCCGGGCCTCGGCACCGTCTCGGTCCCGGTCCCGCCCGGTTCGGCCCGGCCCGCCTTGCAGCGATCAAGCTGGGCGGAACATCGGGCGAGGGAGCGGGGCAGCCGGAGCGGATGGGTGCCCGGCGCTGGCACTTACACCGCGCGTCCCGCGCCGGCTGCGCTCACATCCCGCAGAATCTGGCTCCGCCGAGACGTCCCGCAGCCGCTCCGGTACCGCGGTGCTCCGGTGCCTCGGTAGCTTCGATACCGCTGCCCGCTCCGGTATCCCCAGCGCTGCGGAGCACTCCTGCGCCGCGGCCACCCCGGTGTGTCGCTGCTGCCCGGTGCCGCGGCCGCCCCGGTCGCCGCGCTCGCCCCGCGGAGCGCTCGGCGGCGGGTCGGCGCTGGCTCGGCGCGGAGGCTCCTGCTGAAACCCGACCCAGCGCCGCCCTCAGCCCCCCGCTCCCCCCGCTCCCCCCATCCCCGCCCCGCCACCGGAGCGCGCCGGCGGAGCGCGGCCCCAGAGCGGCCCCGGGCTGGGATCCGGGGAGGTGGAACCCGGTGGCGGGACACGAAGGGTCCGGGGAGCAGAGTCGGGGAGAATGGCTGGAGCCGGGGTAAAGAGGGATGGGGAGGAAGCAATGGGCGCCGGGAGCCCGGGGAAATGGGAAGGGATAGGCAGGAGCGAGGGCAGGGAAGTGTTGGGATGGGACAGGGCAAGGAGAGGGCTGGGCAGGAGATGGAGGGAGGCAGTGCGTGACACAGGGGGCACTGGGGCCACGATAGCAGGGGCACAGCCCATTCTCTGCTCTCTGTTCCTTCCTATGCAGAGAGCCCAGAGTCCAAGTATCTGTAACCTGTAACATGCCGGCACCTTGGCTCACATCAGGGCATCTAATATCCATGTGGAAGGTACTATCTCATCTGTAGTGCCTGCACTGCAAGTGGTTGTGTCTCACTAGTCTATGATGAGTCAAACTCTGGTGAGTGATTGTCGAGGCTCCTCCACCAGTGCCTTCTGCTTGGCTCAGCCTGGCCACTTGAACTGCTTTTCCCTGCTCCAGCCAGGCCAGGTCCCAGAAGTACTGGTGTGTGGGTTGGGAGCCACTCTTCCTTCAGGCCAATAATCACTGCTGGACCTTCTTTTATTCTACTTTCTTAGTATAGAAGCTGCCATTGACTACTGGCTATGACAGTCCATTGCTAAGATCTTCTGCTATGAAGACCACAGCTCAATGTGCTTCCTCAGGAAAATGTCTAGGTTCTTCCATCAGTGACAACCAATTCAAACAGAATATGGACCGGCTGGATCAATGGGCCAAGGCCAGTGGTATGAAATTCAATAACACAAAGTGCTGGGTCCTGAACAACCCCATGAAATGCTCCAGGAGTGGGAAAGAGTGGATGGAAAACTGCTCATGGAAAAGGACCTATGCTGGGGTGCTGATTGACAGAGCTGAACATGAGCAGCTTGTGCTTAGGCAACCCAAAAGCGACCAGAATCCTCTCCTGTATCAGCACCAGTGTGGCAGCAGGGCCAGGGCAGTGACTGTGCCCCTGCACTGGGCACTGGTGAGGCTGCACCTCGAATCCTGTGCTCAGCTCTGGGCCCCTCACTGCAAGAGAGACATTGAGGTGCTGGAGCGGGGCCAGAGAAGGGCACAGAGCTGGTGCAGGACCTGGAGCACAAATATGATGGGGAATGGCTGAGGGACCTGGCAGGGGGGTTGGCCTGGAGATCAGGGGAGATGTACTGCAACCTCTCAGTGCTTAAAGGTGGCTTATAAGATGGGCAGGACTTTTTAATAGGGCCTGTATCAACAGGATAAGGGGTAATGGTTTTAAACTAAAGGAGAATAGATTCAGACTAGATATGAGGAAGAATTGTTTTACAGTGAGGGTGGGTTACAGGGTGCCCAGAGAAGCTGCAGCTGCCTCATCCCTGGCAGTGTTCAAGGCCAGGTTGGATGTGGCTAGGAGCAATTTGATCTGGTTCAAGATGTCTCTGCTTGTTGTGGGTGCTTGGACTAGATGACCTTTAAAGGTCCCTTCCAGCCTTACAATTTATAACCTGAGGATGTATGGGCTGAAGGAACAGAGCAGTAGGTGAAAACTGGCTGCACCTCTGGGCTCAAAGGGTAGTGATCAGTGACTCAATATGGAGTTGGTGCCTGCAAGCCAGGAAAGTACAGCAAGCACTGAACTGTGAGCCAGTGTTGTGCAGTGCGGTGACACAGAGAGCAAGTTTGCAGATGACACTGTCGGAGGGGTGGCTGATATGTTGCATGGCGGAACTTAGGTCAAGAGAGATGTCTAGAAACTCAAAGGACTGGATTAGCAGAAACCTCATGAAGTTCAATGAAGAGAAGTACAAAGTTCTGTTCCTGAGGCAGAATAACCTGTAACTGGTACAGGGTGGGAACCAACCAAATTGCACTCCTGCTGAAAAGAACCTGAAGGTAGGGGTGGAATCAAGAGTCATAGTTTGCTGTCATTGCAAATGAGGCAAACAACTTCCTGCACTACACAGGAGAAGGGCGAGCAGCAAATCAAGGGAAATAATTATCCCCTCAAGCTGGGGGGTGGTGAAGCCGCCCTGAAATCCCAGGTACATTCCTGGGCCCCTGCTCATGAGGAATATGGAAAAGCTGTAGCAGATAGGTAAGGGCCAGGCACACATGGCGGATTCATAAAGGGGCACTGAAGAAGCTGGGTTTGCTCAGCCTGGTGATGAGTAGCTTAAGGGGCTTCTTAATGGCATCTTAGTGCTACTTTAGGACATGTTAAAAAGATGATGGCACCAATAGAACAGTAACAATGGGTACAATTACAGCCTGGGAGATTCAGAGTGAACATTTGGGGGAGTGTTTTTCACCAGGAGAATTGTGCAGCCCTGGAAAAAGCTACCCACAGAGGCTGATCTGACCTAGTGTTGTTGCCAGTCTGTCTTCAAATGAAAGGTTGGACGACGCATCTCCAGACACCCCTTCTAACGAGAAGGGCTGTCTACAGTGAACCTCTGAATTTCATTCCATTTCTGTTATGCCACTCCTTAATAACAGCTTTCTGCTTTTACGATGTTCTGGGCACCCTCTATACTCACGATGTCTCCTTACTCTGTGTCGCCGAGCAGCACTTTCAGTGTATTTTGCTTTCCCTTTGAGGTCTTCCCTGGAAGCAGTTCGACAGGTGAGCTCCAAACCTGACCCTGAGCAGACCACGCATCTGTTCGAGCACAAACTTGTTGAGTGTCTGTTCAGTTTTTCCCCAGTCTCCTACATCTGACAGTTTTCTTATGAATTTATCTCTTCTCCACTTGAATAAATAATTTCTCATGTGTCACTGTAGCGCTGCAGTTCAGACACTGACCAAGCTTTTTTCCTGGCCCCTCAAAAATCACTTCGAAAGAAAGTTGTCTGATGTGCACTGTAGCAAACCTGCTGCATTTGATCACATTTGCCAGTTATTGTCATGGTTTCAAATCATCATTTCTCTTTAAAATCTGCCTTGAATCCTTCATACTACTGCAAGCAATCTGCATTTTCCATGGACATTCACTTCCATCCTCCTTTCTTCAGTAATCTGTTATGTTTGCCATTCTTCAGCCCCACGCACTGCCCCAGGTCATTAAACAGCCCTCCTCTCAGACCTGCAATTTGTACACAAGTGTTGTCTCTACTTAGGGATAGAAATTAGCGCATTCCTTTTGGCATCCCAGTAAATTCTAATTTACTATATATTCTTGATCCCCCTTGGCAAAAGAGGGGTGAATAGATCCGTATCATGTGCTTGGCCTTCAGAGAGATCTTCAACAGTCTTTCTGACATCCAAATACCTCTGAAGCTGTATGTGGACTGATAGAAAAATATAAGTTAACCCATACCTTGTAAGAGCAACTAAGATACAGAAACAAGAGCAGAAATCTGCCACTTAACTATTCAGGGCAGAAGGTTACTGGTAGCAGTAAAGGTTGGGACAGGACTGCTGTATCATGCCTTTCTATAGAAATTAATAACATGGAGACCAGAGTATGGAGAAGGGGGCACATTGTGAAGGTGAGTCTGGGTTCATCAGTGCTATGGTGAACTTGAGAAATGGCAATAATGTAGGAGCCAGTGAAACTGAGCAGATGGAGTCAGTAGTGACCGGAGCATGGCTGGGAGGCAGCACAGAAAACACACTCTCTGCATGCTTTGTGTTGTCCTAGAGCTACAGGCAAAAGCTGCACTGTGATGGGATGTTGTGCTCTCTCTCGTGTTGCTCTTCTGCCACAATGACCCTGATCCTGGAGACAAGCACATCCCCGTGGACTCTCCATGTTCTCACCCCCATCCATTGCAGGTGGGAAGTGGTCTGTCAGTTTAGCACCTCCCTGCTAGATGGCAGGCTGCTCCTGAACCGGATAGGAGCAACTAGCAGGTAGCCCGGCAGCACTAAGTTGCTCGGAGGCTTCTACGCTTGCAGGCTGAAAGTCCCAAACAGGAAATCCTTCTGGGATGTGCTTAGGCTCTGATTCCCGGACGTTCACAGCAAGCAAAGGCTTCCTGCATTCAGAATGGAAGTTAAAAATAAAAGAAGGCAGGCACCTGCTAGCAACATCCATGGCTGGCAGCGGGTATAAGGAAGCACAGCTCTCCCTGAGACAGGAGTAAGGGCTTTTGGGTGAGATCCCAAATTTGCCTCTGCCATTTGGTATGCCCTTGAAATCCATGAAATATAAAGGAGCTGCAAAAACATTTCACCTGGCAAATGGGGCTGGTCCCTCAGCTTTGCAGCTCTCTACTCGAAGCCTGGTCAAAGGAAATGCTGCTGAAGGTAATCTGAGTTAGATTTGAACCTTACAGTGGAAGAGTTCTGCATCTCCTGCTTGTCAGGATGGACACAAAGCTTCTGTCACATGAAGTCTTGCAACAGGCATGTTTCTGTGTTACAGGGTTTGTTCATGAGCAGCCTGGAGCCCTGAATGCCAGGTCCTCTCCCTGCGCTGCATGTGGTGGGCAGTTAGGGTACAGCAGGTTGAGTTCTTGCCTTCTCTTTACCTTGGAAATGTGCTGAAGCTCAGGAGTGTTGGAAGCAGCTGGACTGAGCAGTGGTCTTAACATCACACTACATTATGCCTGAAGGAAGGATGATGAGCCACCACCTCCCCTTGCTACCCATCTTTCTCATGGTAGCCTGGTAAGGACTCCCCACAGCCTATTTTCCAGGGCTCTTTTTTGTACAGTCCTAAATGCCCTGAACACTCCATTATCCACCTTGCCTCCTTTTTTAGAGGAAGTCTCTAGCACAGCAAAACCTGGGAAACAGTTGGGCTTAAAATGTTGCCCCTTGCTGCCTCCTTGTCTTGAACTTACATTACATTACTTACATTACACCATCCATCTTGCAGGCCGGGAGTTCCACTGCTCATCATTTCACCTGTCCCACGCCTGGACTTGTTCTTAATTTTGCCAGTTCCTTGCGTTCCCAACCAGCAGCTCTCCTGGTAGCTCAGCATGGGACTTCTCAAAAGCTCATTTGGTATTACTTTAAGTTACAGCAGCAGCTAAAGGTTAAGAGTTCAAGTGCAGCAATAAAACAATTTATGCCCAGAAGAGAAAACAATCAAAAGTGAAGACAGGTAGGTAGATACAACAAGGAACATGGAAAGGTAAGGCTACAAGTGAGCTCATAGAATCATAGAACAGTCAGGGTTGGAAAGGACCTCAAGATCATCGAGTTCCAACCCCCTGCCATGGGCAGGGACACCTCCCACTAAACCATGCCATCCAAGGCTATGTCCAACTCCACCTTGAACGCCGCCAGGGATGAAGCATTCACAACCTCCCTGGGCAACCCATTCCAGGGCCTCACCACCCTCACAGTAAAGAATTTCTTCCTCATATCCAATCTAAACTTCCCCTGTTTAAGTTTAAACCCATTACCCCTTGTCCTCTCACCACAGTCCCTAATGAAGAGTCCCTCCCCAGCATCCCTATAGGCCCCCTTCAGGTATTGGAAGGCTGCTATGAGGTCTCCACGCAGCCTTCTCTTCTCCAGGCTGAACAGCCCCAATTTTCTCAGCCTATCTTCATACGAGAGGTGCTCCAGTCCCCTGATCATCCTCGTGGCCTCCTCTGCACTTGTTCTAACAGTTCCATGTCCTTTTTATGCTGAGGACACCAGAGCTGCACACAATACTCCAAGTGAGGTCTCATGAGAGCAGAGTAAAGGGGCAGGAGCACCTCCCTCGACCTGCTGAGATAGCAGCTATGTTCTTTGCAGGTACTTCCTGAACAGCAGAGCAGAGGCAGATTTTAAACAGTAGGAAAAACAAATCCAGGGCTGTCAGCTGCTTTATTCCCATCCCTCATAGAGAGTTCCACTGAACACAGGAGCCCCTGTCATGCTCAGCAGATGTGCACCTAACTAATTCTTCAGGTCCTCCCATAATGAAGACTTCATAAACCTGCCAGTTCATCGATTCAGTGCTAATTTTTCTTTGCTATTATTTAAACCCATTCTTCCTTGTACTGTCTATCTTGTACTATCCAGTGTCATGAACACTGGAAATAGATTGTTCTCTTTGCAACTGTCTTTTACAAATCAAGGTGGTTCTCATATCTTCCCACTTTTCTTCAAGTTAAGCTGCCCCAGAGAATTTAATCTTCGCATCCTGTATTTTCTCAACCTCCAGCCATCTCCTCTGGACTTTCTCAGATTTGTCTACGTTCTCTGAAGAGCCCTAAGACTGGTCACAGTACTGTGGCTGAGGGCCTTATCACAGCAAAGCAGAGCCAGAAATACCACTTCATGCATCCTGCCAGTCATATTCCTGTTTATACCATCTCATATGATGTTACATTGGTTTTGCAACAACATGCCCATAGCTGATTCATATTCAACCTGTGGGTCACTATAAACTAAACACTGAGAACTACTGTATAGATGTTTGTTTCTCAGTCTCTATCTGTACATCTTATTATTCCTGCCAAGTGGAAAATCTTCCTACAAGGAATAATGATAATTTTAATATTTCTGTCATCAATGTTTGTTTAGTGTCTTGACTAATAATCTGTAAGGAAGTATGGACTGACCAAAGAGAAACACACAGAACAATAGGGAAATTATACTACTGCAGCTTTAGTGATGCTAATTTAATGTTCAATATTTATAAAGACTGTAGAAAACCCAAAGCAGTCAGAGCCAGAAGAAGTCAACGCTGGTAGGACAAGTTTCCACATGGAGAGCTTCAGAGAAACTAAAAAGACAAGTGATTTCTAAGGGTCTGTAAGAATTTTTTGTTCACTGTGTATAATGTTTCAATCTAACAAACAAACAGGGGCATTGGGGTGGAATGGCCATTACACAAACTGAAAGTAAAGAGCAACAGTTCAGCTGAAGGAGGAATTCATCGCTGGAATAACTAAGAAAAAGGCGTAAGAGGTCCAAAGCAGTCCAGGTTGTCCATCTGTGGCTGAATGGGGTGCTGGGCTGTCTTGTCTAGAGCATGCTTTTCCAAGAGAGGTTGGACCAGATGATCCTTGATGTCCCTGTCAAGACCCACTCCAAGCTGGAATTCTGGTGTTCATGGTCTTTCTCAAGAGATGTGCTGGCTCAGCAGATGTTACAGGGTTTGAAAAGGAGCCTCTCCTTGAGGTTCTCTGAGATTTGTGATTCCCAAAAGGCACCCAGACCTGGCGGCTGAACTGCCCTGTGTATGCTGCCTGCCCCAGCAGGCGCCTTCCAGAGAGACAACTAAACTGTGCCAAACCAAAGACTGATTTTTATGATGAGAAATGGGAAGATGACAATGAAACCATCTAATACATTTTAGTCTGTGAGCCAAGACAAAACTGAAATCAACATTTCCAGAGCAGGGAGTTGACTGAGCTGAGCCCTGTGCTACTGACGGCTCTACTTCCTGTCCTGGCTTCTTCCATCCTCCTCTTCTGGAAGCTCTTCATCCACGTTTCTGCACCAGGGTGACCTCATTTGGCAGCAGCCTCTGCAAACATAACGCTGACCGAAGCACACCATTCTCATAGGTGCCTCTTAGAAAGCTGCTCACCAAGGCCTGCACTTCCTCCCTGCTAGCAAACAAGTCTCCTTCTATTCCCCTGAAAATCAGCTGGGAGGAAGTGAGATGGGGAGGTGGTTTCCGAAATCCTGTGGATTGTGATTACAGACAGTCTCAGGACCCATGGAGTGGGGGTGGGGAGCACAGAAGCTGCATCGGGAATCCAGATTATTTTCATGTGAGGTGAACACATGCTTTTGATCAGCACCATTCACAAACATACACAAGTCTGATGGCAAAGGGCCTGTTGGTGCTTTTAAAAGGAAGAAAACAATTTGAGGAATATCCCTTCCCAAAGAACATGGCTTTTGCTTTGGAGGAGCTTTCTATATATAGTGAGGTGATTATTTCAGAATGGAAAATGTTTGCTCAGGAAGGAAGGGCTCTGAGATCAGCAGAGTCGAGTCTCACCCACATGCTGTCGACTCCACTGGACTCTTCTGCCCATCAGCAGGAGTCTGCAGCGGAATGCGACTGTCCAGCAATCCCCCACCTCTACCTGAGCGCTCACCTCTGGAGCGTGGGGTCAGGCTCTGGGCTGTCACAGAGGGGCAGGATCTGGAGCTACACCTGCTGATTCCTGCAGGAAAAACACAAATGCAGAAGGTCTGACCTTCTTTTTGCCTTAGACAAATGAAGTTTATCATCCACAGCCGATGCACACTGGGATGCAACAAGATACCCTACCAATACACTCCACTCCTGCACATGCCAGCAAGCAAACTGGCAACAGTGCACACTGACCAAACAGCCCATTCTAAATATGCTGCAGACATATATAGGGTCTGAACTGCACTAAATATACCTGCCACAAATAGGCACGGGAAGCTGCGGTTCTTAAAGTAGAAAGGGTGACACCAACGCACGCTGCTACCCCACCGACAGGAGGGAGGAGGAGCTGGTGTGATACATCTCCATCTAGTGGACATATATGGGTTACACGATCTTAATCCATGGATAGTAGCTGTAGCATTGCTTATGAGCCCAGACACAGACCAGTTTGTATACTAAATTTACAGTGTATAAACTATTAACCTCCCCCCCAACCATTAACTTTCAGTTTAAGCTGCTATAATGTACGGAATTTAACACAGACGTTACCATCAGGTAACATCAACTGCTCTAATCCAACTCACAATCCAAAAAACATCCCATAGGTTAAGAATACCACACACTTAAAAAAGTTAGAGAGGTCTCCAGGTTGAACCCCAGCCATGCAGCTCCTCCACAAAAGAGCCAGGCTGGAACTAACCATCAAGTTGATTCTGCTTTACATAACCCTTGAGGGACGTAACTGACCTTGCAGAATGAAGAAAATGAGTTTGGTTTATGAGTCAACTTAATGATTCTTAAATAGCTAAAAATAAGCCAGGCCACCGTGAGGCTCTGGGAGAAGGAAGAAGGGAGAGGTAACCCAGAAGGAATATCGTGATCTTATACAAGCAAAAAGATACGGGGTCAGGAAAACCAACACCCACCTGGAGTCAAATCTGGCAAGAACTGTGAAGTGCAACAAGAGAGGCTTCTGCAGGTACATCAGCAGCAACAGGAAGACTAAGGAAAACACGGGTCCACTGCCTATTAGCACCCTGATGACAAAGAACACAGAAAAGCAGCCTTCAGGAATCCCCGTGGTGTAAGGTCACCACATTTGTCAGGCACAATTTGCACTCAGCGACACTGTTTTCTGTCACCCATCACCTCCTTATTGTCCATGTGCCTTAGCATAGTCTCCAGGAGGATCTGCTCCATGACCTTGCTGGGCACTGAGGTGGGTCTGACCAGCCTGCACTCACCCAGATCTTCCTTTTCTCCCTTTTTAAAAACGGGGATTATGTTTCCCCCTTTCCAGTCAGTGTGAACTTCTCAAATACGATGGACAGTGGCTTAGGAACTTTACTCACCCGTTCCCTCAGGACCCACGGATGCATCTCACCAGGTCCCAGAGACTTGTGCACTTTCAAGTTCCTTAGATGGCCTCAAACCTGATTTTCTCCTAAAGGGGCAGTTCTTCATTCTCCCAGTCCCTGCCTTTGCTTTCTGCTACTATTATATATTATCTGTCATAAGAGACATGCCTCTTTTTCCCATGTTTCTTTACTGCATTCCTTACCTAGAGCACATCAGAGAGGTTTTACAATGCTGCCTAATGAACTTCTGGAAAGTGTTTAGATTTGTAAGGAAGGCAGTTATGGATATACATATATATAACTGTATATGTATATATATACACATATATAACTGTTAATTTCCAGTTTTGTAAACTGGAAATTGCACCTTATCTGCTTTGTGACACAAAGGCAATTTAGTGGCTGCCGAAGACTTTTCATCGTCAGTCATAGATAGGATCCTTCCCTGTTCATGTTTATCAAGAGAATATCTTAGAGAAGAGAATCATAAACTTTGAAAATTTAAATTTAAAATCACACTAGGGCTTGTGGAAAAAACAAAAAAGAAGGAGAAGCTGATCCTCTGCCTTTAACATCTGTGCCTCCACACAATGGCTGTGATTTGTGTTGCCTGCAGTTACAGAAGGTATCATGCAATTTAAATGGAAGGAGAAAGAAACATACCATGCAGGTGCTACTGAAGGTGTCCTAACAAGTGCTTAACCCAGCTGGTTACTGGAGGTGTTCGAGGTCAGGTTGAATGGGGCTTTGAGCAATCTGATCTAGTCAAAGATGTCCCAGCCCATGGCAAGGAAGGTTGGGCTAGATGATTTTTAGAGGTCCGTTCTAAGCCAAACCATTCTACAATTCTATGATTTTATGACTGTGATTATTCTTCCTGATGTCAGTGTAGTAGATGATTGTCCCCTTACTGTTGGGTGGGAATGACAGTGTTTTGTGGGGTTGGAAAGATGGTAGAACATAGAATCCTAGCACAGACGAAGATGAAAGGAATACCTGAAGGACTTCTAGTCCAGTTCGTCTGCTCAAGGTAGCGTCAACTACAGCAGGTTGCTCAGGACTGTGTCCATTTTCGTTCTGAATATCTCCAAGGCAGAAGACTACACAACATCCCTGTGCAATCTGATCCAGTGTTTTACCCCCCCTCACAGGAGAAAATCTTTTTGTATGCTTAAATGGAATCTTGTGTTTCAATCTGACAGTGTCAATGAGGTGGGATACCTTAAGGAACAGTGGGAAAAGTGGTTTATGTCCATATAACTGTTCTCCGTAATAAATGTAGTGAAGGAAAAGCAGGACACAGAAAAGTGAAGGAAATAATGGTGAAAACTGAGGAAGTTCATTACAGTCCTTGGTTTTGCTCAGATTTTCACAACCAGGGATTAGGTACCTCCAAACCAGAATATATATGGTCATAAGAAGGACTGAATCATGGAGTAGTTGAAGTGGTAAGGGACACTTAGAGACCTAATCCACCTCCCCTGCTCAAAGCAGGGACAACTAGACCCTTCCTAAAGTTCAAGCAACCAACCACCACTGCTCTCCCCTTGTACGCACAGTCATCTCATGGTAGAAGGACATCAGGTTAGTTAAGCGTGATTTTATCTTCAGAAATCTTTGCTGGCTGCTCCTGCTCAGCTTCTGGCTTCCTTGGAAATAGTTTGCAGGGAGATTTGCTCCATCAGCTTTCCAGAGACTGAGGTGAGGCTGATCAGCCTGTAGCTCCCTGGATCTTCTTCTTTGCCTTTCTTGAAGATAGGAGTGATAATTGCTTTCTTCCAGTCCTCAGGAACCCCCCAGTCACCATGGCTTGTCAAAGATAAGGGAGAGTGGCCTCACAGTCATGGCATCCAGCTCCCTCATCACTCGAGGGTGTATTCATTCAGGTTGGATTCAGACATTTCTTCCCTCTCCATGCATCCAAAGCTAGCTTGAGCTTCAGTTTACACTGAAGTGTAAAGTGAAGCTCACTACTCTTTTTTTGTCTGGGCAGTCCCATAATTACGGAAATCTTTGCATTGGCTCTGTTAAGAGCAAACTTGTTTGCGAGGATCCAGTTTACTAGTTACTTGTTTCTTACTTACTTTTTCAGTGTATCATCTACGACTTATCAGCAATGACTTATTTACTTTTAAATCACCAAAAATACTGAAGCAACACTGACCCTCAAATATTCCTTCTGACAAATTTTCCTGCTGAGACATCTTAATATATTTAACGTAAGTTTAGATAGATGCATCATGTTTTAATGGGAATGTGAAGAAACTCAACTAAACTATGTAGTACTGCACTAAACTGTGGCTGCCCATCATCGTGACAGTGAGCATACAGAAACTGGTAATGGGAATCACATTTGTATTGACATTCAACTGTATGTTGCAATTGCTGTATTACACTTATGTTGTGATTTCAGTATATGCTGTATCACTCTGCTAAACAAATCCCAGTGTAATGTCAGATACCTTCAAGTAAGTAAATCTGTTGGCAAACAGATTTAAACTCTCCTTTAATAGTGTGGCATATCTAAAAGAACTTGGTCAGAGAGTATTGGACCCTGACAACTGATCAAGCAAAACAGACATGGTTTTCCCGAACTGATGGTCCCAGTGTGAAGTAGGGGATCTAGACAACCTGGATTGATCTAAAACCTCAAAGATAAGCAGTATTCGAATTTTCACCCTGCAGCAATGTCAACTGGCAACACTGCCTTGCACTGCTACTTGTGCATGAAGAGCTCTCAGAAATCACACACAAACTGTCTGCTGCTACTTGGGACTCCTAATAGACTCATAATATTGTTGCTACTTGGGACTCCTAACAGATCATCCCACGGAGATCCCATTATCCCAAATATCTACATGATGTGTTCTGAATTTCCAACTTCCCACCCTCTCATACTGGATCACTGAAATGTCAGCACAGCACATACCAAGTGCCACCTCACAACCCATACTGCCTTCTCCAAAACTGCAAGTTTTCACACTGCTGGTAGATTCTAGCATGTTGGCTATGGCGTCTCGTGGTATTCCCTTAGAGGCTAGAGCACTCTCTAATGCAGCATTACAGTGCTTCAGCTCTCTGAACCCCATTCCATGCTTTAACAGTCTAAAATGTCAACCATTCTGTTTGTTCTGCTGTTATTGGTGAGCTGAGGTCCAGTATCTTGCTTTGATTTGCCACAGCATCAGATTTCCCTATATGAATAGCTACTCGAAAAAGATAACAGGTACAAACTTAGAATCTCTAGGACCAGAGAAGAGGCTGATTTTCAAGAGGACAGTACCAGCAGCAATAAGGATATGGAAATGCTCGTTTCTCATATGCAAACTACTGGAATTTAATTTTAATTTGGTTCTTACATTGCCTCTGCATCCCAGAATAGAAAGAATGGGTACACATAACTGTAGCAATTGATAATGGCAGCAATTTGTAACCATTTCTACCTCATCAGAGGTGAAACATTTGGTAAATACCTAATCCAGTGCCTACGTTTGGGAAGCCATTTCTTAAAAAGCATTTGGAGCACTTACAAGCCTGTTGGCTGGATTGTAACAATGCACAAGTGTCCTGGGTGGGATCTTGTAAAACAGAGCAGTTCAGCTCAAAAGCAGGATACAAACGTTTAACAGCCCAAGCAATCAACAATATGGACAACTTCACTACGAGGTGGATTTCTGGTCAGTGGAAATTCCTGAATCAAAATGTGTCGTGTGGGGTTTTTTGGTTGGCTGCTTTCTTTGTTGGGCTGGTTTGGCTTTTCTTCCCCACATGTACGTTAGTAAGTCAAGGCAAAGGTAACTCAGGGAAGTTCTGTGGCATGTGTTTTACAAGATGGCACACAGGGGTTTTTTGTAGCTTTATGATTTAAAATGCAAGTAAGTGTACCCTAGATTAATTTGAAGATAAAACACACAGTTACACACGAAATTAGACTGCAGATCTTCCAATTGCAAGACAGAAGGCAACAAAAGTCAAGGATTGGAGGTTTTCAAGGAGAAGAATATTTAGTGTTACAATAACATGGATTGCAAAAAATAAAAAAAAGCCCCAAAGCTTTAATTATGGGAATGTCTCTGCTTCCAGCGTAAGTCAAATCTGTATCCTGCAAATAGAAAAGGAGGGCTCTGGGAAGGGGAAATAGAGAATTTCTAAGTGACACAATTACTAAGTTATGCAAAACTGAAGCCAAGGAAAAAGAAAGAATAAACCCCTGACAGCACAAAAGAATAAAAATGGCATGCTTTTGGCTTTGAAATAAATTAAGAATGAAAGAAATCCAGCATAGAGCAGTTATGTGAATTTATATTATATGAAGATAGTAAAACTTTTAGTGATGCCCAGAAGGAATAGTTGGTCAAAATTCTCCTTTATATGTGTGAGATACAAGATGAAAACATTAGAGGATAATAAACAGTAGTCTAGCAATAATAAATGGTTTATAAAATCAGTGGGCTAAACTGATTTGCACCTATGAGTATAAAGAAGTTCACTGAGGAGATCTATAGCTCCTTGATACTGCATGAGTATGGGGCTTGAAACAGATGATTTCCAAAGGCCCCTTCCAACCTCAGCCTTGCTGTGATTCTGCAGTTCTATGGCTACCATAGAACAGTTTGGGCTGGAAGGGACCTTGCAGCTCATTCAGTTCCACCCCCTGCCACAGGCAGGGACACCTTCCACTAGAGAAGGCTGCATCCAGCCTGGCCCTGAACACTGCCAGGGATGGGGCAGCCACAGCTTCTCTGGGCACCCTGTGCCAGCGCCTCAGCACCTCACAGGGAAGAACTTCTGCCTAACTGAAAAATTCTGCAGACTGGCCCTCCCTGGCCTTGCTCCAACAGCTCCAGGTCCCTCTTGCGCTGTTCCCCAGAGCTGGATCAGGACTGCAGGTGTGGCCTCAGAAAACAGCAGAGGGGGAGAATCCCCTTCCCTGAGCTGCTGCTCATGCTCTGTGGGTACAGCCCAGCACATGGGGGGGTTCTGGGCTCAAGCACACCCTGAAGCCGGGTCATGGGGAGCTTCTCATCATCCAACACCCCAAGTTCTTCTCCTCAGGGCTGCTCCAGCCCCTCTCCCACAGCTTGTGTTGGTGCTTGGGATTGCCCCGACCCAGAGGCAGGACCTTGCAATTGGCCTTGTTGAACTCCTTGAGGTTCACATGGTCCCACCTCTCCAGCCTGTCCAGGTCTCTCTGGATCCCATCCTTTCCCTCCAGTGTGTTGACTGCACCACCCAGCTCGGGGTTGTCAGCAAACTTGCTCAGGGTGCTCGATCCTACTGGCCACGTCACTGACAAAGACGTTAAACTCACATGTTAGACCAAAGATCCATCTAGCCCAGTGTTCTCTCTTTGACAGCACAGACCTAGAAAAACATGAAAACAGAAGAAGCATATCATGACACTTCCACAGAACACCACTAGCAGCTTTGTACACAGACCAGGATGTGCTGTTTGCTTTTATGAGAATGTGAAATACAGTTTCATGCTAGCTTAATTTTTGAAACAGGCAAATTACTGAGGACCTGGGCATGAATATTCTGATATTAAAAAGTGTTCTTTCATTTTTGTCATAAGTTTAAGAAATGCCCACTACGTGTATACAGAGGATGTGAAATGTAGACATCAGTCAAAAAGGTAAAGCATCTACTGGGTCTGTTCTTGATCTGGAGACTTTGAGCTCGTCCTGCGCAGAAGGAGGGCAATCCTGATCATCACTGGGGGATACTCAGCTACACTCTGGTGCTGCTGCAGGGATTGTAGTAGTTTCTTTGCAGCAGTTCACAGAACCGTTTGCTAGATACAGAAAAATGCTCCCTGACCAGTGAATGAATCCCACTGGTAATTCAGGGCTATGCTGTTTCCAGCTCAAATGCTTTTGAGCTACACCATAGAATTCTGTAGCAAGTCACCTTTTACTTCTCCAGAGTCCCTCCCTTTGCAAGAGACTCCTTGTTTCTGTCTTGACTGTTGTGGCATAATTCCTTTTGTTACAATTCCTCTGTGACTCTTCGCTGTGTGTGTCTTTTTCTTAGAACAGCAACTCCTCAAAAGTTGTCCATTAGATGCTGCAGAGCAAGATTAATTTGTCACACTCAGGTACCGACCTGTCAGGAGGCAGAGCATTTCAGAACTGTCTTACTAAGGCTGACTTGAATACTGTGTGCCACTCTTACAGCTGCGAGGCTCTTGATCTAATGTGAGTGTGGCTGAGAGAATGGGTGTGAGTAAGAAGGCAGAACAGTGGACAGCTGTCACTGTTCATTTGGGACAGGTTTCTGTGTGAAGCATCTCTCCAGGCTGACACTCAGAGAGACAGTTTGCTTATGCTTCTGCTTCCTGAAGTATGCTATGTTAAGCTAGAAGCTTTTTGATTTCATCTGCTCCTGGCATTCTCTTAGTTCCGTGCACACTGAAAGATGTCTGGGACTAGACTGAAGTCTTCAACACCCATTTTTCCTGGTCTAGATATGTGGATGTGCTTCACCAGCTGCCTCTAACGCTGAAAGAGGACTCGCAGAATTTTCAATGCTCTTTTTTTTGCCTCAGTCTTTAATGCTAACAATAGACCTTGGGCTGCCTGGTCCTCTGAGCTGAAGGACCACGACTGTGGGAACAGTGACCTTCCTTTTGTGGACACGAAATTGCTACTGAGAGGCGTTTAAAGGACAACGCAGATATCAGGCACAGTCAAAACGGGTTCACAAGGTGAAAGTCCTGCCTGATTAATTTGATATCCTTCTATGACAAAGTCACCAGAAGGTGGTGGACGTAGCTTTTCTAGATTCTAAGGGGTTTGATATTGTCCTTCACTGTATTCTGGTCAAGTTGCCCAACTGTGAGATGAGCAAGTACACAGTGTGCTGGCTGAAGAACTGGCAGGGATCAAAGGGATATAGAGAATGGGGTCACATCTGGCTGGTGACTGGTTACCAGTGGTGTTCCTCAGGGCTCAATTCGAGGGTCAGCTCTGTTCAATATTTTATCGATGATCTGGATGCAGGAGTTGAACGCACTATGGGTAAGTCTTCTGATGATACTAAACTGGGAGGTGCTGTTGACTCCTGAGGAACATGAGGCCTTGCAGAGGTGTCTAGACAGACTGGAGCATTGGGCTATCATCCATGGCATGAAGTTTAGCAAAACCAAACCCCCTATTCTGCCCCTGGGATGGAGTAATGCCAGACCCAAATACAAATTGGAGAGGAGTGGCTGGAGAGCAGCCCTGCAGAAAGGGAGCTGGGAATGGTGGTTGTCAGCAGGGTCAACAGTGCCAGCACTGTGCCTGGCACCTGAGAGGGCAAACTGCACCCTGGGATGCTCCAGACACAGTATAACCAGTCAGTCAAGAACAGGAGATTGTCCTGCTGTATTTTGTGATGGTGCAGCCTCACCTTTGGTACTGCAAGCAGTTCTGGGCCACCACAATTCAAGAAGGATGTGAAGGTGCATGATAATACTTGATGATACTTGAACGTGTCTATGCTGGCCCACCTCATCAACACGTATGTGTTGGAGAATGGGGTACGGGCTCCAAGCCCTGCCTGGGCTTGGGGGAGCTCAAGGGGCAATTCTGGAGGGCAGCAAAGCTGATGAAGGGGCTGGAAGACATGTCCTATGAGGAGTGGTTGAGGGCCCTGGGTTTGTCTAGCATGGAGAAAAGGAGGCTGAGGGGTAACTTCCTTGCTCTCTACAGCTTCCTGAGGAGGGGATGTGGAGGGGGAGGTGCTGATCTTTTCTCCCTGATATCCAGGGACAAAATGTGTGGTAATGGTTCAAAACTGCTTCAGGTGGAGGTTTAGACCAGACATTAGGAAGCATTTCTTTACAGAAAGGGCGGTCAAACACTGGCACAGGCTGCCTCAAGGTGGTTGATGCCAGTCAGTGTTGAAGAGGCATCTTCAGTGTCTCTTCATTAAGGATAATGCCCTCAATGCTTTAACTTTTGGTCAGCCCTGAAATAGTCAGGCGATTGGACGAGAGTGAAAGGTCCCTTCCAAGTGGAACTGTTATACTATAAAATAGTATTTTTTGGTTTCATTACTGGCAAAGGTGGCTCTTCTCAGCACTTTCCCAGTTCTAGCCAATCCAGTGTCCAGATCTGTGCTTGGAGAGGCGACATATCCAACATCACTCACCTAGGACACACTGAGACGTGCAGTGGCGTTAGCATCCTCTGCCACAGCCACGTGACAGAATGAACAACATGCAGCTTTTAGAATTCTGAGAAATGTTATCCCTCACCTACCTGACCCACAACTACAGGTCTTCTGCTTTGTGGTTACTATTGATTCGTTACTTCTTCAGTAAAAAAGGACAAAAGAAGTACATGGAGCTGTTGGAGCAAGTCCAGAGAAGGCCATGAGTATGATCAGGGGCTGGAGCACCTCCCATATGGAGACAGGCTGAGAACATTGGGGCTATTCAGCCTGGAGAAGAGAAGCTGTGTGGAGACCTCAGAGCAGCTTCCAGTGTCTGAAAGGGGTGTACAAGGATGCCCAACCTCCACCTTAGTCCTCTGGACAGGTAAGAAGGACAAGCCCAGAGTGCCATTCTCTTCATCAGGGGCTGTAGTGACAGGACAAGGGGTGATGGGCTCAAATTGAAACAGGGGAAGTTCAGGTTAGATACAAGGAAGAAGTTCTTTACTGTGAGGGTGCTGAGGTGCTGGCACAGGTTGCTCAAAGAAGTGGTAAATGCTCCATCTCTGGCAGTGTTCAAGGCCAGGTTGGACAGAGCCTTGGGCAACATGGTCTAATGTGGGGCGTCCCTGCCTGTGGCAGGGGGTTGGAACTGGATGATCTTAAGGTCCTTTCCAACCCAAACCGTTCTATGATTCTATTAAAATATAAGGTTTGTGTCATTCACAGAAAATTAGCACATCTTGTAGCACTTGCTCTGTGCCTGAGTGCCTTTGTGCATCACAGGTTTTATGACTCATATTATATCCTGTAGCCTTGGCGGCTGAAGTCCAGAACCCAATGTGCTATAAACTCACTATTTGTTGTAAAAATACCATGTTCCCTTCTAGAGCAAATAATAGTCACATAAATTCTTTGAAATGCTTCACTTGAAATTCTCAGAACATGTTACCTGAGATTACAATAACAGAATAAAGTATGTAAGAATTTTCTGCATTTGTGATGCGGAGAAGAAAGAGGAGAAGAATGAAAGCAAGGCAGAGAAAGAAGAGATTATTTCTTGTTCCTCTCCTGTGGGAGGAAGCAGAGAGCTCTACAAAGAAAGAGCTGAAAGCAGGAGAAGGAAAGAGTTTGAGGAATGAGCTAAACCAGGCTAAAGAAACATGAAATTGAGGACAAGGGAGTAAGCAAAACTTTGAACATTCCCATTTTAAACTAGGAAGATGGCAAAATGGGAGTGTGAGGAAAGGCAGTGAAGTGTCAGGATTCAGACTTTATGGGAGTTTGTTAATACCAGTGCATGAAGTGAAAGAGACCCCAGGAGTGTGTAAGGTCTGAGGACTTTCAGGGTTGAGCTTGTAATGGAAGGGAAGGGGAAAACAAATTAAGGGTAGAGGACAACAGAGCATGAAGAGAATTAGCTGGTGGAGACTGGTGACAGCAACACTGAAAAGCCGAACACAGCACTGCTCTGTAGAGGAAAAGAGGGAAGGAAGGAGGGTAGGGGAAGAGGCAGCAATAGAAAAACAGCAGTGCAGCATTTCCCACAGTCTGACCCAATTCAAGCAACAAGATCCATCAGGAGTTTAGACCTTGAGAAATGTGAAATAAAGGTATCAAAGTCTCTGAAGGACTCGAGACGCAGACAGGGAGGCAACAAGGATGCCAGGGACAGATGCATTTTTTACAGAGGGTATTTCAGAAACAGAAGAAAGCAAGGTGATGTTAAAATCAGCAACACGACCTGCTGAGCAAACAAGAAAAGATGGAAAGAAATATTAAACAAACTAAGGGAGAGGGAAAGAAGTAGCAGCTTTTGCAATAAGGATGCAGGATTTAGATTCATACTTACAATGGTAAAGCAAAAACAAGCAGAAAAAGGATCTAGCAAAGTTAATGTGAACTACTAACAGTTGAGGGGAGAACTAGCATCAGCAAGACAGGAGGAATAGAAAACATGGGAATGGCACATTAAGAACCATCCCTCAAAGCATTTGAGGGATGAAGAGCAGATAGGAAGCTGAGGGAAGCTGAGCAGATAGTCTTCCTAGCAGGACCCCAAATTGCTGGACTGTACCATGTTGCCCTGTAGAAAAAAGCAAGGCAAGGCATAAAAACAAAGAGAAGAACATCTTCACATTTGCAACATTCCCTGCTAGGGTATCAACAGCAGTGGCCCAACCTCCACCTTAGTCCTCTGGACAGGTAAGAAGGACAAGCCCAGAGTGCCATTCTCCACAGCACAACGTCACCTCAAGCAGAGCTGAGAGATGGGACAAAAGTAAGAAAAGCCTGTTGCGCTTCCGTTTCTCAGCAGTGTTTGCTTTACTCTATTGCTCCAAGTCTGGCAGAGGGAGTCCAGTCCTTGTGGGAAGAGCTCCATTATGGATCTTACTATGATCTGGACTCATCCTCCAAGGACCCTTTTCCCATGGGGTGAGAACATGCTCAATTCCTGCAGCTCTTCTCACTGCAATAGACTGGGCTGGGACTGCACTGTTCATCAGCTCCTGCAACTACAGGCAGCCTGGCTGCTCTGCACTGATGGGAGATAATCAAAACCTTCCTTGCTACTGCTTTCTCCACTCAGAATAGAAAGTGCCTCCCTCTCCATTCCCATCCCAGAACAAAGTTTCTGGTAAGTACAGATCACGCCACAAGAAAGCAGGGGCCAGCATAATTTATATTGTTTCCTTGCTTGCCATCTATGTGTAAGGCCCCAAAGCGATGACATTGTGGCTCGGATACTATAAACAAGGCCAAATTCATGGACCAGAAACTCCCCGGAATCTAGCTAAATGTCTGTGTTAGGTTATGTGCTCCTGGGAGCAGAGATAATAGCAGGATAAAGCTGAGAGAATGGGAAGTTACAAAATTGGGGGTAGAGACACTGGAGAGAGACTTTCCCTTTGCTAGTCCTGTTCATCTGAGCCTCCTAGGAAGAAAATGGTGGATGTGATTTTGGTTTTAATATCATATGGATGAGAAATTCTAATCTGTTGAAAGCAGCACTATGTTGGCAAACATGGCAATACAATAGTGGTGATCCTTGAAGCATCAGGAAATAGGTAAGAAATAATGTCACCTGCCAGAGGAACACAGAAGGTATCACTTACCTTGGACCCTGACAAAATTTACTCACAGTCCAAATACAGATTTGACTTCATTTTCTAGAAGTCCTTTTGTAGTTCCATCCTGATTAATTTTACAACCATTTTTAAACTAAAGAGATTCAAACCAGAACTCCTTTTGACTCGTAAACCAAATGGGTTTGAAAAGCTGATCCCAGAACACTAACATTATGCCAGTAATTATTATACGAATGAAATACATGTATGCAACAACAATCCTTTGCAGTTGAACTAGATGATTGTTGTAGGTACTTTCCAACTGAACTATTCATGCCATTCCATTCCATTCCATTCCATTCCATTCCATTCCATTCCATTCCATTCCATTCCATTCCATGATGCTGTCCTTTTTATACACTCTTCAAAATACCTTTTGGTCTAGCTACATGGTCTAGGATTGGTGTTGGGACCGGTCTTGTTCAACATCTTTGTTGGTGACATGGACAGTGGGATTGAGCGCGCCCTCAGCAGGTTTGCCGATGACACCAAGCTGTGTGGTTGATACGCTGGAGGAAAGGAATGCCATCCAGAGGACCTTGACATGCTTGTGAGGTGGGCTGATGCCAACCTGATGAAGCTTAACCATGACAAGTGCAAGGTCCTACACCTGGGTCGGAGCAATCCCAGGCACAGCTCCAGGTTGGGCAGAGAAGAGATTCAGAGCAGCCCTGCAAAGAAGGACTTGGGGGTGTTGGTTGATGAGAAAATGAACATCAGCCGGCTTTAGTGTGCACTCATAGCCCAGAAACCAACTGTATCCCGGGCTGCATCAAAAGGAGTGTGACCAGCAGGTCGAGGGAGGTGATCCTGCCCCTTTACTCTGCTCTCGTGAGACCTCACTTGGAGTATTGTGTGCAGTTCTGGTGTCTTCAACATAAAAAGGACATGGAACTGTTGGAACAAGTGCAGAGGAGGGCCATGAGGATGATCAGGGGACTGGAGCACCTCCCGTGTGAAGATAGGCTGAGAAAGTTGGGGCTGTTCAGCCTGGAGAAGAGAAGGCTGCGTGGAGACCTCATAGCAGCCTTCCAGTACCTGAAGGGGGGCTATAAGGATGCTGGGGAGGGACTCTTCATTAGGAACTGCAGTGATAGGACACGGGGTAGTGGGTTAAAACTTAAATAGGGGAAGTTTAGATTGGATCTGAGGAGGAAGTTCTTTACTGTGAGGGTGGTGAGGCCCTGGAATGGGTTGCCCAGGGAAGTTGTGAATGCTTCATCCCTGGTGGTGTTCAAGGTGGGGTTGGACAGAGCCTTGGGTGCCATGGTTTAGTGTGAGGTGTCCCTGCCCATGGCAGGGGGGTTGGAACTTGATGATCTTAAGGTCCTTTCCAACCCTAACTATTCTATGATTCTATGATTCTATAAGGTGTCCCTGCCTGTGGCAGGGGGTTGGAACTTGATGATCTTAAGGTCCATTCCAACCCTAACTATTCTATGATTCTATTTCGTCAAACTGAGAACTCATACTCTTTTGGTCATCTAATGTAATTGATAAATCTTCCCTGCTTCACAGGACCCAGCCACCAATTTGTAACCATGAACTGCTCTGTGGGTCTCTCCTAGAAACAGCGCTGCTGGCTGATAGTGACCCATTGTGAAATACAGCAGTGGAATTTAAATCAAAAGCTTCATCAGAATTACTGCTCAGTGTTTAATCAGCTCTTCATGTACTATGGACAAATGCCTTACAGAAATCCCTTATCTATCTCTGATGAGCCAAAATTCCTTGTTTTTTCCCTCATGCTTCCCTCTCTACCTTCCTCCCCCCTCGTCCCCACCTTGGAGGTATGAAATTTTGTCTTCTATCCGTTTTACAGACAGGGAATTGAGACAGAGATTTGAGGAGGAAACAATATGAGAGGCGGATTTTTTTTAAGGCTTTTAAGTCAGCAAAGAAACTCTGAAACAGACAGTGTATAATGTTTGCATGTGGGGAGAAAAGGCAGGGCCTTTTTTCTAAAATACAAAAGGAGCTTTGAGATGCTTCAGCCTGCTGATTCAAGCAGCACTACCATATATCAGGCCTTTAAACACAGGCAGAAATGTCCTTCAATGGAATTTAAAGGCTCCTACCTTGCTCATACCTCTTGAAAAAAATCCACACTGGACAGCAACTCAAACTGGAGTTTGACCTGTTCAGAGAGAAAAAGCAAATTGAGATGGTATGATAAGGTCTTTGAATAGCATGAGCACGTGTACTACAGCCTAAGGTGCCATATCAGCCTCCCAGAAGCATCATGGGTGCTTTACCCCAGTCATGTTCATTCACAAGATGTAGAGGATCACTGAATGCAAACACACCACCACATCTGGGAAAGTGCCACTGAGAATGGAGAAGGCAGCAGGCAGTGGAGGAACTCTGTGGTGGGTAAGGAGATGAAGAGAGCCTCCCACCATGCAGACAGAAGCAGAGAGGTCAGTATCACTTGTGAAGTGTAGGAGCATCCCTCCTAGTAGTAGTAGTAGTGCCTGAAGTCAGGCTCTTGTCCTTCAACATGGAGTGGATAACATCTTTTAATGAAGCTCTGAATTATTAACGAGGAGATTTTAAAAGACCACAATATTACTTGGGAATAAAACAGGGAAGCAGACCTCCTAGGATATCAACATATCTAGTTGGTGGTGGTTTTCTAAACAGACATCATTATCTTGCTTAGAAATGTATCTTGGATATATAGTCAATGGCAATCCTCACTCCCTCTTATGCTGTGTGCTCAACCCTTCCACTAATTTGCCCAGGACTGACACTGTCTTAAGTGTCCAACAATTTCACAAGCCATGCCATTCTCATTCTATAAATATCAGTGCACTGGTCATTCCCCATGATCCGTCAGTCCAAGATCTCTGCAAAACAAAACAAAAAGAACAAAACCCCACCTCAGTATTTTGTGTTATCGCATCTCCTCAGCTGGTTCTTTTCACTTTCCTTGTTGATTCACAAATTTAAGTCCATTAGAATGCTGGTACAAATGTTATCCCTCCCTCCAAGCCAGGATTTTAGCCATATCCTAACCTCAGCTCCCCCTTCTCTGCTCTACAGTCTCTACAGGGAAATGAAACAAACCACTTTTATCTTTTGAAAGTCCCCACAACTGTTTCCTGCACTTCCTAACTTCTGTGACAGGATTGTACAGGATTGTTTCTTCTCACCACTTCCAGCATTACTGCTTGCAGTAAGCAAGGATATTTTTCTAAACTTCTTTTCCATCATTCTTTCTGAAGGACAAGAGATTCCACTGGATACCGAAGAATGAGAAAATCACAGTATCTTCCTTGACAGTGATGGATTTTTCAGGGAGATGTTCACACTCTTAACCATGACCTGGAAATTGGTTTCTCTGATTGTGTTCAGATTGTTCAAAGTCAGGCTGGTCTACTGGAAGGTGTCCCTGCCCATGGCAGGAGGGGTGAACTAGATGATCTCTAAGGGTCTCCTCCAACCTGAACAGTTCTGTCATTCTGGGATTGTATCTTGTTTTGCTAACCACAGTCTCTTTGAAGACACAGATGTATTTTGTGAAGTATTTAGGTTGTACACCCAAGAATTCTATATGCATATAAGACTTACAAGTTATGTTGTTTATTTCTGTGTTTTGCTGCACTGGCCTCAGCCTGACAAGGCCCTGCCCTGCCACTGAAGCCTTTCTGTGGCATTGTATTACAATGATTGAGAGCTGATTCGTACCATATGTTTTCCTGGATCAAATTCTTACCAAATTGTCCTAGATTGGCAGGTAAATCCAGCCCCTGACTCTCACAGTGACTGAGAGCAACAGAACAGCATCAATATTGTTAGAACCAAATATTTTTGATAGCAGTATTTTTAAGGTAGAGTCCTACTACTTAGCACAACACAGATCTGTAACCTTTTCATCGTTCCTAGAACTGTTCCCAGCTGCAAGGTGATACAGAGACTGTGCTGCAACTGATAACTTTCAGCATGCACCCAAGTGGTTAAGAAAGCAGAACAGCTCTTCCTTACAGGAAGAAGCACAGATTTTGTGTTGCTGAGTCAGCCGATAGAAAGACCCAAACTTCTCTGGCTTACCTAAACTGAAACTGGCATCTGGATACTATGGATACAGAATACCTCCCTGTGAGAACAATACCTCCCGTTTAATCTGTGATCTTGTTCAGTGATGCTGATGTCCCACCTTCTGCGCTGGGCAGCTTTGCTGCACTTCGCTCTCTGGAGAGCTCCCTGTTACTCATTTGGGGTTCTCTGACGTCAGCTCTGAGGTCAGGCAGGCAGGGCTGTGCCTGTCCCTTGCCCACTCCCAAACACAAAAGCCTATAGATAGCTGCAGCAGCAAATGCTTCTCATTATGGGCTCCCCTCTCCTCAGTGCCCGCCCAGTTAGGGGTGGGAGTAGGATGGGGCCCCCAGATGCCTATGCTGCTCTGCTATGTGTTTTCTGTTATTTGGGGTGAGTTGTGCATTCCTCACAAGCTTTGGATGTCATGCGGAGCCCCAGGGAAATACTCAGAGAAGTGGGAGGAGAAACCAGGCAGGGGAAGGTTGCCCATGCCCATCAGGCAAGAGGCGTCTCCCCTTCCATGTGAAGATGTCCAAACCAGAGGGAAGTGCCAGGTCTATGACAGCCATTGCCCCATGCACAGCATCCATCCCTTCTTAAAAGCTTTCTACTTCCCACTAGCAGAACTTGCTTAGCTAGCCTTAGCCTGGCAAAACACAGCCCAAGAGGTGGCAAACTTGTTTGGCTTGGAGTCAGTGCCTGAAAGCTAAAGAAACAATTTCAGAGTAAGAGTAACTGTGGATCAAGAGTAAATGGACATAAATTTGCCATTTACACATGCGGCAGAAATTTGGAGGAGTTTTCCATCTAATTACAGCAATCAGGCTCCAGAACATCCTTCCAAACTAAGAAGAACATAGAAACAAAAATACTACCTGCACACCACCTTCCATGCTTCGCCAAGGGAATCTGATGCAGAGACTCCCTTCCTGGAGGACACACGTGGTGCATTGAATTAAAGATGGGAAATGAACCTCCCAGCAGCACCCTCCTGTTTGGGTCTGTGTTCATGTGCTAAACCCAAGATGCCCAGTAAATGTTTCAGTGTCAGCTTACAGATTGTTACTGATATAGAAATGTAGGACTGGGAAGGACTTCCTGGGATAGGAGGAGGAGTTCAGAAGCCACTTCTCAGCTTGCTGCCATGTGTTTAATTCCATCATAACTCTCAGGATACTAGTATAATCAGAAATCCTGCAACATCTGAAGTGCCAACAGGACGGGCTAGCATTCCCTGCAAGTCTCAACTTGTAAGTAACTCAAAACATCATTTCCAGATCCTAGAGATGTGACAAGATTGACAAAATGATGAGCAGCTAGCAAAAGGGAACCTGGAGGAGCAGGCAGCCCTGACTGATCTCTGCAAAACTGTGCACACATCTGGAAAACAAATAGAAGTACAGCAGTGTGGAGAGCTGTTTGGCTGTGAACGGGCATGTGAGCAATCCAGACAACTGCTTGACAATTGTAAGGTAGTGACCCGCAGGCACTGAGGCCTCGCCTGAGGGTTACTAAAGTTCGTGTACATGCAGAAGCCTTGGGAAAAGTTAGCACGGAAAACTAATGAGAGAGATAGGCAGAGAAGGAATGTTAACTGTAACCTTGAAGCATATGCTGTCATAGTGAACCAATCATTAAACTGTTGCTAGCACTCGGCTAAGTGAAGTTAACCAATCAAGTGTTACCGAATGTTCTCCTGTTCTGAAACTTTCCTATAAAAGGCACGATTGCGCACAATAAATTGTTCAGCGTGGATCACATTGATCAGTATTACGTTGTTCCGTAAACCCCCTCGCAGGAGCTACCTGTGTGTGTCCTGCCCTGTGACTGCAGCAGCGAGGACCGGCTGCTTCAGCTACACCAGGAATCACCCAAGAGGCAACACTAACACAACATGCCTCAGGGGAAAATCTGTATGTGGTTGTTGATAAAATGCTAACACTGGGCTGAGGATTGAGCTTTCTAACTGGGTCACAGTGAGAAATAACTGTACTGACCCTTCCCTATAAAAGTGACATTTTGAGACTGTAACTTATTTAATGCACAGAATACTAACTTGTGGAGTGGACATGGAATAGGACAGTGATCACAGTACTTGTGACACCTGACATAGCTCAGGGTACAGAGGCTCCTCTGCAACTCCAAGCACAAATCCTGAAGAAAAACATGAAACATTCCCCTCCTCACCACAGGTACCCGTGCCCTTGCCTGCCCTCAGCACCGCCACGTCCCAAACGCATGGTCACCAGCGCCACCCCGAGCTGCGGTACAGGGAACGGAGCACGGGCACAACCACCTGGAGTTCCGCTGCAGTCAACCCAGCGCCCGCCACTGAGCCCGGCACCCACCAGGGAACTCGGCATCCCGCCTCGCCAGGCACCTCGGCAGGGACACGGGCATCCTGCCCCGGGAGCCCTGCACTCTCCGGGCACCCCGCGCGGGACACGGGCACCCTTCCCCGGGTACCCTGCACTCTACTCTGGGAGCCCTGCACCCTCCGGGCACCCAGCACGGGACAAGGGCACCCTGCCTCGGATACCCTGCCCCCCCGTCCCGGCCGCTCCTCACCCAGCTCCTGCTCCGCGCTTCAATCCCGACCCCTCCGCTCGCCGCGCGACGGCTGCCCGTTGCCATGGCGACGTGCTTTCGGCCTTCCCTCGCTGCCGGGTCAGAGCCGGGTTTGCGCTCGCGGGTGCGCCGGATGCCGTGGCGGCAGCGCTGGGCATGGGAGGACCAGAGCTGGACCTCGGGCACTAGGACCCTAGGGCGACCAGGCTAGGACCCGAGGGGTCGCCCCGGGGGCAGGACCGGCACTGCAGCAGCGGGCGGAGCGGAGCAGGCCCGGCAGGGGGCGCGCTCCGCCGGCAGCGCCTCACCCCTAACGCGCCTGTCACTGCTTGCTCGAGGTGGTGCGTCACTTCCTGGGTGTGCCTTCTGGTCGTGGCGTCCCGGTGCGAGAAGGATGGGCCGCGGGCGTCCCGGAGCCCCGCGCTCCGCTGCCGTGAGTGATCGGCGGCCGGGACCCGCCGGGTGTCTCTGTGGGTCCCCGGCCCGGGGGCGGGATCTAGGCTTGGTTTGGGGGTCTGGGGGAAGCTGGGACGTGAGCAGCGTTCGGCGGCGCCGGCGGGAACGGCCTTTCCCTCTCCTCACCCTGCTCTCGGAGTCCCCTCGGTGCTGCCTGGCCCCACCGTTGCGCCCCGGTAGGCCCGGGCGCTTCTGGGCCTGCGGTGTCGGTCGGAAGTGCCGGGACCTTACGCCAGCACCGTGTCCTTGTCCCGGCAGGTCCAGGGCACCGGCGGCAGCAGCGCCGTCAGCAAATGCTCAGCGGCGGCGCGGGGCTACATCCAGGATCGGTTCCTGCGGCTCCTGGTGGGGCGGCGGCGGCGGCGGCGAGCCCCGCTTGTCCACCGGTGAGCGGAGGGGGCTTCTCCGGCGGCTGGGCCCCCGTGCCTTTGCAGGGAGCCATGCCCGGAACACGTGGGGCTCGCAGGCGGCAGAAGGAGTCCGCTGGGCCCTCGGGGTGGCACTTCTGGTCAAGGCACAACTTTTTAAAGTGTGTTTGGGGACACGAGCATAGTGAGCGGCAGCTTGTGGAGCACATCTCTTGGTGTAACCTCTGCAGACTGTTGGTAGCATTTTACGTGGCTTAGGCGTGAAAACTGGAAGCTTTGTCTGGAGAAAAACATGTCACCGGCCTGGTTCATAGCTCCAGTTTTCACTGCTGCTGGAAAGTGCTGTAGACATGATTTGAAAATGGATGTGCCACAAATGTTAGCGTGTTAGTGGTTTGCTCAAGAACATTACAACTTCACTAAGGTATTTGGTGGCTCAGGACAGCGGTATTATCTTTTGACTCGGTGGTGTCTGACCAGTAGCTCTTCTCTGGAGCTTTGCATGACGCAAGCATGAATATTTTAATGTGGTTAAAGGGTTCTGTGTTGATATGGAAGTGGAGTTTATATAATAAGAGGCTAATAGCTTAATGCAGTCAGAATGACTGTGAATTACTGAAAGAGTTTCATTTGGAGCGCATTGAAACAGAGCTTGCAGGCCTGTGAAGGTGAGTGTGGTCATCAGGTCAGGAGTTAATTTCATATTGTTATGGCATCTGATTTGGGGCAGGAACTCAGTTATTGGCCACCCACATATGGGTTATCCATAGTCTTGTTGCGTAAAGCACTTAGTAAGTACAGGAGATCTGTATTTATTAACAAATTCTAGACGGACAGACTCATCAGACATCTCCTAGTGCAGAGCTATAAATGTGGACTCAATGGGTAGAAACCAAGAGAGGGGAAAAAAAGAGTTTTGTGAAGTGAAGGGTGCCAGTGCTGGAAAAGCAGCATTCCTGATTACAACTGAATTTCATTCCACAGGGGTTATTACATCCGTGCCCGTGCTGTAGATCACTGTGTTCAAGACTTCCTGCTGAAGACCCAAAGCCACCCTAGGACACAGGTGTATTTCCCTTGTCTGGGTGTACTGGCAGTTTCCACTGTGTGCCTGACAAGTCTTTCTGGCATCTTGCCACTGAAGTAGCTTCTTAGTGCATCTGTTGTGACCCTTTCCCACAAGAGCACAGACAATCTGCCTGGCACTGCTGTGCCTGGCCCTTGTTGCTTTGACAGACCTATCTGGGAGGGGGCAATACCTACAAAAATTTCTTCTACCTGTTGTAGGAGCTTGCCTGATTTTGTCACTCTGCAGGTGATGTTACTGAATGCTTTTCACACCTGGATGGTCAGGATATAACTTTTTCTGATGCTTTCTCTGCAGATCTTGTCTTTAGGTGCCGGATTTGACTCGTTATACTTCCGTTTGAAGGACATGGGTCTTCTGCATCACACAATGATATATGAGGTGGATTTCCCAAATGTGGCACAGCAAAAAGCTGCTCTGATCAAAAGAACGGAAGAGTTGTCAGCATTGGTGGGAAGCAGTGAAGGGGAAGGATTAGGTATGATATTTATAGAAGGAAGGTTTTGTAGGTACTAAATGTTTAGAAGAAGCAAACAGCTTCAGCCTTTAAAAAGTGAGGTATGATGATAGAGGAACTACGGAGTTGTAGGTGAAAAGACGTTCATTTTCAGAAAAACTTTGTACCAAATGAATTGTTTTTAGCGCTGGGAGACAGCAAGAAGATGTGCAGCTGCCAGAGGGATTCGCCAGGAGCAGATTATATGAAAACGAGTTCAATTTCTTTCTGATACAGTTTCTGAAGTACTGTGTCCTGGGCTCTGTGGTACAAAGACAGTGGAAAACTGCAGCATGTCCAGTGAGAGGTCATGAGAATGATTAAGTGGTGGAGCACATGTTGCAGGAGGGGAGGCTGAGAGAACTGAGTTTGGTCAGCCTTAGGAAGAGGAGTTTGGGAGGGAAGGAGTCTTGTTTCAGTCTTCAGCTACCTAACAGGAAAGTGTAGGCAAGATAGAGCCAGATTTTCCTGGAGGCACGAAGCAAACAGTCAATGGGCAGTGGTTGCAAGTTTCAGCAAAGGAAGATCCAGTTACGTATAATGAAAGTGTTGCATGGTTTTTGTTGTTTCCTCCCCACTCCTGCTGCCGTGTGAGTAGTTAAAAGCAGGGATAGATTGCCCACAAAGGTGGTGAAATCTCCAGCCTTGGAGATATGTAGTTGTCTAGAGAAAGCCTTGAGCAACCTGCTGCGGGTAACTGCTGTGAGCAACAAGTTGCATTAGATGATCTTCAAAGGCTCATTTTGACCTAAATTATGCTGTGATTTATTGACTTCATAGATAGGAGAGAAGAGAGGACTCTTGGGTGTCTTGACTGTAATAAAACAGGAGTTGTTGTGTTACCTGATTCTTTGTTTTTATCTCTTTCCAATGGAGGAAAAAACCCAAGCCTTCTGAAACTATAGAATATAAGCAGAACTGAAAGGATTATTATGCTGGTTAGGTACTATAGGGCAGTTCAGGCGTAACATGAAGGAATGTAAAGTATGGGGGTTCACAAGTTTTCTCCTGCATCTGATTTCCTTCAAGGTTTCCATTCGTGTTCTGGATGATATGCTATAGAAGTTGAAAATGAAATAAACCAGCAGGAAATGGGGAGATGAGAGTAGGATTTTGATAAAGTACATGAATGGTGTCCTGAACTCAGGACAAATGGTCTCTCAAATGTGGAATGAAATGCAGTAAGAACAAATTTAAGCTGCTATGTGACTGTAATAATCAGTTGAAATGCCCATTGAAGACAGGTACAGAGAGAGGAGCAGAGCACAAATCTCTGCCTCCCATGTGCAGTTGGATGCGTCTTAGTGAGCTCTTCCATGAAATTGTTCAGTTTCTTCTTGAATCCATTCACATGTTTAATATTGGCAGCCTTGTTGGATCACACTGGTACAAGAGTAGGTGATTTCTAAAGGTACTTTACAGTTTGCTTTGTTTATGATTTGGTTGAAACAGGTCAGCAGCTATAGCTTATGATATTCTCATGGAGTACAGTGATACACCAGGGTGATGCTTGCAAAGTGTATATTTGGACTAATTTCTGAGAATGGAGGTGTATGAGACTCCCCCTGGTGTTTGCAGAGCACTAGCCTGTGCTGTGTCAGGATTCAGTGCCATTTACAGACATGAAGTCTATTTAAAAAACAAGCCAACCAACCAACCTCAGAAAGCTTGAGGATGGTTTTATGGTTGTGAGGCAAACCATTTGAACCCTATCAAAGCAATGGTATTTCCTTTGCCTAAATTGAAAAATCTGTAAATAAGAGTCTTTCAGATTTGATAGTGGTTCTATAAAAATGTTGTTAAAGTAAATACGATAAAGTTCTGTTGTTATATAAGTGTGATAATTTTGTTTGAAATCTGCAGGTGAAATTTGCATTAGGAATAATGGAGTTTTGGATCTGCATTTAATGGATCACTTCTTGGCACTATCCCGTTATGGTTCATTTAGTGATGGGGATTTTCTTGTACATGTCCCAAAGAAATTGAGTTTATGGGCACAGCCTTGTGAGCGATTGCCTGTGGGGTTGATTTACTTGTGTGTCCCTTTTGGTCTCAGTGTGGCATCTACACTGCCATGAGATTGTACTATTTTTGTCTCCAAGGAGTCATTACCTTTTCTGGAAAGGATTATAAATTACTGGGAGTGGATTTATCAGAGCTGTCTCAGCTGGAGAGAGCCCTGGAGGAAGCAGGATTGGACACTGAAATCACCACCCTCTTCATAGCAGAGGTGGTGCTCACCTACATGGAAAATAGCAGGTCAGTTGAGTTTTCCCCTGTTAGCTAGGTGGTGAAATGAAGAGTAAGCTTCTTTGTATGTATGTCACCTGGGGCTGTCCTGTTATAAGAACTTCTGTCTTGTAACTAGCCTCAGGAATTCTGTGGCTGTGCTGAGCAGCTCCTTATATCATGATTGTGATGGGGTCCACATGACATACTAAAATGGAGGTGAAAAAAAAAAAGGAGAAACTTTGAATGAGTGATTTTGGGTTTTTTTAGTTTTCTCCTACCCTGAGTTCTCTGCACAGATGAGGAAGATGTTCATAAGTCCCCAGCACAGGATTCTGTCTTGTGTATTGCCTCTGTTAGGATGCCTTAATAGCGTGCTTTATGGTATTGCAGGAAGATATACTGCATCTGCCATGGATAAGTGGGCCCTCAATTGTTTGATTTCTGATGTACAATCTGCCTGACAGATCTGACGCCCTGATTCAGTGGGCAGCAGAGCATTTCTCTCGGGCATGCTTTCTGCTGTATGAGCAGATGCACCCAGAGGACCCCTTTGGACATGTCATGCAGCAGCATTTTAACCAGCTGAACTCTACACTTCATTCTGTGGCACAGTACCCTGATTGCGAGGCACAGCAAAAGCGCTTCTTGGCAAAGGTGAGTACCTGCAGCTCTGGGCACACGTGAAGCACTTGGGAAGGATTGTCACATAAAATAATTCGGGAAGTCATCAGCTGTGTCAGTTATGGGTTGAAGCCAACAGGGCCAGGGCTGGGACACTGCCTTTTCTACTAGCATGACTACTCATTTGAAGGTCCTTCCAACCAAATTGCAGCCTCCTTTCTGAGTGGTATTAAGGCAAGATGGGCTCCTCTAAGACTTTTGATACAACAAATGAAGTTTCTAAGAGCTTTACAGGTAAGAGACTGTCCTGGGTTCAGCAGTAGCAGTCATTTTTCTCCTTCTTAGTAGCTGGTGCAACGCTGTGGTTTTGACTTTCAGCCTGGGAACAGCACTGATAACACCAATATTTTCAGTTGCTGCTCAGTAATGTTTAGTCTGAGCAAGGACTTTCTGAGTCTCATGCTCTGCCAGGGAGGAGGGGAAGCTGCGAGGAAGCTGAGACAGGACACCTGACCCAAACTAGCCAAAGAGGTATTCCATACCACAGCACGTCATGCCCAGTATGTAAACTGGGGACCGTCACCCGGAAGGGGTAGATCACTGCTCCAGTTGGGCTGGGTACCGTTTGGCGGGTGGTGAGTGGTTGTATTCTCTTCCCTTGTTATTTCCGTTACCATTATTATTATCGGTGGTAGCAGCAGTGGTTTGTGTTATACCTCAGTTACTGGACTGTTCTTATCTCAGCCCGTGGGAGTGATATTCTTTTGATTCTCCTCCCCATCCCCTCGCTCCTGGGGGGAGGAAAGGGAGGGGGAGTGAGAGAGACTGTTTGGTGTTTTTTTGAGTTACGGCTGGGCTTAAACCATGACAGCGACCTGTCCTCACCGGATTCTGGGCTGCTGTTGTTCCAGCTAGAAAGCTTATGGTTTATGCAGGTGTTTAACTTAGGGTCTAATTTTTTTTGTGGGAACCAAGTCTATCCTTCTGAGGTAATCAATTTGAGGGATTTCTGTTTCAGGGCTGGACTGAGTGCAGTGTCATGGATATGAATGAGTTTTTCACCTGTTGTACTCCAGAAGATGAGCAGCAAAGAGTGCAGACTCTGGAGCCTTTTGATGAATATGAGGTAACCCTTCTTTATTGTGAACACCAGTGACCTGGCTAGCAGCTCCTTCCTACTGCTTGCTCTTCAGATTTTTGAGGGAGATTGGTTTTGTTTCTTTTCCTTTGGGCCTACTACAGGAATGGCATCTGAAATGTTCTCATTACTTTGTCCTGGCTGCATCAAAGGGGATGGAACCTTCCTGGACTCCGCTGTTACCCAGTGTGAGAGGTACATACCCACTAGTTTTTGTAGTGTTCTTTCATCTCATGCAGACTTCCTTGAGGGGTTTTAGAAGACAGTAAAACCCTGTAAGGAACTGATCAGATGCATCATCTGAGTAGCTTTCTCCATCTTTCTAACAGTGGTTCTGCTGTCCATAGTGAGGCCAGGGCAATGTCCGGACGCTGGTGATTCTGACCAGTTTCATTCTTCCATATTATTGAACCTTCCAGTCTGAACAGCTCTTCCTTCTGTTTATACATGGGGCCTTCCAGTGCATGATTGCAATGCAAGTCTACCATGCTCCTCCTCCTATTTTGGGGACCCCACAGACTCTCTGTTTTCAATGCATTCTCTCTTGCCTCCATACATGGCTCTCTGAGCTATTCTATCCTTTCAGTTCCCAGAAGGTTGTTACATTTTACTTCTTGCACTATCAGAGTGTTGTCCAACAGACCACTCAGGAGTGTGTCACAAAGGTTGTACTTTGATTTATTATCTCCTATTGGTGGAATTGTAATATTTCTGGGTTTGAAATGTGTTTTAATCTGTATGTTGCTTTTTTTAGATGGGAGAAAAATGGGGGAGAGCTAAGACCAAGACTGTGTTTCCAACATAAAAAGTACTTGGCAGCAGTAGGAGTCCAAGAAATTTCTGGTTTTAGCTGCTTGCTTCCTTTTTCAGAATGGAAAACACAAGATTATGAAAGTGGTGTTTCACATAGAATCATAGAATAGTTAGGGTTGGAAAGGACCTTAAGGTCATCTAGTTCCAACCCCCCTGCCATGAGCAGGGACACCTCACACTAAACCATGTCACCCAAGGCTCTATCCAACCTGGCCTTGAACACTGCCAGGGATGGAGCATTCATAACTTCCCTGGGCAGCCCATTCCAGTGCCTCACCACCCTTACAGTAAAGAATTTCTTCCTTATATCCAATCTGACTGCCATGATTTTTCAAATATGATGGACAGTGGCTCAGCAACTTCATTTGCAGCTCCTTCAGGACCCATGGATGGATTTCATCAGGTCTCATGGACTTATGCACATTCAGGATCTTAAGGTGGTCTTGAACCAGATCCTTTCCTACAGTGGGCCCAGGGTCTTCATTCTCGCAGTCCCTGCGTCTGCCTCCCAAGACTTGGGTGTGTGGTCAAAGCGTTTGCCAGTGAAGTCTGAGGCAAAGAAGTCATTCAGAGCCTCAGTCTTCTCCAAATCCAGGGTAGCCAGTTCTCCCGATAGCTTCCGGAGAGGGCCCACGGTGTCCCTAGCCTGTCTTTTATTTGCAATGTAATTATAGAATCCTTTCCTGTTATCTTTCACACCCCTAGCCAAGTTTAATTCTAAGTGGCCCTTGGCTTTCCTAACCTGGTCCCTTGCTTCCCGGACAGCATCCCTGTATTCTTCCCAGGCTACCTGTCCTTGCTTCCACCTTTTATAAACCTCTTTTTTCCTTTGAAGTTTCCTCAGCAGCTCCTTATCCATCCAAAGAGGTCTCCTGGCCCTCCTGCTGCACTTCCTTGTAGTTGGGACACAACACTCCTGAGCTTGTAGCAGGTGATCATTGAATATCAACCCACAGCCTTGGGTCCCCCTGCCCTCTAGGGCTATATCCCTTGGAACCTTACTAAGCAGGTTCCTGAAGAGGCCAAAGTCTGCTTTCTTGAGACTAGTCTTGTTCACTGTATAGCACCACAAGTAGTTGTAACTGCAACTGAAAGTTGAAATCTGGGTTCTAGGGAGAAGGAAAAACAGTTGGAAAAAGATAGGGCAGGATGGCATTCCTTAAGCCAACAGGGCCACTGAATTCATAGTGTTGCATCTTGATTATATTTGAAAACATGTAGTGAAATCAAAACTAAGTGGATGTTCATGTGGTTAAGTATATTGTGTGATTGCCACTGGTCCTGATGTTAAAACCTTAAAGGTTTCTGAATGTGTAGGATCTATCCTTTAGTTAAAAAGAAAAAATAATATCTGACATTTGCTTAACTGACATTAATACAGTGAAGACACTTCATTCATTAGAGACATGAATAGGGTCTTGTTGCTGCTGTCTCTGTTGGATTCACAACTGATAGACAGAGCCTTCAAAGTCAAATAAATTATCCTTGCTTAGACATTTTTTACTGGGAATGGGAATGGGAAAAGGTCGGTCTCAAATACCGGTCTCTGCCCCAGCGATCCTCTCAAATAGGTTTAGGTCCCTGTTTAAGAGTCCTGTATATTCAAAACAGAGCATGGGAAATGTATTTTCTAAAATGAAAACGCCTCAGTCTTAAAAAGATGCGTCTGTAGAAAGATGTGAGCCCAAGGAGATGCAGTCATAAAACAATAGAAAGTAGGGTCTTGTACTAAACAGCATTCGGTACAGTCTTTCTGGGTATGGCATACAAAATGTAGACTGAGAGCTGCTTCTCCTCCAACTCATCATCTCTTACAGCATGAGGATGAGACACTTGATTAAAACAAAGAAACAGATTAAAAGAAAACAATTTGTGTAATGCGTAGGTGGGCTAGAGTCCTGTGATGTGCTCTTGTTTCATACCAAGTGATAGAGGATTTAGAGAGAAGATATTTAGACAACTGAAAATACTCTCTTATAATAGGACCATTGGAATTAACAGAGATTATTTGTCATGCTTTAGGACTTTTATTTCAATGCTTTTGTGAAGGTAGGATGAAAATCTAGGAAGAAACTTCGAAATCCAGCTTCCAGGTCCTGTTTCTGCTGTTTTTTGGTATTTAAATAACCAAATATTGTCTTCATCAGAAAGGTATTCTTTTTGATGGTGTTGCCATGATTCCTGTCTTGCTACAGCAGTTCAGGACACTGCAGTCTCTTCACCAGTATTACTCCACCACATTAAAGCAGTCTTGGAACCGTGTCAGGAGTTGAGGGAGCAGTCAGCAGAGGTTGCAACTTGGCACAATGGCAGTTTAAACCATTACAGCTTGATTTCTAGGGCAGGTCAGATTCTCTGTGCTCTGTCAAGTTGCTTCACAATCTTTTCTTCTTGAAAAGCTGAAGGTTTGCTTAATCTATCATTTAAAATGTACTCCTTGGTTCTTGTTTATGCTGAGTTCTTTGGTTCTCTCTGGCTTACAGTTCCTCATGGTGCTGTTGGGGTGGCTGGGAGTGTTCCTGCAGTGCGTGCGATGCACTCTGACACTTCTGGCCTGAGACGTTACGGTCACTGCTCTGTTCTTCTAAAACGCGATGTGATCCTCACCACTGGAGGCTTTGGGGAGGAGGATGGACAGCACTGCCGGATGAGGAATTTTCATGTGCTAAAAAAACATGCAGGCTGCTGGAAAGCTGGCTGTGTGAAGAAGGAAAAAAGTTGGGGTGAGTTCTCGTACTGTGTCAAGCATAAGGAAGATGTTTTTGTATGATAATGAAACATGTCTAGTGGAAACATAATGTCATGATACAATTATGCTGGCAGTCAAAGAGATCTGAAGGTTCTGAAAGCTAAGTGTCAGGTCCTGTGCTTGGGCCACAACAACCCCATGGAACACTCCAGGCTTGGGGACGAGTGGCTGGAAAACTGCTCATGGAAAAGGACCTATGCTGGGGTGCTGACTGACAGAGCTGAACATGAGCAGCTTGTGCCCAGGCAGCCAGGAAGCCACCAGCATCCTGGCCTGGATCAGCTCCAGTTTGGCAGTAGGGCCAGGGCAGTGGTTGTGCCCCTGCACTTGGCACTGGTGAGGCCGCACCTTGGATCCTGTGTTCAGTTCTGGGCCCCTCACTACAAGAGAGACATTGAGGTGCTGGAGTGGGGGCAGAGAAGGGCAATGGAGCTGGTGCAGGGCCTGGAGCATGAATGTGATAGGGAATGGCTGGGGGACCTTGGGGGTTTAGTCAGGAGAAGAGAAGGGCTCAGGGGGGACCTGATGGCTCCCTACAACTGCCTGAGAGGAGGATGGAGCCAGGAGGGGGCTGGTCTCTGCTCCCAGGGAGCAAGGGACTGAGGAAATGGCCTCAAGCTGCGCTAGGGGAGGTTTAGATGGAGATTAAGAAAAATTTCTTTCTTGAAAGGGTTACTGAGCATTGGAGCAGGCTGCCTAGGGCAGTGGTGGAGTCACCATCCCTGGAGGTATTTAAAAGACGTGTCGACGTGGTGTTTATGGACATGGTGTAGTGGTAGGCTTGGCAGTGTTATGTTTATGGTTGGATTTGATGGTCTTAAGCGTCTTTTCCAACTTAAGTGACTCTAAAATTCTGTAAATTTAATGGGAGAAAAAATGTGTGTGAACTGTAATGTTTTGTGTTTCTGCAGATGAGCGGCTGTACCATACTGTGTCATGTGTCTCCAGCAGTCTGGCCCTGGTGGTAGGAGGACGAGCATCCCCATCGAGTGCAGGCTTGGGAATGTTGTGGCTGAAGTTCCCTGAAACCTGTAATGCCTTGGACCCAGGTGACATTACAGTGAAACTTGTAAGTCTGCAGCCTGCTGCTGAGCCAGCTACTTTGCGTTGGAGGCACAGCACAACTGAAGTGATGTTTAAAGGTAAAAAACCTGGAAATGGCTGTAGGCATGCAGAAGTATAAAAATTCCAGAATAAATGGGACAGTCCTGTCCAGACAGTGAGGTCTGAAAGGCCAATTGTTGGGATGCAGCCTTACTTTTTAGTTATATAGTGCAGGCTGTGAAGTTAATGTTGGTGCATTGTATTCCCTTGTCTGAAACAATAGCTTTTTCTGAACATTTTGGCAAGAATGCGATCTTGTTAGTTCATCACCCCTTTAGAGAGTCCAATTATGTAAAGATTTGTTCAGGTGGTAATTTTTTTTTCTTTCCCCCAGACTTAAAGATCTTAGGCTTCATTTGAATGTATTTTTCTTATTGTATATACCCAGGTCTTGTTGTGCTTTTTCTTGTTTGTCGAGCCAGAAAGTATTTGTGAGAGGCTTTACTAAGTCTGTCAAAAAGGAAAGGCTGAGCAGTCTTAGCTCTTTCCTGAACTGAGCATGTGAATTTATCCAACAGTTTAAAAGGATTTCAGTTATCGGTGCTATTAATACATGGATTAATATACAGATTTGTTACAGAACCTACATAGCAGATATTGTGTGATAATGACACTTATTCAGATCAGCCCTGTGGAGAAGGACTTGGGGGTGTTGGTTGATGAGAAACTTAACATGAGCTGGCAGTGTGCGCTCGCAGCCCAGAAACCCTCTGGCTTCCTTTAACCCTCCCCAAATCATCTAAATCCATCCCTTTTCCTGCCTTTGGTTCCTCTCCTGAGCATCCTGTAAAAAGTCTTATGCAAACACCAAGTACTTTTCCCCTGCATCTTGTAATGTGTCTCATGCCACTTGGAAGTTCCCCCCTCAAAGGTGCTCCAGAGAGTTATAGAATCATAGAATCATAGAACAGTTGGGGTTGAAAGGACCTTAAGATCATCAGGTTCCAACCCTCCTGTCATGGGCAGGGACACGTCCCACTAAACCATGCCATCCAGGACTATGTCCAACCCCACCTTGAACGCTGCCAGGGATGAAGCATTCACAACTTCCCTGGGTAACCCATTCCAGTGCCTCACCACCCTTACAGTAAAGAACTTCTTCCTCATATCCAATCTAAACTTCCCCTGTTTAAGTTTGAACCCATTACCCCTTGTCCTCTCGCTACAGTCCCTAATGAAGAGTCCCTCCCCAGCATCCCTATAGGCCCTCTTCAGGTATTGGAAGGCTGCTCTGAGGTCTCCACGCAGCCTTCTCTTCTCCAGGCTGAACAGCCCCAATTTTCTCAGCCTGTATCCATACAAGAGGTGCTCCAGTCCCCTGATCGTCCTCATGGCCCTCCTCTGCACTTGTTCTAACAGTTCCATGTCCTTTTTATGTTGAGGACACCAGAACTGCACACAATACTCCAAGTGAGGTCTCACGAGAGCAGAGTAAAGGGGCAGGATCACCTCCCTTGACCTGCTGGTCACGCTCCTTTGGATGCAGCCCAGGATACGGTTGGCTTTCTGGGCTGTGAGTGCACACTGCCGGCTCGTGTTCTTTTTCTCATCGACCAGCACCCCCAAGTCCTTCTCTGCAGGGCTGCTCTGAATCTCTTCTTTGCCCAGCCTGGAGCTGTGCCTGGGATTGCTCCGACCCAGGTGTAGGGCGTTGCACTTGTCATGGTTAAACTTCATCAGGTTGGCATCAGCCCACCTCACAAGCGTGTCAAGGTTCCTCTGGATGGCATTCCTTCCCTCCAATGTATCAACTGAACCACACAGCTTGGTGTCATCAGCAAACTTGCTGAGGGCGCACTCAATCCCACTGTCCATGTCACCCACAAAGATGTTGAACAAGACCGGTCCCAACACTGATCCCTGGTGGACACCACTAGTTAGTGGTCTCCAGCTGGACACTGAGCCACTGAGCACTACTCTTTGCGTGCGGCCATCCAGCCAGTTCTTTATCCACCGAGTGCTCCACCTATCAAATTGATGTCTCTTCAACTTAGAGAGAAGGATGTCATGTGAGACAGTGTCAAAGGCTTCACACAAGTCCAGGTAGATGACATCAACTGCTCTGCCCCTGTCCATCAGTTCCGTAGCTCCATCATAGAAGGCCACCAGATTGGTCAGGCAGGATTTCCCCTTAGTGAAGCCATGCTGGCTGTCACCAAGCACCTTGTTGGTTTTCATGTGCCTCAGCATGCCTTCCAGGAGAATCCGCTCCAAGATTGCCAGGCACAGAGGTGAGACTGACTGCTCTGTAATTCCCCGGCTCATCCATTTTCCCCTTCTTAAAAATTTGTTCCTGTTCACTCATTTCAGTAGGTCTCAGTGGGGCTGAGAGTTCTGTGATGGCCCTGGGAGGAGCCCAGGCAGACTGTCTCATTTTATAAGCATGTGATTGGGGTTCTCTAGCCTGCAAACCCGCTACTGCCTCTCTGTGTTCCTCTTGGTCATGAAGAAATAAGCCTATTATGGCTGGTCTGGGTGCAGAAGTAGCTGAGGCAGGATATTATTTTGGTTCCCCAACCTTTTTTTGCCTCTGTGCTACTCTGCGAGTGTGCAGGTGAGCATTTTGTCATGTAACTGGCACTGCTAGAGTGAGGCTTTGTAATGAACAGATGCTTAAAGGAAAAGCAAAGCAAGTGTTCAAGATTACTAGTAAAAGAACAAAAACCATAATGGGGAATACTGTTCTGCCGTTAGGTAAATCATAGGATTGATGTCTTGGGTTGAAAGAGACCTTTATAGACCATAGAATCATAGAAAGGTTTGGGCTGGAATGGACCTTAAAGCTCATCCAGTTCCAAACCCCTGCTGGGGCCAGGGACACCTTCCACTAGAGCAGGCTGTTCCAAGCCCTCTCCAACCTGGCCTTGAATGCTACCAGGGATGGGGCAGCCACAGCTTCTCTGGGCACTTCAATCTTAGCAGCTTTATACACCTGTTGGTTGTTCTGGTGTTCCTCAGTGGCCCAACTCTTGGATACGTGAGCATCTACATGGCATACCTTCACCACCAGGTTCTGCACCCGGGCAGCAATATCTTGCCACAGTGCAGCAGCCCACACGGGTTTCCCTCTGGGTTGTGTGGTAGCACCCCCAATGGGCATTTGCAACCATCCATGAGTCAGTGTAAAGATAATTACTGGCCACTTTTCTCATTTAGCAATGTCCAAGGCCAGCTGTATGGCTTTCACCTCGGCAAAATGTCTTGATTCACCCTCTCCTTCAGCAGTTTCTGCAACTTGTCGTTGGGGACTCCATACAGATGCTTTCCATCTCTGATGCTTTCCCACACCACAGCAGGACCTATCAGTAAACAAGGCATAATTGCTTTTCACTTTCTGACAGTTCATTATGTGGTGGGGCCTCTTCAGCACACATCACCTCCTCCTCTGGTGACATTCCAAACTTTTTGCCTGTGGGCCAGTCCATGATGACTTCTAGAATTACTGGACAACTGTGATTTCCTGTTTGAGCTTGTTGTGTAATTAGTGCAGCCCACTTACTCCATGTAGCATCGGTTGCATGATGCGTGTTTTGTGTGCTACATAATCCCCGTGGTAAGTAGAATTGAAACCTAGGGACATAATCTGTTCTGGAAGACACAGAAATGTCTTTGAAATAATTTATGGCTAAAGTTACTTATACTTCATCACACCAGAAAGAAGTTTCAGAACTTCTTGTCTGAAGGATAATTTAATTATGGAGCGGGATCCTTAGCTCTTTACCCCGGAGAAGTGCCTCAGAAGAGGTCCTCTTCTGGTAGCAACTGACACATATTCAGTAGTGCTGAATAGGTCTAGAATCAAGCCCTGCAGTGGTGTGCTGAAGGTTAGTTTAGGTAAGAGATACTGACTGTAAGGGGCAAAACCTTCAGCAGTTGTTAGCAGGTCAGTGATGGGACTTAGTGGAATTCAGGAGGTGAAAGCTGACCTTTCTTAAGCTGCTTCGTTCTCCACTAATGAGAGGCAGGGAGCTATTGAAGGAAACACCAAGGGAATTGTTAAGCAGTTGTTAGTCTAGTCTGGGGCGTACTTTGAATTTGTGGAGTGGAGTTTAATTAGCACCATAATGGAGTTGAGGGTTCAGCCTTCCAGTTAACATTTTATATCAAAGAAACAAATTCTGAGTGGGCAAATAAAATCTTATAAATAATTAATTGGGTTTTATTTTTGTCTTGATTTTACTTTGTAGTTGAAGTAAGTGACTGCACTTGTGTTATTTGCACAGCCTGTTACAAAGAAGTGAGCTGACAGGGCATAGTGCAGTAAACACACATCCTTGACATCTACCCAAAGTACTTGTGCATTTTTTGTACCTCCTTTTTGAGGCTTCTCCAGATTAACTCCTACACACTTAAATTATCATGATCTTCTTTTTGTATGAACGACTCTTGTTGTCTTAGGAGGATTTATCTGTTTTTCCTGGGATAAATAGATTTCATTGTGTTGCTATGGTTTCTGTACAAATTCTGTAAGATTTTCTAGTTCTATTAGTTCTACAGTTGTAGTCTTTCTGCTGCTTAATTTTTCTTCCTTAAATGCATTCGGTGTATTAAAAAATACGGTTTCTCCTTCTGGTTTTGAGACTACAGTGTGTAATTCCCATTCAGACTTTAAACATTCAGAAACTGCATAATGTAAGTGGATGATGGGGGCCTTTTGAATAACCACAGACATGAAGAATACAGCTTCTTAGTAAAAATGTTTAGTCTTCATGTCTTATAAAAGATGCAGATGCAAGAGTAATTCCTGTATTCATGAACTGATGTCTTGCATTTACTGCTAAAATCCGGAAATGTTCATCAGGTTGCAGGATGTCTCAATATAAATAGTGTCTTAAACCTCTGCCTGCCCGCATTAATTTCTGGCATTGGTCAGCTTCTCCTCTATGCAAACAGAAGCCTTCTTTTGTGACATGCCAGATTCTAACTTCTCTTTTCACCTGGTTGTCTTTCTCTGTAGGCAAGAAGTACCTGTTTGTGTATGGTGGCCGCTCTGCTCTGGAGCCTGTGCTGGGGGACTGGTATTTCTTGCATGCTCAAGAGCTTTCCTGCGCTGGGGTAAGAACTTAGGAAGGCCTGAGAAGTAGAAATAGCCTTTGCTTTGTAGGTGTATGCTGCTGTGTTGCAAGGCCAACTAAATTACAGAGGTATTGCCATATTGAAGAGGATGGCATTGGCAGTACTGACATACTCCATTGTGGTCAGAATCAGAGCTAACTTCTGAACACCTTGCCATTTACTGGAATACAATCTTCACGGAATAGTTGAGGTTGGAAAGGACATTTGGTGATCATCTAGTACAGCACCCTTACTTAGAGCAGTTCTAACTAAAACAGGTTGCTCATGGTATTGTCCAGTTGGATTTTGATTATCTCCAAAGATGGAGCCTTCACAACCTCTTGGACAACCTGTCAGTGCCTAATAGGAAAACATGAGGGTTTTTTATGCTTAAGTGGGGCTTTTTTTTGTATTTCAGTTTGTGCCCATTGCCTCTTGCCCTGACTCTAGATGCTACTGAGCACATTCTGTCTCTCTCTTCTTTCATCTCTTCCAGTTGGCATTTACACATATTGATAAGATTTCCTTGTGAGCCTCCTTGGTCACTGGGGAGGCAGCTCCCTCAGGTGCTGCACGATCTGCAGTGGATACTCCAGCATGCAGGGAGGTTCCTGAACTGCAGAGACCTCGGGGGAGCAGCCACGACCAAGCCCCTGACACCTGTAAAAGAACCCCTTGGGGATCACTGTGACCAGGGCAGGCAGATAGGGCACAGCATGGCTCTGCCAGGCAGAACCTGGTGATTTAAGGCATAGAGGAAAGTTGCAACAAGTTCCTGCAGCAGGTGCATCTCCTCCATGACTGCCTCACCTTCCCAGGTGCCCTTGTACAACAGGTATGAGGTTCTGGAAGTGGAACCAAGCAACGATGAGGGTGATGGTCCATCTAGCTTGGAGGTGTTGCCAAGGTTAAGTTGGCCTGTGCCCTGCATCAAACCACTTCCATTAAGAAAAAAAGGTATTATTTTCATAGGAGATTCTCTTCTGAGTGGAGCAGAAGGCCCAATATTCTGACCAGACCCACTTCCTTAGGGAAATTTGCTGCCTCCATGGGGCCTTTGTCGAAGGTGTTACAAGAAAACCTCCTGCCCTGGTATGGCTCTTGGATTATTATCCATTATTGCTTTTTCATGAAGGCAGCAATGAAGTTTCTAAGTCCAAAGGCGATCAAAAGATACTACAGGTCCTTAGGACAACTGGTTAAGGGTTCAAGAGCACAGGTTATATTTTCCTCCATCCTTCCAGTTACACAGAATGATGAGGGAAGTAACGGGAAGACCCAGTAAATCAATACCTGGCTCCAAGCCTGGTGTCACTGGCAGAGTGTGAGTTTTTTTGATCTCAGGTCAGTCTGCATGACACCAGGCTGCTGGCAACACATGGAGTGCACCTTTCTGAAGGAGGAAAAAGGGGTTCTGCACAGGAACTCCTTTTAGGGGGTTAGCAGGGCTTATTGGAAGAGCTTTAAATTAGATTTGAAGGGGTAAAAGAGTATAAAATGAGGTTCAGTAGTGATTAGCCCCAGGACAGCACACCAATGGTTGAGGGACACCATTCAGGCAAGGTCCTTCGCTCTGCTCCATGATGTGCTGAGTACACTGGGGCACATTTGAAATTTCTTTATGCTAATGCGTGCATGAGGAATAAGCAAGAGGGGCTGGAAGCTTTGGCCTAGTCCCAGAGCAAGACATCATGGAGCCAGAAACCTTGTGGAACAAGTCCTGTGACTGATGTCCCATGGTGGATCATTTTAGGCTCTACAGGAGGGATAGGCAGGGTAAGTGAGGCTGGAGGGGTGGCTCTGTATATAAGGGAGGGCTTGGATTGTGTGTTGTGATGCTTGCAGTTGGCAGTGACACAGTTGGGAGCCTCTGTGTAAGGATTAAAGGGAAAGCCAATAAAGCAGATGTTGTGGGAGTCTACTATCAGCCACCCAGCCAGGATGATAATGGTGATGAATTAGTCTCTTAGGAGCTAAGGGATATCTCTGTATCAGCTGCATTTGTTCTTATGGGTGATTTTAACTTCCCAGATGACAACCTCATGCAGGAAATTCCTGAAGCATGTTGAAGATAACTTCTTGGTGCAGGTACTAAAGGAACCAGCTGGGAAAGGTGCCCTCCCAGATCTGTTGTTTGTAAACAGTGAAGGACTCATGGGCATAGTGGTGATTGGTGGTTGTCTTGGTCACAGTGACTGTGTGAAGTAGTTGAGTTTCAAATTGTTGGTGATAGGGCAACTGCCAGTAAAACTTTGACACTAGATACAGGAACTTTGTGCTGCTGAAGGACCTAGTTAGGAAGGTGCCCTGGGAATCTGTTTTTGAAGGCACTGATGACCATGAATGCTGGTCAGTTTTTAAGAGCACAGGAGCAGTCAATTCCAAAGTGTCAGAGGTCAAGCAAGTGGAGCAGAAGGCCAGCTTGTCTGAGCAGGAATCTTCTGGAACTACAAATGGAAAAGGAATGTGTATTGGAAGCAAGGACAGGTGACACAGGAGGACTACAGGGATGCTGTTTATCACTGTGGGGAGAAGTTTTGTGTGGCCAAGCTTGATGAGAGTTCAAGCTGGCCAGCACTGTGAAGGACAACAAAACAGCAAAAAAGAGAGAAAAGCTAGTTCTCTAGCAAGAGGAGGATCAGAGATAACATTGGGCTGTTACTTGATGAGGTCAGGCACCTCACAAATAGGGTCATAGAAAAAGTGCAGACTTTATGACTTCTTTGCCTCTGTCTCTGGCACAGACTGTATGTCTCTCACAATATCATAGAATCATAGAATAGTTAGGGTTGGAAAGGACCTCAAGATCATCGAGTTCCAACCCCCCTGCCATGGGCAGGGACACCTCACACTAAACCATCCCATCCAAGGCTATGTCCAACCCCACCTTGAACTCTGCCAGGGATGAAGCATTCACAGCTTCCCTGGGCAACCCATTCCAGGGCCTCACCACCCTTACAGTAAAGAATTTCTTCCTCATATATCCTGAACACAGTGTCCAGCACACAGCTAGACAAGTCCATGGTATGATGAGTGAACAATTGGCTGATGGGTCAGGCTCAAAGAGTTATAGTAAATGGGGTTACATCAGGCTGCTCAACTGTGGTGTTCATGGGGCTCAATTATAGGGCCAGGGCTCTTTAATGTCTCTATAAATGGTTTAGATGAAGGAATTGAATGTACATTAAGTGTATTTATTGGTGATACTAAATTAGCAGGAGCAGTGGTTTCCGTTGAGAGGCCTTCCAGAGGTATCTGGGTAGACCAGAGAGCTGGACAGTTACCAACCATATGAAGTTTAGCAAGAGCAAGTGCTGGATTCTGTTCCTGGAATGGAACGATCCTGGTTATATGCACAAACTGGGGGACAAGAGGCTGGAGAGCAGCCCTGCAGAAAGAGATGTGGGGATCTGAGTTGATGACAAGTTGAACATAAGTCAGCAGTGTGCCCTGCTAGCCAAAAGGGCTGACCCTGCCTTGGGGTACATGGAGCACAGCATGGCTGGCCGATCAAGGGAGGTGATTGTGACACTCTGTACTGCACTGTGGTCCCCACAGTGTGTCCCCATCTTGGGTGCTGTGAGCAGTTTTGGGTGCCTCAGTATAAAAAGGGCATCAGACTATTAGAGTGTGTCCAGATGAAGGCAGTCAAGATGGTAAAGGGTCTCAGGGGCAAGATTTATGAGGGGTGGCTGAGGTAACTTGGTTTGTTCAGCCTGGAGAAGAGAAGGCTGAAGGGTGCCCTTATTGCAGTCAACTTGTTTACAGGGAGCAGTGGAGGGGGAGCTGCTCATCTCCTTTTTCTGGTGACCAGCAACAGTGCATGAAGGAATGAAGCTGTGTCAGGGGAAGTTCAGATCAGACATCAGGAAAAGGCTTTTCACTGAGAGGATGGGTGGTCACTGGAACAAGTTCCCAAGGGAAGTGGTCATGGTATTAAGCCTGTCAGAGTTCAAGAAGCATCTGGACAATGCTTATAGTTATGTGGTTCAATTTTTAGGTAGTCCTGCGAAGAGCATGGAATTAGACTCAATGGTCCCTTGCCGGGTAGTGCCAAATTATTTGGAAATCAGACTTTGAGAATATTTAGAATTCACTCTGTGGAAATGGTGGTGTCCCACACAATCAGTCCTAGGTTCCAGGTATTAATGACAAGAATGATGATGTCAACTGCCTATATTATATAGGCAGAGTAGATCAATAGTACATTAGTGGACAAGATGAAAATTCAAAATTACTTTGACATGGAAGATATATTTGTGGAAAAGCAAACTGCAGTTTGTTAAAGAAAGACTGAATTTTAAAAACAGTGCGTAGCACAATTATATGGTGAGAGATGCATAATTACAGGAGATGGTAGCATCGTGGAATGGTTTGGGTTGAAGGGACTTCAGAGCTCCTTCAGTTCCAACCCCCTGCCACAGGCAGGGACACCTTCCACTGGAGCAGGTTGCTCCAAGCCCCTGTGTCCAACCTGGCCTTGAGCTCTGCCAGGGATGGGGCAGCCACAGCTTCTCTGGGCACCCTGTGCCAGCGCCTCAGCACCCTCACAGGGAAGAACTTGTGCCTAAGAGCTCATCTCAGACTCCCCTCTGGCAGTTTTAAAGCCATTGCCCTTTGTCCCACCACTAGTTGCTCTTATAAAAAGTCCTCTCCGGCTTTCTTATAGCTTCCCTTTAGGTACTGGACCACAAGCTGAGCATGAATAAGCAATAATCATGCTGTTGTGGAACGCCTAAACTGTGTGTTCAGGTGTGTAACCAGGCATGTTATCTGTAAGAAACATGAGTTAGTCCTTTCTATTCTTTTCAATGCTCTTATTGTCAGTGGGACCTTTGTTTAATACTCAAAGCAGGTTCCTGAGAAAAAGAGGTGTCTGAGATGCAAATACAGCTCTAGAAAGGAATGCAGCAAGCATGACCAGACTGCATACCTTGCAGGGGAAGATTATGAAGGACTTGCAGCTGTTGAGTCTGGAGAAGAGTCAAGATACAAATAAATCTTCAGCTATGTAAAATATAGCTGCAGAGGGGACAAAAGTTCTAAATTTTTACTTTGAGTAGTACAGGGGATCTATAGAGAGGGCAACTGGACACTAAGAAAAGCTATTGTGAAGTGCTGCAACAGACTGCCTAAAGAGGGGAGAAATTCTTGTCATGGCAGACTTACATAAGCTATTAAATAACCATCTCTTCAGATGATAATCAATAGAGTTGTATTTGCTGTAGGAGAAAGGGATGGACCAGATGACCTCTGAAATTTTCTCGACAGCTTGTTTGCTATGAAATTCTTTTACACCCCTCATCTTACACAGTTTCCTTTACTGCTTGCACTAAAGATTCTCTTTCTGCATATTAGTGCTGCAGTTCAGCATTTTGTCTTGCTGTGGTATGAGCCACTGGTCACCTGCTTTGCTGGTCACTGCATTAGTCCATGTGTTGGTGAACTTGTGGTTCTCAGGTGTGTGTCTTGAACAGAAGGCAGAAAGCAGCATACAAGAATGCAGAGAAAGATGCCTTTAATAAATGTGCAGAAGTAAAGCCCTTGTTGTGGTTTAAGCCCGGCCCGTAACTCAGAACCACGTAGCCGCTTGCTCACTCCTCCCTTCTTCCCTTCTCCCCCGACCCTGGCTCCCAGAGGGAGGGGGTGGAGAATAGAAAGAATGTAACTCCCATGGGCTGAGATAAGAACAGTCCAATAACTAAGGTATAACACAAACCACTACTGCTACCACCAACAATAATAATGATAACGGAAAAATACAAGGAAAGAGAATATAAAACTAAGAGGGGGAAAAGGAAAAGAAAGCTACAAACACAAGTGATGCCCAATACAGTTGCTCAGTGCCTGCCAAGGGTTACACAGCCCAACCCAAGCAGTGATCTGGGCCTCCCCGGTAACTCCCCCCAGTTTCTGTACTGGGCATGATGTGCTGTGGGATGGAATGCCCCTTTGGCTAGTTTGGGTCAGGTGTCCTGTCTCTGCTTCCTCCGGGCTTCCTGTGACCCCCCTCACTGGCAGAGCATGAGATTGAAAAGTCCTTGATCGGAGTAAACATTACTCAGCAACAACTGAAAACACCAGTGTGTTATCAGCACTGTTCTCAGGCTAAAGTAGAAAACACAGCCCTGCACCAGCTGCTAAGAAGGGGAAAAATAACTGCTAGAGCTGAGCCAGGACAGCCTTCTAAAGGGTATGATATTAAATATGAATGATATTAAATAAACTGTGGGCCAGAGAAAACTGGAGATAGTGAAAATCGAAACACTTCTGCTTAGCAGTCCCTAGAGAAAGATGTGTAGGTTGTTTTCTGGTTGTTCCCTATCACACTTACTCTGTTCTCCTCCAGAAACTGTTCTATCCTGTGGCAGGAAAGAATGTTACATTCTACAGGACGTGCAAATGGAAGAGATCATGTAAGAGCCTAGACACGAAGAAGGTACTTAGGCTGGCAAACTTCAGCCTTGGCCTTGTTTTCCTAGATTCCTGTGGAGGGGCCAATACCAGAGAGCCGTCACTCTCACACTGCCTGTAGCTGGAAAGGAGGAGTGGTAATTGCAGGAGGTCTGGGAGCAGCTGAGCAGCCATTAGGTTCAGTTTTCTTTCTGAAGGAGCTTGAACATGGCTTTCAATGGCTGACAGTAGAGACACACCCCCCTCTCATACCAAGGTAAGTAGAAGGCTTTCAGCAGTGGATCTTTGGCCTGTCTCCATCTCTGTTACTAACGGAGTTCAATCTCATTTTGAACTCACAGGTATTCACATACTGCACATGTGCATGACGGAAAACTTGTGCTTGTTGGTGGAGTGTGGTTTCACACATCCTCTGTGCCAGGCATCACTGTTATTGACTTAATGAGTGGTCTCTGCTTGGACTATATGATTAATGTGGTAAGTACTGCAATTTTTCTTTTAGGGTAAACAGTGTCAGGTAAAGGAATGTGGTAACTTCAAGGCTATTCTCTGAAATGGAGTCAGAAATGCAAAGTAGGCAGATTCATGAGTGGAATAAACATTCCCTGTTTGGCGTAGAATCTAATTTTGAAGTGCTTCTACCTGCTCAGAGAGCATAATAACGTTAAGTGAATCTGAGTGTGCAGAAGACTGGAGGGCATGGGGCAGCTCTATTCCAGACAAGGGCATGGAGCTGCTCTATTCCAGGCAAGGAGAGCAGAACTGAGATGGGCACAAGCACAGTAATTTCAAGATGTCTGTGGAAGAATAGAACATATCAAACCAGAGTCTGAGTTAGCCTTTATGGTGGAAATTGCTGTGTGCTGTAGCTGCTGCCAGAAATACAAGAAGAAAACAGCATGGAAGTACTGGAAACTCCACTTACTAAACATAAGAAAACTTTAGTGTAAGGGTGATTGAGCACTGAACAGGTTGCTGAGAGAGGTTGTGGTGTCTCCATCATTTGAGATGCTCAAAACCCAACTGGGCAAGGTACAGAGCAACCTACTGTAGTTGAGCCTGCTTTGAACAGGTGTGATTGGACTAGATGATGCTCAAGAGATCCCTTCCAGCCTCAACTACTCTGTGATTCTGTTCTGTGAGCCTTGGGTGCCATGGTTTAGTGCGAGATGTCCCTGCCCATGGCAGGGGGCTTGGAGCTGGATGATCTTGAGGTCTTTTCCAACCCTGTGATTCTATGATACAGTGAAGAACAATCGTAAGGTGATTTTGACATACTCTGGGCAAAACTTAGCCTAAATCTGTGAGTAGTCCTCATCTGTGGTAATACTGCCTGGAGTACCAGAAAGACATGGACCTGGGGCAGTTCCAGAGGAAGCCACAGACATGATCAGAGGCTTGGAACACCTCCTGTGAGGAGAGGCTGAGAGAGAGTTGGGGTTGTTCAGCCTGAAGAAAAGGCTCTGGCAAGACTTTATTGCAGCCTTTCAATACTTAAAGGTGGCTTCTAAGAAAGATGGGGACAGACTTCTTGGTAGGGCCTGCATCAGTAGGACGAGGGGCAATGGGTTTAAACTAAAATAGGGTAGATTCAGACTAGATAAAGGAAGAAACATTTTACAGTGAGGGTGCTGAAACACTGGAACAGGTTTCCCAGTGAGGTTGTAGATGCCCCATCCCTGGACACATTTGGGGTTGGACAGGGCTCTGAGCAACCTGATCAGGTTGAAGATATTCCTGCTTATTGTGGGGGGGTTGGACTAGATGACCTTTAAAGGTCCCTTCCAACCCAAACCCCAAACTCATGATTCTATGAGAAAGCTTCAGTTGCTTGACAAGCTTTTATTTATCTTTTACTAAAAGAAACAGATTTCTTTAGATACCTGTATATATGGATCCTGTCCTTGGTGAAACTGGGGTTTGTGACTGGTCTGGTTTGTATCATAGGCAGTGCGTCTGGCTGACCTTGCAGCATTTTCCTGAGGGCATAGAGCATGAAGTATGCTTAAATGTAGTTAATTTTTTTTTCTTACTGTCTATAGCAGCAGTTAGAAGTGGCCCAGGATCCTTTGGCTAAATAGGTTTCTGTTGCTGGATAGCAGTGAGGATGGTTAAAGCAGTAATAAAGTTATATCTGAAAGAACAGAACTGTTTACATGGCATAAGTGGATGCAGATGGATGGATTGGGAGCTGACTTTGCTTATGAGCTGTTTGTTTTGACTTAGGTGAAACTCTATAGCCTTTTGAACCTCTCAGTACTGAGCTAAAACATTGATAGTACTGTACAGTGTATGTGGATTGGTCCCAAATTTTGAAAGACTGGAATTGTCAGTGATCTTCTGTGCAGCACTGGATATTATTACTATTAGTGTTTGATACATGCACTAGAAAGTGATAGCACCAAACCCACTGGCTCACAGCTTTCTCTGTACTGGAAAAAGCGATGGAACAGTTACTGTGAACAGATATGTCTGCCTTAACCTTTCTCCAAGAATCTAGATGAGGGTACCCTCATAAAATTTTCATTCTGTCTTGAGCACTCTACAAGGGAAGCCTCTATAACATGTCCTCTTCAGACTCCAGTGGCCCCAACAATAGTTGAATCGTCAACACCAGAGTTTTGTTACTGCTGCAGTCTGTTATCTGCAACAAGTGTCTTTCCAAGGTTCACTTTCTTGAGCTTTCAAATATTGGAGGTCATCATGAAAGAGCATCTCTTCAGAGTGTCAGATAAACAGGTTATAAATCAGATGTTTCTTGCACTGCAGATGTATCAGTGTATGCTTTAGGCTGTCTTCTTTGTGGTAAAGAGGGCATGATTATTCATTGCTTCTTCTGATGTAAGAACTAGGAGACATCAAAAGAAGCTGGCAGGCAATACACTTCAAAAGAGTGCTTCATATGAAACATAGGTAATCTCTGGAGCTCCTTGCCACAGGATATGGGTGCCGAAGGTTTACATGGATTCAGAAAGTGATGGGCTATGTTCCTGGAAGGAAAAACATTAAGGTTCAGGGTTACAAAGACATTGTCATTAACAGTCTGTTGTGGTTTAAGCCCAGCTGGCAACCCAGAACCACGCAGATGCTCGCTCACCTCCCCCCCACTTCCTCTCCCCACTCCCAGAGAGAGGGATGAGGAGGAGAATCGAAAGAATACAACTCCCAGGTGTTGAGACAAGAACAGTCCAGTAACTAATGTATAAACACAAACCACTGCTGCTGTTGCCAGTAATAATAATAATGGTAAGGGAAATAACAAGGGAAGAGAATACAACCACTCACCACCCGCCAAACGGTACCCAGCCCAACTGGAGCAGTGATCTACCCCTTCCGGGTGACTGTCCCCAGTTTACATACTGGGCATGACGTGCTGTGGTATGGAATACCTCTTTGGCTAGTTTGGGTCAGGTGTCCTGTCTCGGCTTCCTCGCGGCTTCCCCTCCTCCCTGGCAGAGCATGAGACTCAGAAAGTCCTTGCTCAGAGTAAACATCACTGTGCAGCAACTGAACCCATCGGTGTTATCAGTGCTGTTCCCAGGCTGAAAGTCAAAACCACAGCACTGCACCAGCTACTAAGAAGGAGAAAAATGCCTGCTACTGCTGAACCCAGGACACAATCACTGAACCGCAAGTTGTTGTGTGGACTATACTAGAGGAGTGTATTGTGGTTTCCTTGGTCATGTGTTCTCTAGCTATTTACTTTTGTCCACATTTGTGGGTGATATAGTGGACTAAATGGGACCCAGTGTGATTGTTCTTAACTTCCTAATGAAGGTGTGATGTGAAATAACCTCTACAGCATTGTATGAAGTACACCTGTTGAAGTCTTGTGTGTTCAACACCTTTTTTTAGGAACATCTGGAGTGGCCATTAATGCTACATAATCACAGTAGTGTCTTTCTGCCAAATGAGGAGGAGTTGTTGATTATTGGTGGTGGGGGGAACTGCTTCTCCTTTGGGACACACCTGAACCCAGAGCCTGTCTCACTGAGCCTCAGCAACATCCTGACAACCACTGGCTGGGACCAGACAGGACTGAACCATGCTGCTGCACGGTGGTGAGACATCTATTCACTTGTTGCTCCAAGAGCAGCAAAATGTTTCCACAAGGGTTTTGTATCCAGAATGCATTTGTAAAAGTGTGGGCTTAGGAGGGACAGTTATGACAGGAGTTTCATATCTCGTCTGTCTTGGTTTTGTACTGCTCTGTATGTTGCTGTAAATAAAGTATCTCAAAGATAGCTCTGTGGCGATAGCAGTAAAGGTGAAGTGAGGAACAGTGCTGTGTTCAAGAGGGACATGGCTGCACAGTGCTGACTTGGAGGTACAGTGAAGTCACTGAGTCACAAAGCCCTTGGAAATGTTCAGTCAATCATAACCAAGTAAGTGAAAGGGAGTGTAGCGTGTGTCATACCTGAAAGTTTCAAAAGCTCGTGTCCAGTCTAGATACGACAAACTCCTGCTCCTCTGATTGTTGTTGCCAGGACTCTGCTAGCTGCAGCCCTTGCTTGTTTCCTGGGGGGGTCACAAAGTATCAGTGAAAGAGGGGCAGGGGATGCTGCGTAAAATCATTAGTTGTTCTCATTGCTAACGTTTGAACTTTCCTATGTCTGGAAACTGTCATGGTGAGGACGCTGTGCTTGGAACACGATTTGAGCACAGTGTTAAAACTAGGATGATCTTGAGAAGGCACATACGCTTTTGCCTGTGTTTTATACAGGATGACCAGATTAGCTCAGGGAGGTTTTTGTGTTGGGGAAAGCCCTGTGGAAGATGACTAGAGAGACTGCTTGGAGCATGAACTAGAAAATGAGGAAGGGAGATCTCTATCAAACTCAGCTGAGACTGCTGATTGGGGTCACATCCCCCAGAAATCATATTGCCTTCTGCATTCTTCAAGGAGGTGTTGATAAACCTGTGAAGTTAAGAAGGTGGGATAACCTCAGTGACTCTTCATGGCTTCTACTGGCTGTAATAAGGAAAGGGATACAAAGCAAAGTGCCTTTGAGAGCACCTTCTGGGTCTGGAGTGTGTCCAAGGAGCTGGCAGACAGTGGACCAGGAGTAGGCCCTGCAGTCACTTGATTGTTTCCTGTCAAGCTCCCTCTGATGTCCCGGACATGGAGATCGGGGAGATCCTGTGAGTTGGATGGGCCTCAGGTGGGGTGTGTGTAAAGAAAACAAGTAAGTGCAATTCACCAAGGCAGGAGCCAGAAGGGAAACTGCAGCTTGAGGAACTTCAGTATAGTCTGGCTGCAGAGGGCACAGGAATCAGGTGATACTATGAACTGCATAATGAATCCATGAAGAACCTCCCAGTTTACAGCCCCAGCAGGTGATGGAATTAACTCAGGTTATAAACTGGATCACCTGTATTCCTTGCTGCTCTCATGTAGAGGTCCTGCTGCTTTGTGTCAGGAGAGGTTGTAGAGGTAACAGAGTTCACAGCAGCCAGTTTTCTTTGTGTTCTCAGTACAAAGAGCACGTGGAATATGCAAGGTATAGATTAAAATGCCATTTATTGAAGCTAAGACCAGAAGGCAAAAGGGCAATATAGGTCATCATATGTCCCTTCAGATGCTGCAAACATGGACTTAGGGGGACCTCCAGTTAGGGCATGGCTGAGTGGGGGCAGATGCTGCCTATGGAGAAATTCCAGCAACAGCTTGGTCTCTCAAGCTCTTATTTTCTTAAAATAAACCAATACCATGCATCATTTCTGCTGTCAAATGAAAGGATGTTCGCTGGAGAACCTGCTGCTTCACTTCAGGACAAAGAGGAGCCCCTGCAGTTGATGCAACTGCCGGTGCCCAGGGGTTGTCTGCGGGTTCCTTTGGTGCAGCTCTCAAGTGGATCACTTCCTGCAGCGAGGGCTGTTTGCCGCACAGCAAAGGCCACGAGCACCCCGCGCGCCCGCCCGCTCCCGAGCGTGGAGTCGCGGCGGCCGTTGCTGCCCGGGAGCCGGCATCCACCACGTGACAACCGCCACTTGCGGAGACCGCGGCAGGGACAAAGGGGGCCCCGCGGCTCCTGCGCGGAGCCCGGGCTGCAGTACCGAGCTCTGGACACAGGATGGCAGCAGCGAGCGGCGCCCGGCGCCACGCCGCCCCCGCCCCAATGGCTCTATCGAGTTGCGCGGGGGTATCCCCTCCCGGCCCCAACCCTTGCAGACCCAGACTCAAGGGTCTGGGGCACCAGGGCTGATCCGGCGACCCTGGGGTCCCCCAAACGACACCATCCGTCATCAGATTCCCCACACCCGCGTTTTTATTCCACTCCCCCCCGAAGCAAAAACAAAGAAACAAAAACTAAAAAAAAAACCTCGGCAAAACCGGAGAAACTGCTCCAAGGAGCACTCCCCGGGGGATGTAAACGGGGCGGGAAGCAGCAGTTTCACCGCCTCTTGCCTCTGCGGCGGCGAAAAAGTGAGCGTTTGCTGCCACCATGTGTCCAAACATCGGAAATGCAGGAGGTGGAGATGGGGGGGGCGCCGAGTGGCTCCGGGAACCGCTCGCTGATACCATCATGTGTCGAAACGTCGGTACTGAGGGGAGGAGGGGCCGCGCTAAGGCCCGGGGCACCGCCCTGTGCCCCCATTGTCTGTCGAAAATTCAGCATTGAAATGGGTGGTGATGGGGGGGAAGCAGCTGGGGGCCGCTTTCCAGGGCTACCCTGCGTCCAAAACACGGCACTGCAGGAGGGAAAGCAGAGATATGGCACCGGGAGACTATTGATGCTGCCATCATGTGGCCAATATTCGGTACTGCACGCGGTGTAGAAAGGCATGTGGCGCTGGACCAATCAGAGCGGCGGGAGGGCCGGGCTACGAGAGATTGACAGGCATCTTAGCCAATGGCGGCAGCAGAGGGCTCTGGCCAATCAGAGCTGAGGGAGGGATGGGCTACGAATGATTGAAAGGCTCCGTAGCCTATGGATGCCACGGAGGGCTCTGGCCAATCAGAGTGGAGGGGGGGCCGGGCTACAAGTGATTGACATGTGCCTCAGCCAATGGCGACCCTGGGGGAGCTAGCCAATCAGAGCAGAGAGGGCCAGGCCAGAAAGTGATTGACAGGAACATCAGCCAATGGTGGCTGTGGGGGACTGTGGCCAATCAGAGCAGAGGGAGGGCCTACGAGTGATTGACATGTACTTCAGCCAATGGCGACAGCAGATGTCGCTGGCCAATCAGAGCGGAGGGAGGGCCCAGTTACAAGTGATTGACAGACACCTCAGCCAATGGTGGCTGGGAGGGCGATGGCCAATCAGAGCAGAGGGAGGGCAGGCCTACAAGTGATTGACAGGGTCTTCAGCCAATGGCAACAGCAATGGTCTCTGGCCAATGAGATCGGAGGGAAGGTTGGGCTAAAAGTGAGTGACAGGCACCTCAGCCAATGGCCTCCACAGGGGGCAGTGGCCAATCAGAGCAGAGGGATGGCCGGGCTATGACAGAGTGACAGGCTTCTTAGCCAATGGCGGTAGCAGAGGTTCCTGGCCAATCAGAGATGAGGGACGGCTGGGCTATGAGTGATTGACAGGCTCCTCAGCCAATGGCGGTGGCAGAAGGCTCTGGCCAATCAAAGCGGAGGGAGGGCAGGGCTACAAGTGATTGACAAGTACTTCAGCCAATGGCCTCTGCGGGGCATGGTGGCCAATCAGAGCAGAGGGAGGACCGGGCTACACGTGATTGACAGGCTTCTTAGCCAATGGTGGCTGCGAGGGCGGTGGCCAATCAGAGCAGAGGGGGGCCGGGCTACAAGTGATTGACAGGAGCCTCAGACAATAGCGACTGTGGGAGGCAGTGGCTAATCAGAGAAGGGGGGAGGCGGGCTTAGAGTGATTGACAGGCATGTCAGCCAATGGTGGCCATGGGGGCTGTCTCCAAAGAGCCCGGGGGGTGGTGGTGGGCAGGCTACAAGCAATTGACAGGCCTCCAGGCCAAAGACAGCCGCGGGGGGTGCGATGCCTATTCAGAGAGGCGGGGGAGGGGCAGAGCTAAGAGTGATTGACAGGAGTCTTGGACAATGGCGGCCACCGGCTGCCTGGAAACTTCTTCCGGGGCCACACTGCTGCTTCCCCACCTGCAGTACAGAGTTTTGGCCACATGATGGAAGCAGCTAGTGTTGCACTGAGCCACTCCTTTGCCCCCTTCCATCTCCACCATCTGCAGTACCGAGATTTGGACTCATGACAACAGCCCCGAGTCGTTCCCGGCTCCACTCCATGGCCCGCCCACATCCACCACCTGCAGTACTGAGATTTGGACACGTGGTGGCAGCACCGAGCAGCACCAGGCACCACCCCTTGGCCTCTCCCATCTCCATCACCTGCAGTACCGATATTTGGACACCTGGTGGCAGCACACGCTCACTTTCCGGTACCTAAGAGGCCAGGGGCTGCTAAACGGCCGTTCCCCGCCCAGTTTGCATCCTCCGGGGACACCAACTGCTGCTAGGGGACAGGGCTGACTCTTCTGCGTCCCCGGTGCCTCTGTACCAAAAACTACTCCCGGCCGTTGCCGCTGTTGACGGGGCGAGGCTGGAGCTGCTCTGCCCGCGCTCCCCAAGCACAGAAAGCAGAGAGGTGCGTTCACGTACACGATGCTGCTCAGCACATCTGCCCCCCTCGGAGCCCTGGCAGTTCCGGCTGGGCTGCGAACGGGAGCCGAGCTCCGCACCCGCTGCAGCTGGGATGGGAAGAGAACCAGAACATGAGAGGGAGAACACCGCTGGCGTGAGATCAAAGAGTTTAACAATCACCAACCACACATATCCTGAACGGGATGGTTTTCTCTCCAGAACTCGGTGTGGGATCCCCCACCACCCCTGCACACCCAGAATCGCAGGAGTGGGAGGACTTCTGGGCTCTATAAGCACAGCCTGTCACAGAAAGTCTCTGTTTGGAGGAATCAGACCCAAATCGTTACCCCTCTTTTTTTCAGGGGACCCACCCCATCCTCACCTGCTCCTCTGCCAAATCATAACCCCCCTGCCCAGTGACACTGGGGTGCCCCAAATGACACCATCCGTCCCCAGATTTCCCCCACATCCCCCTTTTCATGTCACACACCACCCCCATAAAACACCTCCAAAAAATGAGGAAAGCTGCCCCAAGCCACGATGGTGCCACAGCTCCTGATCGGGCCCTGCTCCGCCACGTTCCCTCTCTGTTCCCAGGCTGGGACAGGCACCCCAGAGCACCATGGCCCCGGACCCCATCTGTTGGGGGGGGGACATATTAAGCATCATGAGACAACTGCAGCAAAAGCCCTTGAAGGTACTTTTCTTTTCCCCCTCCTCCACGGAGCTATGGGCAGTGCTACTAAGACCCTCGAATTCAAGCCCCCTTGTCTACTGAGGACCGTTTACAGGTAATGTTAAAATAAGTCTGAAAGCATCTACTCCATCTGTTTGTGTTCTGGTCCCGCTCCTTGGCATACAGATGACAGTGAGAAAACACATCAAAACCAAACTCCTTCTTTAACATCTGTTTCCAGAGAGCAGTGTGCAGAGTAGGTAAACACAGAGTCCTGCCGGGCTGGAAGCAAGCCCAGGGCTCTGAAATAAGGTGCACAGAAGAGGCGAACGGTTCCGATGGGATCAAACCATGCCGGGCTTCCAGGCACACGCCCCAGATCTGTTCTTCCTGGTGCTGCAGTGGCTGACCCCAACAGGGACGTGCACCCTGCCCAGTCAATCCCTGAAATACGCGTCACTTCCCATCTGGTTCCTCTTGTTAAGAACCCTGAACACAAAAGACATCTTTCTGCCACGGCCTTCCCTGGGGCACACAACAAATACGGTATTTATTGATGGAGGTGATGAGCGAGAGACTTGGCAACAACAGCCTGAAGAGAGGTGAACTGCGGTTAATAGCTTAAATCAATAAAAACCCTTCTTCAATCAAAAACCACACTGCGCCTGTTACAAATGTTATTCTGTTGCACTGGTATGTTTACAAAGACAGATACGTTAAAGGAAAAGGGATTACACGGTAACAACTGTCCTTAATAGAGTGGTTCCCTTAAACAGAGCCTTGAAAGCAGCAGTTCTTTGGGAGTACGATAAAAAGAACAGAGCAATTCCATACTTCATTTTTAATCCTGCCTCCTTTCACCGTCAGGCCTTCACTGCCATCACCCAAACTCTGGCACTTTGATATGTTTTCCCAGAAATCATTGGATGCATGCTGTCATTCGGCGAAAAGTCGGAAGAAAATTCCATCCAACTACTTTAAAAGTAACCACAACTCCTCATAAGAGTATCCTACTTGAAATGCGGAAACTGGCTTCAGTATTGAGAAACTCTCTTCACAAAACGGTCAATTCTCTCTCCAGCCCATCTGAGGAGCAGTATCTCCTTTGAAAGAATCTGCACTATAAGCCTGATTTCAGCAAGGGATCTAGAGAGAACGGCCATTTGCTTCAGCAAAATAGCTACTTCTTTTCTTCGGGGGCTACATTTTTACTAATTGCTGATTATCGAGTAATAGTTGCAAGATAAAGCTAACTGCCTGTTATTCTTTGTTCTTTCAGTTGCTTTGCCTGCTGCACTGGATTTATATTGGATGTGTACTGGAGTCATACTGGATTTACGTATTGTAATGAATTTAACTACATATTGCTAGTATCAGTTTGGAAATTGGGATGTGTTTTATAAGGATACTAAAGACATTTAGCAACTGCAACTGCAACTGGTTTGAAACTGGTTTCAAAATAATTACACTGTAGTCATTATTGCACAACATTTACAACTAACTGGATGCAGACAGAGGAATTACTGCCATATATGTCAGTCAAACTTGGAGCACACTAAAGCAAATAAGTCAGCAAGATGTATTGTTCTTCACATCACAGTGTGTTTCTAAATATACTGTTGGGACACATACAATACTGAGCTTTCCCCTTTACTGTACCTTTCAAGAGCCTGCCTGCAGAGAAACATGCATTTATCTGAAATGCACCTGACTGCACTTGACCACTGTAATAAAGTACATTTTTTCTTCGATGCCTGCATTAACCGTGGAATCAGATAAGAGACCTGCATAAATGAAAGAATAAAAACGTGATTAGCCACTGTCCTTGGGAAGAGAAATTGTAGAGATTGGGTCATGCAGCAGCTTCAAGAACCGGTTTGGAAACTTTTACTGAAAGCACTTCGTGACAAAAACTGACAGGAAAGCTTTATCAAAGCAGTACCATGTAGCAAGCCTCACCCCAAAAGGCAAATTATTTCTCTACTCATCTACATGCTTAGTTCTTCCCCATTCTCACACTTCTGTCATTTTAGCTCTAAAAACATAACACAGCAAAGGTGAGAGGCAGAAAAGTCACCACTTCCTGAAAATCTTACATTCTATAAATACCATTGCACCCTTTCAATAAAAGACCAAACATCATTTTGCTTTTGTTGAAAAGCTTAAGAAGTTCAGACCCACTGAACCCAGCATAAAAACCAAATCTGATTCACGCGTCTGCTTTTATTGTTTCATTTTGCCACAAACACTCCTTACCTGTATTGTTTGACATCATATGTTCAACTGGAGGATTAGTACTAACTTGCCACGTTGTTTTAACCTCCTTTGGTCCATGCCCACTACTTATGTCCACCTTCCATACTTCTGGGTGACTGCTGAGAGAATACCAAAAGAAGTCCAAATTCAGTCAGGTATTCAGTCACATCTCAATTTTAATGCTGCAAACACTGAAGGTTCTCTTACTCTGGATAGAACTTCTTGACAAGAGCTGAGCTGACGGGCAGTTGAAACACATGCTTCTCATCTGGAGGGTTCTCTCTATAATACTTTATGCAGATTCTGCAATAGACAACAGATAGTTACTTTCTCTGGAGACGTGCTTGTGCAACACTGCATAAACCTTGTGTAAAATGAACTACACTCTCAGATTTTATTATTTCCTTTTATTTTCAGTTTTAGTCACAAAGCAAAATTTAGCAGGAAGATCCAGCTGCTCCTTCTGCAGTCTCATTATCATCAATATTGAGGGCTGCTTTTCAAAAACAGTGTCTTTACAACTGTTGAAAAGAATCTATTTCTTACTGTTATTTCAAGAGCAAGAAGTAAAATGAAATAATTACTGTGTCCAAGGGAAGAGGCTCTCGTGTTTGAACTGAAGTAGGACTGTACAGCTGACCATTATTTCCAACATATGGTGAAGCTTTTGAACACAATGAACTTGTTCTTGTAAATCTACTGATGTGGAAATGAAGCAATCCTGGAACAGCAAAAAAGGCTTCTGCTCTTAACTGGACACTCAATGTCTACAATCACACAACACAGCCTCAGGATACTAAAATCATTTTCCTGCTTCTTTTGAGAAGGCAGAAGTCTAAGAACAGCCCAGAAGACTCAGCACTATGTTCCATGCTATCAGAGTATGAGCAGAAGTTCTCTGTCCTGCCTGACAGCAACCCATATCAGATACCTAGGAAATCATATATGAACAATGAAACAACATTGACATTTCTGCAGTACATTGTTACAGCCTCATGATTTGCAGTTCAGTTTCTCAGCTTACAGGAATGATTGCATCCCCCCATCAGTAAGTGTACTCTACTTTACACTGCTTTCAGAGCTTAAAAAATAAAGCATCTTACCAAGGAGGTCAATGTTGCAAGTTCCTGGCCTGTGAGATAAGCAGGGGAAAGAAAAAACAAATAGAATTAATACAGTAAGTAGTTAATGGCTTTTTTTATGCTGTAGTTCTATTTACTACATCAGTGTTGTTTTACTGACTTGTTCAAATGAACTCAGTTTGAGCTTTTGAGACCCAATGTAATGGTAGTGGTATCTATGCAAATGCTTAATTGACTAGTTCTCATCTGTCTGTTCGGTACAGAGGAAGAATGTTGGCGTTCCTTTTCTTTAATGAATTAGTTTATTAATACCTAATCTACCTGTCTGACTAGGCTTCAAAGTACATAATGTTCATGTTAATTTTATTCGAGTTCTGTAGTGGTTTTAGGAAGAAAAAGAGTAATCATACCAGCATAGAAAATAGCGTGGAGACCTTATCTCCTTCAATATGGGTATTGTTCTGGTTTGTGACTGTGGGAAGACAGTTTCATAATGAAGTCTCTTAGTGATACTTAAACTGTGTTGCTGAATGTAGCATTATTTTCTGCATGAGGAACATAGGCATCCTGAAGATTTCGTTTGTAATTACATACTTTACTTGAACAGTTGTAGGCAATACATGTCTTGGCAAAGATAAATTACTTTTGTTTTTATTCTAATAAACGTAACTCATGTTATTAAAAATTGCCTTCATTATAATTTATGAAATTTCTGTATAAACCTGGTTTCTTTTATTTCTTGTAGTGGTTTGAGGTTCGGTTACTAAATGAATCTATTTAAGGCAAACTTGTGATACTGAAATGGCCATTGTTCAGTTCAAATGCACAACATTCCTAACGGGCATTAAAGTGATGCTGAAGAGGTCTTTCTGATAGGAATGTAATGCTCGTGAATAAATCCAAGGAAATCTTCAGTTCCCGAAGTTATCTGTGGGCACAAGATTAAAAAACAAATTGCGAATTACTTTTTCATTCCCAAATTTGACTGAAAAATCATCTGAAGTTGTCTGATAATTCTGGTGTGTGTATAAGTACATACAGGTGGTATTTCCATAGCTGAGCAGATAAGGGACAGTTAATACGCTGGTTTTGTTTGTGTGTTCCTTTAGAAAGTCCAGATATCCACCACTATGCATAGGGACTCTTCATTAGGTGGCCCATGGAGGTGGTCCATGTAGGTGGTCCATGTAGGTAGGCAATACCTGAAGGGGTCCTATAGGGATGCTGGGCCTATAGGGACTCTTCATTAGGTGGCCCATATAGGTGGCCCATATAGGTGGCCCATATAGGTGGCCCATATAGGGATGCTGGGCCTATAGGGACTCGTCATTAGGTGGCCCATGGAGGTGGTCCATGGAGGTGGTCCATGGAGGTGGTCCATGGAGGTGGTCCATGGAGGTGGTCCATGGAGGTGGTCCATGGAGGTAGGCAATACCTGAAGGGGGCCTATAGGGATGCTGGGCCTATAGGGACTCTTCATTAGGTGGCCCATATAGGTGGCCCATACAGGTAGGCAATACCTGAAGGGGGCCTATAGGGATGCTGGGCCTATAGGGACTCTTCATTAGGTGGCCCATATAGGTGGCCCAGACAGGTGGCCCATACAGGTGGCCCAGACAGGTAGGCAATACCTGAAGGGGGCCTATAGGGATGCTGGGCCTATAGGGACTCTTCATTAGGTGGCCCATACAGGTGGCCCATACAGGCGGCCCATACAGGTGGCCCATACAGGTGGCCCAGACAGGTAGGCAATACCTGAAGGGGGCCTATAGGGATGCTGGGCCTATAGGGACTCTTCATTAGGAGGCCCATATAGGTGGCCCATATAGGTGGCCCATACAGGTAGGCATTACCTGAAGGGGGCCTATAGAGACTCTTCTATAGGTGGTCCATATAGGTGGTCCATATAGGTGGTCCATATAGGTGGTCCATATAGGTGGTCCATATAGGTGGTCCATATAGGTGGTCCATATAGGTGGTCCATATAGGTGGTCCATATAGGTGGTCCATATAGGTGGTCCATATAGGTGGTCCATATAGGTGGTCCATATAGGTGGTCCATATAGGTGGTCCATATAGGTGGTCCATATAGGTGGTCCATATAGGTGGTCCATATAGGTGGTCCATATAGGTGGTCCATATAGGTGGTCCATATAGGTGGCCCATATAGGTGGCCCATATAGGTGGCCCATATAGGGATGCTGGGCCTATAGGGACTCTTCAGTAGGTGGTCCATGTAGGTGGTCCATGTAGGTGGTCCATGTAGGTGGTCCATGTAGGTGGTCCATGTAGGTGGTCCATGTAGGTGGTCCATGTAGGTGGTCCATGTAGGTGGTCCATGTAGGTGGTCCATGTAGGTAGGCAATACCTGAAGGGGGCCTATAGGGATGCTGGGCCTATAGGGACTCTTCATTAGGTGGCCCATGTAGGTGGTCCATGTAGGTGGTCCATGTAGGTGGTCCATGTAGGTGGTCCATGTAGGTGGTCCATGTAGGTGGTCCATGTAGGTGGTCCATGTAGGTAGGCAATACCTGAAGGGGGCCTATAGGGATGCTGGGCCTATAGGGACTGTTCATTAGGTGGTCCATGGAGGTGGTCCATGGAGGTGGTCCATGGAGGTGGTCCATGGAGGTGGTCCATGGAGGTGGCCCATGGAGGTGGTCCATGGAGGTGGCCCATGGAGGTGGCCCATGGAGGTGGCCCATGGAGGTGGCCCATGGAGGTAGGCAATACCTGAAGGGGGCCTATAGGGATGCTGGGCCTATAGGGACGCTTCATTAGGTGGCCCATATAGGTAGCCCATATAGGTGGCCCATATAGGGATGCTGGGCCTATAGGGACTCTTCATTAGGTGGCCCACGGAGGTGGTCCATGGAGGTGGTTCATGGAGGTAGGCAATACCTGAAGGGGGCCTATAGGGATGCTGGGCCTTTAGGGACTCTTCATTAGGTGGCCCATATAGGTGGCCCATACAGGTGGCCCATACAGGTGGCCCATACAGGTGGCCCATACAGGTAGGCAATACCTGAAGGGGGCCTATAGGGATGCTGGGCCTATAGGGACTCTTCATTAGGTGGCCCATATAGGTGGCCCATATAGGTGGCCCATACGGGTAGGCAATACCTGAAGGGGGCCTATAGGGATGCTGGGCCTATAGGGACTCTTCATTAGGTGGCCCATATAGGTGGCCCGTACAGGTGGCCCATACAGGTGGCCCATACAGGTAGGCAATACCTGAAGGGGGCCTTTAGGGATGCTGGGCCTATAGGGACTCTTCATTAGGGGCGGGACTGTGGTGAGAGGATAAGGGGTAATGGGTTTAAACTTAAAACAGGGGAGGTTTAGATTGGATCTGAGGAAGAAATTCTTTACTGTGAGGGTTGTGGGGCCCTGGAATGGGTTGCCCAGGGAAGTTGTGAATGCTTCATCCCTGGAGGCGTTCAAGGTGGGGTTGGACACAGCCTTGGATGGCATGGTTTAGTGGGAGGTGTCCCTGCCCATGGCGGGGGGGTTGGAACTCGATGATCTTGAGGTCCTTTCCAACCCTTACTATTCCATGATTCTATGATTCTATGATTAACACTCAAACCCCTCCCACAGATAGAGAAAAACACCCCTGGCCTGGCTTCAGCAACTGCACCAGCTGCTAGGAAGAAGAAAATTAACTGTTACAGCTGAACCCAGGACAACCCCAAACCAAACTATACTACTGAAATACTCAGATGTCAATTTGAGAAAGCAGCACACGATTATACAAGTTAAAGTATTTTAAACCAAATTAACTTTTTTCATTTTGCAGCCATATACAACTGAAAAGTACAACGACTAAAGGAGGCTGGAAACAGCCCTTCAGCAGATGGGAGCAAAAGCGAGATCAAGGTTACCCAAACCATCATTATTTCCTGCATGGAATACCTCTCTCTTCAATTTCTAACCATGTTCACAGCTAGCAGGCTTACCTATGAAAAAACTGACATAATCCTTCTTCATCTTATCCAAACCAATCTTCAAGAGCATTTGCACTGAAGTGATGCCAGTGAGGGAAACAGCCTCCATCTTTCCACGGTAAGACTGCTGAATCAATTTGCTCAGCAAACTGCCACTCCCGTGATGAATCTGAAAATTAGAAAGGTTTTCTTGTGACGTAACTGTGTACAAAACATCATAACCATCAGTCAGACGTACACCGCCGTTGACACAGAGGCAACCTGCGACAGCTCAAAGTCATTTGAATACGACACAACACAAATGAGGGGCAGTTAAGTGACAAGAGCTATATTGTACTTCAAACAACTCAGAATGTTAACATTTATTGTCAAAATACAAGTACAAACTTATCGTGCAATACAAATACATACCCAGGGCTGTATCTCACCACATTCCAGGGATTCCAGGACCAGCGTGAAACACGCTATCAACTCCTGATAGGAACTGACACCTTAAAGAAAAAAAAAGGTGCAATATTTTATCAATCCATACCATGACTTTAAAAGGGTTAAAGAAACAATGACCAAAAGAGACCACTGAACTGCATATGACTGCTGGAGAACAGCACACAGCAGAGGCAGATGGGCATACAACACATATTAGCTACATTCTCTCTAAAGACATTGAAGATCAACACACTTTTATAAACCTCACTGAACAGCTGTTGCACTCAGAATGAATGCAATTTAAAAGATGCATAAGTCAATCCCTCAAACAGAAAGGACTTCTTATAATCTCTGGAACAGCTTAACAGAAGTTATTTTTGTTAAGTGATCTGAAAAAATAGTAGTAAATAAAAATATATTTTACTGAAGGACCATGAGTGGTATCAAAAGAATGATGATATTTATATGCAGTTTTATCAACTTAAGATGTCCTTCAGATCTAGAAGGACAATTTCTATAGCTTTCTGCTTTAGAGCAGATTAGCATTAGTAATTGCTTAGCACCCTTGACAAACAAATAAAATGAAATATATCTGCTGCTAGATGTTGCTCTACCTTTTTATCTTGCAAGAAGGTAAATCAACTCACACACCTAAAATTAGCTCTTTGAGGAAAAGACAAAACTGTTGATAATTTTCTGAAAAGCTTAGTCCTTAAAACTGAAATTCATATTCATTTCACTCAGAAAGCAACACAGACTAGTAGACAAAGAACAGAAGAATTAAGGGAAACCAGATAAGGCAAAACCCCACAATACACTTACATTTCATTTTGCACCAGAATTGTTCAGCAAAATCCAGGTCTCCTCGCTCACTGAAGACTGATTTTGTTGAACTGTCCACTGCCTCTGTGTCACATTTGATTTTCTGAAAGAGTTAGTTTGCCTTAAGTAAGACAGGATGTCTTAAGGTTCAAAGGCCTTTGGAATTAAACTTTTCTCCAGAGATCAAAATTGGGTGCATCACTAATTTTTCTCCTTTTCCAGGGAAACTACCACCTAGAAACTACTCTGCATAGTAGTTTGGAAGTGAATTTTTATTTAAAACTGAGACTAATTCCATTCAGAATTATCACATAGGGTAATTGCTATCTTTGGACCAGGAAGTGAAGCCTACCATCAGAAAGGCTTTCAATCACAGCCAAGTAAAGCTCAATCAAGCTGTCTAATAAAAACCTATCATCAAGATGATCCTTTTCTCCTTACAATTGCATGATACACAGAGCACTGGTAAATAGCAAGAATAGAGCCCAGCAAGCACTAGCTCAGAACAACCTATGCTATACTGAACTTAGATGATTAAACAACTGTATGTACACCCAGCAGTGCCCTTGGAGACCAAAATGAATACATAAATAGGTTCTCAGAACAGAAAACTCTTCCTGTCATCCCCATCCCAATTATTTCTGGTTTAGCTGATAAAAAACACATTCCATTTTTAGCTTATCAGTGAAACAGAAGTTCCCCCTCAATAGTGAAAAGACCCAAATCTTTTCTTGCAGACTGAAAATAAATCTGAACTTGAATTCCTCCATTGCTTTAGAATAGCATAAGCCTCTAGTTAATAGGACAGACACCCAACTGATACCATTAAATTGGCCCAAAAGCATTGCATTAGTCAAAAAAAGCAAATTAATGAGAGAACATAAATACTATATACCATAGAAGATATTATGCAAGTAAAAATTTGCAGTAACTACAGTCGTTATAAGGGTAACAAGCTGACAAGGTAATTGGCAGGAAATCAGATATACCTCCATTCCATTTCTGTTTCCTGACACACAAGATCCATCCAGCTTCTTCTTTAAATCTAGTAGAGGAGAAAAATAAATTTCACCACTATGAAATAAAAAAGAATCATCAAACCAATCATATAAATCCCCAGACATCATCACAAACAAATATCCTGACCAGACGGCTAACAGACCATATGTATCCATCTAGAAACTGGTTTTACAGGGCAAGGAAATAGTCTGATGATAGAATTTCCTAACATTTATTACAAGCTTTGCATTTTCACCGTATAAACATACTGTTAACTGAGCATTACCTGGTGAAGTGTTAGTGTGGAAGCAGCAACGGGCAGCAAGTGGTCTGCTGAGTGTCTGGCTTTCTTCTACATGGTTTCTCAGAGTTTTCGTCTGGTTTATCTTTTTCCAGTTTATGTTTTGTCTGGTTTATCTTTTGTCCAAGCTTAATCTACATACCAAAAATCTTACGGTTGCATTTGAAAAGCTTTTGCATCCCTACATCCGATTGCCTTCTTAGATCTGGTTTCTTCTACCTTAAACTTCTGACAAGACACACAGCATTCACCACAGGTTTCAGAAGGAATCACTCATTTTTACAGTTATACAAGTATGTGCATGTGTGCGTATACATAGAAATAAAATTATAACTGGAGGAAGGCCCATTAGTGGGAATTACACATACTAATGGACCATTACCCTGATCCCCAAGAGAGAGGAACAGGATGAAGCCATCGGTGCTTTTGGTGTTTGAGTGCTGTGTCTGTGTGGCCAGCTGTGTACACGTGTTGTATACATACATTTGGGTGTGTGTGCCTACTGGGAATACCTGCTCAGCCTTGGACTCGGCTGGAGCTGGGGGCATGGAGCTGCAGGAGCCTTGCTGCTGCTGGGCTACAGGATTCAGCCTCCCCCTAACAACTACATTTTCCTGACTGGGCAGGGTTTGGATGGAAGAGAGTTAGATTTCTTCATAGCAGCTTGTACAATACTATGCTTTGGACTTGTGATGATAACAAAGGGATGTTTCAGCCACTGCTGAGCAGTGCTTACACAGCATCAAGGCCTTTCCTGCTCCTCACCCCAGCGAGCACACTGGGAGCACACAAGGAGTTTGGAGGGGACAAACTCACCCCTGCCCTGTCCCATCTCTGGCAGTGTCCCAAGGCCAGCTTGGAGAAACCTGCTCTAGCTGAAGGTGCCCCTGCCTGTAGCAGTGGGCTGGAACTGGATGAACTTCAAGGTCCCTTCCAACCCAAACCATTCCATGATTCTGCAATTCTATATGACTATGACACAGCCAGGACAGCTGACCCCAGCTGACCAAAGGGATATCCCGCACCATACGGTGTGCTCAACGGTAACAGCCAGGGAAAGAAGGAGGAGGAGGTGGGTCACACATCTGGAGTGAAGGTGCTTCTCCTCCAAGCCACTGGTACACGTGATGGAGCTGTGCTGCGCTGGGAGGGCCGAATACCTGCCTGCTGATGGGAAGTGGTGAACGGATTCTGCATTGTGCTTTGCTTGTGTACACAGCTCTGCTTTACCTACTGAATGCCCCGTATCTCAGCCCATGCATTCTCACACTCTCACCTTTCTGATTCTCTCCCCTGTCCCTAGTCCCTTCCTTTTTCAGTGTTCCGGTAGCAGGACAGCAGGGAATTGTCTGGGATGTACCTAAGCACAGAAGCACATTGACATTTAAACACCTGAAAATAACCCTGAAAGAACAGTTGATAAATAGTTCTAGTTTTGAACTGGCTTCAGTATTGAGAAACTCTCTTCACAAAATGGTCAATTCTCTCTCCAGCCCATCTGTCGAGCAGTATCTCCTTTGAAAGAATCTGCACTATAAGCCTGATTTCAGCAAGGGATCTAGAGAGAATGGCCATTTGCTTCAGCAAAATAGCTACTTCTTTTCTTTGGGTGCTACATTTTTACTAATTGCTGATTATCGAGTAATAGTTGCAAGATAAAGCTAACTGCTCGGTATTCTTTGTTCTTTAAGTTGCTTTGCCTGCTGCACTGGATTTATATTGGATATGTACTGGAGTCATACTGGATTTACATATTGTAATGAATTTAACTACATATTGCTAGTATCAGTTTGGAAATTGGGATGTGTTTTATAAGGATACTAAAGACATTTAGCAACTGCAACTGGTTTGAAAGACTACAGACTTTTTAGTCTTGGAAATACTGTGCAGATGGGTCCTGCAACAGAAGACAGCAGCTTTCCCCTGGGGCTCCTGCCTGGCAGGATATTCATTAAAAAGCTACTCCAGACCATACTGTACGCATGCACGCTGTGCTATCCTTACCTCACCTACAGAACCATAACAACATTACAGCAGGGTTGAAAACTAGGCTTGGCAACAAACGCGTACGTGATCTACTTCTCAATTCCCTACAACACACTCCAAAGTGAGTTTGGAAAAACATAAAAGTACCCACTAGAATCCTACATTAAAATCCAGTACCAAGAATTGGCATAATCTTCAAAACTTCTCACTCCAATTGATCTTGCATCCTGGACATTATTGATGCTGCTGAGAAAAGATAAAACAGAGTAAAGGCTGCTTTAGCTAGAAAAGCAAAATGTATTTAAACAACAAATAGGCACAGTGAAGGAATCCGAAATATCTTTGCTAGTGGTGAGTATATTACTATCCTCCAGCTCCAGTTCCCTAACCAAGCCAACATCAGCCATCGTTACCCCAAACCAAAACAACTGTAAAAATGCCCATACGGCTCCTGAAAGAGCTCCATTAAAAAAGCTTTTGGGTTTTCACTCTCGCCAGATAGAACTGATCATTATGGCACAAGTGCATACTATTCAGATGCGCAGTGCACCAAGAGCCAAACAGCTGTCACTCCAGAACTGCTAATAGCAGAGAAGCAGAAAACGGCCCAGTGAAGCAAAAGGAGGACTTCTTGGAGTTGTTTTCCTACCCTGCAAAGTGCCTGCCCGTATTAATGGTTTCCTAACATTAGAAGAAATGAAGAATCTTCTTACCAAAGAACAGACAATGTAGCTGTAGACGCCAGAAGAGGGAAACTTTGTCAACTGAGGGCGTTATCACTGCTGGCAAGGTGCTAGAATGTGGCAGCCTCAGATCGAGAGGCACGAAAAGGTACCCCTGTGCTCCAGACAGACTGAGGAATGAGAGCAGCTGGAAAAGGAAGGCGACTGCAGCGGTTTTCTCTCATCCTGGTTGCCACCCAGGACTGGAGATGCCTGCTGTCCATCTGCAAGGGAAGTGCTGTCTGGCATCAGAGCCTGGGACATGGTCTTTGGACCTTTAGGCATACGCTAAAAGACAGTAGCACGCTGATGAGGTGAGATGCCACAGTGCTAGGACAGTAGAAACGCTGTTGCAGGAAGGCAGAGCTGAGGCCATTACTGGCTGGCCCGAGTCCTGCAGCATGAGGACTTCAATTTGAACCTCCTTTAGCTTTCCTTGGTACTAATTTTTCCTAGGAAAACCAAGTGGAATGTTTTCAAAACTGACAGTCATTCTGAGGCACACTGAAGCTTTTGGCTCCTTTCTCGTTTCTGCATACCACGGTGCTGGTTTTCCCCACCGGAACTTCGCAAGTGCTCAGGCACAGAAACCATCCACTAGCAAGTCTTGTCTGGGTACCCTCAGCCATTTGCTGCAACAGATTCTGATCTTTTTTTTCAATTCCTGAATTATTTCACAGTCTCAGAATCCAACGCACAGGCATTAAAGACGAGTACAACCTACTCTGCAGCTTCCCTGAGATCGGTTACGTTTCTTGTTTTCCCTCTTCCATCGTTGAACGTAGTCTGATTTGCCACGGTTAGCACACCATTCTTCGTGGAGAAGCCTGGGAAGCATCTCTTCAGAGCTATTCAAAATACCAAAAGAAAGCAGAAATGTTACACCTCACGGCAAGTGAGCTCCGCTTTTGTCGCTTGTCTCTTGTGACATACTTAAACGCTTTCAGAGTCAAGATCAATTGCTTTTCAGCTGATTATCTAACGGAATGCTGACCTTGAGAACTCTTGCGAGAGCCATTCTATTCAAAGTCAGGATTTTTATGCTCAGGCATGGTGGGATCGCCGCTGCCAACTGAAGATTCTAGGTACTACCGAATAACAACAGCAGTATCTGTAGCAGTTTAAGAATTTGTAATAAATGCAGAACTTACTCTCCGTAACTTAGCAGCCTGGAGAAACTGCGGCTTCTTTTTTACGAATCGTATTAGCACCCAAAACAATACTTAACAGCAAATGTCAGCTCCTCGCATGCCACGTGAGCTCCAGCACCGGTCACTATCACTAGACATTCCTGGAGAGGAAGGAATGGAAAAAACACAGAAACTATTGGGTAGACTGAGTGAGGACGAGATTATAAAAGAGAGAGACAAGGACAGATGTTTACATACTCATTTACGTTGCCCTGCTCTTTGCTGCACCAAGTCCTTGCTTCCATTCCAAAGGGAAGAGCTGGTTAGTCCTCCTGCATACCTGTACTTCACCTTTATCTGACGCTTCTGCACTTTCCGTACCAGGTTCTGATAAGCACCGATGCCTGGGCTCAATATTCAGCCTGGAATACCTACCTCCCCCCTCCCCCCCCGCCCCGTTATTCTCAGGAAATTAATTATCTAACACGTCTCTTTTCCTCCTTCTCTAATCTTCACCTCTTGCTGCAGTCTAAAAGAAAATAATAGCTTCTTTGAAAATGATTTTCTGTCTTTTGGGTCAGTACCTCATTTTTCATACAGATTCTTAATTTTTTATCATTTCATCCATTATTTTCTCATTTGACAGCCTGTGCCTGGCTTACACAATCTCTGTTTTAAAGCATGGAAAAATAAACAGCAGTTTCTTATTCGCATGAGCTTCTAGGTCAGTGACAGATACTCTCGAGCTCTGACACCTGGGCTTGTCTACTCAGAAACACCTGCTGACCACAGTGACAAAACCAGGTTTTTGTCCCCTTAATTCCTCTGCCTCCCTGCATAGGCAGCACTACGTGCAGCACTGAAAAGCAAGCTGCGCTGTAACCGGGCTCAAGTACCACCTGAACTTCAACAGCTGCCCCAGCATTTCCTTCAAGTCAACACCTTGGCCTGGGTTGAGTGCTCACGTTTTGGAAGGCACAATTTGCACTGTAAAGCATTTCGTATCAGTGATGATTGAAGAGCAAGAAAGAGCTCAGCTTGACCCAATCGCACTCCGGGTGTCCACGGATGGCTCCCTAGAAAAAAAAAATACTAAATCCTTATACTTTCAAACTGTTTGAAACTGAAGGGATGCCACTGCCAGGTAACAGTCAGCACCTCGTGATCTTGCCACAAAACACTTCTCAGACTGGAGCTGTGCTTTCACGTGAACGCTCCCAATCTGCTAAGATGTGTGTAAGAAATAGAACCACTCACGAGGCCTGCTTGGAATGATCATCGAAGGACAATCTTCATCACGCAGGACTTGAGCAGCAGACTAAAGAGGGGAAAAATCGGAATGTTGAATACACAGCAGAAAAACTGAGGTTTGTTTCTCACCCACTCTGAGAAAATGCCCCAAACTGGACTCTGTAGCCTCCTCCCCAAACAGACTGGTGGAGCTGCAAGGCACATTCATCATGTGAGAATCCAACCTCTCAATTGATTTGGGAAAAGACTGTGCTTTACTTTTCTAGTGACAAAAAAAGAAGAGACCTGTTCACTTTGGATTGGCACGTGAGGTGGTAATGACTGGGCGATCGTTGTTTGCCTCCCCTTGCTTTTCTCTTAGAGAAGAGGAAGAATTTAACACATCTAAGACAGCTGAATTGCAAGGTGGTTCAGAGATGGGAGAAATGACACCGTACATCTGAGACCAAAATCACTTCCGTGAGACAGACTTCTTTTCCTAGCTGAATTACTGAGGAGCTCTACGTAACTTAGGAGCCTTAAGAACTGGTTTGAGACACTCTGCTCTACTGCTGGGGAGCACTTAAGTACCAAAGGATACTTGCCACAGTACCGCAACCACATGGAAGTATTCCATCACCTCCTGATACGTACAGACCTTGCGAGGACTGTTAACACCAGGCTCGCAGAACTGCTTAAAGTAATGCCACTGATCGGGTTCGTAGCTGTAGGAAGCCTGAACATCAGTGCAGGTCACACACCTGCCTGGGCACAAAGCTGCAAGAAAAGAAGGGTTTGAAATACCATGACTTAAACAGGCACACTCTGTGCTTAAAGACAGCCTCACCTTTGGGCGACAGACACGCCCTGCGGTTCAGAACAATGCTATCTTTATACAAGGTATGAAACTAAGCCGCTGCAAACTGCTGCTGTAGTTAAACAGTAAGTTGGGGTACCACATGTCTGCCAGAGAGTTATGAAATCGAACCCTAAAAGGACATAAAGAAAGAAAGAAAGAAGAGGAAGGGGCCTGCTAGACACCTGCACAAACAACACACAGCCAGGAGCCTGTCCACAGAGCACCAGGACAATCTACAAACGAGAGACTCCCCCAGAAACAAGACCTGGAACATTTTCAATTCATTCTCAAATAACCTCCTGTGACACTGCGCTCATCTTCAGCCGCACGCTGTGGCCAGCAAGGTCAGGCATATTTTGCCCTGTAGAGTGCTGGGCGCATAGGCTGCTGTCCTGGTTTAAGCTTATAAACCCATACAGTCGCTCCCTCACTCACTTCCCCCTCTTTCTTCCCTCTGCTCCTGGAGGGATGGGAAGGAGAATTGAAAGAATGCAACTCCCACAGGTTGAGATAAGAACAGTTTAGTAACTAAGGTATAACACAAATCACTGCTGCTCCCACCAATAATAATAATGACAAGGCAGATACAAGGAAAAGGAGAATACAATAGCTCACCATCAAATATCAAGCCCGACCACCCAGTGCACCCCCACCAGTAACAATAATGACAAGGCAAATACAAGGGAAGGATACAATTGCTCACCACCCAGTATCAAGCAGTGCACCCCCCCAGTGCATCCCCCACCGTGCACCCTCACCACCCTTCCGGGTCTCTGCTCTCCGTTTCTACATCCTGGACACCACTTGCTGTGGTATGGAATAATCTCTTTGCTTAGTCTGGGTCAGGTGCCCTGTCTCTCCTTCCTCCCGGCTTCCCCTCCTCCCTAGCAGAGCATGAGGCTCACAAAGTCCTTGGCCAGCCTAAACATCACCAAGCAGTAACCGAAAACACTGCTGTTATCAGCACTGTTCCCAGGCCCAAAATCAAAAACACAGCGCTGCTGCACCAGCTACCCAGAAGGGAAAAAATGACTGCTGCTGCTGAACCCAGGACAGCTGCACACTGGGCCATCCACAGCTGTCTCATCCCTTAAAAGCACTAGGATTTAAAGGGCATTTGTAAAGCTTTAATGAGAGAAACTCTCTTTCATCTTCATATGGCATAATTTTTAGATGGCAGAAAATTCCGTGAGCAAGCCTTAGGCCAACTGCTCCCACATCTAAAGCCTTTAGCTCCATGGCCAGGGCAAATCAGCAGCAGAGCAAATGAAGGCTCTGGCCCTTCTCAACAGACTGAGACTTGAAATGACTTGGCATAAACCAGAAAAGCCCTAAGGCCACCCAGTCTGGTAACTCGATGAGCCTCCTGCTACAAGGACCTTGCAACATGGATCGAAGTCTGCATCAGCTCCCTCACAACGCTGTCTCTGCATCTAGAATACTAAGCCTTTCTGAAGAAACCTAATGACTTTATTGGAGCAAGGCAGGCATCCAAACCGAGGGAAACCAGGAGAGCAGCAGCAGCAACCGAAATCCTCCCGGACTGTCTCACCAGAAAAGCTGGGATTAGCTGGGCTCCCCCAGGGCACAACACGGCAAGGTCTATTTGCAGAACAAAAGGAGGGCAATTAGCCCTGCCCCAGCCCCCCATTGCTGCAGACCTCACTCATTTCATGGACAGAGAATTTCAACCTCCAGATCTTTCAGCATCTTAAAGCTACAGTGAACAGTTTCATTTCCAAACTAACTGCCAGTTTAGATCAGAGGAAATAAACAGGAAATCCCTTGGCTGGTTTCTAAAAGCTCATTTCCATCTTCACCCCTTTCCCTACTAATGAAGATACAGTGTGAATTAAGGACCCTCTGGGCAATTCCCCCCACTTTCTTTACTCCCCCCAGTACCGAGCAATACCGAGCAAAGGGAGAGAGACAAGCACAGTGGCAGGGCTCAGGATGCCGGGCAGGAACCTCCGAGGCGCCTGAAATTCAGCAAGGGAGATTAAGGTAGAAGCAAGCGCACTCAGGGCCCCTGACCCGGCTCCTCTCCGGCAGACCGCAACCCTGCCGCTCCGGGCGCAGTGAAGCTTCCCGCGCCGGGCGGCCAGCGGGCAGGAGACACCCCCCTGCGCCCGCCCAAGGGACGGGCGGGCCCACTCGCCTCGCCGGTAACCCCGCTGGGCTCGGATCTCACCTGCTGCCGCCGCTGCCGGGACCCGGACCCTGCTCGCCGCAAATGAGCTGCTGCCGCAAATGAGCTGCTGCCGCAAATGACCTCCTGCCGCAAATGCCCTCCTGCCGCAAATGACCTCCTGCCGCAAATGACCTCCTCCCTCCCCTCCCCTCCCCTCCCCGGCCCCCGCCCTTGCAGACTCAGACTCAGGGTTTTGGAGTATTTTGCGGGCACGAGGGCTGATCCGGGGACCCTGGGGTGCCCCAAACGACACCATCCATTCACAGATTCCCCACACCCCCGTTTTCATTCCACCCCCCCGAAGCAAAAAGAGACAAACAAAAACAAGAAAAAAAACTCAGCAAAAACGGAGACACAATGCTCCACGGAGCACTCCCCGGGGGATGTAAACTGGGCGAGGAGCAGCAGTTTCGCCGCCTCTTGGCTCCGCGGCGGCGAAAAAGTAAGCGTTTGCTGCCACCTTGTGCCCAAACATCGGTACTGCAGGATGAGTTGAAGCAGAGGTGCTGCCATCATGTGGCCAATATTCGGCACTGCAGGCGGCGCAAGAAAGCGGGTCCACGTATAACGCTGGACCAATCAGAAAGGCAGGTGGGCCGGGCTAGGAGTGATTGACAGGCCTCTAAGCCAATGGCGGCCGCCGAGGGCAGGGACCAATCAGAGCAGGGGGAGGGCCGGGCTAAGAGTGATTGACAGGCCTCTAAGCCAATGGCGGCCGCCGGAAGCTCTGGCCAATCAGAGCGGAGGGAGGGCCGGGCTACGAGTGATTGACAGGCGTCTCAGCCAATGGCGGCCGCCGAGAGCTCTGGCCACTCAGAGCAGAGGGAGGGCCGGGCTAAGAGTGATTGACAGGCGTCTCAGCCAATGGCGGTCGCCGGAAGCTCTGGCCACTGAGAGCAGAGGGAGGGCCGGGCTAAGATTGATTGACAGGCGTATCAGCCAATGGCGGCCGCCGAGAGCTCTGGCCACTCAGAGCAGAGGGAGGGCCGGGCTACGAGTGATTGACAGGCGTCTCAGCCAATGGCGGCCGCCGAGAGCTCTGGCCACTCAGAGCAGAGGGAGGGCCGGGCTAAGATTGATTGACAGGCGTCTCAGCCAATGGCGGCCGCCGGAAGCTCTGGCCACTCAGAGCAGAGGGAGGGCCGGGCTAAGAGTGATTGACAGGCGTCTCAGCCAATGGCGGTCGCCGGAAGCTCTGGCCACTGAGAGCAGAGGGAGGGCCGGGCTAAGAGTGATTGACAGGCGTCTCAGCCAATGGCGGCCGCCGGAAGCTCTGGCCACTCAGAGCAGAGGGAGGGCCGGGCTAAGAGTGATTGACAGGCGTCTCAGCCAATGGCGGCCGCCGAGGGCTCTGGCCAATCAGAGCGGAGGGAGGGCCGGGCTACGAGTGATTGACAGGAATCTCAGCCAATGGCGGCCGCCGGAAGCTCTGGCCAATCAGAGCGGAGGGAGGGCCGGACTACGAGTGATTGACAGGCGTCTCAGCCAATGGCGGCCGCCGAGAGCTCTGGCCAATCAGAGCAGAGGGAGGGCCGGGCTAAGAGTGATTGACAGGCGTCTCAGCCAATGGCGGCCGCCGAGAGCTCTGGCCACTCAGAGCAGAGGGAGGGCCGGGCTACGAGTGATTGACAGGCGTCTCAGCCAATGGCGGTCGCCGGAAGCTCTGGCCACTGAGAGCAGAGGGAGGGCCGGGCTAAGATTGATTGACAGGCGTCTCAGCCAATGGCGGCCGCCGGAAGCTCTGGCCACTCAGAGCAGAGGGAGGGCCGGGCTAAGAGTGATTGACAGGCGTCTCAGCCAATGGCGGCCGCCGGAAGCTCTGGCCACTCAGAGCAGAGGGAGGGCCGGGCTAAGAGTGATTGACAGGCGTCTCAGCCAATGGCGGCCGCCGGAAGCTCTGGCCCGGCAGAGCAGAGGGAGGGCCGGGCTAAGAGTGATTGACAGGCGTCTCAGCCAATGGCGGCCGCCGGAAGCTCTGGCCCGGCAGAGCAGAGGGAGGGCCGGGCTACAAGCGATTGACAGGCTTGTAGGCCAAAGACAGCCCCCGGGGGGCGATGCCCATTCAGAGCTGCCGGGGAGGGGCCGAGCTAAGCGTGATCGACAGGAGTTTTGGTCAAGGGCGGCCGCCGGCCGCCTGGAAGCTGCTTCCGGTGCCACAGTGCTGCTTCCCCACCTCCAGTACAGTTTTGGCCGCATGACGGCAGCAGTTAGTGTTGCACTGAGGCACTCCTTTGCCCCCTCCCGTTCCCACCACCTGCAGTACCGAAATTTGGACACTTGGGGGCAGCACCGAGCAGCACCCGGCACCGCCCCTTGTCCCCTCCCATCCCCACCTCCTGCAGCCCCGAGCAGCACCCGGCACCGCCCCTTGCCCCTCCCATCCCCACCTCCTGCAGTACCGAAATTTGGACACCTGGGGGCAGCACCGAGCAGCACCCGGCACCGCCCCTTGTCCCCTCCCATCCCCACCACCTGCAGTATCCAGATTTGGACACGTGGTGGCAGCACACGCTCACTTTTCGGTACCCAAGAGGCAAGCGGCTGCGAAACGGCCGCTCCCCGCCCAGTTCACGTCCTCCGGGGCCACCAACTGCTCACAGAGGTAGGGCTGACTCTTCTCCGTCCCCGGCGCCTCCGTAGCAAAAACCATTCCAGGCCGTCGCCACTGTCGCCAGGGACGAGGCTGGGGCTGTTCTACCCACGCTCCGCAAGCACAAAAAGGGGAGAGGTGTGTTCACATACAAGACGCTGCACAGCACATCTGCCCCCACCGTGGAGCGCTGGCGGTTCCGGCTGTGCTGCACACGGGAGCAGAGCTCTGCACCCGCTGCAGCTGGGATGGGGAAGAGAACCAGAAGGTGACGGGGAGAGCGCTTCTGGCTTGCGATCAAACAGTTTAACAACCACCAACCACCCAGATCCTAAACGGGATGCTTTTCTCCCCAAAACTTGGTGTGGGTATCCCCCCACCGCCCCTGCACACCCAGAATCGCAGGACTGGGAGGACTTCTGGGCTCCACAAGCACCTCCTGTCACAGAAAGTCTCTGTTTGGAGGAATCGGACCCAAATCAAGCTGTTACCCCCCCTTTTTTCAGGGAACCCACCCCATCCTCACCTGCTCCTCTGACGAATCATCGCCCCCCCGCCCAGTGACACTGGGGTGCCCCAAATGACACCATCCGTCCCCAGATTCCCCCCACATCCCCCTTTTTATGTCATACACCACCCCCATAAAACACCTCCAAAAAATGAGGAAAGCTGCCCCAAGCCACGATGGTGCCGCAGCTCTTGATCGGGCCCTGCTCTGCCACGTTCCCTCTCTGTTCCCAGGCTGGGACAGGCACCCCAGAGCACCACGGTCCCGGCCCCCATCTGCCGGAGGGTACCTGTTGAGCATCACGAGACAGCTGCAGCAAAAGCCCTTGAAGGTGCTTTTCTTTTCCCCCTCCTCCACGGAGCTATGGACAGTGCGACCAAAGACCCTCGGATTCAAGCCCCCTTGTCTACTGAGAACCGTTTACAGGTAATGTTAAAATAAGTCTGAAAGCATCTACTCCATCTGTTTGTGTTCTGGTCCCGCTCCTTGGCATACAGATGACAGTGAGAAAACACATCAAAACCAAACTCCTTCTTTAACATCTGTTTCCAGAGAGCAGTGTGCAGAGTAGGTAAACACAGAGTCCTGCTGGGCTGGAAGCAAGCCCAGGGCTCTGAAATAAGGTGCACAGAAGAGGCGAACGGTTCCGATGGGATCAAACCATGCCGGGCTTCCAGGCACACGCCCCAGATCTGTTCTTCCTGGTGCTGCAGTGGCTGACCCCAACAGGGACGTGCACCCTGCCCAGTCAATCCCTGAAATACGCGTCACTTCCCATCTGGTTCCTCTTGTTAAGAACCCTGAACACAAAAGACATCTTTCTGCCACGGCCTTCCCTGGGGCACACAACAAATACGGTATTTATTGATGGAGGTGATGAGCGAGAGACCCGGCAACAACAGCCTGAAGAGAGGTGAACTGCGGTTAATAGCTTAAATCAATGAAAAACCTTCTTCAATCAAAAAACACACTGTGCCTGTTACAAATGTTATTCTGTTGCACTGGTATGTTTACAAAGACAGATACGGTAAAGGAAAAGGGATTACACGGTAACAACTGTCCTTAATAGAGTGGTTCCCTTAAACTGAGCCTTGAAAGCAGCAGTTCTTTGGGAGTACGATAAAAAGAACAGAGCAATTCCATACTTCATTTTTAATCCTGCCTCCTTTCACCGTCAGGCCTTCACTGTCATCACCCAAACTCTGGCACTTTGATATGTTTTCCCAGAAATCATTGGATGCATGCTGTCATTTGGTGAAAAGTCGGAAGAAAATTCCATCCAACTACTTTAAAAGTAACCACAACTCCTCATAAGAGTATCCTATTTGAAATGCGGAAACTGGCTTCAGTATTGAGAAGCTCTCTTCACAAAACGGTCAATTCTCTCTCCAGCCCATCTGAGGAGCAGTATCTCCTTTGAAAGAATCTGCACTATAAGCCTGATTTCAGCAAGGGATCTAGAGAGAATGGCCATTTGCTTCAGCAAAATAGCTACTTCTTTTCTTCGGGGGCTACATTTTTACTAATTGCTGATTATCGAGTAATAGTTGCAAGATAAAGCTAACTGCTTGGTATTCTTTGTTCTTTAAGTTGCTTTGCCTGCTGCACTGGATTTATATTGGATATGCACTGGAGTCATACTGGATTTACGTATTGTAATGAATTTAACTACATATTGCTAGTATCAGTTTGGAAATCAGGATGTGTTTTATAAGGATACTAAAGACATTTAGCAACTGCAACTGCAACTGGTTTGAAACTGGTTTCAAAATAATTATACTGTAGTCATTATTGCACAACATTTACAACTAACTGGATGCAGACAGAGGAATTACTGCCATATATGTCAGTCAAACTTGGAGCACACTAAAGCAAATAAGTCAGCAAGATGTATTGTTCTTCACATCACAGTGTGTTTCTAAATATACTGTTGGGACACATACAATACTCAGCTTTCCCCTTTACTGTACCTTTCAAGAGCCTGCCTGCAGAGAAACATGCATTTATCTGAAATGCACCTGACTGCACTTGACCACTGCAATAAAGTACATTTTTTCTTCGATGCCTGCATTAACCGTGGAATCAGATAAGAGACCTGCATAAATGAAAGAATAAAAACGTGATTAGCCACTGTCCTTGGGAAGAGAAATTGTAGAGATTGGGTCATGCAGCAGCTTCAAGAACCGGTTTGGAAACTTTTACTGAAAGCACTTTGTGACAAAAACTGACAGGAAAGCTTTATCAAAGCAGTACCATGTAGCAAGCCTCACCCCAAAAGGCAAATTATTTCTCTACTCATCTACATGCTTAATTCTTCCCCATTCTCACACTTTTGTCATTTTAGCTCTAAAAACATAACACAGCAAAGGTGAGAGGCAGAAAAGTCACCACTTCCTGAAAATCTTACATTCTATAAATACCATTGCACCCTTTCAATAAAAGACCAAACATCATTTTGCTTTTGTTGAAAAGCTTAAGAAGTTCAGACCCACTGAACCCAGCATAAAAACCAAATCTGATTCACGCGTCTGCTTTTATTGTTTCATTTTGCCACAAACACTCCTTACCTGTATTGTTTGACATCATATGTTCAACTGGAGGATTAGTACTAACTTGCCACGTTGTTTTAACCTCCTTTGGTCCATGCCCACTACTTATGTCCACCTTCCATACTTCTGGGTGACTGCTGAGAGAATACCAAAAGAAGTCCAAATTCAGTCAGGTATTCAGTCACATCTCAATTTTAATGCTGCAAACACTGAAGGTTCTCTTACTCTGGATAGAACTTCTTGACAAGAGCTGAGCTGACGGGCAGTTGAAACACATGCTTCTCATCTGGAGGGTTCTCTCTATAATACTTTATGCAGATTCTGCAATAGACAACAGATAGTTACTTTCTCTGGAGACGTGCTTGTGCAACACTGCATAAACCTTGTGTAAAATGAACTACACTCTCAGATTTTATTATTTCCTTTTATTTTCAGTTTTAGTCACAAAGCAAAATTTAGCAGGAAGATCCAGCTGCTCCTTCTGCAGTCTCATTATCATCAATATTGAGGGCTGCTTTTCAAAAACAGTGTCTTTACAACTGTTGAAAAGAATCTATTTCTTACTGTTATTTCAAGAGCAAGAAGTAAAATGAAATAATTACTGTGTCCAAGGGAAGAGGCTCTCGTGTTTGAACTGAAGTAGGACTGTACAGCTGACCATTATTTCCAACATATGGTGAAGCTTTTGAACACAATGAACTTGTTCTTGTAAATCTACTGATGTGGAAATGAAGCAATCCTGGAACAGCAAAAAAGGCTTCTGCTCTTAACTGGACACTCAATGTCTACAATCACACAACACAGCCTCAGGATACTAAAATCATTTTCCTGCTTCTTTTGAGAAGGCAGAAGTCTAAGAACAGCCCAGAAGACTCAGCACTATGTTCCATGCTATCAGAGTATGAGCAGAAGTTCTCTGTCCTGCCTGACAGCAACCCAAATCAGATACCTAGGAAATCATATATGAACAACGAAACAACATTGACATTTCTGCAGTACATTGTTACAGCCTCATGATTTGCAGTTCAGTTTCTCAGCTTACAGGAATGATTGCATCCCCCCATCAGTAAGTGTACTCTACTTTACACTGCTTTCAGAGCTTAAAAAATAAAGCATCTTACCAAGGAGGTCAATGTTGCAAGTTCCTGGCCTGTGAGATAAGCAGGGGAAAGAGAAAACAAATAGAATCAATACAGTAAGTAGTTAATGGCTTTTTTTATGCTGTAGTTCTATTTACTACATCAGTGTTGTTTTACTGACTTGTTCAAATGAACTCAGTTTGAGCTTTTGAGACCCAATGTAATGGTAGTGGTATCTATGCAAATGCTTAATTGACTAGTTCTCATCTGTATGTTCGGTACAGAGGAAGAATGTTGGCGTTCCTTTTCTTTAATGAATTAATTTATTAATACCTAATCTACCTGTCTGACTAGGCTTCAAAGTACATAATGTTCATGTTAATTTTATTCGAGTTCTGTAGTGGTTTTAGGAAGAAAAAGAGTAATCATACCAGCATAGAAAATAGCGTGGAGACCTTATCTCCTTCAATATGGGTATTGTTCTGGTTTGTGACTGTGGGAAGACAGTTTCATAATGAAGTATCTTAGTGATACTTAAACTGTGTTGCTGAATGTAGCATCATTTTCTGCATGAGGAACATAGGCATCCTGAAGATTTCGTTTGTAATTACATACTTTACTTGAACAGTTGTAGGCAATACATGTCTTGGCAAAGATAAATTACTTTTGTTTTTATTCTAATAAACGTAACTCATGTTATTAAAAATTGCCTTCATTATAATTTATGAAATTTCTGTATAAACCTGGTTTCTTTTATTTCTTGTAGTGGTTTGAGGTTCGGTTACTAAATGAATCTATTTAAGGCAAACTTGTGATACTGAAATGGCCATTGTTCAGTTCAAATGCACAACATTCCTAACGGGCATTAAAGTGATGCTGAAGAGGTCTTTCTGATAGGAATGTAATGCTCGTGAATAAATCCAAGGAAATCTTCAGTTCCCGAAGTTATCTGTGGGCACAAGATTAAAAAACAAATTGCGAATTACTTTTTCATTCCCAAATTTGACTGAAAAATCATCTGAAGTTGTCTGATAATTCTGGTGTGTGTATAAGTACATACAGGTTGTATTTCCATAGCTGAGCAGATAAGGGACAGTTAATACGCTGGTTTTGTTTGTGTGTTCCTTTAGAAAGTCCAGATATCCACCACTATGCATAGGGACTCTTCATTAGGTGGCCCATATAGGTGGCCCATATAGGTGGCCCATATAGGGATGCGGGGCCTATAGGGACTCTTCATTAGGTGGCCCATGGAGGTGGTCCATGTAGGTGGTCCATGTAGGTAGGCAATACCTGAAGGGGTCCTATAGGGATGCTGGGCCTATAGGGACTCTTCATTAGGTGGCCCATATAGGTGGCCCATATAGGTGGCCCATATAGGGATGCTGGGCCTATAGGGACTCGTCATTAGCTGGCCCATGGAGGTGGTCCATGGAGGTGGTCCATGGAGGTGGTCCATGGAGGTAGGCAATACCTGAAGGGGGCCTATAGGGATGCTGGGCCTATAGGGACTCTTCATTAGGTGGCCCATATAGGTGGCCCATACAGGTAGGCAATACCTGAAGGGGGCCTATAGGGATGCTGGGCCTATAGGGACTCTTCATTAGGTGGCCCATATAGGTGGCCCATATAGGTGGCCCATACAGTAAGCAATACCTGAAGGGGGCCTATAGGAATGCTGGGCCTATAGGGACTCTTCATTAGGTGGCCCATACAGGTGGCCAATACAGGTAGGCAATACCTGAAGGGGGCCTATAGGGATGCTGGGCCTATAGGGACTCTTCATAAGGTGGTCCATATTGGTGGTCCATGTAGGTGGTCCATGTAGGTAGGCAATACCTGAAGGGGTCCTATAGGGATGCTGGGCCTATAGGGACTCTTCATTAGGTGGCCCATATAGGTGGCCCATATAGGTGGCCCATATAGGTGGCCCATATAGGGACTCGTCATTAGCTGGCCCATGGAGGTGGTCCATGGAGGTGGTCCATGGAGGTGGTCCATGGAGGTAGGCAATACCTGAAGGGGGCCTATAGGGATGCTGGGCCTATAGGGACTCTTCATTAGGTGGCCCATATAGGTGGCCCATACAGGTAGGCAATACCTGAAGGGGGCCTATAGGGATGCTGGGCCTATAGGGACTCTTCATTAGGAGGCCCATGGAGGTGGTCCATGTAGGTGGTCCATGTAGGTGGTCCACGTAGGTGGTCCACGTAGGTAGGCAATACCTGAAGGGGGCCTATAGGGATGCTGGGCCTATAGGGACTCTTCATTAGGTGGCCCATATAGGTGGCCCATATAGGGATGCTGGGCCTATAGGGACTCTTCATTAGCTGGCCCATGGAGGTGGTCCATGGAGGTGGTTCATGGAGGTAGGCAATACCTGAAGGGGGCCTATAGGGATGCTGGGCCTATAGGGACTCTTCATTAGGTGGCCCATACAGGTGGCCCATACAGGTGGCCCATACAGGTGGCCCATACAGGTAGGCAATACCTGAAGGGGGCCTATAGGGATGCTGGGCCTATAGGGACTCTTCATTAGGTGGCTCATATAGGTGGCCCATATAGGTGGCCCATATAGGTGGCCCATATGGGTGGCCCATATGGGTGGCCCATACGGGTAGGCAATACCTGAAGGGGGCCTATAGGGATGCTGGGCCTATAGGGACTCTTCATTAGGTGGCCCATATAGGTGGCCCATATAGGTGGCCCATATAGGGATGCTGGGCCTATAGGGACTCGTCATTAGCTGGCCCATGGAGGTGGTCCATGGAGGTGGTCCATGGAGGTGGTCCATGGAGGTAGGCAATACCTGAAGGGGGCCTATAGGGATGCTGGGCCTATAGGGACTCTTCATTAGGTGGCCCATATAGGTGGCCCATACAGGTAGGCAATACCTGAAGGAGGCCTATAGGGATGCTGGGCCTATAGGGACTCTTCATTAGGTGGCCCATATAGGTGGCCCATATAGGTGGCCCATACAGTAAGCAATACCTGAAGGGGGCCTATAGGAATGCTGGGCCTATAGGGACTCTTCATTAGGTGGCCCATACAGGTGGCCAATACAGGTAGGCAATACCTGAAGGGGGCCTATAGGGATGCTGGGCCTATAGGGACTCTTCATAAGGTGGTCCATATTGGTGGTCCATGTAGGTGGTCCATGTAGGTAGGCAATACCTGAAGGGGTCCTATAGGGATGCTGGGCCTATAGGGACTCTTCATTAGGTGGCCCATACAGGTGGCCCATACAGGCAGCCCATACAGGTGGCCCATACAGGTGGCCCAGAGAGGTAGGCAATACCTGAAGGGCGCCTATAGGGATGCTGGGCCTATAGGGACTCTTCATTAGGTGGCCCATATAGGTGGCCCATACAGGTGGCCCATGTAGGTAGGCAATACCTGAAGGGGGCCTATAGGGACTCTTCTATAGGTGGTCCATATAGGTGGTCCATATAGGTGGTCCATATAGGTGGTCCATATAGGTGGTCCATATAGGTGGTCCATATAGGTGGTCCATATAGGTGGTCCATATAGGTGGTCCATATAGGTGGTCCATATAGGTGGTCCATATAGGTGGTCCATATAGGTGGTCCATATAGGTGGTCCATATAGGTGGTCCATATAGGTGGTCCATATAGGTGGTCCATATAGGTGGTCCATATAGGTGGTCCATATAGGTGGTCCATATAGGTGGTCCATATAGGTGGTCCATATAGGTATGCTGGGCCTATAGGGACTCTTCATTAGGTGGCCCATGGAGGTGGTCCATGTAGGTGGTCCACGTAGGTGGTCCACGTAGGTGGTCCACGTAGGTGGTCCACGTAGGTGGTCCACGTAGGTGGTCCACGTAGGTGGTCCACGTAGGTAGGCAATACCTGAAGGGGGCCTATAGGGATGCTGGGCCTATAGGGACTCTTCATTAGGTGGCCCATATAGGTGGCCCATATAGGGATGCTGGGCCTATAGGGACTCTTCATTAGCTGGCCCATGGAGGTGGTCCATGGAGGTGGTCCATGGAGGTAGGCAATACCTGAAGGGGGCCTATAGGGATGCTGGGCCTATAGGGACTCTTCATTAGGTGGCCCATACAGGTGGCCCATACAGGTGGCCCATACAGGTGGCCCATACAGGTGGCCCATACAGGTGGGCAATACCTGAAGGGGGCCTATAGGGATGCTGGGCCTATAGGGACTCTTCATTAGGTGGCCCATATAGGTGGCCCATACAGGTGGCCCATACAGGTGGCCCATACAGGTGGCCCATACAGGTGGCCCATACAGGTAGGCAATACCTGAAGGGGGCCTTTAGGGATGCTGGGCCTATAGGGACTCTTCATTAGGGGCGGGACTGTGGTGAGAGGACAAGGGGTAATGGGTTTAAACTTAAAACAGGGGAGGTTTAGATTGGATCTGAGGAAGAAATTCTTTACTGTGAGGGTTGTGGGGCCCTGGAATGGGTTGCCCAGGGAAGTTGTGAATGCTTCATCCCTGGAGGCCTTCAAGGTGGGGTTGGACATAGCCTTGGATGGCATGGTTTAGTGGGAGGTGTCCCTGCCCATGGCGGGGGGGTTGGAACTCGATGATCTTGAGGTCCTTTCCAACCCTTACTATTCTATGATTCTATGATTCTATGATTAACACTCAAACCCCTCCCACAGATAGAGAAAAACACCCCTGGCCTGGCTTCAGCAACTGCACCAGCTGCTAGGAAGAAGAAAATTAACTGTTACAGCTGAACCCAGGACAACCCCAAACCAAACTATACTACTGAAATACTCAGATGTCAATTTGAGAAAGCAGCACACGATTATACAAGTTAAAGTATTTTAAACCAAATTAACTTTTTTCATTTTGCAGCCATATACAACTGAAAAGTACAACGACTAAAGGAGGCTGGAAACAGCCCTTCAGCAGATGGGAGCAAAAGCGAGATCAAGGTTACCCAAACCATCATTATTTCCTGCATGGAATACCTCTCTCTTCAATTTCTAACCATGTTCACAGCTAGCAGGCTTACCTATGAAAAAACTGACATAATCCTTCTTCATCTTATCCAAACCAATCTTCAAGAGCATTTGCACTGAAGTGATGCCAGTGAGGGAAACAGCCTCCATCTTTCCACGGTAAGACTGCTGAATCAATTTGCTCAGCAAACTGCCACTCCCGTGATGAATCTGAAAATTAGAAAGGTTTTTTTGTGACGTAACTGTGTACAAAACATCATAACCATCAGTCAGAAGTACACCGCCGTTGACACAGAGGCAACCTGCGACAGCTCAAAGTCATTTGAATATGACACAACACAAATGAGGGGCAGTTAAGTGACAAGAGCTATATTGTACTTCAAACAACTCAGAATGTTAACATTTATTGTCAAAATACAAGTACAAACTTATCGTGCAATACAAATACATACCCAGGGCTGTATCTCACCACCTTCCAGGGATTCCAGGACCAGCGTGAAACACGCTATCAACTCCTGATAGGAACTGACACCTTAAAGAAAAAAAAAGGTGCAATATTTTATCAATCCATACCATGACTTTAAAAGGGTTAAAGAAACAATGACCAAAAGAGACCACTGAACTGCATATGACTGCTGGAGAACAGCACACAGCAGAGGCAGATGGGCATACAACACATATTAGCTACATTCTCTCTAAAGACATTGAAGATCAACACACTTTTATAAACCTCACTGAACAGCTGTTGCACTCAGAATGAATGCAATTTAAAAGATGCATAAGTCAATCCCTCAAACAGAAAGGACTTCTTATAATCTCTGGAACAGCTTAACAGAAGTTATTTTTGTTAAGTGATCTGAAAAAATAGTAGTAAATAAAAATATATTTTACTGAAGGACCATGAGTGGTATCAAAAGAATGATGATATTTATATGCAGTTTTATCAACTTAAGATGTCCTTCAGATCTAGAAGGACAATTTCTATAGCTTTCTGCTTTAGAGCAGATTAGCATTAGTAATTGCTTAGTACCCTTGACAAACAAATAAAATGAAATATATCTGCTGCTAGATGTTGCTCTACCTTTTTATCTTGCAAGAAGGTAAATCAACTCACACACCTAAAATTAGCTCTTTGAGGAAAAGACAAAACTGTTGATAATTTTCTGAAAAGCTTAGTCCTTAAAACTGAAATTCATATTCATTTCACTCAGAAAGCAACACAGACTAGTAGACAAAGAACAGAAGAATTAAGGGAAACCAGATAAGGCAAAACCCCACAATACACTTACATTTCATTTTGCACCAGAATTGTTCAGCAAAATCCAGGTCTCCTCGCTCACTGAAGACTGATTTTATTGAACTGTCCACTGCCTCTGTGTCACATTTGATTTTCTGAAAGAGTTAGTTTGCCTTAAGTAAGACAGGATGTCTTAAGGTTCAAAGGCCTTTGGAATTAAACTTTTCTCCAGAGATCAAAATTGGGTGCATCACTAATTTTTCTCCTTTTCCAGGGAAACTACCACCTAGAAACTACTCTGCATAGTAGTTTGGAAGTGAATTTTTATTTAAAACTGAGACTAATTCCATTCAGAATTATCACATAGGGTAATTGCTATCTTTGGACCAGGAAGTGAAGCCTACCATCAGAAAGGCTTTCAATCACAGCCAAGTAAAGCTCAATCAAGCTGTCTAATAAAAACCTATCATCAAGATGATCCTTTTCTCCTTACAATTGCATGATACACAGAGCACTGGTAAATAGCAAGAATAGAGCCCAGCAAGCACTAGCTCAGAACAACCTATGCTATACTGAACTTAGATGATTAAACAACTGTATGTACACCCAGCAGTGCCCTTGGAGACCAAAATGAATACATAAATAGGTTCTCAGAACAGAAAACTCTTCCTGTCATCCCCATCCCAATTATTTCTGGTTTAGCTGATACAAAACACATTCCATTTTTAGCTTATCAGTGAAACAGAAGTTCCCCCTCAATAGTGAAAAGACCCAAATCTTTTCTTGCAGACTGAAAATAAATCTGAACTTGAATTCCTCCATTGCTTTAGAATAGCATAAACCTCTAGTTAATAGGACAGACACCCAACTGATACCATTAAATTGGCCCAAAAGCATTGCATTAGTCAAAAAAAGCAAATTAATGAGAGAACATAAATACTATATACCATAGAAGATATTATGCAAGTAAAAATTTGCAGTAACTACAGTTGTTATAAGGGTAACAAGCTGACAAGGTAATTGGCAGGAAATCAGATATACCTCCATTCCATTTCTGTTTCCTGACACACAAGATCCATCCAGCTTCTTCTTTAAATCTAGTAGAGGAGAAAAATAAATTTCACCACTATGAAATAAAAAAGAATCATCAAACCAATCATATAAATCCCCAGACATCATCACAAACAAATATCCTGACCAGACGGCTAACAGACCATATGTATCCATCTAGAAACTGGTTTTACAGGGCAAGGAAATAGTCTGATGATAGAATTTCCTAACATTTATTACAAGCTTTGCATTTTCACCGTATAAACATACTGTTAACTGAGCATTACCTGGTGAAGTGTTAGTGTGGAAGCAGCAACGGGCAGCAAGTGGTCTGCTGAGTGTCTGGCTTTCTTCTACATGGTTTCTCAGAGTTTTCGTCTGGTTTATCTTTTTCCAGTTTATGTTTTGTCTGGTTTATCTTTTGTCCAAGCTTAATCTACATACCAAAAATCTTACGGTTGCATTTGAAAAGCTTTTGCATCCCTACATCCGATTGCCTTCTTAGATCTGGTTTCTTCTACCTTAAACTTCTGACAAGACACACAGCATTCACCACAGGTTTCAGAAGGAATCACTCATTTTTACAGTTATACAAGTATGTGCATGTGTGCGTATACATAGAAATAAAATTATAACTGGAGGAAGGCCCATTAGTGGGAATTACACATACTAATGGACCATTACCCTGATCCCCAAGAGAGAGGAACAGGATGAAGCCATCGGTGCTTTTGGTGTTTGAGTGCTGTGTCTGTGTGGCCAGCTGTGTACACATGTGTTGTATACATACATTTGGGTGTGTGGGCCTACTGGGAATACCTGCTCAGCCTTGGACTCGGCTGGAGCTGGGGGCATGGAGCTGCAGGAGCCTTGCTGCTGCTGGGCTACAGGATTCAGCCTCCCCTTAACAACTACATTTTCCTGACTGGGCAGGGTTTGGATGGAAGAGAGTTAGATTTCTTCATAGCAGCTTGTACAATACTATGCTTTGGACTTGTGATGATAACAAAGGGATGTTTTAGCCACTGCTGAGCAGTGCTTACACAGCATCAAGGCCTTTCCTGCTCCTCACCCCAGCGAGCACACTGGGAGCACACAAGGAGTTTGGAGGGGACAAACTCACCCCTGCCCTGTCCCATCTCTGGCAGTGTCCCAAGGCCAGCTTGGAGAAACCTGCTCTAGCTGAAGGTGCCCCTGCCTGTAGCAGTGGGCTGGAACTGGATGAACTTCAAGGTCCCTTCCAACCCAAACCATTCCATGATTCTGCAATTCTATATGACTATGACACAGCCAGGACAGCTGACCCCAGCTGACCAAAGGGATATCCCGCACCATACGGTGTGCTCAACGGTAACAGCCAGGGAAAGAAGGAGGAGGAGGTGGGTCACACATCTGGAGTGAAGGTGCTTCTCCTCCAAGCCACTGGTACACGTGATGGAGCTGTGCTGCGCTGGGAGGGCCGAATACCTGCCTGCTGATGGGAAGTGGTGAACGGATTCTGCATTGTGCTTTGCTTGTGTACACAGCTCTGCTTTACCTACTGAATGCCCCGTATCTCAGCCCATGCATTCTCACACTCTCACCTTTCTGATTCTCTCCCCTGTCCCTAGTCCCTTCCTTTTTCAGTGTTCCGGTAGCAGGACAGCAGGGAATTGTCTGGGATGTACCTAAGCACAGAAGCACATTGACATTTAAACACCTGAAAATAACCCTGAAAGAACAGTTGATAAATAGTTCTAGTTTTGAACTGGCTTCAGTATTGAGAAACTCTCTTCACAAAATGGTCAATTCTCTCTCCAGCCCATCTGTCGAGCAGTATCTCCTTTGAAAGAATCTGCACTATAAGCCTGATTTCAGCAAGGGATCTAGAGAGAATGGCCATTTGCTTCAGCAAAATAGCTACTTCTTTTCTTTGGGTGCTACATTTTTACTAATTGCTGATTATCGAGTAATAGTTGCAAGATAAAGCTAACTGCTCGGTATTCTTTGTTCTTTAAGTTGCTTTGCCTGCTGCACTGGATTTATATTGGATATGTACTGGAGTCATACTGGATTTACATATTGTAATGAATTTAACTACATATTGCTAGTATCAGTTTGGAAATTGGGATGTGTTTTATAAGGATACTAAAGACATTTAGCAACTGCAACTGGTTTGAAAGACTACAGACTTTTTAGTCTTGGAAATACTGTGCAGATGGGTCCTGCAACAGAAGACAGCAGCTTTCCCCTGGGGCTCCTGCCTGGCAGGATATTCATTAAAAAGCTACTCCAGACCATACTGTACGCATGCACGCTGTGCTATCCTTACCTCACCTACAGAACCATAACAACATTACAGCAGGGTTGAAAACTAGGCTTGGCAACAAACGCGTACGTGATCTACTTCTCAATTCCCTACAACACACTCCAAAGTGAGTTTGGAAAAACATAAAAGTACCCACTAGAATCCTACATTAAAATCCAGTACCAAGAATTGGCATAATCTTCAAAACTTCTCACTCCAATTGATCTTGCATCCTGGACATTATTGATGCTGCTGAGAAAAGATAAAACAGAGTAAAGGCTGCTTTAGCTAGAAAAGCAAAATGTATTTAAACAACAAATAGGCACAGTGAAGGAATCCGAAATATCTTTGCTAGTGGTGAGTATATTACTATCCTCCAGCTCCAGTTCCCTAACCAAGCCAACATCAGCCATCGTTACCCCAAACCAAAACAACTGTAAAAATGCCCATACGGCTCCTGAAAGAGCTCCATTAAAAAAGCTTTTGGGTTTTCACTCTCGCCAGATAGAACTGATCATTATGGCACAAGTGCATACTATTCAGATGCGCAGTGCACCAAGAGCCAAACAGCTGTCACTCCAGAACTGCTAATAGCAGAGAAGCAGAAAACGGCCCAGTGAAGCAAAAGGAGGACTTCTTGGAGTTGTTTTCCTACCCTGCAAAGTGCCTGCCCGTATTAATGGTTTCCTAACATTAGAAGAAATGAAGAATCTTCTTACCAAAGAACAGACAATGTAGCTGTAGACGCCAGAAGAGGGAAACTTTGTCAACTGAGGGCGTTATCACTGCTGGCAAGGTGCTAGAATGTGGCAGCCTCAGATCGAGAGGCACGAAAAGGTACCCCTGTGCTCCAGACAGACTGAGGAATGAGAGCAGCTGGAAAAGGAAGGCGACTGCAGCGGTTTTCTCTCATCCTGGTTGCCACCCAGGACTGGAGATGCCTGCTGTCCATCTGCAAGGGAAGTGCTGTCTGGCATCAGAGCCTGGGACATGGTCTTTGGACCTTTAGGCATACGCTAAAAGACAGTAGCACGCTGATGAGGTGAGATGCCACAGTGCTAGGACAGTAGAAACGCTGTTGCAGGAAGGCAGAGCTGAGGCCATTACTGGCTGGCCCGAGTCCTGCAGCATGAGGACTTCAATTTGAACCTCCTTTAGCTTTCCTTGGTACTAATTTTTCCTAGGAAAACCAAGTGGAATGTTTTCAAAACTGACAGTCATTCTGAGGCACACTAAAGCTTTTGGCTCCTTTCTCGTTTCTGCATACCACGGTGCTGGTTTTCCCCACCGGAACTTCGCAAGTGCTCAGGCACAGAAACCATCCACTAGCAAGTCTTGTCTGGGTACCCTCAGCCATTTGCTGCAACAGATTCTGATCTTTTTTTTCAATTCCTGAATTATTTCACAGTCTCAGAATCCAACACACAGGCATTAAAGACGAGTACAACCTACTCGGCAGCTTCCCTGAGATCGGTTATGTTTCTTGTTTTCCCTCTTCCATCGTTGAACGTAGTCTGATTTGCCACGGTTAGCACACCATTCTTCGTGGAGAAGCCTGGGAAGCGTCTCTTCAGAGCTATTCAAAATACCAAAAGAAAGCAGAAATGTTACACCTCACGGCAAGTGAGCTCCGCTTTTGTCGCTTGTCTTTTGTGACATACTTAAACGCTTTCAGAGTCAAGATCAATTGCTTTTCAGCTGATTATCTAACGGAATGCTGACCTTGAGAACTCTTGCGAGAGCCATTCTATTCAAAGTCAGGATTTTTATGCTCAGGCATGGTGGGATCGCCGCTGCCAACTGAAGATTCTAGGTACTACCGAATAACAACAGCAGTATCTGTAGCAGTTTAAGAATTTGTAATAAATGCAGAACTTACTCTCCGTAACTTAGCAGCCTGGAGAAACTGCGGCTTCTTTTTTACGAATCGTATTAGCACCCAAAACAATACTTAACAGCAAATGTCAGCTCCTCGCACGCCACGTGAGCTCCAGCACCGGTCACTATCACTAGACATTCCTGGAGAGGAAGCAATGGAAAAAACACAGAAACTATTGGGTAGACTGAGTGAGGACGAGATTATAAAAGAGAGAGACAAGGACAGATGTTTACATACTCATTTACGTTGCCCTGCTCTTTGCTACACCAAGTCCTTGCTTCCATTCCAAAGGGAAGAGCAGGTTAGTCCTCCTGCATACCTGTACTTCACCTTTATCTGACGCTTCTGCACTTTCCGTACCAGGTTCTGATAAGCACCGATGCCTGGGCTCAATATTCAGCCTGGAATACCTACCTCCCCCCTCCCCCCCCGCCCCGTTATTCTCAGGAAATTAATTATCTAACACGTCTCTTTTCCTCCTTCTCTAATCTTCACCTCTTGCTGCAGTCTAAAAGAAAATAATAGCTTCTTTGAAAATGATTTTCTGTCTTTTGGGTCAGTACCTCATTTTTCATACAGATTCTTAATTTTTTATCATTTCATCCATTATTTTCTCATTTGACAGCCTGTGCCTGGCTTACACAATCTCTGTTTTAAAGCATGGAAAAATAAACAGCAGTTTCTTATTCGCATGAGCTTCTAGGTCAGTGACAGATACTCTCGAGCTCTGACACCTGGGCTTGTCTACTCAGAAACACCTGCTGACCACAGTGACAAAACCAGGTTTTTGTCCCCTTAATTCCTCTGCCTCCCTGCATAGGCAGCACTACGTGCAGCACTGAAAAGCAAGCTGCGCTGTAACCGGGCTCAAGTACCACCTGAACTTCAACAGCTGCCCCAGCATTTCCTTCAAGTCAACACCTTGGCCTGGGTTGAGTGCTCACGTTTTGGAAGGCACAATTTGCACTGTAAAGCATTTCGTATCAGTGATGATCAAAGAGCAAGAAAGAGCTCAGCTTGACCCAATCGCACTCCGGGTGTCCACGGATGGCTCCCTAGAAAAAAAAAAATACTAAATCCTTATACTTTCAAACTGTTTGAAACTGAAGGGATGCCACTGCCAGGTAACAGTCAGCACCTCGTGATCTTGCCACAAAACACTTCTCAGACTGGAGCTGTGCTTTCACGTGAACGCTCCCAATCTGCTAAGATGTGTGTAAGAAATAGAACCACTCACGAGGCCTGCTTGGAATGATCATCGAAGGACAATCTTCATCACGCAGGACTTGAGCAGCAGACTAAAGAGGGGAAAAATCGGAATGTTGAATACACAGCAGAAAAACTGAGGTTTGTTTCTCACCCACTCTGAGAAAATGCCCCAAACTGGACTCTGTAGCCTCCTCCCCAAACAGACTGGTGGAGCTGCAAGGCACATTCATCATGTGAGAATCCAACCTCTCAATTGATTTGGGAAAAGACTGTGCTTTACTTTTCTAGTGACAAAAAAAAGAAGAGACCTGTTCACTTTGGATTGGCACGTGCAGTGGTAATGACTGGGCGATCGTTGTTTGCCTCCCCTTGCTTTTCTCTTAGAGAAGAGGGAGAATTTAACACAACTAACACAGCTGAATTGCAAGGTGGTTCAGAGATGGGAGAAATGACACCGTACATCTGAGACCAAAATCACTTCCGTGAGACAGACTTCTTTTCCTAGCTGAATTACTGAGGAGCTCTACGTAACTTAGGAGCCTTAAGAACTGGTTTGAGACACTCTGCTCTACTGCTGGGGAGCACTTAAGTACCAAAGGATACTTGCCACAGTACCGCAACCACATGGAAGTATTCCATCACCTCCTGATACGTACAGACCTTGCGAGGACTGTTAACACCAGGCTCGCAGAACTGCTTAAAGTAATGCCACTGATCGGGTTCGTAGCTGTAGGAAGCCTGAACATCAGTGCAGGTCACACACCTGCCTGGGCACAAAGCTGCAAGAAAAGAAAGGTTTGAAATACCATGACTTAAACAGGCACACTCTGTGCTTAAAGACAGCCTCACCTTTGGGCGACAGACACGCCCTGCGGTTCAGAACAATGCTATCTTTATACAAGGTATGAAACTAAGCCGCTGCAAACTGCTGCTGTAGTTAAACAGTAAGTTGGGGTACCACATGTCTGCCAGAGAGTTATGAAATCGAACCCTAAAAGGACATAAAGAAAGAAAGAAAGAAAGAAGAAGAAGGGGCCTGCTAGACACCTGCACAAACAACACACAGCCAGGAGCCTGTCCACAGAGCACCAGGACAATCTACAAACGAGAGACTCCCCCAGAAACAAGACCTGGAACATTTTCAATTCATTCTCAAATAACCTCCTGTGACACTGCGCTCATCTTCAGCCGCACGCTGTGGCCAGCAAGGTCAGGCATATTTTGCCCTGTAGAGTGCTGGGCGCATAGGCTGCTGTCCTGGTTTAAGCTTATAAACCCATACAGTCGCTCCCTCACTCACTTCCCCCTCTTTCTTCCCTCTGCTCCTGGAGGGATGGGAAGGAGAATTGAAAGAATGCAACTCCCACAGGTTGAGATAAGAACAGTTTAGTAACTAAGGTATAACACAAATCACTGCTGCTCCCACCAATAATAATAATGACAAGGCAGATACAAGGAAAAGGAGAATACAATAGCTCACCATCAAATATCAAGCCCGACCACCCAGTGCACCCCCACCAGTAACAATAATGACAAGGCAAATACAAGGGAAGGATACAATTGCTCACCACCCAGTATCAAGCAGTGCACCCCCCCACTGCATCCCCCACCGTGCACCCTCACCACCCTTCCGGGTCTCTGCTCTCCGTTTCTACATCCTGGACACCACTTGCTGCGGTATGGAATAATCTCTTTGGTTAGTCTGGGTCAGGTGTCCTGTCTCTCCTTCCTCCCGGCTTCCCCTCCTCCCTAGCAGAGCATGAGGCTCACAAAGTCCTTGGCCAGCCTAAACATCACCAAGCAGTAACCGAAAACACTGCTGTTATCAGCACTGTTCCCAGGCCCAAAATCAAAAACACAGCGCTGCTGCACCAGCTACCCAGAAGGAGAAAAATGACTGCTGCTGCTGAACCCAGGACAGCTGCACACTGGGCCATCCACAGCTGTCTCATCCCTTAAAAGCACTAGGATTTAAAGGGCATTTGTAAAGCTTTAATGAGAGAAACTCTCTTTCATCTTCATATGGCATAATTTTTAGATGGCAGAAAATTCCGTGAGCAAGCCTTAGGCCAACTGCTCCCACATCTAAAGCCTTTAGCTCCATGGCCAGGGCAAATCAGCAGCAGAGCAAATGAAGGCTCTGGCCCTTCTCAACAGACTGAGACTTGAAATGACTTGGCATAAACCAGAGAAGCCCTAAGGCCACCCAGTCTGGTAACTCGATGAGCCTCCTGCTACAAGGACCTTGCAACATGGATCGAAGTCTGCATCAGCTCCCTCACAACGCTGTCTCTGCATCTAGAATACTAAGCCTTTCTGAAGAAACCTAATGACTTTATTGGAGCAAGGCAGGCATCCAAACCGAGGGAAACCAGGAGAGCAGCAGCAGCAACCGAAATCCTCCCGGACTGTCTCACCAGAAAAACTGGGATTAGCTGGGCTCCCCCAGGGCACAACACGGCAAGGTCTATTTGCAGAACAAAAGGAGGGCAATTAGCCCTGCCCCAGCCCCCCATTGCTGCAGACCTCACTCATTTCATGGACAGAGAATTTCAACCTCCAGATCTTTCAGCATCTTAAAGCTACAGTGAACAGTTTCATTTCCAAACTAACTGCCAGTTTAGATCAGAGGAAATAAACAGGAAATCCCTTGGCTGGTTTCTAAAAGCTCATTTCCATCTTCACCCCTTTCCCTACTAATGAAGATACAGTGTGAATTAAGGACCCTCTGGGCAATTCCCCCCACTTTCTTTACTCCCCCCAGTACCGAGCAATACCGAGCAAAGGGAGAGAGACAAGCACAGTGGCAGGGCTCAGGATGCCGGGCAGGAACCTCCGAGGCGCCTGAAATTCAGCAAGGGAGATTAAGGTAGAAGCAAGCGCACTCAGGGCCCCTGACCCGGCTCCTCTCCGGCAGACCGCAACCCTGCCGCTCCGGGCGCAGTGAAGCTTCCCGCGCCGGGCGGCCAGCGGGCAGGAGACACCCCCCTGCGCCCGCCCAAGGGACGGGCGGACCTACTCGCCTCGCCGGTAACCCCGCTGGGCTCGGATCTCACCTGCTGCCGCCGCTGCCGGGACCCGGACCCTGCTCGCCGCAAATGAGCTGCTGCCGCAAATGAGCTGCTGCCGCAAATGAGCTACTGCCGCAAATGAGCTGCTGCCGCAAATGCCCTCCTGCCGCAAATGCCCTCCTGCCGCAAATGCCCTCCTGCCGCAAATGCCCTCCTGCCGCAAATGCCCTCCTGCCGCAAATGACCTCCTCCCTCCCCCCCCCGGCCCCAGCCCTTGCAGACTCAGACTCAGGGTTTTGGAGTATTTTGCGGGCACGAGGGCTGATCCGGGGACCCTGGGGTGCCCCAAACGACACCATCCATTCACAGATTCCCCACACCCCCGTTTTCATTCCACCCCCCCGAAGCAAAAAGAGACAAACAAAAACAAGAAAAAAAACTCAGCAAAAACGGAGACACAATGCTCCACGGAGCACTCCCCGGGGGATGTAAACTGGGCGAGGAGCAGCAGTTTCGCCGCCTCTTGGCTCCGCGGCGGCGAAAAAGTAAGCGTTTGCTGCCACCTTGTGCCCAAACATCGGTACTGCAGGATGAGTTGAAGCAGAGGTGCTGCCATCATGTGGCCAATATTCGGCACTGCAGGCGGCGCAAGAAAGCGGGTCCACGTATAACGCTGGACCAATCAGAAAGGCAGGTGGGCCGGGCTAGGAGTGATTGACAGGCATCTCAGCCAATGGCGGCCGCCGGAAGCTCTGGCCAATCAGAGCGGAGGGAGGGCCGGGCTACGAGTGATTGACAGGCGTCTCAGCCAATGGCGGCCGCCGGAAGCTCTGGCCAATCAGAGCGGAGGGAGGGCCGGGCTACGAGTGATTGACAGGCTTCTCAGTCAATGGCGGCCGCCGGAAGCTCTGGCCACTCAGAGCAGAGGGAGGGCCGGGCTAAGAGTGATTGACAGGCGTCTCAGCCAATGGCGGCCGCCGGAAGCTCTGGCCCGGCAGAGCAGAGGGAGGGCCGGGCTACAAGCGATTGACAGGCTTGTAGGCCAAAGACAGCCCCCGGGGGGCGATGCCCATTCAGAGCTGCCGGGGAGGGGCCGAGCTAAGCGTGATCGACAGGAGTTTTGGTCAAGGGCGGCCGCCGGCCGCCTGGAAGCTGCTTCCGGTGCCACAGTGCTGCTTCCCCACCTCCAGTACAGTTTTGGCCGCATGACGGCAGCAGTTAGTGTTGCACTGAGGCACTCCTTTGCCCCCTCCCGTTCCCACCACCTGCAGTACCGAAATTTGGACACTTGGGGGCAGCACCGAGCAGCACCCGGCACCGCCCCTTGTCCCCTCCCATCCCCACCTCCTGCAGCCCCGAGCAGCACCCGGCACCGCCCCTTGCCCCTCCCATCCCCACCTCCTGCAGTACCGAAATTTGGACACTTGGGGGCAGCACCGAGCAGCAGCCGGCACCGCCCCTTGTCCCCTCCCATCCCCACCACCTGCAGTATCCAGATTTGGACACGTGGTGGCAGCACACGCTTACTTTTCGGTACCCAAGAGGCAAGCGGCTGAAAAACGGCCGCTCCCCGCCCAGTTCACGTCCTCCGGGGCCACCAACTGCTCACAGAGGCAGGGCTGACTCTTCTCCGTCCCCGGCGCCTCCGTAGCAAAAACCATTCCAGGCCGTCGCCACTGTCGCCAGGGACGAGGCTGGGGCTGTTCTACCCACGCTCCGCAAGCACAGAAAGCGGAGAGGTGTGTTCACATACAAGACGCTGCACAGCACATCTGCCCCCACCGTGGAGCGCTGGAGGTTCCGGCTGTGCTGCACACGGGAGCAGAGCTCTGCACCCGCTGCAGCTGGGATGGGGAAGAGAACCAGAAGGTGACGGGGAGAACGCTTCTGGCTTGCGATCAAACAGTTTAACAACCACCAACCACCCAGATCCTAAACGGGATGCTTTTCTCCCCAAAACTTGGTGTGGGTATCCCCCCACCGCCCCTGCACACCCAGAATCACAGGAGTGGGAGGACTTCTGGGCTCCACAAGCACCTCCTGTCACAGAAAGTCTCTGTTTGGAGGAATCGGACCCAAATCAAGCTGTTACCCCCCCTTTTTTCAGGGAACCCACCCCATCCTCACCTGCTCCTCTGACGAATCATCGCCCCCCCGCCCAGTGACACTGGGGTGCCCCAAATGACACCATCCGTCCCCAGATTCCCCCCACATCCCCCTTTTTATGTCATACACCACCCCCATAAAACACCTCCAAAAAATGAGGAGAGCTGCCCCAAGCCACGATGGTGCCGCAGCTCTTGATCGGGCCCTGCTCTGCCACGTTCCCTCTCTGTTCCCAGGCTGGGACAGGCACCCCAGAGCACCACGGTCCCGGCCCCCATCTGCCGGAGGGTACCTGTTGAGCATCACGAGACAGCTGCAGCAAAAGCCCTTGAAGGTGCTTTTCTTTTCCCCCTCCTCCACGGAGCTATGGACAGTGCGACCAAAGACCCTCGGATTCAAGCCCCCTTGTCTACTGAGAACCGTTTACAGGTAATGTTAAAATAAGTCTGAAAGCATCTACTCCATCTGTTTGTGTTCTGGTCCCGCTCCTTGGCATACAGATGACAGTGAGAAAACACATCAAAACCAAACTCCTTCTTTAACATCTGTTTCCAGAGAGCAGTGTGCAGAGTAGGTAAACACAGAGTCCTGCCGGGCTGGAAGCAAGGCCAGGGCTCTGAAATAAGGTGCACAGAAGAGGCGAACGGTTCCGATGGGATCAATCCATGCCGGGCTTCCAGGCACACGCCCCAGATCTGTTCTTCCTGGTGCTGCAGTGGCTGACCCCAACAGGGACGTGCACCCTGCCCAGTCAATCCCTGAAATACGCGTCACTTCCCACCCGGTTCCTCTTGTTAAGAACCCTGAACACAAAAGACATCTTTCTGCCACGGCCTTCCCTGGGGCACACAACAAATACGGTATTTATTGATGGAGGTGATGAGCGAGAGACTTGGCAACAACAGCCTGAAGAGAGGTGAACTGCGGTTAATAGCTTAAATCAATGAAAAACCTTCTTCAATCAAAAAACACACTGTGCCTGTTACAAATGTTATTCTGTTGCACTGGTATGTTTACAAAGACAGATACGGTAAAGGAAAAGGGATTACACGGTAACAACTGTCCTTAATAGAGTGGTTCCCTTAAACTGAGCCTTGAAAGCAGCAGTTCTTTGGGAGTACGATAAAAAGAACAGAGCAATTCCATACTTCATTTTTAATCCTGCCTCCTTTCACCGTCAGGCCTTCACTGTCATCACCCAAACTCTGGCACTTTGATATGTTTTCCCAGAAATCATTGGATGCATGCTGTCATTTGGCGAAAAGTCGGAAGAAAATTCCATCCAACTACTTTAAAAGTAACCACAACTCCTCATAAGAGTATCCTATTTGAAATGCGGAAACTGGCTTCAGTATTGAGAAGCTCTCTTCACAAAACGGTCAATTCTCTCTCCAGCCCATCTGAGGAGCAGTATCTCCTTTGAAAGAATCTGCACTATAAGCCTGATTTCAGCAAGGGATCTAGAGAGAACGGCCATTTGCTTCAGCAAAATAGCTACTTCTTTTCTTCGGGGGCTACATTTTTACTAATTGCTGATTATCGAGTAATAGTTGCAAGATAAAGCTAACTGCCTGTTATTCTTTGTTCTTTCAGTTGCTTTGCCTGCTGCACTGGATTTATATTGGATGTGTACTGGAGTCATACTGGATTTACGTATTGTAATGAATTTAACTACATATTGCTAGTATCAGTTTGGAAATTGGGATGTGTTTTATAAGGATACTAAAGACATTTAGCAACTGCAACTGCAACTGGTTTGAAACTGGTTTCAAAATAATTATACTGTAGTCATTATTGCACAACATTTACAACTAACTGGATGCAGACAGAGGAATTACTGCCATATATGTCAGTCAAACTTGGAGCACACTAAAGCAAATAAGTCAGCAAGATGTATTGTTCTTCACATCACAGTGTGTTTCTAAATATACTGTTGGGACACATACAATACTCAGCTTTCCCCTTTACTGTACCTTTCAAGAGCCTGCCTGCAGAGAAACATGCATTTATCTGAAATGCACCTGACTGCACTTGACCACTGCAATAAAGTACATTTTTTCTTCGATGCCTGCATTAACCGTGGAATCAGATAAGAGACCTGCATAAATGAAAGAATAAAAACGTGATTAGCCACTGTCCTTGGGAAGAGAAATTGTAGAGATTGGGTCATGCAGCAGCTTCAAGAACCGGTTTGGAAACTTTTACTGAAAGCACTTTGTGACAAAAACTGACAGGAAAGCTTTATCAAAGCAGTACCATGTAGCAAGCCTCACCCCAAAAGGCAAATTATTTCTCTACTCATCTACATGCTTAATTCTTCCCCATTCTCACACTTTTGTCATTTTAGCTCTAAAAACATAACACAGCAAAGGTGAGAGGCAGAAAAGTCACCACTTCCTGAAAATCTTACATTCTATAAATACCATTGCACCCTTTCAATAAAAGACCAAACATCATTTTGCTTTTGTTGAAAAGCTTAAGAAGTTCAGACCCACTGAACCCAGCATAAAAACCAAATCTGATTCACGCGTCTGCTTTTATTGTTTCATTTTGCCACAAACACTCCTTACCTGTATTGTTTGACATCATATGTTCAACTGGAGGATTAGTACTAACTTGCCATGTTGTTTTAACCTCCTTTGGTCCATGCCCACTACTTATGTCCACCTTCCATACTTCTGGGTGACTGCTGAGAGAATACCAAAAGAAGTCCAAATTCAGTCAGGTATTCAGTCACATCTCAATTTTAATGCTGCAAACACTGAAGGTTCTCTTACTCTGGATAGAACTTCTTGACAAGAGCTGAGCTGACGGGCAGTTGAAACACATGCTTCTCATCTGGAGGGTTCTCTCTATAATACTTTATGCAGATTCTGCAATAGACAACAGATAGTTACTTTCTCTGGAGACGTGCTTGTGCAACACTGCATAAACCTTGTGTAAAATGAACTACACTCTCAGATTTTATTATTTCCTTTTATTTTCAGTTTTAGTCACAAAGCAAAATTTAGCAGGAAGATCCAGCTGCTCCTTCTGCAGTCTCATTATCATCAATATTGAGGGCTGCTTTTCAAAAACAGTGTCTTTACAACTGTTGAAAAGAATCTATTTCTTACTGTTATTTCAAGAGCAAGAAGTAAAATGAAATAATTACTGTGTCCAAGGGAAGAGGCTCTCGTGTTTGAACTGAAGTAGGACTGTACAGCTGACCATTATTCCAACATATGGTGAAGCTTTTGAACACAATGAACTTGTTCTTGTAAATCTACTGATGTGGAAATGAAGCAATCCTGGAACAGCAAAAAAGGCTTCTGCTCTTAACTGGACACTCAATGTCTACAATCACACAACACAGCCTCAGGATACTAAAATCATTTTCCTGCTTCTTTTGAGAAGGCAGAAGTCTAAGAACAGCCCAGAAGACTCAGCACTATGTTCCATGCTATCAGAGTATGAGCAGAAGTTCTCTGTCCTGCCTGACAGCAACCCAAATCAGATACCTAGGAAATCATATATGAACAACGAAACAACATTGACATTTCTGCAGTACATTGTTACAGCCTCATGATTTGCAGTTCAGTTTCTCAGCTTACAGGAATGATTGCATCCCCCCATCAGTAAGTGTACTCTACTTTACACTGCTTTCAGAGCTTAAAAAATAAAGCATCTTACCAAGGAGGTCAATGTTGCAAGTTCCTGGCCTGTGAGATAAGCAGGGGAAAGAGAAAACAAATAGAATCAATACAGTAAGTAGTTAATGGCTTTTTTTATGCTGTAGTTCTATTTACTACATCAGTGTTGTTTTACTGACTTGTTCAAATGAACTCAGTTTGAGCTTTTGAGACCCAATGTAATGGTAGTGGTATCTATGCAAATGCTTAATTGACTAGTTCTCATCTGTATGTTCGGTACAGAGGAAGAATGTTGGCGTTCCTTTTCTTTAATGAATTAATTTATTAATACCTAATCTACCTGTCTGACTAGGCTTCAAAGTACATAATGTTCATGTTAATTTTATTCGAGTTCTGTAGTGGTTTTAGGAAGAAAAAGAGTAATCATACCAGCATAGAAAATAGCGTGGAGACCTTATCTCCTTCAATATGGGTATTGTTCTGGTTTGTGACTGTGGGAAGACAGTTTCATAATGAAGTCTCTTAGTGATACTTAAACTGTGTTGCTGAATGTAGCATCATTTTCTGCATGAGGAACATAGGCATCCTGAAGATTTTGTTTGTAATTACATACTTTACTTGAACAGTTGTAGGCAATACATGTCTTGGCAAAGATAAATTACTTTTGTTTTTATTCTAATAAACGTAACTCATGTTATTAAAAATTGCCTTCATTATAATTTATGAAATTTCTGTATAAACCTGGTTTCTTTTATTTGTTTTAGTGGTTTGAGGTTCGGTTACTAAATGAATCTATTTAAGGCAAACTTGTGATACTGAAATGGCCATTGTTCAGTTCAAATGCACAACATTCCTAACGGGCATTAAAGTGATGCTGAAGAGGTCTTTCTGATAGGAATGTAATGCTCGTGAATAAATCCAAGGAAATCTTCAGTTCCCGAAGTTATCTGTGGGCACAAGATTAAAAAACAAATTGGGATTTACTTTTTCATTCCCAAATTTGACTGAAAAATCATCTGAAGTTGTCTGATAATTCTGGTGTGTATATAAGTACATACAGGTTGTATTTCCATAGCTGAGCAGATAAGAGACAGTTAATAAACTGGTTTTGTTTGTGTGCTCCTTTAGAAAGTCCAGATATCTACCAGTATGCATAGGTGGTCCATATAGGTGGTCCATATTGGTGGTCCATATAGGTAGGCAATATCTGAAGGGGGCCTATAGGGATGGTGGGGCGGGACTCTTCATTAGGGGCAGGACTGTTGTGAGAGGACAAGGGGTAATGGGTTTAAACTTGGTCTTTTTGGGGAGAAGTTTTGGTCTTTTTATGGGAAGTTTTGGCCTTTTTGTGGAGAGGTTTTGGCCTTTTTGGGGAGAAGTTTTGGCCCTTCCGGGGACAGAATTTGTCCCTTTTGGCGGGAGGTTTTGGACTTTTTGGGGGGAGGTTTAGGCCTTTTTGTGGGGCGGTTTTGGCCTTTTTGGGGGAGGTTTTGGTCTTTTTCGGGGGAGTTTTTGGCCCTTTTGGGAAGATGTTTTGGCCTTTTTGGGGAGAAGTTTTGGCCCTTTTGGGAAGAGATTTTGGCCTTTTTGGGGAGAAGTTTTGGCCTTTTTGGGGAGGGATTTATGCCTATTTGGGGAGAGATTTATGCCTTTTTGGGAGAGGTTTTGTCCCCTTTGGGGAGAGGTTTTGGCCCCTTTGGGGAGAGGTTTTGGCCTTTTTGGAGGGAAGTTCGGCCCTTTTTGGGAAGAAGTTTTGGCCTTTTTGTGGAGAAGTTTTGGCCTTTTTGGGCAGAAGTTTTTAGCCTTTTTGGGGAGAGGCTTCGGCCTTTTTGGGGACAGGTTTTGGTCCCTTTTTGGGGAGAGGTTTTCGCCTTTTTGGGGAGAAGTTCTGGCCTTTTTGGGGAGAAGTTTTGGCCTTTTTGTGGAGAAGTTTTGGCCTTTTTGGGCAGAAGTTTTTAGCCTTTTTGGGGAGAGGCTTTGGCCCTTTTGGGGAGAGGTTTTGGCCCTTTTGGTGAGAGGTTTTGGCCTTTTTTGGGGGAGGTTTTGGCCCTATTGGGGGAGATTTTGGACATTTTGGGGAGAGATTTTGGCATTTTTGGGGAGAGGTTTTGGCCTTTTTGGGGAGAAGTTTTGGCCCTTTTGGGGAGAGGTTTTGGCCCTTTTGGGGAGAGGTTTTGGCCTTTTTGGGGAGAGCTTTTGGCCTTCTTGTGAGAAGTTTTGGCTTTTTAGGGAGAGGTTTTGGCCTTTTTGGGGAGAAGTTTTGGCATTTTTGGGGAGAGGTTTTGTTTGTTTTTGGGGAGAGGTATGGGCTTTATTGGGGAGAAGTTTTATCCTTTGTAGGGTGTCCTGCGTTCAGCAGCAGCAGTCATTTTTTCTCCTTCTTGGTAGCTGGTGCAGCACTGTGTTTTTGATTTTGGGCCTGGGAACAGTGCTGATAACACCAGTGTTTTCAGTTACTGCTTGGTGATGTTTAGGCTGGCCAAGGACTTTCTGAGTTTCATGCTCTGCCTGGGAGGAGGGGAAGCCGAGAGGAAGGAGAGACAGGGCACCTGACCCAGGCTAACCAAAGAGATTATTCCATACCACAGCACGTCATGTTCAGGATGTAGAACGGGGAGCAGAGACCCGGAAGGGTGGTGAGGGTGCACGGTGGGGGGTGCAGCCGGTGGAGGGTGCACCGGTGGGTTTAGTTCACAGCTCGGTCGTCGAGTGGTGAGCAGTTCTGTCCTCTTCCCTTGTATTTCTCTCGTTATTGCTATTATCGGTGGTGGTAGCGGTGGTTTGTGTTGTACCTTGATTGCTGGGCTGTTCTTGTCTCGACCCGTGGGAGTTGCGTTCTTTCGATTCTTCTTCCCATCCCTCCAGGAGCGGAGGGAAGAAAGAGGGGGAAGTGAGTGAGTGAGCAAAACTGTTTGTAGCTTAGAAGCTTAAACCACGACATAGGGAGAAGTTTTGGCCTTTTTAGGGAGAAGTTTTGGCCTTTTTGGGGAGAAGTTTTGGCCTTTTTGGGGAGAAGTTTTGGCCTTTTTGGGGAGAGGTTTATGCCTTTTTGGGGAGAGATTTATGCCTTTTTGGGGACAGGTTTTGGCCCTTTTGGGCAGATATTTTGGCCCTTTTGGGGAGAGGTTTTGGCCCTTTGGGGGGAGAGGTTTTTGCTTTTTTGGGGAGAAGTTTTTGGTTTTTTGGGGGGAAGGTTTGCCTTTTTTGGGGTGATGTTTTGGCCTTTTTGGGGAGAAGTTTTGGCCTTTTTGGGAAGAAGTTTTGGTCTTTTATGGGAGAAGTTTTGGCTTTTATGGGGTGAGATATTGGCCTTTCTGGGGAGAGGTTTTGGCCTTTTTGGGGAGAGGTTTTGGCCCTTTTGGGGAGAGGTTTTGGCCTTTTTGGGGAGAAGTATTGGACCTTTTGGGGAGAGGTTTTGGATATTTTGGGGAGGACATTTGGCCTCTTTGGAGAGAAGTTTTGGCCTTTTTGGGGAGAGGTTGTGGCCTTTTTGGGGAGAGGTTTTTGACTTTTTTGTGGAGAGGTTTTTGACTTTTTGGGAAGAAGTTTTGGCCTTTTTGGGGGGAAGTTTTGGCCTTTTTGGGGAGAGGTTTTTGCCCTTTTGGGGAGAGGATTTGGCCCTTTTGGGGAGAAGTTTTGGCCCTTTTGGGGAGAAGTTCTGACCTTTTTGGGGAGAGGTTTTGACCTTTTTGGGGAGAGGTTTTCGCCTTTTTGGGGGGAGGTTTTGGACCTTTTTGGGCGAAGGTTTGGCTTTTTGGGGAGCAGTTTTGGCCTTTTTGGGGAGCAGTGGTGGTGTCTTTATGGGGAGAAATAATGTTGGCCTTTTTGGTGAGAAGTCCCAGAGTCTCATCCCCGAAGTCTGAATTCCATAGTCTGAGCCGTAGACACTCAGCAACATTCTTAGCGCCAGAGTCTGAGAGTATCAGTTCCAAAATGAAGTGAGGATGTTTGGAGGTTGTATTGTAATGATATGAATAGAACTGTGTTTGTGTCTGCAGGTCAGTGTGTTGAGAGCCTGGAGAGCGGAGAGGAGTTCTGTCTGTTTCTGAGTGGCCATAGAGAGCACGCAGAAGATTTCAGCTAGCCGCATGAAAGCGGTCTGTGTCAAAGGGAAGGCTGCGGTGCCGTTTGAAGCAGGCCGTAGGACGATGTTGGTTCCATGAGAAAGCATGCTACCTGTAGGGCATTGTGTGCAAGTAGGAAAGTGGTGTTGGGTTTTTCAAGTTGATTTGGTAATTGCAAACAATGTTATTTCTGTGTGTAAGTGTCTCGAAGTGAAATGTACGTAGTTAGTCAGTTGCAAAGTTCATGTAAGGACACATTAAAGGTACTTGCCTTAGAATGCTGCTGGTGGTGTTTTTTTAAGGAGGCTTTGGTCTGTCTTTTTATGGAGGCTTAGCCCTTTTTGGGGAGCGGGAAGTTTTGGCCTTTTTGGGGAGCGGTTTTGGCCCTTTTGGGGAGAGGTTTTGGCTTTTTTGGGGGGAGGTTTTGGCCTTTTTGGGGGAGGTTTTGGCCCTTTTTGGGGGAGGTTTTGGCCCTTTTTGGGGGGAGGTTTTTGCCCTTTTGAGGGGAGGTTTTGGTGCTTTTGGGAGAGGTTTTTTCCTTTTCGGGGAGAAGTTTTTTCCTTTTTAGGGATAAGTTTTGGACTTTTTGGGGAGAAGATTTGCCCTATTTGGGGAGAGGTTTTGGCACTTACGTGGGGTGGTTTTGTTGTTTTTGGGGGGATGTTTTGTCCTTTTTGGGGGGAGGTTTTGGCCCTTTTGGGGGGAGGTTTTGGCCCTTTTGGGGGGAGGTTTTGGCCCTTTTGGGGGAGCTTTTGGAGTTTGTGCGGTGGAGTTTTGGTCCTTTTTGGGGAGAAGTTTTGGCCCTTTTGGGGAGAGGTTTTGGGTTTTTGGGAAGAGGTTTTGGCCTTTTTGGGCGGAGGTTTTGGCCTTTTTTTGGAGGAAGTTTTGGCCTTTTTTGGGTAAGTTTTTGGCCTTTTTGGGGAGAATTTTTGTCCCTTTTGGGGGGAAGGTTTGGCTTTTATGTGAAGAGGTTTTGGCTTTTTTTGGAGAGAGGTTTTGGCCCTTTTGGGGAGAAGTTTTGGCCCTTTTGGGGAGAGGTTTTGGCCTATTGGGTGGGAAGTTTTGGCCTTTTTGGGGGGAGGTTTGGCCTTTTTGGAGAGAGGTTTTGGCCTTTTTGGGGGGAGGTTTTGGCCTTTTTGGGGAGAGGTTTTGGCTTTTTGGTGGAAGGTTTTTGCCTTTTTGGGGGAGGTTTTGGCCTTTTTGGGGAGTGGTTTTTGGTTTTCTTGGAGAGTGGTTTTATAATTTTTTTGGATACAAATTTTGGCATTTTTGGGGAGAAGTTTTCGCCTTTTCGGGGAGAAGTTTTGGCCCCTTTGGGGAGAGGTTTTGGCCCTTTTGGGGAGAGGTTTTGGCCCTTTTGTGGAGAGGTTTTGGCCCTTTTGGGGAGAGTTTATGGCCTTCTTGTTGGGAGGTTTTGGCCATTTTGGGGGGAAGGTTTGGCCTTTTTGAGGGGAAGTTTTGCCTTTTCTGGGGAGAATTTATGGCCTTTTTGGGGAAAAGTTTTGGTCCTTTTGGGGAGAAGTTTTGTCTTTTTTTGGGGAGGGGTTTTGGACTTTTTGGGGGGAGGTTTTGTCTTTTTGGGGAAGTATTGGCCTTTTTTGGGGGAGGTTTTGGCCTTTATTTGGAGAGGTTTTGTCTTTTTTGGGGAGAGGTTTTGGTCTTTTTGGGGAGAGGTTTTGGCCTTTTGGGGAGAGGTTTTGGTATGTTTTTGGGGAGAAGTTTTTGAATTTTTTTGGGGAGAGGTTTTGAGTTTTTTTGGGGAGAAGTTTTTGAATTTTTTGGGGGACAAATTATGGTATTTTTTTGTAGAGTAGTTTTGGAATTTTTTTGAAGAGAAATTTTTCAATTTTTTTGGGGAGAAGTTTTTGAATGTTTTGGGGGAGAAGTTTTGGTATTTTTTTGAAGAGAAGTTTTGGAATTTTTTTGAAGAGAAGTTTTGGAATTATTTTAAGAGAGTTCTTGGCCCTTTTTGGGGGAAATTTTGCCCCTTTTGGGGGGGGATTTGCATTTTTGTAGGGAAGATTAGGAATGTTTTTGGGGAGAAGTTTTGGTCCTTTTTGGGAGAAGTTTTGGAATGTTTTTGGTTAGAAGTTTTGGAATGTTTTTGGTTAGAAGTTTTGGAATGTTTTTGGTTAGAAGTTTTGGAATGTTTTTGGTTAGAAGTTTTGGAATTTTTTTGGTTAGAAGTTTTGGAATTTTTTTGGTTAGAAATTTTGGAATTTTTTTGGGGGGAGTTAATTGAATTTTTTTGGCAGAGGTTTTTGTCTTTTTGGGGTGAGGTTTTGGAATTTTTTTGAGGAAAGTTTTTGAATTTTTTGGGTGAAGATTTTGGAATTTTTTTGGGGAAAGGTTTTGGAGTATTTTTGGGGAGAAGTTTTGGAATTTTTTTGGGGTGGAAGTTTTGGAGGTTTTTTTGGGAGAGATGTTTACATTTTTTGTTGAGTGGTTTTGGCCTTTTTGGGGAGAGGTTTTGCCTTTTTGGAAAGAAGTTTTGGACATTTGGGGAGAGTTTTTTGCCTTTTTGGGGGGAGGTTTTTGCTTTTTTGGGGGGAGGCTTTCGCCTTTTTGGGGCGAGGTTTTTGCCTTTTTGGGGAGAGGTTTTGGTCTTTTTGGGGAGAGGTTTTGGCCCTTTTGGGGAGAGGTTTTGGCCCTTTTGGGGAGAGGTTTTGGCCCTTTTGGGGAGAGGTTTTGGCCCTTTTGGGGAGAGGTTTTGGCCCTTTTGGGGAGAAGTTTTGGCCTTTTAATGGAGAAATTTTGGCCTTTTAAGGGAGAAATTTTGGATATTTTGGGTGGAAGTTTTGGCCTTTTTGGGGAGAGGTTTTTGACTTTTCGTGGAGAGGTTTTTGACTTTTTGGGGAGAAGTGTTGGCCTTTTTGGGGAGAAGTTTTGGCCTTTTTGGGGAGAGGTTTTGGTCCTTTTGGGTGGAAGTTTTGGCCTTTTTGGGGGAAGTTTTGTCCCTTTTTGGGGAGTGCTTCTGGACTTTTCTGGGTGAGGTTTTTGCCTTTTTTGGGGGAAGTTTTATTCCTTTTGAGGGGAAGTTTTGCCCCTTTTGTGGATAAGTTTTGGCTTTTATGGGGTGAGATTTTGGCTTTTTGAGGATAGGTTTTGGCCTTTTTGGGGGAATTATTTGCCTTATTGGGGGGAGGTTTTGGCAATTTTGGGATAGGTTTTGGCCTTTTTGGGGAGAGGTTTTAGGCCCTTTTGGGGAGAGGTTTTGGTCCTTTTGGGGAGAGGTTTTGGCCCTTTTGGGGAGAGGTTTTGGTCCTTTTGGGGGAGGTTTTGGCCTTTTGGGGAGAGGTTTTTTTTCCCTTTTTGGGAGAGGTTTTTGAATTTTTTTGGGGAGATTTTTTTGAATTTTTTTGGGGAGAGGTTTTTGAATTTTTTGGGGGAGAAGTTTTTGGTATTTTTTTTGGGGAAAAGTTTTGGAATTTTTTTGGGGTGGGAGTTTTGGAATTTTTTTTGGGAGAGATTTTAAAAGTTTTTTGTTGAGTGGTTCTGGCCTTTTTGGGGAGAGGTTTTGGCCCTTTTGGGGGAAGTTTTTGCCTTTTTGAGGAGAGGTTTTTGCCTTTTTGGGGAGAGTTATTAGCCTTTTTGGAGAGAAGTTTTGGACATTTGGGTAGAAGTTTTGGAAATTTGGGGAGATATTATGGACATTTGGGAGAGTTTTTTGCCTTTTTGGGGAGAGTTTTTTGCCCTTTCGGGGGGAAGTTTTGGCCTTTTTGAGGAGAGGTTTTTGTAGTTTTGGGAGGAGTTTTTGCCTTAGTGGGGAGAGTTTTTTGCCTTTTGGGGAGAGTTTTTTGCCTTTTTGAGGAGAGGTTTTTGCCTTTTTGGGGAGAGTTTTTTGCCTTTTTGGGGAGAAGTTTTGGACATTTGGGGGAAGTTTTGAAAATTTGGGGAGATGTTATGGACATTTGGGGAGAGTTTTTTGCCTTTTTGGGGAGAGTTTTTTGCCTTTTTGGGGAGAGTTTTTTGCCTTTTTGGAGAGAGTTTTTTGCCTTTTTGGAGAGAGTTTTTTGCCTTTTTGGAGAGAGTTTTTTGCCTTTGTGGGAAGAGGCTTTGGCCTTTTAGGGAGAAGTTTAGGACATTTTGGGGAGAAGTTTTGGCCTTTTGGGGAGAAATTTTGGCCTTTTTGGGGAGGAGTTTTGGCCTTTTTGGGGAGGAGTTTTGGCCTTTTTGGGGAGACGTTTTGGCCTTTTTGGGGAGACGTTTTGGCCTTTTTGGGGGGAAGTTTTGGCCTTTTTGGGGGAAGTTTTGGCCTTTTTGGGGGGAAGTTTTGGCTTTTTTGGGGAGAGATTTTGGCCTTTCTGGGGAGAGGTTTTGGCAATTTTGGGGAGAAGTTTTGGACCTTTTGAGGAGACGTTTAATCCCTTTTGGGGAGAAGTTTTGGCCTTTTTGGGAGGTGTTTTGGCCTTTTGTGGAGAAATTTTGGCCTTTTTGGGGGGAAGTTTTGGTCTTTTGGGAGAGATGCTTTTGACTTTTTGTGGAGAGGTTTTGGCCTTTTTTGGGGAGAAATTTCGGTCTTTTTTGGGAGAGGTTTTGGCCTTTTTGAGGTGAGGTATTGGCCTTTTTGGGGAGATTTTAGCACTTTTGAGGAGAAGTTTTGGCCCTTTTGTGGAGAAATTTTATCCCTATTGGGGAGAAGTTTTGCCCCTTTTGTGTATAAGTTTTGGCTTTAATGGGGTGAGATTTTGGCGTTTTTGGTGAGAGGTTTTGGCCTTTTTGGGGAGAAGTCTTGGCCTTTTTGGGGGAATTATTTGCCTTATTGGGGGGAGGTTTTTGGCAATTTTGAGGATAGGTTTTGGCCTTTTTGGGGAGAGGTTTTAGGCCCTTTTGGGAGAGGTTTTGGCCCTTTTGGGGAGAGGTTTTGGCCCTTTCGGGGGGAAGTTTTGGCCTTTTGAGGAGAGGTTTTTGTAGTTTTGAGGAGGAGTTTTTGCCTTAGAGGGGAGAGTTTTTTGCCTTTTGGGGAGAGGTTTTGGCCCTTTTGGGGGGAAGTTTTGGCCTTTTTGGGGAGAAGTTTTGGCCTTTTTGGGGAGAAGTTTTGGCCTTTTTGGGGAGAGGTTTTGGCCTTTTTGGGGAGAAGTTTTTGCCTTTTTGGGGAGAGGTTTTGGACTTTTTGGGAGAAGTTTGGGCCTTTTTGGGGAGAAGTTTTGGCCTTTTGGGGAGAGATTTTGGCCTTTTTGGGGAGAAATTTTGGCCTTTTTGGGGTGAAGTTTTTGCTTTTTTGGGGTGAAGTTTTGGCCTTTTTGGGGTGAAGTTTTTGCCTTTTTGGGGGGAAGTTTTGGCCTTTTTGGGGGGAATTTTTGGCCTTTTTTGGGGAGAGGTTTTGGCCCTTTTGGGGAGAAGTTTTGGCCCTTTTGGAGAGAAGTTTTGGCCTTTTGGGAAGAAGTTTTGGCCTTTTTGGGGAGAAGTTTTGTCCCTTTTGGGGAGAAGTTTTGGCCTTTTTGGGGAGAAGTTTTGGCCTTTTTGGGGAGAAGTTTTGGCCTTTTTGGGGAGAAGTTTTGGCCTTTTTGGGGAGAAGTTTTGGCCTTTTTGGGGAGAAGTTTTTGACTTTTTGGGGAGAAGTTTTTGCCTTTTTGGGGAGAAGTTTTGGCCTTTTTGGGGAGACGTTTTTGACTTTTTGTGTAGGGGTTTTTGACTTTTTGGGGAGAGGTTTTGGCCTTTTTGGGGTGAGTTATTGGCCTTTCTGGGGAGATTTTAGCAGTTTTGAGGAGAAGTTTTGGCCCTTTTGTGGAGAAATTTTATCCCTTTTGGGGAGAAGTTTTGCCCCTTTTGTGGATAAGTTTTGGCATTTATGGGGTGAGATTTTGGTCTTTTTGTGAGTGGTTTCGGCCTTTTTGCGGAGAAGTTTTGGCCTCTTTGGGAGAAGATTTGGCCTCTTTGGGGAGAGGTTTTGGCCTCTGGGGAGAGGTTTTGGCCTCTTTGGGGAGAGGTTTTGGCCTCTTTGGGGAGAGGTTTTGGCTCTTTTGGTAACAGGTTTTGACCCTTTTGGTGTAAAGTTTTGAACCTTCTGGGGAGAAGTTTTGGCCCTTTTGTGGAGACTTTTTGGCCCATTTGGGGAGATGTTTTGGCCTTTTTGGGGAGATGTTTTGCCCTTTTGGGAGAAGTTTTGGCCTTTTTGGGGGGAAGTTTTGGCCTTTTTGGGGGGAAGTTTTGGCCTTTTTGGGGGGAGGTTTTGGCCTTTTAGGGGAGAGGTTTTGGTCTTTTAGGGGAGAGGTTTTGGTCTTTTAGGGGAGAGGTTTTGGTCTTTTAGGGGAGGGGTTTTGGCCTTTTAGGGGGGAGGTTTTGGCATTTAGGGGAGATATTTTTGCCTTTTTGGGGGGAAGTTTTGGTCTTTTCTTGGGGGAAGATTTTACCCTTTTGGGGAGAGGTTTTGGCCCTTTTGGGGAGAGGTTTTGTTCTTTTTGGGGGAGCTTTTGGCCCTTTTGGGAGTATTTTTGGCCTTTTTCGGGAGAAGTTCTACCCTTTTTTGGAGAGGTTTTGGCCTTTTTGGAGAGGTTTTGGCCTTTTTGGGAGAGGTTTTGGCCTTTTTGGGGGGAGGTTTTGGCCTTTTTGAGGAGAGGTTTTGGCTCTTTTGGGTAGAAGTTTTGGTCTTTTGGGGAGAGCTTTTGGCCCTTTTGGGGAGAGCTTTTGGCCCTTTTGGGGAGAGCTTTTGGCCCTTTTGGGGAGATATTTTTGACCTTTTGGGGAAAAATTTTGGCATTTTTGGGGGAGGTTTTGACGTTTTGGGGGGGAAATTTTGGCCATTAGCGGAGAGTTTTTGGCCTTTTTGGGGGAAGTTTTGGTCTTTTTGGGGGACGTTTTGGCCTTTTTTGGAGAAATTTTTTCCTTTTTGTGGGGAAGTTTTGGTCTTTTTGTTTTGAAGTTTTGGTCTTTTCGGGGGGA